>CM053026.1:401827013-402427013 GCA_028564925.1 Lithobates sylvaticus
TACTGTGACATACTGAAGCTGAGCATGATCCCCTCCCTTCGGAGACTGGGCTGCAGGGCAGTATTCCAACATGATAACGACCCTATACACACCTACAAGACGACCACTGCCTTGCTAAAGAAGCTGAGGGTAAAGGTAATGGACCTGCCAAGCATGTCTCCAGACCTAAACCCTACTGAGCATCTGTGGGGCATCCTCAAACAGAAGGTGGAGGAGCGCAAGGTCTCTAACATCCACCAGCTCCATGATGTCACCATGGAGGCGTGGAAGAGGACTACAGCTGGAACCTGTGAATCTCTGGTGAATTCCATGCCCAAGAGGATTAAGGCAGTGCTGGAAAATAATGGTGGCCACACAAAATATTGACAATTTGGGCCCAATTTTGACATTTTCACTTAGGTGTGTACTCACTTTTGTTGCCAGTGGTTTAGACATTAATGACTGTATGTTGAGTTATTTTGAGGGGACAGCAAATTTACACGGTTATACAAGCTGTACACTCATTACTTTCATTGTAGCAAAGTGTAATTTCTTTAGTGTTGTCACATGAAAAGATCGAATAAAAGATTTACAAAAATGTACTTACTTTTGTGAGATACTGTATGGTTAGTTTTGAGATAAACAGTGAGTTGTACGCTTTTATGCACATGGCTATGTGCACTAATTGGCGGGGGTATGCCCTGTTTTGTACCTCCACAGTGAAACTTTTCAATAAAAATAATTTTCAAAAAAAAATACTGAAATACTAGGCAGGCTTCCCAGGAGGATTAAATAAAGATGCATTTCTCAAATCTGTTCTTTTAATCTTGCCTCCTGCCTTATAATTAGTATCTATGGAAGAGCCCTCGGGCCATCATAAAAAAAAAAATACAGAATTATGTTTATGAAAATTAAAGTCAGAATTCTGAGATTAAAAGTCAGAATTCTGAGATTCAAAGTCAGAATTCTGAGATTCAAAGTCAGAATTCTGAGATTTAAAGTCAGAATTCTGAGTTTCAAAGTCAGAATTCTGAGATTTAAAGTCAGAATTCTGAGATTTAAAGTCAGAATTCTGAGTTTCAAAGTCAGAATTCTGAGATTTAAAGTCAGAATTCTGAGTTTCAAAGTCAGAATTCTGAGATTCAAAGTCAGAATTCTGAGATTTAAAGTCAGAATTCTGAGATTTAAAGTCAGAATTCTGAGTTTCAAAGTCAGAATTCTGAGTTTCAAAGTCAGAATTCTGAGATTTAAAGTCAGAATTCTGAGTTTATAAATATAGTAGTCTCTCTATTAGGAAGATTTTAGGGCCAATGAGCAATAGTGTAGTAACACCCACAGACCAACATTCTGCAGAGCACATGTCTTCTGCTCTGTATATGGATATGTAAATCTATCTTAGTTACAGCACACAGTATAGGGAAGCAGGCAGTGCTGGGTTCTCTGGTTCCTCTACTGTATAAATAGTTCCTTGGTTTGCTGTCTTATCCTCCTTTTCTGTTATCTGCTCCATCATAAAGAGCCATGCTGAAATCGTGTGTATTGTGTGTGAGTGGGGGGGGGGGAGGGGTCTACACAGCTTCCATAGATAACAGAACACAATGGCCAGCAAAGCTCTGCACCCCAACTTGTAGTAAACATTGCACTATTGCCCCTACATGAGGGAATTGTGAATGGCTAGAAGGCAGCAGGACAATGTGTTTTATGGTCATAACGAATTGATCATAGAAATTACTTAGCAGGCTTACATGGGTGTAGTCGTGGGTTCTAATCCAGGTGACAGTGCATTTTTATATATATATATTTTTTTAAATATGAGATAGTGAGGACTTAAATTGTATTTTATCAATATATCCAAATTGATTTCAAGGTATATTAACAAAGACACACTGATATATTCAGCACACAATGTTGTAGTATATGCTGGCTACTATAAATTAGAGAGTAGAGATTTAAAAGAAAAAACTGTGTATATATTAGGGTGATCAGATGGGAGCATTAGGCCCCTTTCACACTGGGGCGGGAGCCACGGTGACGGTAAAGCAGCGCTATATTTAGCGCTGCTTTACCGTCGTTTTGCCCGCGGGATTTGGCCGCTCGCGGTGCGGTTTCACCCCCCGCGAGCGGCCGAAAAAGGGTTAAAATCCCCTGCAGAGCGCCGCCGTAGCGGCGCTTTGCGGCGATATTGCCACGGTATTACCGTGGTGTCCCATTCAAATCAATGGGAAGGAGTGGTATAGGAGCGGTGAATACACTGCTCCTATACCGCTCCAAAGATGCTGCTAGCAGGACTTTTTTTGCCGTCCTTCTAACGCACCGCTCCAGTGTGAAAGCCTGCCGGCTTTCACACTGGAGTGAATGGGGCCGTTTTTTTCAGGCGGTGTACAGGCGCTATTTTTAGCACTGTACCGCCTGAAAACCACCCCAGTGTGAAAGGGGCCTTAGGGTGTCATTTTCAGTTTCCCCCGGGGGAGGTGCATGGAGACTACATATCGTGGCTGCATAGCACACACATTAGCTCCAACAGTAACAGTGAGTGGGGAAGGGGGGTTGTTAGGTACACGGCATGGGACCCTATGATTTTGAAAGACAGCTCTGTCTCTAGCAATGACCAATATAGTTCTCAGTGACTCTATCAGTGATCATTGTAATGGCACTAAAAAGTCCCAAAAATGTATCCGTGAGGATGACTATAGCCTACTGTCACCTCAGTCTCCCCAGCTGAGATAGGACAAGGTCATCCAGTACCCAACTGTGCCTGCTCCCCCCTCTCAGGAGGGGATTTGGGGAAAATAGTGGCATGCAAAGCAAAATACTGTACCTTTTTAACGGTGTATCTAAGAGAAAAATGGTGCTGCATCAGTGTCTTTGTTAATACACCTTGAATCAATTTGGATATATCAATAAAATACAATTTAAGCCCTTACTAACTCATACTTTAAAATATGTTTAATATAAAATCAATATATTGAAAAGATAAATATATCTAAAAGATGTGTTCTGAACTGGATTAGAACCCACAACTTCAACAATATAATCCTGGCACTCTAACCACTGTGCTATCACCTAAAAACACTTACCAGCTGCTTTTTATGTTTAATATAAGATTAATTCTCTGTGAAAAAACTGTACTAGTCCAGACAAGTAATTGCTATGATTGATCCATTATGACCAGTCTCCTGAAATTGTGAACCTCCCCCGGGGGAAACTGAAAATGACACCCTAATGCTCCCATCTGATCACCCTAATATATACACAGTTTTTTCTTGTAAATCTCTACTCTGTAATTTATAGTAGCCAGCATATACTACAACATTGTGTGCTGAATATATCATTGTGTCTTTGTTAATATACCTTGAAATCAATTTGGATATATTGATAAAATACAATTTAAGCCCTCACTATCTCATATTAAAAAAAAAAAAAAATATATATATAAAAATGCACTTTCACCTGGATTAGAACCCACAACTTCACCTATGTAAGCTTGTTACTCTAACCACTATACTAACTCACATTAGGTGTTTTAGTTTGCTTTTATGTTTAAAATGAGGTCAATTATTTGTGAAACAACTCTATTAGTCCAGACAAGTCATTTCTATGATCAATTCGTTATGACCATAAAACACATTGTCCTGCTGCCTTCTAGCCATTCACAATTCCCTCATGTAGGGGCAATAGTGCAATGTTTACTACAAGTTGGGGTGGAGAGCTTTGCTGGCCATTGTGTTCTGTTATCTATGGAAGCTGTGTAGACCCCCCCCCCCCCACTGACACACAATACACACGTTTTCAGCATGGCTCTTTATGATGGAGCAGATGACAGAAAAGGACCAAGGAACTATTTATACAGTAGAGGAACCAGAGAACCCAGCACTGCCTGCTTCCCTATACTGTGTGCTGTAACTAAGATAGATTTACATATCCATATACAGAGCAGAAGACATGTGCTCTACAGAATGATGGTCTGTGGGTGTTACTACACTATTGCTCATTGACCCTAAAATCTTCCTAATAGAGAGACTACTATATGTATAAACTCAGAATTCTGACTTTGAATCTCAGAATTCTGACTTTGAAACTCAGAATTCTGACTTTGAAACTCAGAATTCTGACTTTAAATCTCAGAATTCTGACTTTGAATCTCAGAATTCTGACTTTGAATCTCAGAATTCTGACTTTGAATCTCAGAATTCTGACTTTTAATCTCAGAATTCTGACTTTTAATCTCAGAATTCTGACTTTGAAACTCAGAATTCTGATTTTAAATCTCAGAATTCTGACTTTAAATCTCAGAATTCTGTAGAATAGTTTTTTTTTTTAAACTTACAATTCTGACTTTGAATCTCAGAATTCTGACATTTAATCTCAGGATTCTGACTTTCAAACTCAGAATTTTGACTTTCAAACTCAGAACTCAGTAAAAAAAAAATTTCATAAACATAATTCTGTATTTTTTTTTTTTATGATGGCCCCAGGGCTCTTCCATAAGTATCCTTATTGATTGGGTTGGATAAAAAATTTTATGCTCAACTTCCTAGCATACTTTTGAACATCTATGAACATGTGAAATTTGGTTTAAACCTTGATTTAATGTTATTTTTTCAAAATTCAGTCAACTCCACTCCACTTAGAATAAAAATGCCCTCACACCTTTCTTTTTTTGGGAATGGCTCCACTCCCTTCCCCTGCATCCTCTCATAGTCTTCCTTTTAAGGGAAATTAGGCCCCTTTCACACCGGGGCGTTTTTTCATGCGGTGCAGCGCTAAAAATAGCGCCTGTTCACCGCATGAAAAAATCCGGCCCCTTTAACTCCAGTGTGAAAACCGGCGGGCTTTCACACTGGAGCGGTGCGCTAGCAGGATGACAAAAAAAGTCCTGCTAGCAGCATCTTTGGAGCGGGATAGGAGCGGTGTGTTCACCGCTCCTATACCGCTCCTTCCCATTGAAAAGAATGGGAGACCGCGGTAAAACCGCGGCAATACCGCCGCAAAGCGCCGCTACGGCGGCGCTCTGCGGGGGGTGTTTAACCCTTTTTCGGCCGCTCGCGGGGGGGTAAAACCGCACCGCGAGCGGCCGAAAACCGCGGTAAAAACGACGGTAAAGCAGCGCTAAATATAGCGCTGCTTTACCATCACCGCGGCTCACCGCCCCAGTGTGAAAGGGGCCTTATGGTGGAAGAGGAACAGAGAATCAAAAAACGGAAGAAATATTTAGGACTATAAGTCCCACAATGTCTTTAAATGGCACAAAAATTACACACAACCATCTGAAGCTGTCAGTATGGACAGCTCTGAGAATCAAACAAGTACACAACCCCACCCTCCTTTTTGAAACACGAGATCGGGGCTTGGACCTCAACCCATAGGGATTTGGGACCTCCGAGGGGGGGGGGAGTCGTACACCACATCAGCATAGGAAAAAGGGAAATAATGGTACCGCTAGACCACCAAATAATGCAGGAAGGAATTATTATTAATATCCCCCGCCTAACAATTTTAGAAATCAGGGTAGGTTTCCACAACCAGGACCCAATAGAGGGAACAGACCGCCTTACACACCCTATAGTAATTATTATGCCAACCATTATTCCTATCCCCAAGGAAGACAATCCAATATGGATCACAATGGCAGATATTATGGCCCCTCACAGAGAAGACCACCGGGGGGGGGGGATATTATGAAGGTTCTCCTAATTCCCCCCAGTGTTCCTTGGAGATATGACATTCTGATAGGAAACAGATTTGGATCATTACAGGATTACTGTGATAAAATTGAGGATGAAGGAGAATACCAGACTACAGGATATGTACCTCATTGGGTCAACTATGTTCGTCCCAATGATGGACCACCTGCAGCAGCTCCTTTGGAGGAACAAAATAGACTATTTTTAAGGAAAAGGACAGAATAAAAAAGGAAGACTAATGCCCCATACACACGGTCGGATTTTCCGACAGAAAATGTCCTATCGGACAATGTTGTCGGAAATTCCGACCGTGTGTAGGCTCCATCTGACTTTTTCCGTCGGATTTTCCGACGGACAAAGTTTTATCTCCTGCTCTCAAATTTTCCGACAACAAAGTCCTGTCGGACTTTTTCCGATTGTGTGTAGCGAATTCCGACGGACAAAGTGCCACGCATGCTCAGATCACATTACAAGACCAAAGCTATTGGCTACTAGCCTCTACGTAGTCCCGTTGTACGCAACGAACGTCACCACGTTCAGGATGATCGGATTTTCCAACAACTTTGTCCGACCATGTGTATGCAACACCAGTGTCTGACAAAATCCGTCGGAAAAAATCCGACGGATTTTGTGGTCGGAATTTCCGACCGTGTGTACGGGGCATAAGAGAGGATGCAGGGGAGGTAAGCAGAGCCATTCCCAAAAAAAGAGGTAATGTGTAAGGGCATTTTTAATCTAAGTGGAGCGGAGTGAATTAAAAAAAATAGCATTGAAACAAGGTTTAATATATGCCCCCAAAAAATCCCTGAACAAGTTTCAGATGTCCATAGATTTTCAAAAGAATGCTAGGAAGTTGAGCATAAAATTACATTTTTTTATCCAACCCAATCAGTAAGGATACTAATTATAAGGTAGGAGGCAAGATTAAAGGAACTGGTTTGAGAAATGCATCTTTATTTAATCCTCCTGGTAAGCCTGCCCCTAGTATTTCAGTATTTAAAGAATTAGTTTTATAGAATCTACAATGAGTTCATTTTAAAAAGGAACTTCAGAAAGATATACATGAAGGTATAGAATCGCTATGCGAGAGAAGAAACCTAATTATACGCCCAGCTGATAAAGGAGGAGAAATTATGCTTTTAAAAAAACAGGATTATTTAGATGAGACGGATGGTGTTTCTGGTGTCTCTCCTGCTTTGCATGTATATAGAGCATGGTGTGTGATGTCCAGACAGAGCCTCTGTTCCCCGTCGATGCCTTGTATGGAGAAACGCGTCGGGTGGAGCAACAGTTCTTGACGTCATCACGCACCAGCTGGCTGGCTTGAGCCACAGCTGTTTGAATGTACTGATCACCGTTTTTTGGATGTTAGTGCCTATGAATTTTGTAATACATTTTTAAGTGGAGTACTGCACCATGAAGCCTCTTCTTTTTACCTTATGATATATTACACTGTTGGAGATCACCTGGACAAGGTTATTGTCGTTGCTGTGAGGAATATCATACCACTAGATAGCCTGCTGCAGGAGAGAGGATCCCTTTACTGGATGAGCTTGTGGAGGTTAATTTCTTGGCTGAGCGATCCCTGTATGAGCCCTTTTGAGCTCTATAATTTGAGATCCAGCAACTCTGGTAAGCGGTGCTGATTGTTTGTTTTCACAAAAAGAACAAGAGTGATCCTTTAAGTTTCCTTCCACATATTTGCACTTACTGAAGCACTTTATGGACTTTATCGCAATTCTTATTATTTTGCCTAATCTTATAGTCTTTATCACTTTGTGTCATAACCCCTTTTTGCATTTAGAAAGTTATATCATTTGGTTGCGCACTTTATACTTTACACATCCCAATACATTTGGCAATATAGCGTAGATCAAATGTACAAACAGGTATTATCAGCAAAGGGCCCAACAAAAGTCCTGGAGGAATTGTGCACATATACCCCGGTATATATGGTTATCAATAGAGATATCTCCAGATGAATGTTGCAACAAGGTCCAGTTGCAGGGGCCCCTGAGGATGATCACAATGTTGCATCCGTCTTTGTGTTGGAGACATGAAGGCAAGATCAGTATCCTCTAACTACCAGAAGTGGCTGTCAGATGCCTAACCTGGCTCTACCTTATGCTGGGTATTGATCCCTAAGCTAAAATTGGATATAGAATCCCAGACCAGAAGGAATAGGGTTAGCTAAAATACCAGCAGCCTGCATATAAATGTTATTGCAATAAACAGGTTCACCCACTAATATACTGGAACGTGACCACTACATACATACAATAGCACAGATCTAGCTATATGGCACTGTGCATGTGAGATAATAACAAAATGACAGAGATGCTTCTGTCACTATTCTTTAGCATACATGCCAACACTCACAAATTTGCCGGGACAGTCCAGAAAATTAGCTCAATGTCCCACCTCAAATTTGTCCTGGCCGTTGTCTTGGAAATAGAGTCACTAAGTGTTTTATGTGTGAGCCGATTCCAGCTGAGCACACAGCCGCTCAGCCTGACAGTCTATAGATACCTGCGTGCAGTACCTATCATCTCCATTAGCACAGGCTGTACAGAAGGGGGAGTGGGCGGGGCGGTTCTCCAAAGCATGCATCTGCTTCTGTATAGAAGCAGTGCCTGTGTAATGCTTTCACATGTGGGTGGCTGAAACACTCCAGGTTTGCCCTCAGCATGTACTCCTGCCAGAATAGGAGAATAGGAAGAAGATGGTGTAAAGGTAGGTAGTGGGTGCCATTCAGGCACCTTCCGCCTGGCCGCACCAAAACTAACACTGACAGGCTCCAGTGACACAGAGCCTGTCAGCAGCTGCGGGGAATTCTCCCTCCCTCTCCTCCTCTCGGTATGCACCCGGCGCTCGCAGGGACTCAGCTGGCCAATCTGCTCCCTCCCCTGCCTCCTCATTGGCAGGGGGAGAAGAGTCAGTCACAGAGCAGCTGCAGCAAAGTATTCTGAGGCATGTAGTCCCCAACACAGGCAGCCCCATTGTAATCTCCTGGGGGAAGACTACAAACCCCAGCATGCCCAGAGGGGCATATGAAGAAAGGACACCAGGAGGCTTCAGGATTTTAGGGAGGCAGACTGGCCTACATCAAGCCACCTCTGTTCCCCCTTTATGCCTGAGCACATAGGCCACACCTGAGTAATTTTAAGCGGTTGAACGGTATTGCTTTATAACCTGCCTGTGTTTTTATAGATATACTGTTTTGTTTAGGTCGCATTTTACAAGTCTTTATTACTATTATTCATTTACCAAAGTCTCTTAGTAAAGATATTTCTGGTTTATTGTTGTGCTGTAGCGACTTTGTGCAATAGGTGTGCCAGAGGGCTCTAGACTGTTCTTTAGAGGCAGAGTACAGAACCAAATAGACTCAAGCAGCTCTTTCGGGGGTAGCCCCTACAGGTATCTGCACAAATAATGGGGATAAAGGGGGTTTGGACTGTTACCCTTTTAATTATGAGTTGGAAATGTGTGCTCAACTTTTTGTTTGCTAGAAGATCTGTGTTGGAAGTCATGATTATTATATATATTTTTTTGTCCATGAACATAGTAGAGTATATTACAGAAGCAACTAGTATCACGTAGGAGTGCACGTGGCAGTTAACCTAAGCAGAGCACAGTACATAAAAGGTATAGTATAGGTTTGGTGTTATAAACGGGAGGGGGTTTGAGTTAGGTCGATTTAAGAGTGATCGCAGTAATTATAGTTGGATGAGTGTGTAATGGTTGGTAGACGATTTTGTATTTATTTGGTGTCTGTTTATCAAATAGGTGATAATGGTGGATGATAAAGTACAGACGGTCTTGTCTTTTTACCCATCTGAAGCTGAAGATAGGGCGAAATTGTTGTGACAGGAATGTGTCTGAGTAGGGTATCATGCTTCTGGATTTCCATGATAAGTGTACGGTTTAGGGGTGGTTTGAAGGAAAGTTGGGGTAGGTGGAGTGGTAGGGAAGGATATTGAGAATAAAGAGGGGGGGGTAGGGGATAGGGGGGGTTGGGGGGAGGGGCTGGATTGGGTACCATCTCTCTCTCCCTCCGCAGGAGTGGGTATACAGAAGTTTGGAATGGGGGGTACGAGTTTTAGAGATTCTGTGTTTTAGTTGTGCATTGTGGTGGATGTTGGGGTGGGGGGTTGGTGTCCGGGCCTTTTATGATGGGATGTCTCCTGAGGTGCATGCTTGCGTTGCGGTGGGGAAGGTTGTGGTATTCTGGCGTTGTTAGAAAGTGAGTCCAACAGGCCCATTTGGAAGAAAATTTTGTAGGTGTGTGGTTGGCTATGCAGATTAGTCGTTCCATTTCTGCTGTTTTGGCTATTCTAGAGAGCCATTCTTTGATAGTGGGGATGTGTGAAGTTCCTCAATGGACTGGTATGCATTGTTTGGCTGCGTTTACCATGTGCATGGCAAGGGACTTGAAGTATCGTTTGTTTGCAGAGGGGGAGTAGTGTAGGAGGTATTGGGCTGATGTGAACTCTAGTGAGTATGTGGTAACCTTGGCAATGATGTGATGAATCTCAGACCAGAACGATTGGATTTTAGGGCAGCTCCAGAAAATGTGTTGGATAGACCCTTTATCACTTCGGCTTCTCCAGCGGGTATCTGGGAGATCTGGTTGGTATTTGTGGATCAGTGGGGGTGTGCGGTAGCAACGTGTTTGAATTTTGTATCCATTTTCTTGTGTAGAGACGTTATAAGATTTGTTCCCAGTCTTCAGGTGTAGGTGATAGAGAGAGTTCTTTCTCCCAAGTCAAGCATGCCTTGCTTGTATTTGGGGAAATGTTTGTAAATAGGAAAGAGTGTGTTACAGAGAGTAGGTGGCGTTGGGGAGTTTGTGTTAGACATAGGAGTCTAGAGACCTTGAATTTCCTGTATAGTTTGCTTAGATAGTGTGCTAGTAGAGTGTAGTTCCTCAGGGAGATGGAGGGGTTGTCACTGTCAGAGGGTAATTTGTCGTAGGGTAGGAGTTTACCTTGTGTAAAGAAATGGTATGCTAAAGCATTTTTGTGGGGCCATGAATCATCTAAGAAGTTGCTATGTAACCCGGAAGGGGAGTCCGTGTTCAGATGTACTGGAGTGAGAGGGCTAGGTGTTGATGATAATGAGGTAAATTTACAAGTTTCTTTGAAACTTCTGAGTGTTGGACAAATGAGGGGATGGAGGTAGGTGTCGATCGGCAGGGCCGGATTACCATAGGGGCTATTGGAGCTGCAGCTCCAGGCCCCTTTCTCAAGATAGGCCCATTTGTCCCAAAAAAAAAAAAAAAAAAAATTCTAAAAAAAAAAAAAAAAATCGACTTCGAGGGTTGTAGCTCAACGATCAGGAGTCACAGAGACCCCACAGTGCTGGAGTAGGTAGCTAAAGACCTACTCCAGCACTGGTTAAAATATGGGGCTGCTATCATCTATGGTTCTGGAGATATGGGGTTGCTTGTGCAGTCGATCAGAAGCTACATACAGAGTGGCCAGTATAAATACAAGCTGGAACACTCTGCCGAAGACTGAGAGGATGAACTCACAGTGCTTATAATAATTATTTGTATATTACCCCCTTGCCACCCAGGCCAATTCTGACACTTCTCTCCTACATGTAAAAATCATAATTTTTTTGATAGAAAATTACTCAGAAGCCTCAAGCATTATATATGTTGTTTTAGCAGACACCCTATGGAATAAAATGGTGGTCTTTGCAACTTTTTATGTTACATATTTGTGCAGCAATTTTTCAAAGTTTTTTTTGGAAAGAAACTGTTTCATTCATAAAAAAAAAACACTAAAGTTAGCACGATATTTTTTGTGTACCAAGCGATGCTTTAATTTTTTTACAGGTTACATGTTTAGAGTTACAGAGGAGGTCTAAGGCTAGAATTATTGTTCTCACTCTAACGATCGTGGCATATGTAACCTGTGTGTATCTGGATCTGATACTAACCAGTGCCTACCCAGCCACTGACTAGTATCTCTCCCCAGCCTGTCCCCACACACCCTCTCACCTGCTGACCTGTGAATGGGGGAATCACTCCTGCAGTGTTATTGTGTTCTGCCAGTGAATACAATGATCAGTGTTGCTAACTATAGCTGGCAGCACTGATTGTTTTGGGGAAAACCTGACAGGCTGGTTGTACTCAAGTCGGTTAATAGGTTGACTTGTGTAAAACCAGGTAGCCCATACATAGATCGACTATGGCTGGTCTCTGCTTAATTGGTGCAATTTCAATCCATGTATGGCCCGCTTAACCACTACACAGTCCCTAAACAGCCTTCCACAAACCTTCCCAGATTCCTTCATCCTCCTCTCCTATACATAGTGCCCACTGTCATACTCTCCACACTTCTCTCCTGTACATAGCGCCCGCTGTCATATCCTACACACTCCTCTCCTGTACATAGTGCCCGCTGTCATACACTTCTCTCCTGTACATAGTGCCCACTGTCGTATCCTCCACACTCCTCTCCTGTACATACTGCTCACTGTCATACCCTCCACACTCCTCTGCTGTGCATACTGCCCACTGTCATACTCTTCACACTCCTCTCCTGTACATAGTGCCTTCTGCCATACCCTCCGCACTCCTCTCATGTACATAGTGCCCACTGTTAGACCCTCCACATTCCTCTCCCTCACCTACACATACTTCCCACTTTTATACCATCCATTCTCCTCCCCTATGCCTCTTACCCACAAAAACAGTTCTTTAAAATTGCCCCATTATTAGTACTTATTTAATTTTGTAATTACTATTGTGATGTATAGAGTAACATGGGTGATGTCAGCTACTCTAAATATAGCACTTGTAAAAAAGTGTCCCTGAAAATATTTTTGAAATGTTGGCAACTGTGCGGGTCAGTAGAGGGCCCCATGAGAGGCTCCTGGATTCCAATGATATTAAAGCGGTAGTAAACTTTTCTAACATTACTATTTTTTAGAGGCCCTTAGGTAGGTTATGCCATAATGTACAAGTATGCACAGTATATTAGCACATTAGGGTACACTTAAATTGTCAGACTGAGCCCTCCAGTGCTGTGCTGTGATCAATCCGACCCGGGCGCTTCCATCGTCTTCCTTCCGGGTTCTGTGCCTTCGGTCACTTGCCTTGACCGGGCTGTGTTGATGTCATTCCCACACATGCTCATGTGCATCCTCTTTCTCTCATCCCCCCTTTCTCATCCTCTTTCCCTTACCCCTCACACCTCTTCATCCCCTTTCTCTCTCTCTCTCTCTCTCATCCTCCCTCTCTTTTTAATTTAATTTGTTAAAACAAAAAATTGTTTGCATTTTTATTTATTAATTTATTGTTTATAAAAGGCCCCACCAAAATCCTCAGCACCAGGCCCATGATGTTCTTAATCTGGCCCTGTCGATCGGTATGTGCTTGTGGGGTGTCCATGGTAATAAGTATAGCGGGAGTGGAGTAAAGGAAGCTTCAAGGTGGACCCAGTCTTTGATTTCATTGTGGATGTTCCAGTCTATTATTCTGGTGAGCTGGCATGCTTGATAGTAGTTTCTGATGTCAGGAAGGCCTATCCCACCCTTAAGCTTGAGTAGAGAGAGTTGCTGGTAGCTGATTCTGGGTTTCCAGCCTCCCCAGAGGAAGCGCGTGCAAAGACTCTTGTAACTTTGAAAAAAAGTGGAGGGTATGTGGATTGGGGCCGCTTGCATAATGTATAGGAGGCGGGGCAAATCGTTCATTTTTAGAATGACCGCTCTGCAGAACCAGGAAAAAATGGGTTTGTGCCACCGTTTGAAATCATTGGTGATGCTTTGTAACATGGGAAGGTAGTTTTTACTGTATAGGTCTTTAAGTTGTTGAGTAAGTTGAATTCCTAGATAGGTTATATGATCTTCCTTCCACTGGAAGGAAAAATTGCTTTTGCATTGGGTAACTATTCTGTTGGGCAGAGAGACGTTAAGAGCATAGGATTTGCAGAAATGTATCTTAAGGTTGCAGATTAATCTAAATTGGTTGAATTCTTTTAATAGGTTGGCGAGAGAGGTATGTGGATCAGTGAGAAATAGGAGAATATTGTCTGCAAAAGCAGCTAACTTGTATTCTTTAGTGGTGGTTCGTACTCCTCTGATATCTGGGTTGTTTCTTAGGCATCGCAAGAAGGGTTCTAAGGTGAGCACGAACAGGATTGGGGAGAGAGGACAGCCTTGCCTCGTACCATTATGAATGGAGAAGGCATTTGACAGGAAGCCATTACCTCGGACTCGTGCGACTGGGTCGGAGTATAGAGCCATTATGGAGCTTAATAGGCGGCATTTTACGCCCAGGGATTTAAGGACCGCTTGTATGTAGTCCCAGGCTACCCTGTCAAATACCTTTTCTGCGTCTAGAGAGAGGAAGAATCCTGCAGTCTTGGTGGATGTCAGGTAGTAGTGTATGTTTGTTGCTTTAGTGGTGTTATGCCTGGCTTCTCTGCCAGGGATAAAGCCCACTTGGTCGCGATCAATAACGTGGGTAAGAAGGGGGGGGCAGGCAGTTCGCTATAATTTTGGCAAAGATTTTGACGTCAAGGTTCAGAAGGGATATCGGTCTGTAGTTTGCCGTTTGTGTGGGGTCTTTTCCTTCTTTGGGGATATGACAGACCTAGCCGGGACACAGGCTTTTGGAGAGGACTAAATGCGAGCCTCTTGCCAACCGATTATGGGCCCTGGATTTTAAGGGGCACAGGGTGAATGAGAACCCCACTATAATCTGCGCTAGTCAGATTTAATTGCAGGGTTAATTAGCACATACAACAATAGGTGAAATACTCTTTAGAATCTGTGTCAAGACAGACTAGACTCATTTGCATTATACAAGACAACAGACAGGTGGCTGGAGTTGATGATATTAGCATCTAACATGTGTGAAGCTTGGTGACAACAAGTCTGACCTGTAGTGAAATCCTGATGGGCACAGAGTCACATCGGCTTCTTAAAGGGATTAGTTAATTAGCTCATGTTAATTTGTTACAGGTGTATTGTTAGAATAAAATGAGCAGGAGGGGGGGGGGGGATCTCCTCTTCTACTGTATTATAAATACTTGTCATTTTGGTTCTAATAAAACAGTCCATGTTGGCACTAAGCAAGTCTCGTCTCGTTTGGTGCTTGGGAAGCGGTTGGAATATCTGAGATCTATATTCAGACTGAGAGGAAGTAGTATATGACGAAAGCACTCAAGAGGAGTGTAGGGACGTTTCATCACATTGTTGGCAAGCAGTGGGATCGTGCTTCCTGCAGTCTGGGACATGCAAACCTCCACCGGGATCCAAGATCGGATAGCAGACTTCTGTCACCCCAACGGAGATATGGATCTGGCATCAGAGTTCCCGGGGCTGCTGCAGATCATCCTTTCAGCATACACCAGGACTGTGTCTGAGGATGAATACCTGGAGCTCAGGCAGAAGATTCGGGTGGAGCTCTGGATTGGAGCCCTCCAGCTCGCTGGTATAAAACAGGGCAAGTGCTTTCCAACCCAAGAGCAACGGGCCAGTGACCAACGGGCTTTGCGGATGGCATTCCTGGGAGAGCAGCCCCAGGAGCAATGGGTGACTGAGTTGGACAGGCTGGTCCAGCAGGAGATAGAGCTGGACAATCATTATCGGGCTCTGCAATGGCACGCAGAGCAGGGATATTTAGGGGAGACAACAGAATGGGGGAGGGATATGACTTTGGAGGCCCTGGATTGCTGTGGGAGAGCCTTACAGATCGTTTTGTGTTTGGCGATGAAGGGGAACCTACCCTTAAGGACCTGCGAGAATATAGAGAGGCTATGCTCGGTCTTGCAGGGGTCTCAGAGCTCAAACCAGATCTGGACCATTTGCTAAGGAAGGAACAGCATCTGGAAAGGGCATACAGGAAACTGCTAGAACACGTTCAGCAGCATGCCAGAGAATCGGCAGTGGAAACTCCGGAGATTGTCGTCCCCAAAGCGGAAGTGCTGACTGACCTTGATGATCCTGTTTCTGCATGGGATGATCTTGGATGGAGGAATGTGCCTGTCCAGCAGCATGCCAGAGAATAGGCAGTGGAAAATCTGGAAATTGCCATCCCCAAAGCTGAAGTGCTGACAACCGGCCAGAGCTCTGCCAGCCTCTGCTCAGCACTGATAGCATCTTTTGGGTTCCATGGACAGAAGATGGTGAACCTATATCCCCAGACACCAGTTGCAGAGACTGGGGATTTGATAGACTTTTCTGCTGAGGAAAAACAACCTGATGAGCCTCCAGCAGAAGAGCTGGTATTAGGGCCAAACTTCACTGTGCTCTGCCCAGCACCAACAGCAGTATCCGTGGAGTTACAAGGAACTTCCCCAGCTGAAGCGCTGGTCACCGGACAGAGGGTCCAAGACCTCTGCTCCACACCTGTGGCAGTTCCGGAGGCCCAGGGTGAGGAGGTGGTGGTCACTCCTGAGCAGCAGATCAGGACCCAAGGAGAGAATGCAATCTGCACTTCACAACTGCAGCTTGAGCTGATATTGGTGGATGGGACTTCAGTCTCCACTTGTATACCCCAGGGATGCTGGGCGGTCGTCCCAGATCCCCAACAGCATGATGGAGTGAGCCCAGTCACCCTGTCTTCTTTTTATTTTTATTTTTTTTCCACTTCAGATAGAACTTTTGTGGGACTAAATCAGATCCGCCCTCAACAGCGTCCCATGTTGTCTTGACATCATTGTGGATTTTCATATTTTTTTTTTGAGACATTCACATATAGTGTTCAGACAAGTATGATGACCATCTTTTGAATACAAACTAAATAGTGATCTTTACGAAAAAATTTTAAACTTCCTCAGTCTCCCCGCCAAAAATTTTCTTCATCCGTGGATATAATTTTCTAATCCTAGCTATATACCAATCCCCCCCTGCTCCCCACCTACCCCCTCCCCACCGCTATTGTGGCTTTCTCTTTAGTTTTTTTTTTTTTCTTTTTCTCCTTCCCTATATATGTATATATATATCTTTTCTGCGACTTTCAGGGGATAACACCTGCTCTGGTTGCCTTTCCTTTCTAGTTACTATAGTTAATTCCTTAATACTTCAGCATAGCTCCATGTCTTCTTAAATTTTTTCCAACACTCCCATTTTCCCTTCGATCCCATCGTGTCTTCAGCTAAGCTATTTTTTAAAACACACCAATGTATAGATATTTTCTACCGCGTCCACCCATTCCCAAAGAGGTGGACTATCCTGATCCATCCATCTCCTTGGGATCACCCGTTTCGCAGCATTAAGCAAATGGGGGATCAACAAGCTTTTATATTGCCTAACTCCTTTCGGTGTGGCATGCATCAGAACTACCCATGGGTCGTATTTCACCTCCACGCTAGTTATTTCCTTAATATATTTTAATATAGAATCCCAGAATATTTTTATTTTTGGACAATCCCACCACAGGTGACCCATCGTCCCTCTTTGATTACACCCCCTCCAGCAGTCCGCAGAGGCTCCTGGCTGGAATTTACTTAATTTATCAGGAGTCATATACCACCCGACCAAACACTTATAATTTGTTTCTGCGTTTTTTATATCAACCGCTGAACTGTGAGTGAGATTTAACACTTTTTTGATAAAACATGAATCTAATTGTGTCCCCAACTCTCTTTCCCATTTCTTGAGGGATGGCGGTATCTCCAGTTTGCCCCTCTCTGATAGCAATTTGTAGATTTTGGAGATAATTTTTTTTGTATTTACTGCTGTAAATATACGTTCCAGCCCCGTCAGGTCCCCCGCCTCCCTTAAAGGAAGGGGTAGTGACCTAATGAAGTGACCTAGCTGGAAATACCGCCATCTGTCAATCGTGATTAGTTCGTTTTTTTTTTGCAAATCCTGAATTGCCAAAATTTTCCCTCTACCTATTACATCCCCTAAACGTGTATTTTCATTTATTATCCAATTTTCCCCATAAATCTTTTCTCCCTGGTGGAAAGAAATCGTTTTCTTTCAGTGCAATTAAAGGTGAATTGTATTTTTGATTAAAAATTTTGTGTATCTTATCCCATATTTTAAATGTGTTCCGTGTAATTGAATGTGTTTTTTCTCCTAACAATCTGTATTTGGGAGGATTCCACAAAATCTTTCCCAATTGTGCTTCACTCAGTGCTTCTTCCAAATTGACCCATCTCTTAACCCTGTGCGTTTTCCCCCATTCTGGGATTCTAAGTAAAACTATGGAATAATAATAGTTCTCGATATCAGGTACTGCTAAACCCCCGTGCTTTTTATCTAATTTTAAAGTTTGTATTGATATTCTATGTTTCTTCTGTTTCCAAACAAAATTCATAATCAGGGCTTTAAGTTTCCTCAGGTACTGTTCTGGTAGTGGGACTGGAATCATCTGGAACTTGTATGTAATTATGGGCAATATCATCATTTTAACCGCACTTATCCGGCCGAGCCACGATAGTGGCTTAGTTGTATATTCTTGGCATTTTTTTCTCACCTCGTCTAATAAAGGGATGTAATTTGCCCTATACATTTTGCCTATAGTATTAGATAGTTCTATTCCCAGGTATTTTATTTGTTTCTTCCACGGAAAATTAAAGTTTTTCTGTATACTACGCTTCTCTTCCTTATTAAGGTTGATATTTAATATAAAAGTTTTTGATGGGTTGATTCTGAAATTAGATATTTTCCCGTAAACGCTAATAACCTTTAAAAGATTAGGCCGTGATTTCTGGGGGGTACTCACGTAAAATAGGACGTCATCTGCAAATGCTGCCAGTTTATGTTCTTCCCTGCCAGCTAGACAGCCTTCAATACACAAATTCCCTCTTATCGTGGCCAGAAGGGGTTCTAAGGAGAGGACAAATAGGAGAGGGGAAAGAGGGCAGCCTTGTCTCGTCCCGTTGTACATTTCAAAGAGCGAAGAGACAGTACCATTCACCTTTATGTTTGCTTTTGTGTGGCTATATAAAACTTTTATTTTCTTAATAATTCTAGGGCCAAATCCTATGAGCTCGAGGGTTTTAAACAGGAACCCCCAGTCTACTCGGTCAAGCGCTTTTTCTGCGTCTATAGACAGGAGTAGACTGGGGGTTTGCGTATCCCTCATTCTCTGCAGGGCAAGTAAAGTCTGAACGCCGTTATCTCTGCCCTCTCTGCCCGGTATGAATCCAACTTGGTCCGGATGGATCAGTGTGCCCAGGTGACCCTTTATGCGATCTGCCAAAATCTTGGCATATAGCTTCTTCTCAAAGTTTAACAAGGAGATGGGCCTATAGCCTGAGCACACCGATCCATCCTTACCTTCCTTTCGCAATACCGTGATCGTCGCTGACAGGGAGGCCTCACTCATGGCAAAGTCCGTCCCCAGGCCATTCATGTACTGATGGAGTCTGGGAATCAGAATCTCCTTATAGGTTTTATAATAGGTTACTGTAAACCCATCGGGGCTCGGGCTCTTGCCCTTTGGTGAACTATTTAACGCTCTCCGTATCTCCTCCTCTGTAATAGGTCTCTCTAAGGCCTCACTCTCCTCAGGTCCCAGAGTCTGCAGTCTTGCACCCTGCAAGAAGTCCTCTACTTTCTCTCTGTCCAGTGGCGGAACTACCGCCATAGCGACACATGCGGTCGCTATGGGGCCCGCAGCCAATCAAGGGCCCGGTGAGCGGCGTTGCTAGGCGGGTGCGGGCCGCGCCGGGTGACACCCGCGGGTAGCGGCAGCCGCACCAATAACGCCGCTCACCGTGCCTTCTATGCTGCACTGGAGCGCAGGAGGAAGAACAGCGGCGCGGACCGAAGCCGCCTCCCCTCCTCTCTGTTTACATCCAGAGAGGAGGAGGAGCCTGCGCTCGAGCCTCGAGGGACACACGCCGCTGTTCTAAGGTATGTAAGGAGGGGGGGGGGTCGGCGTCTGCACTACTCGGGGGGGGGGGCGGTTTGCACTACCCGGGGGAGGGGGGGTCTGTAATGGGTGGGGGTGTCTGTACTAAGGGGGTGTCTGCATTGCTGGGGGGTGTCTACTGATGGGGGTCTGCACTGAGGTGGGGGGTGTCTGTACTAAGGGGGTCTGCACTTGGGTGGGGTGTCTGTACTAAGGGGGTGTCTGCATTGCTGGGGGGTGTCTACTGATGGGGGTCTGCACTGAGGTGGGGGTGTCTGTACTAAGGGGGTCTGCACTTGGGAGGGGTGTCTGTACTAAGGGGGTGTCTGCATTGCTGGGGGGTGTCTACTGATGGGGGTCTGCACTGAGGTGGGGGGTGTCTGTACTAAGGGGGTCTGCACTTGGGTGGGGGGTCTGTACTAAGGGGGTGTCTGCATTGCTGGGGGGTGTCTACTGATGGGGGTCTGCACTGAGGTGGGGGTGTCTGTATTGATGGGGGGTCTGTAATGGGGGTGTCTTTACTAAGGGGTCTGCACTGAGGTGGGGGGTCTGTAATGGGGGATTATCTGTACTGAGGGGGGCCTGCACTGAGTTGGGGGGCCTGCACTGAGTTGGGGGGTCTGCACTGAGATGGGGGGGACTGAACTTGGATGGGGGGGTCTGTAATGGGGGTGGGTGTCTGTACTAAGGGGGTCTGCACTGAGGTGGGGGGCGTCTGTACTGATGGGAGGTCTGCACTTGGATGGGGGGTCTGTAATGGGGGGTGTCTGTACTGATGGGGGTCTGCACTGAGGTCAGGGGTGTCTGTACTGATGGGGGTCTGCACTGAGGTCGGGGGTGTCTGTACTGATGGGGTCTGCACTGAGTTGGGGGGGGGTGTCTGTACTGATGGGGGGGTCTGCACTTGGGTGGGGGGTCTGCACTGAGGTGGGGGGTGTCTGTACTGATGGGGGGGTCTGCACTTGGGTGGGGGGTCTGTAATGGGGGGTGTCTGTACTGGTGGGGGTCTGCACTGAGGTCGGGGGGTGTCTGTACTGATGGGGGTCTGCACTGAGGTCGGGGGTGTCTGTACTGATGGGGGTCTGCACTGAGGTCGGGGGGTGTCTGTACTGATGGGGGTCTGCACTGAGGTCGGGGGTGTCTGTACTGATGGGGGTCTGCACTGAGGTCGGGGGTGTCTGTACTGATGGGGGTCTGCACTGAGGTCGGGGGTGTCTGTACTGATGGGGGTCTGCACTGAGGTCGGGGGTGTATGTACTGATGGGGGTCTGCACTGAGGTCGGGGTGTCTGTACTGATGGGGGGTCTGCACTTGGGTGGGGGGCCTGCACTGAGGTGGGGGGTGTCTGTACTGATGGGGGGGGTCTGCACTTGGGTGGGGGGTCTGTACTGCTGGGGGTGTCTGTACTGCTAGGGGGTCTGCACTAGGGGGGGTGTCTGTACTAAGGTGGTGTCTGTACTACTGGGCGGGGGGGGGGGTTCTGCACTGAGGGGGGTGGGTCTGCACTGCTGGGGGGGGGGTCCTGCACTGAGGGGGGGGTCTGTAATGTTGGGGAGGTCTACACTGGAAGGTGTCTGTACTGAGGGGGGTGGTCTGCACTGGGGGGTGTCTGTACTGCTAGGGGGGTGTCTGCACTGAGGTGGGGTCTGTAATGCTGAGGGGTGTCTGTACTTAGGGGGTGTCTGTACTGCTGGGGGGTCTTTACTGATGGGGGTATGCATGTGTGTCCTTCGGGGGCTGCATACAGTATACTGCATACTTTATTGTTCAAAATTAAGCTGTTGCCTGGGTACTGTGCCACATGAGTGTGGTAATCTGTTGTTCGATGGCATTAGTCAATTTTTTTTTTTTTTTTTGTGGTGGTGGGGGGGGGCCCATAGAACATTTTGCTATGGGGCCCTGTGATTTCTAGTTACGCCCCTGTCTCTGTCGTCTCCCTTTTTGTTACCCTTAGTGTCCACTGAGTATAGTTCTTCGTAGTAATCTCTAAAAGACTGCGCTATATCTTTAGATACATATTTCACCTCTCCTGTTTTACTATGTATTTTTTCTATAAAATTTGGGGATTTATTTTTTTGAAGCATTCTGGCTAAGTGTTTGCTTGACTTGTTCCCCCATAAGTAACGCTCCTTAGCTATCTTGTTGTATACTTGTTTGGCCTCTTGCTCTGCCAGATCTTTTAGTTCCTCCCTCTTTATGATCATTTCTTGGAATGTTTCCTGGTTGTGAGCTGGATCTCTCTTATGTTTTTGCTCTATTTTATTTTTTCCGCCATCAGTTCCTGTATTTTTCTGTTCCTTTCCTTTTTTTTCCAGGATGCCTTGGTAATTAGAATTCCCCTTATGAAAGCCTTATGGGCATCACAGAGATAGGACCCTGACACTTTGCCATTATCATTCGTTTGAAAAAAACATTCCAGTTCTTTTACAACTTGTTCCGTATCTCCTTGTCATTTAGTAGCTCATCATTTATATTCCACCCACTCCTAGATTGTTTATATTCGGGGACGTTTAATTTCATGGTGACCGGCGCGTGGTCTGACAGTGAGACTATTTAGATGTTAGTTTTGTTTACTCTCTCCAACAATCCGTGGTCTACTAAAATATAGTCAAGTCGAGAGTACGTCTTGTGCACAGGGGAGAAGAACGTATAATCTTTTGTCTGTGGGTGCTGTATCCTCCAAACATCCACCAATTGATCCGTCCTCAGCCTTTTTTTAAATAATTTTAGCTGTGCGTTCCCTGTCCCCTGTGCACCCGACGTACTATCCATACAAGGGTCCAATGTAAGGTTTAAATCCCCCATTAAAATCAAATACCCCTTCTTAAAGGACCTCAGTTTCAGTAGAATTGCCTCGAGAAAATTTGTGGGCCTAACATTGGGTGCATATATGTTGGCGAGAGTATATGTTGTCCCGTAGAGGGTACCCCTTAAAAAGAGATACCTCCCCTCTGGGTCTACTTTTCTGTCTTCAAGTTTAAAGTGTAAATCCTTGGCAAACCCAATAGCCACCCCTCTAGCTCTATTTGAGATTGTATCCCCATAGTACCAAATTGGAAATGCTTTTGAGAATAATTTGATATTTGAAGTATGGGAAAGATGAGTCTCCTGTAGAAAAACCATACTGGCCCCATATCTCCTGACCTCCTCCAAAACCTTGTGGCGTTTACCAGGGGAATTCAAGCCCCTTACATTGTAAGTGAGACAATTAATTTCTGTCATTGTTTCCCTGTTATATTTTCTTTTCTTCCTAATCCTTTCCGCGACAAATAGCGGTGGGGTTTCCCCTCCCCTCCCCTCTGCCCTATCATCGCCCCCCTTCTCCCTCCCCTACCACCCTCCCCTCCCTCCACTCCATCCCCCTCCTCTCTACCATTTACCCATCCCTGGGTCTCTGAGTAAAAGGGCACCATCCTCTCTTGGCCTCTCTTACACTCACGATCCGTGGCGAGGCGGGGTTCTGAACCCACCCTCTCGTGCCCACCTCCGAGCCCAGTTTCCACCGGGCACGGGAGTGGGCCAGCCGACGTCGGCACAATCTTCCCCTAGGCATTTACACTTTGTTGTTTGACTTTTCCTTCTCTTCTTTCTTTTCCTTCTTTCCATCCCCCTCATCCCTATATTACACCCCCACCCTCCCTCCGGTCCCAGCAAGCTTCGAGATTACATGCTTCACTTCACCCCATCTCAGCCCACCCTGGTAGATCTGTGACCGGAATATCTAATTTCGTGCAGAATCCAGGCAGATCTTCTGGGAATCTCAGTCTAGCCGAGCGCCCGTCTCTATATAGCCTATCAAGCACGCCGGGAAACCCCAGTTGTATTTAATATTTTCCTTGCGGAGGGTCTCCAGAAGGGGTCTTTGCATCCTTCTTCTCTCCAGAGTCCTCGCGGATAAATCTGCGAATATCTGAATTTCAGCATCCTCATATTTCAGAGGTGTTTTCCCTCTGATTTTCACCAAGAGATCCTCTTTATCTTTGAAGTGACTGAATCTAATTATGACGTCCCGCACTCTGCCCGATGCAAGAGACTCCATCCTTCCGATGCGGTGCACCCTTTCTCTTTTGGGGAATTGGTCTTCACCTCCTCCCCTAATCGGAGCAAATATTGTTCTGATGATTTTCTCTAGATCCTCCCCTCTATGTTCAGGGATGGCTCGTATTCTCATATTTTGCCTTCTATCTCTATTTTCCTGGTCTTCGATCTTAAATAGCATATCCCTCTGGTTTAATTGAGTTTTCTTCAGTTCCATCTTTAATTCAATAATTTCCTGGTCCACATTATCCGCCCTCCTCTCCATCCCCTCTACCCTGGTCAGTAGGTGGCCCAGATCTTCTCTTAATGTTTTAATTTCTGTTTTTATAACATTCTCGAGTTTCATCATCATCTCCTCCATTTCTAGTTTGGTTGGGAGTTGGGCTCTATTCTGCGACTCATCGACTCTACTTAAGTCGCTTTCACTCTCGGTTGTACATTCAGCCCTTGATTGATCATGTGCCGCTTCTGTTCTCCTATCCATTTCTATGCCCCTCTCTGTGTTGACTTTTGGTCTATGTTCAAGCCCTGGTGTTTTCGGGCTGGCGCCCTGTCTAAGGTAATGTTTTATTGTGCTAGTATTGCTTTTTTGAGCTTTTGCGGCCCCTTTCTTGGGCAGCTTGTTAGTCTCCTTACTCATTGTGTCCTTCTTGGTTCCTCTTATTCTTTTCCCCAGGTTGATGACGTTAAAGCCCTTCGCTATTTCGCTTTGCGGGTATCCGGTTACGAACCCCTAGAGCAGTGTTTAGGCCAATTGCCTGATTTCAGGATCTATTTGCAAAAGCCCCCACGGGGCTGAGAAGGCTGTACTGGGGAACCAGTTCAGAAATACCGAGGGAATACCAGAGGGAGATATAGAACAAAGGTAAAAGAGAAAAAAAAAAAGAAAGTTATATAGGAGAAAAAACTTTTTTTTTAGAGTATGCCCCCCTTATGGCTACTTTTGAATTTCTACCCGGGTAGACGGCTCTTATCCAAACTCGACCACACGCTCCCAACCAGCATTAATATTGCTCCTGCACTTAATTCCTAAGTGCTGTTTAATTTTGTTGCATAGGGTTAGGGCAAGATAATTAATCAGGAACTGCCCAGACGAGAGGTAGCTACTCTCCGCCTCTTCTTCCCTGGGGCACACACGGTGCCCCAAGTACCCCCACCAACTCTTGACACCGGGAGCAGAAGCAGATTCCGACCAGCTTTCCTGAGGGATAAGCTGAGATGGTGTTGACACACTTGGTTGTTCCCAAGGGTTCAAAATAGGGAAGACCTGTGGGGGTGAGTCTTAACCAGGTACATCCGTCCCACAGGGTCAAAGAAACCACCTGCCCCCAAGCATTTATGCCGTCCTTTGAACTAGGGATACGCTTCTATAGGTGCTAATAAAATGTCCGCAGTTCCTCAGGCTGTGTACTTAATCCCAGAAAGAGACAAAATAAAGATTCTCTCATTTACCTTTCGGTTTAATTTCCTAGCAGATGTAAATAGAAGGTTTATAATATAAATATACCATGACAGAGATGACCTGCTTTCTGCTTATGTTTTACCTCTTGTAGCTAGCCTCCAGAGGTTCAGGGAGCCACTTAATTACGACAGAGTTTAGATCTAGATTCCAGCAAGGGGGGAGCACTTTCACTCTTCACAGCATTCAAATACTTCAGACATACATCCCACAGTTTTCACATAAGATTGCAGGCTTGTTTTCCAGAGATCATATGCACATTTACAGCTGAATCCATGCTCGCCAGCCCCAAGTCAGTGCCCTTGGTTTACTCCTGTCTCTCCGCGATATTAGATAAACAAATAACATATAAGAGCTATATCACAGTCCTGCTACAGGCATTTTGCTTGCCTCCTCCATCTGACACATGTTAAGATGCTACTATGCTGTACCTACTGCCAATACGTATGCTGCCTTATGATTCATGTTTTAAATACTTCCGCATTTTAGGGCTTTAGATATTTTGGATTTCCATCCGTTACCTTTCAGGCAGCTCGTTGAAGTTGCAGTCTTACCTTCTTGAAACACCAACAAGTAGTATAGGAGAAGAGCTGTCTTAGAATTCCAGCCTTAAAGATCTTTTCACATTTTAGGGTTTAAGGGGGACTTTTGGTAAACCTTCCGGTAGATTTCAGATAACTTCATAAAAAGTTGCAGTCTTACCTTCCTTTGGTGAACGTTTATAGCTAGAAGTTTGCTTAGCCCATATACTCACAGTGGTGCCGCTTCCCTCTAATCGCACCAAGTTCTCCTCTGTTTAAATGCGCCGTGCTTGCTCGCTGGGATCCATGATGGTGCACAGGGGGAGAGGGGGAGGAAGGGGAGAGATGCGGCGGTATGTCTGACTAGGGGGACGCCGCTGCTGCTGACCCGCGGGACCGGATCGTATTTCGGATCACCCGCTCTCTTCGTGGTCTCGCTGGCTGCGGCGTCTTAGCTTTCCTCTTCCGGGGGGGTGACGGACCATCTCAGGGTCTCTCACACTCCAGCGATAGACCGATGCTCCTCCCGGCCTCGTTCCAGCTTTCGTCGGCTGCGGGCTCAGGCCCCTCCCTCCGTGCTGATCACTACGTCAGCACGTCCATTCCTCAACATAGCTGCTTTTTAAACACATATTGATCTTTTTTTTTCGTCACCCTGTCTTCTCTCCAGCGGCTGAAAAGATTCCAGGGAGAAGGGCCAGTCCAGGCATCTCCCCAGAGGCGGATATGTTCTCTGAGAGAGGCAGAGGTTGGCTGGGTGAGTAATACTCTGTTTGGAACAATTTGTTTTGGGTACTGTGTGGATACCAGCATTAGAGGACTGGAACCCCTGACTAACTTCGGAGTCAACCTGTCTGGGGTCTCCTCCTGTGTTAGTCTCCTGCCGAAAGGGGAGATGTGTGACAGACCTAGCCAGGACACAGGCTTTTGAAGAGGACTAAATGCGAGCCTCTTGCCAACCGATTATGGGCCCTGGATTTTAAGGGGCACAGGGTGAATGAGAACCCCACTATAATCTGTGCTAGTCAGATTCAATTGCAGGGTTAATTAGCACATACAACAATAGGTGAAATACTCTTTAGAATCTGTGTCAAGACATTTGCATTATACAAGACAACAGACAGGTGGCTGGAGTTGATGATATTAGCATGTAACATGTGTGAAGCTTGGTGACAACAAGTCTGACCTGTAGTGAAATCCAGATGGGCACAGAGTCACATCGGCTGCTTAAAGGGATTAGTTAATTAGCTCATGTTAATTTGTTACAGGTATATTGTTAGAGTAAAATGAGCAGGAGGGGGGGGGGATCTCCTCTTCTACTGTATTATAAATATTTGTCATTTTGGTTCTAATAAAATAGTCCATGTTGGCACTAAGCAAGTCTCGTCTCGTTTGGTGCTTAGGAGCGGTTGGAATATCTAAGATCTATATTCAGACTGGGAAGAAGTGGTATATGACAAAAGCACTCAAGAGGAGTGTAGGGACGTTTCATCACAGGGGATAACTGAGATATGAGCTTCCAGCATAGAGGGGGTAAGTGAGTGATCTGGAGACAGAGAATTGAAAGCTTTGAGGTAGGGGATATGTAGTATGTCTGTGAAAGTTTTATAATATACTGCCGAAAGGCCATCAGGGCCAGGGCTTTTCTCAGGTTTTACATTTTTGAGGGCTATGTCCCATTCAAATTTCGAGATGGGGAGGTCTAAATGGGCTGCGGTGTCTGGGGAGATCGATCTGGGGCAGTGGGCATGTAGGAAACTGTCAATAAGGGGCGGCCTAGGTGAAGATCCTGTTTGTTGTGGTTCTGAGATTTTTAGATTATATAAGTTCGTACAAAAATGTTCAAATTCTTATGTTCTTATTAATATCTGGGTTACTCTGTAATGTATTCCCTTTTAGGGTTTTTAATTGGTGAACAGTTGCTCTGGTCCTTTTAGCGCATAATGCTCCTGCTAGTAAGTGACCACTTTTGTTGCTGTGCTCGTAAAAGAGCTTCTGTGAGAGAACGTGTTTTCTTCTGGTCTTTTGATCAAGTATCTCTAATGCCGCGTACACACGACCGGACTTTCCGGCAGACTAGGTCCGACGGAATCAGTCCGTCTGACAATCCGATCGTGTGTGGGATAATCTGATCGTTTTTCTTTAAAAAATTCAGACAGACCTAGAAATAGAACATGTTTAAATTTTTCCGACGAACTCAATTCCTATTTGGAAAACCGTCCATCTGTATGCTGGTTTGACGGACCAAATACGACGCAAGGAAAGCTATTGGCTACTGGCTACTGAACTTACTTTTTTAGTCCCGTTTTACGTCATCATGTTCAAAATGAATGGACTTTTGAATGGACTTAGTCCGTTCCTGTGTGGGCAAGTCCGTTCGTTCGGAAGTCCGTCGGAACTCTGTCGAAAGTCCATCGGGAAGACCATCAGACCTTTTCTCCCGGAAAGTCCGGTCGTGTGTACGCGGCATAAGAGATTTTTCCGCATCGTAGTGAGTTCCTCAAAGGTGTGTTGGGCTAAATCACATTTATGTTTCCTTTCAAGTACTTGTATTTTACAAAGTAGGTCATTCATTTGTTTCTGTTTGTCGCGTTTTATAGATGAGGCAAGGGAGATGAAATACCCTCGTATCACGCACTTATGTGCTTTCCATTGGGTTAAGGGGGAGGTGTCTGGGGTGTCATTGTCCTGGAAATAGTTGGTGATGGCCGTATTTAGCTTACTTACACTGTCTTTGTCTGTTAGTATGGTAGGGTCAAGTCTCCAGATTTTAGAACTGTGAGTGGTCTCAGGAAGGGTAAGTCAGAGGGTGATCGGGTGGTGGTCAGAGACAGTCATAGGTTTAATTGAGAAGGTAGACAGGAGAGGCAGGTCTTTCTGGCTGATAAAGAAATAGTCTAGGCGGGTGTATTTGTTGTGATGGGCTGAGAAGAAAGTGTAGTCTTTGACTTGAGGGTGTAGGGTCCTCCATGTATCATGAAGGGCGAGTTCCTGTAGGCAAAGTCTGATTTGTCTTAATGCGTGAAATGGGAGGTGGGAGGTGCCCGTAGAGGAGTCAAGGAGGGAATCAAGAGGGATGTTAAAGTCGCCCCCCAGGATTAGAATTCCAGATTGAAAGGTGGTGAGTAGGCGGGCAATCGATCTGAAGAACGGGACCTGTGACACGTTTGGGTATATATTGGCCAGTGGTGTAATAGGTTTATTCCATAACGTGCCGTTCAGGAAACGTTGATCTGAAGAACGGGACCTGTGACGCGTTTGGGTATATATTGGCCAGTGGTGTAATAGGTTTATTCCATAACGTGCCATTCAGGAAAATGTATCGCCCTTGGTTGTCTATTAGAGTGCCCGGTATTTGAAAGGGGAGATTTTTAGCTAGGAGTATGGTGGCCCCTTTCATTTTGGAAGTTGGGGCAGTTGCATGGAAGGCCAATGGGTAGCGATTGTTTTCAAGATTGGGAATGGAGTTTGCTTTGAAGTGAGTTTCTTGTAAAAATACGATGTCCGCCTTCATGTTATGCATGCTGGGTAATACTTGGGACCTTTTTTCAGGCTTGTTAAGTCCTTTCGTGTTTAGGGATAACATTTTGAGTGATAGAGGAGTGGATGTGGATTGGTGGGGGGACATGGTTGATGCCATATGTGGTGTGAGATTTAGATGTTAACAACGTATGGATTTGAGGCGGTGTTGTTCACCCTCAATGGTTAATACAACGTAGGATTGGGACGGAGAGATGTGTGAGTGATTGCGGGGGGAGGAAGAAGTGAGTGGGAATGGGAGTGAGTGTGAAGGGGTGGGCGAGAAGGTAGGAGGGTGTTAGGCAGGGATGGAAGGGGGGGTAGGGTAGGGGGTGCAGAGGGGTAGGAAAGAATAGGAGGATGGAGTGGGGTTGTGAATCTGGGGGTAAGTGTTTAGACCAGCTAGCTTACCTTTGATAGAGGTGAATGTCCGGAATAGGTCAGCAGGGACTACCTGAGTTTGCTGGGTGTGGGGGTGGTAGGTAAGGGTCTCAAGTTGGTTGAGGTCT
This sequence comes from Lithobates sylvaticus, assembly GCA_028564925.1. NCBI lineage: Eukaryota > Metazoa > Chordata > Amphibia > Anura > Ranidae > Lithobates > Lithobates sylvaticus. The sequence continues at coordinate 401,856,548 of CM053026.1, forward strand.
CAGCTACCTGTGAGGTCTGTGGTGTTAATATGGAGGTATATAGCTAGACTATGTGGCATAGAAGATGATAGAAGAGCAAGGGAGTGTATATTCTAAATCGGGAAGGCGCGTGAGTGGTTTGGGGGGATGAATCGAGAGATAGATTTTAGTAGATGGTCAATAGTTGTATGAGGATGTGAGAAGATGAAATGTTTTAGGTGGTGAGTGGAGAGAGGTTATTTGAAAATTAGGTGTTTGACGTGAGAGGACGTGTCTGGGTTGGAGGAGGGTGCTTCTAGGGATTCCTGAGAGATGAGCTATCAGGGATTGTGTGGCAGAGGGTTCACCTCTACAGGTGGGGGCTAGATAAGTTGACATTAAGAAAGGAATGTTATGTCGTCTTAGGTATGGTGTTATAAGGCAAACACTTTATCGTTGTATACTTAGCATTATAAAGAACATGAACAAAAAAACATAGAAACATAGAAAATATAAACATGAACATAAAAATCCAGAACATTAATGACCAATCAAAACTGGTAAAAGTGTTAAGGGGAGGTCCCGAGGGTGGGCCTGCAGATGTCTAGGTCTTCCTAAAAAGCCAAAAAGATAGGGAGTACTGAAAGGTGGAATATGTTAGGCTTTATATTACCAACAGCTACCCTTAAGACCTTCCTGTTTAAGTATTAACTCTGATGAGAACAATAAAGATGACAAGAATGTGCACAGATTCAAACATGCAATGAAATAAGCTCAAACGTAACAGTACATTTCAAACTGTGGATCAAGGCACTTGATCGATCAAGATCGGAAACAAGGGACGGTGGTGGGAAGGTGAGTGATTTACCCATGAGGGTGAGTCTGTGGCCCAGTACAGTGTTCTCTTTAGTATTTCAAGATTTGGGAGGGGTATAGAGTAGTAGAGTTAGTGAGTCTTGATTCCTTGTCTTCTCACCATTTCTCGTGGATTGTCAGGGATAGGGGTTATTGGCGCTTGGTGTCGCTTCGTTCCTGGTGCTTCTTTCAGTGTTCCCTGAAAAGGGGTTTTATTTGCTGCAAGTTCCATGGTTGTGGAGAATTTGAAGGTTCGTCCGTTGGGGGGGGGGGGGGGGGGGGGGGGGCAGTGGGTTTAGAGAGGTCAAGTCTTGCAGGATGATTTAGGGCTGTAGTAGATTGTTGGCCCCATTCGTCGGGTGAGGTGGGGAGCTGTAGCTGTTGGGTTGGATACCCTTGTGGGGGTTGGAAGAAAAGTCACGGGGAGAACTGAATGAGGTTGTGTCTTAAGTCATTGCGTACCATTAGAAGCATGTGGGGTAATAAGTGTCTCGTAGTGGGTGAACAGTTCAATCGGGGTAGCACCAACCTTGATCCATTCTGAATTTATTAGATGTCTTCTTTAAGCAGAAATCCGTGCACGCAGATGCACCAGGGATGCAGTTGAGCTATTGTTTCTCAGAGATCCTTGAGTTGTCAGGGGAGGGTATTGTGGAGCCAGGGTGTCGTGGATATTCCACCACACTCTAAAGGCCCGTACACACGATCAGACTTTTTGACAACCAACATGCAAATTAGCTGTTTTGGACCAACATCCGACCGTGTGTACGCTCCATCGGACCAACTTTTTCCAGGTTTCATCGGACTTTTGTTGGCTGTGCGAACGGACCAACTTTCTGCAAACAAAAGTCAGATGGACCAAAGTCCGACCGTGTGTACACAAAACCATCAGACTTTTGTACAAACCAATGCAGAACCAATGCAAAAGATCAGACAACAATACAGAAGTTGACCAAAGGTGGCGGTAAAGAGCAGAAAAACCTAGTGATTTGATGAAAGTTGGCTGAAAAAGTCCTGCCGTGTGTATGCAATACCAACTTGGGGCCAACGCCCTTTGGACAAAAATCCACAGGAAAGTTGGTCCACGGTCCGATCGTGTGTATGAGGCTTTACGCTAATAAGCGCCCTTCAATCTAAAGATATAAAGTGCCTTCTGATCGCATGCCCCCCCCTGGTTCCCCATTCCCATAAACAGACATTACCCCAGCCTCACGTCATCATCTCAGCATCGGCTAGCATCACTGACTTCCTGATCTGAGCAGACTGCTTTATTTCAAATGAGTTAGAAGCCACGCCCTGGAGGGTTCGCCTCCAACAGCTAAACCCCTCCTACACAGTTTGTGACCTCATCTCATTCACACAGGATGTGAATGACCATATAAGGACATACAATACAATGATGTTACAATACAGGGACAATTGTTTTCATTCAAAAGAACCAATGACACACATGCATATATTCAAACAGAAATAAAGTGTTGACCTGTGCAGACGGTGCCGTGCAAAACCATGCAGCAAGCACCTGGCTTTGAACACCACCACGTGCACACCTCCACTGCTACCAGTGATGCGAACCATACCAAACTATGGCCCAGTGGGCCACAATATTCATATAGTTATGCTACAGTTCCAATGTACACAGACATGTTCACTTGAAGTCATCAATGCAGTCACCAGGAAGTGGCCAGTCTCCCGGTCTGGCACAAATGAACATCCTTAAAAAGCGAACACATCTGCAGTGTCCACAGGAAGATTTCCACAGCCAATGGTCTTCCGCCAACGTCTGTATGTGCGAATACGTTCACATGAGCGCATTACAGAAAAACCGACACTGGGGGGCATCTGACAACATACATTAATAAAACTTTCCACAACAAGGGAGCGGTGGCAACTTGGATCCCTTTGTCCAGCTTCATGGACACCTTCCATGCAGGTAGCCTTTCTTGCTGATGGAAAGCGGAAGTCGCTGTATCAGTCAGGAAGGTCGATCTTTGGAATCTCCAGAACATTACAGAAATGGTCCAGATCTTCATGGACTCTTAAAGCTGCGGTGCGACCTTGGTTCGACACCGAGAGGCAAAAGGGAAACTTCCATCTGTATGAATACATCTGGCTCGTAGGAGATCCAGGAGGGGTCTCAGCTCTTTCCTTCTTTGTAGGGTGATATTAGAGAGATCTTGGTATATTTTGACTTCTGCTCCGTGTGTTATTATACGCCCTCTGTTACAGGCCTTACGTAGATCTCTTCCTTCAATGGGAAATTCACCAGGCAGCAAACTACATCTTGGGTCAGTGTCCCTCCCATGAGGTCTGAGGGCCCTGTGTAATGCTTGCCTAAGCCACCTTTTTTGCGCCTTTTAAAGCTAGCTTTTTTAATATTTTATTTCTCTGATTGTGATTGCAAAATCCCAAATAAAACCCTTTTTTGTCTTTTGGTAATACACCACGAGGAGTCTCTCCTTGTTTTTTCGCCCTTTTTTCTCCTTTCTTTATGAGCTACCCATACTAGAGAATATCTCCCAGAGTCCCTTCACCTCTTCCCTTTGGAATTGGAGAGTCTGCTGGGGGTGAGTATTGCAGACTACTTCTGCTGCAGCAAACGGAAAATCTTCAAAGGACGTATGTGTCTTCAGCATTACCCCTTGATATCCGGTGGATCCGGTAACACGTTTGTTTGACTCACCACCGAGAGGTCTGTGAGTCCATCAACTCTGGTAAGAGTATCTCGATTATTCTACATTTTATGCTAAAGAGAAAGTTGATTCCTCTTCAAGTCAGAATTGGCTACAACTTCTGATTACCACCCCGGGACTACACCACTACCCCCTCCTGCAAGTACACCTTCATAATATTCCATTCACGGCTGTCTGTGAACTGGCACTATATCACTGTTAGAACACAGCTGACCGACTGAACATCACCAAGAGGAGTATACTCTTTGGGGCCACCTTCTTTTTGTGAACACAACCCACTACTGCCAATAAGATTGGTTGATCATAGAATTGATAAGTTTGTTTTCAAATAGAACGATATATATCTGCCATCTTTATATGCATTTTTGAAAAAAAATCGCATGACTGATTTATGTATACGTTCCTTGAATAGCATATCTTGTCTGACACTGAGAAACCCTTTCTTTTTAGACGAACATCCAGCAATGTTTTAGTTCACTATAGTGATTTCTATGACTGCCTCCAGTTTTATGAGTAATATCACAATTGACTGCCTTCAGTTTTATGAGTAATATCACAATCGTGTACATCAGATTCGATTTCAGTTCATTTTTGCTTATCTTATTGGATTTGTGTTAGCCCGTTGGGATGGCCTAGCGTTTTTTAAGGTAAAAAAAGTCGCACAATTTGTTGCTACACCCTTATTTGTTAATTTTTGATACGATATCGCACAGTTTGCCTCTACAGAGCTTGTGAGAACACATTCCAAATCTGTGTTTGCACGCAACGATTATATTGTTTATGCGTTTTTTAAGATAATGAAAAGTCGCACATGTTGTCACAACCGTATTTGTTATTTTTGATACGAAATTGCACAGTTTGCCCCTACAGGGCCTATGCAAACACACTCTAAACCTGTGTTAGGAGACAGGGTTACATATACTTTTATTATATTGTGTTTTATCTTGTTTTCCTCACTTGATGAGAACGTGACCCTGTTGTTATTAATACACCTGGCATGCATCTCCGCCCATAGAGTTTGAATCCTCTATGTGGTTTTATGCAAAACAGGAACACTCATTCCCTTTATATTATCCATTGTTGCACTTTAGGGACACATTTCCCATTACTCACGTTTGCAATTTTCTTTTTACACAAGCGCTGCACTTTTATAATTTCAGGCCCTGTGTAAGCGTTCGATCTCAATTGGGATATCCTGGGGTCTTTCCAATATGTCATTGAAGAGGGCTAAAGTAGTCTGGGTAAGTCTATTAGGTTCAATGTTTTCAGGTAATCCCCTCACTCTCGGATTGTGGCGTCTGCCACAGTTGTCTAAATCCTTAGTTTTCTGAGGTGTGAAGCATGTGACTCAGTGACCTGCTGTACCTGGCATAGGGAAGCATCATGGAGGGCAGCAGTGTGTTCTACCTCCTCCACTCTGAGGTTAATTGCCTGTATGTCTCTCCTCAGGTCTGAGATCACCGCTGACAGGGTATTCTTAATGTCAATCGCGATCTCCTGCATATCTAGTAAGTTAATGGAGCGTCTCTCACCAGTAGTCAGATGAGTGGAGCCATTCTGTGTCAAGCGGAGCCATTCTGTGTCAAGCGGAGCCATTCTGTGTCAAGCCATTCTGTGTCTGCTTGGTGGAGGGAGCCGACATGGCACCTCTCTGCTGATGTGAGCGGAATAGCTCCGGAATGGTGCCGCTGAGCTGCGTTCCTGGTCCCCTTGGTGATCGGGATCTTGAGGCAGAAGCGCTGCGGTGTGAGCTGCTCATCTTCTATTGAAGGGAACCTCCGTTATAGCTGAGTGCTGACCTTGGGTAGACGGAGCTCTGAGATCAAGCCGCCATCTCGGAGCCGTTCCAGACCACGCCCCGGAAGTCATGATTATTAACCATTTTGTAGCTAGCAGATCTCTGGTGGAAATGCACAATTGCACAATTGCCTCTTTAATAGCTGGATTAAAGAGTTAATTATTACCAGCAGATCCCTGGTGGTTGGACATGATTAACTATTTCATTGCTGTCAGATCCCTGATGAGAGCATATAATTAATCTTCTTGCAGAACCATGCCCATATTAAATGAATGCTCCGCCCCTAATTAAAGGACAACTTTCTGAACACACAGAAAAAAATGTTTCCCTAAAAACTTTTTTGAAATGTTAACAACTATGTTTTAGATATATACAGTATATATACACACACACATATATATATATATATATATATATATATATATATATATATATATATATATATACACCCAGAAGCTATGGGCAACAATAGTATACTATGAAACAAAGGAGCACTCGCCTAATAATCCCTTTATTCTGCTCTGGGTTTGTAGCAGCTCCTTCATAGCAGGACATGTGCTATTAGCAGTGGCAGTGCGTCCATAAGGGCACTTGGGCGCCGCCCCCTTTCTCCAGTCACCCCTCTAGCACCAATAGATAGATTCATGCATTGCATGAATCTATCTGTGGCCGCTGCTGCCACCCCCTATTCATTATTCTATCCTGAATTACAGGGAGTGGAGTACTGCACCATGAAGCCTCTTCTTTTTACCTTATGATATATTACACTGTTGGAGATCACCTGGACAAGGTTATTGTCGTTGCTGTGAGGAATATCATACCACTAGATAGCCTGCTGCAGGAGAGAGGATCCCTTTACTGGATGAGCTTGTGGAGGTTAATTTCTTGGCTGAGCGATCCCTGTATGAGCCCTTTTGAGCTCTATTATTTGAGATCCAGCAACTCTGGTAAGCGGCGCTGTTTGTTTTTTTCACGAAAAGAACAACAGAGTGATCCTTTAAGTGTCCTTCCAAATATTTGCACTTACTAAAGCACCTTATGGACTTTATCACAATTCTTATTATTTTGCCTAATAATATGGTCTTTATCACTTTGTGTCATAACCCCTTTTTTTGCATTTAGAAAGTTATATCATTTGGTTGCGCACTTTATTCTTTACACATCCCAATACTTTTGGCAATATAGTGTAGATCAAATGTACAAACAGGTATTATCAGGAAAGGGCCCAACGAGAGTCCTGGAGGAATTGTGCACATATACCCCGGTATATATGGTTATCAATAGAGATACCTCCAGATGAATGTTGCAACAAGGTCCAGTTGCAGGGGCCCCTGATGTGGCGTCCGTCTTTGTGTTGGAGACATGAAGGCAAGATCAGTATCTTCTAACTACCAGAAGTGGCTGTCAGATGCCTAACCTGGCTCTACCCTATGCTGGGTATTGATCCCTAAGCTAAAATTAGATATAGAATCCCAGACCAGGAGGAATAGGGTTAGCTAAAATACCAGCAGCCTGCATATAAATGTTATTGCAATAAACAGGTTCACCCACTAATATACTGGAAGGTGACAACTACATACATACAATAGCACAGATCTAGCTATATGACACTGTGCATGTGAGATAATAACAAAACGACAGGGATGCTTCTGTCACTAGTCTTTAGCATACTTGCCAACACTCATAAATTTGCCGGGACAGTCCTGGAAATTAGCTCAATGTCCCGCCTGAAATTTGTCCTGGCCGTTGTCCTGGAAATACAGCTAATGCCCCGTACACACGGTTGGAAATTCCGACCACAAAATTCGTCGAATTTTTTCCGACGGATTTTGTCCGACACTGGTGTTGCATACACACGGTCGGACAAAGTTGTCGGAAAATCCGATCAACCTGAACGTGGTGACGTTCGTTGCGTACGACAGGACTACATAGAGGCTAGTAGCCAATAGCTTTGGTCTTGTAATGTGATCTGAGCATGCGTGGCACTTTTTCCGTCGGAATTCGCTACACACGATCGGAAAAAGTCCGATAGGACTTTGTTGTCGGAAAATTTGAGAGCAGGATCTCAAACTTTTTCCGTCGGAAATTCCGACGGAAAAAGTCTGATGGAGCCCACACACGGTCAGAATTTCCGACAACATGGTCCGATAGGATATTTTCCATCGGAAAATGCGACCGTGTGTACGGGGCATAAGTGTTTTATGTGTGAGCCGATTCCAGCTGAGCACACAGCCGCTCAGCCTGACAGTCTATAGATACCTCTCATCTCCATTAGCACAGGCTGAAGGGGGAGTGGGTGGGGCGGTTCTCCTAAGCATGCATCCAGAGGCGGCTCTCTAATTAGGCAGATTAGGCGATTGCCTAAGGCCTCATGCTCCAAGGGGCCTCACGGCTGCCTAATCTGCCTAACGTGTGTGTAGCAGTGGAGGGAATGTCCCCCGGTCGGTCTCCCCATGGCCGTTCTTAAAGAGGTACCTGTAGTGCCTGAAACTAGCTTTCCCTGGCCAGGGGCGGAATGACCGCCTGAGCACGGCCAGAGGTCCCAGGATCAGTGGATGGCCCTGGGTACTGCCCTCCCCCGGCTCCTTTTCTTCTGCCGCGCTCCACGGATCTCTGCCATGTGCAGAGCACGGATAATGGCCGCAGCTGCAGTGCTCGAAAATGAACTCCCTGATCTCCTCTCCAGGATGGATGTCACCTGCCAGAGCTGGCGCCGCAGCCTGGCACAATCATCGAGGAGTCAGTGAGTCTGCAAGAGCGTCAAGGTATTGCATGACACTCAGTCCTGCTCCAGTGACACAGCATCCCGAGCAAAGGTGCCACTGCCCCGAAAATTACTGCCAGCCGCCTGTGACCTCACACACAGAGAGCACTGACGATATTTATGCTATCTGGCATATGATGTCACCATCATCTGCATCCTCAACATCCCCCTGTGCCTGGCATCCCACCACCTGTCACCATCATCTGCATCCTCAACATACCCCTGTGCCTGGCATCCCACCACCTGTCACCATCATCTGCATCCTCAACATCCCCCTGTGCCTGGCATCCCACCACTTGTCACCATTATCTGCATCCTCAACATCCCCCTGTGCCTGGCATCCCACCACCTGTCACCATCATCTCCATCCTCATCATTCCCCTGTGCCTGGCATCCCACCACCTGTCACCATCATCTGCATCCTCAACATCCCCCTGTGCCTGGCATCCCACCACTTGTCACCATTATCTGCATCCTCAACATCCCCCTGTGCCTGGCATCCCACCACCTGTCACCATCATCTCCATCCTCATCATTCCCCTGTGCCTGGCATCCCACCACCTGTCACCATCATCTGCATCCTCAACATCCCCCTGTGCCTGGCATCCCACCACCTGTCACCATCATCTGCATCCTCAACATCCCCCTGTGCCTGGCATCTCACCACCTGTCACCATCATCTCCATCCTCATCATCCCCCTGTGCCTGGCATCCCACCACTTGTCACCATCATCTCCATCCTCATCATCCCCCTGTGCCTGGTATCCCACCACCTGTCACCATCATCTCCATCATCATCATCCCCCTGTGCCTGGCATACCACCACCTGTCACCATCTTCTCCATCTTCATCATCCCCCTGTGCCTGGCATCCCACGCCTGTCACCATAATCTCCATCCTCATCATCCCCCTGTGCCTGGCATCCCACCACCTGTCACCATCATCTGCTTCCTCATTACCCCCCTGTGCCTGGCATCCCACCGCCTGTCACCATCATCTCCATCCTCATCATACCCCTGTGCCTGGCATCCCACCACCCAACCGCCTGTCACCATCATCTCCCTGTGCCTGGCATCCTGCCTGTCACCATCATCTCCATCCTCATCATCCCCCTGTGCATGGCATCCCACCACCTGTCACCATCATCTCCATCCTCATCATCCCCCTGTGCTTGGCATCCCACCGCCTGTAACCATAATCTCCATCCTCATCATCCCCCTGTGCTTGGCATCCCACCGCCTGTAACCATAATCTCCATCCTCATCATCCCCCTGTGCCTGGCATCCCACCACTCCACCACCTGTCACCATAATCTCCATCCTCATCATCCCACCCTGTGCTTGGCATCCCACCGCCTGTAACCATAATCTCCATCCTCATCATCCCCCTGTGCCTGGCATCCCACCACTCCACCACCTGTCACCATTATCTCCATCCTCATCATCCCCCCCTGTGCCTGGCATCCCACCGTCTGTCACCATCATCTCCTTCATCCCCCTGTGCCTGGCATCCCACCACTCCACCACCTGTCACCATCATCTCCATTCTCATAATCCCCCCTGTGCCTGGCATCCCACTGCCTGTCACCATCATCTCCCTGTGCCTGGCATCCCACCTGTCACCATCATCTCCATCCTCATCATCCCCCTGTGCCTGGCATCCCACCACCCCACCTCCTGTCACCATCATCTCCATCCTCATCATAATCCCCCTGTGCCTGACATTCTACCACCCCACCCCCTGTAATCAACATTCCCATCATCCCCCTGTACCCCACCTCTAGCATCCTACCACCCTACCCTCATAATCCATCCCCTTTGTACCCCACTGCCAGCTTCCCAAAACCCCACCCACCGTCATCATCCCCCTCTGCTGATATCCTACCACCCCACTCATTGTCATTCAGATCCCCATCATCCCTCTCTACCCCAACTCTGGCATCCTACCCCCCTGCCTCCAGTCATTATCATCCTCACCCCTCCTGTACCCCACCTCTTGCATCTTATCACCTTACCCCCAATTATTATAGGGGAAATATGAGCTCTGCCTCTCACACCAATGCTGTCACCATCACCACAAACTGCATCCAACCAACTGTACCCAAACAGTTGCATCACACACCACAATACTGCCCTGCAACCCATTGAGAGGTAATGATGTGCTGTAACCTCTAGCAGCCAATCAGTGAGCAGTAATAATGTGCAGTAACCTCTAGCAACCAATCAATAAGTGGTAATAATCTGCTGTAACCTCTAGCAACCAATAAGTGAGCGGTAATCAGGTGCAGTAACCCCTAGCAACCAATTAATGAGTGGTAATATTGTGCAGTAACCTCTAGCAACCAATGGGTGAGTGGTAATGGTGTGCAGTAACCTCTAGAAACCCATCAGTGAGCGGGTAATATATATATGTTTAATGATATTTGATTAACCACTTCAGCCCCGGACCAATTTGCAGCCAAAGGACCAGGCCACTTTTTGCGATTCGGCACTGCGTCGTTTTAACTGACAATTGCGGGGTCGTGCGACGTGGCTCCCAAACAAAATTGGCGTCCTTTTTTTCCCACAAATAGAGCTTTCTTTTGGTGGTATTTGATCGCCCCTGCGGTTTTTATTTTTTGCGCTATAAACAAAAATAGATTACTTTTTGCTATAATAAATATCCCCAAAAAAGATATAAACATTTTTTTTTCCCTCAGTTTAGGCCGATACGTATTCTTCTACATATTTTTGGTAAAAAAATTGCAATTAGCGATTATTGATTTGTTTGCGCAAAAGTTATAGCGTTTACAAAATAGGGGATAGTTTTATAGCATTTTTATAAATTTTTTTTTTTTTTACTAGTAATGGCGGCGATCAGCGATTTTTATTGTGACTGCGACATTATGGCGGACACATCAGACATTTTTGACACATTTTTGGGACCATTGTCATTTATACAGAAATCAGTGCTATTTAAATGCACTGATTCCTATGTAAATGGCAGTGAAGGAGTTAACCACTAGGGGGCGGGGAGGAGTTAGTGTGACGTGTTGTGTGTTTTTTACAGTAGGGGGCGTGGCTGACGTCTGACGTCACTGATCGGCTGTTCCCGATGACAGGGAACAGCAGATCAGTGACAGGCAGTGTAGGAAGCGCGGGGAGAGGTTTGTTTACACAGACCTCTCCCCGTTCTTCAGCTCTGTGACCCGATCGCAGGACACCAGCGGCGATCGGTTCCGCTGGTCCCGCGACCGTGGTCACGGAGCTCCCGACCGGGTCGCGAGCGCGCCGGCGGCGGCGCGCGCGCGACCCCACAGATAGGCAATTAAAGGGCACGTATATATACGTGCTTTTGCCTAGCCGTGCCATTCTGTACACGTATATCTACAGGAGGCGGACGGGAAGCGGTTAAAGAGTAATTGGTTAGAGAAAATTGTAGACACTGTGAATTCATAGTTCATAGGATTTAAGGCTCTTACTATATGTAATTTATACAATTAATTTCTGTCGCTTGAATTATTTTTCCCATTTTGGGCGTGAGTGGGGCCTCATGTCTAAGATTTGCCTAAGGCCTCACAAAGCCTAGAGCCACCTCTGCATGCATCTGATTCTGAATAGAAGCAGTGCCTGTGTAATGCTTTCACATGTGGGTGGCTGAAACACTCCAGGTTTGCCCTCAGCATATACTCCTGCCAGAATAGGAGAATAGGAAGAAGATGGTGTAAAGGTAGTTAGTAGGTGCCACTCAGGCAACTTCTGCCTGGCCGCACCAAAACTAACACTGACAGGCTCCAGTGACACAGAGCCTGTCAGCAGCTGCAGGGGAATTCTCCCTCCCTCTTTTTCCCTCGGTATGCGCACGGCGCTCGCAGGGACTCAGCTGGCCATTCTGCTCCCTCCCCTGCCTCCTCATTGGCAGGGGGAGGAATGTCAGTCACAGAGCAGCTGCAGCAAAGTATTCTGGGCCATGTAGTCCCCAGCACATGCAGCCCCATTGTAATTTCCTAGGGGAAGACTACAAACCCCAGCATGCCCAGAGGGGGAGATGAAGAAAGGACACCAGGAGGCTTCAGGATTTTAGGGAGGCAGACTGGCCTACATCAAGCCACCTCTGTTCCCCTTTATGCCTGAGCACATAGGCCACACCTGAGTCATTTCAAGAGGTTGAACTTTATTGCTTTATAACCTGTCTAACTTTATAACCTATACTGTTTATGTCACATTTTACATGTCTTTATTACTGTTGTTCATTTACCAAAGTCTCTTAGTAAAGATATCTCTCGTTTACTCTTGTGCTGTAGCGACTTTGTGCAAAAGTGTGCCAGATTGTTCTTTAGAGGCAGAGTACAGAACCAAATAGACTCAAGCAGCTCTTTCGCAGGTAGCGCTACAGGTATCTGCACAAATAATGGGGATAAGGGGGTTTGGACTGTCACTCTTTTATTTATGAGTTGGAAATGTGTGCTTAACTCTTTGTTTGCTAGAAGATCTGTGTTGGAAGTCATGATTATTATTATTTATTTTTTGTCCATGAAAAATGTTATTGTAAGTAAAATGGTTACAACATAGTAGAGTATGTTACAGAAGCAACTAGTATCACATAGGAGTGCACGTGACAGTTAACCTAAGCAGAGCACAGTACATAAAAGTACGGTATAGTATAGGTTTGGTGTTATAAATGGAAGGGGGTTTGAGTTAGGTCGATTTAAGAGTGATCGCAATAATTATAATCGGATGAGTGTGTAATTTTGGTTGGTAGGCGATTTTGTATTTATTTGGTGTCTCTTTATCAAATAAGTGTTAAAGTTGGCTGATGAAGTATAGACGTTCTTGTCTTCTTACCCATCTGAAGCTTTGAAAATAGGGCGAAATTGTTGTGATAGGAATGTGTCTGAGTAGGATATCATGCTTCTGGATTTCCATGATAAGAGTAGGGTTCAGGGGTGGTTTGAAGGAAAGTTGGGGTAGGTGGAGTGGTAGAGAAGGATATTGAGAGTAAAGAGGGGGGATAGGGGGGTGGGGGAGAGGGGGTGGATTGGGTACCATCTCTCTCTCCCTCCGCGGGAGTGGGTATACAGATGTCTGGAATGGGGGGTACGAGTTTTAGAGATTCTGTGTTTTAGTTGTGCATTGTGGTGGATGTTGGGGTGGGGGGTTGGTGTCTGGGCTTTTTAGGATGGGCTGTCTCCTGAGGTGTATGCTTGCGTTGCGGTGGGGATAAGGTTGTGGTATTCTGGCGTCGTTAGAAAGTGAGTCCAACAGGCCCATTTGGAAGAAAATTTTGTAGGTGTGTCGTTGGCTATGCAGATCAGTCCTTCCATTTCTGCTGTTTTGGCTATTCTAGAGAGCCATTCTTTGATAGTGGGGATGTGTGAAGTTCCCCAATGGACTGGTATGCATTGTTTGGCTGCGTTTACCATGTGCATGGCAAGGGACTTGAAGTATTGTTTGTTTGCAGAGGGGGAGTAGTGTAGGAGGTAATGGGCTGGTGTGAACTCTAGTGAGCATGTGGTAACCTTGGCAATGATGTGATGAATCTCGGACCAGAACGATTGGATTTCAGGGCAGCTCCAGAAAATGTGTTGGATAGACCCTTTATCACTTCGGCATCTCCAGCAGGTACCTGGGAGATCTGGTTGGTATTTGTGGATCAGTGAGGGTGTGCAGTACCAACGTGTTTGGATTTTGTATCCATTTTCTTGTGTAGAGTATGGATGAGCCGAACACCCCCGGGTTCGGTTCGCACCAGAACCTGTGAACGGACCAAAAGTTTGCGTGAACGTTAGAACCCTATTAGTTACAATGGACGCGAACGTTCGAAATCTAAAGTATTAAATGTGTATACTCAAGCGCTAGAATGAATATTTAAAATCAGGAATGCAACAGTTATTTTAAGATACCCAAATGATAATGCTGCAACCCATAAATTAGTGTTCTCACACGTGAAAGGTTATGTTTAAAATACACAAAATTGTTGTGCAATGGGTGCGCTCTCAATCAACCTTAAAATTCTAGTAGATTTGATTAAAATTCCTTTGTGCAAAATGTGCTACATATGTGGTGTGTGAAAACCACTTATATCCGTGAAATGTGCATATATAAATATATGAATAAATAAATAAATAAAAACTTGCTTAATTCAGTTATTTGTGGTACCGGTGGGTTTGTGATAATTGTTGGATTGTGCTTAAGTAAAAAGAAACCACATCTATAGAAAGTGTGTGTTAATTAGGGACCCCTATTGAGTCCATACATCTGTTGAATGCCTCTTGAGGATTTACTACGGCTGCATGAAAGGTTTTACTCCTTAATTGGTTCTATTGCTCAATTGAATAATTGCCTTTACAATCAAAATGAAGAGCTGGAACCACCTTTAATTGGTTAGCTTAATTCACCCTTAAGGTTGTAAAACAAAACAAAAGATAAGCACCGTCAATAGATAAATACTGTTGCTGGTGTATAAGTATCACTTTCACTTATCTTATTGCGGTGTTTTCTTCCTGATGATCTCGTCCTCTTTAGCACTCTTGTCCCTTTCCGTGCTTACATGAGGGTATAAAAGAAATACATACACATTGCGCAGTATTGCTACAGTTTTATCAATGTGAATAAAAGTGTGGCATAAGCCAGTCTACTCACACAGCACCCTGCGATGTGAGCGCGGTAGCGAGAAATGTGTCAGGCACTGTAAGGGCTCTCTGCCCTGCTCGTCCTCGTTGTCTCGGTGACGTCACTAGGCTCCTCCTCCCGACGCGTTGCGTCATGCCCACGTGACTTTATCAAGGGATTATGAGCCCTGTGACAGCCGAGACCTTTTTTATAGGGCAACATTTAGCGTGGGGGTTGCCATAGCAACTTTTAAGTGCTCATCATCCTGTTCAGCACACCGCTGCGCCCGGGTGCTGTGGATATCGTGCACAATAACCATTTGTGTTCCTGGGTATCGAGACAATTATTGTATCTACAAGCGCTTTCACAAATTAGTAATAAAATTTTTTATTTAGAAAAAATAAATAAAATAAAAGGATGTATTTATTGTTAAAATGTTAATATATGTGAGGGTGTATTAAAATAAGATTTGGAGAGGGATGGATAATATGAATGATATAATGATTAGGCATAAGAATGGAGATAAAAATAGAAAAAATTATAATAAAAAATAGAAAATGTGAAATATAAAATATAGAAAAATGGAAAATAAAGAGAAATAAAGAAAAAAAATGAAAAATATAAAAATGATAAAATAATAATAAAAATAAGAATAAAAAATAAAAATAAAGATAAAAATAAAAATAAAAATAAAAATAAAAATGAATAAAAATAAAAATAAAAATAGGGATGAATGAAGAAAAAAATAATAAAAATAAAAATAAATAAAAATAAATGCCAAATAGATGCGCTGCAAAACTTGTAAAAAAATGAAAAAGGAGAGATGAGTATATGTGTCAGACCAAAGTCTATAGGTTGCCCCTTAATGGCATAGACAAGCTTATTGGTTTCTTTTTGGAGCATCACTTCTTTTGGGATGTTTTTTTGAGAGATGTTTTTTTGGAGCATCACTTCTTTTGGGATGTATATATGGTGAGCGTATACCAGGATAGGCAATAGGGTTAACCATGGGGTTAACCATGGTGGTATTAAAAACTTAAAATATAAATATAGAGGAAAGAGGGCATATAAATGTTTTTTAAAACCGTTTATATGTTTTTAAAACACACAAGCTGGGAAGTGCAATACACTAAAAATTTATGTTAAAAATGTGTATTAAAGGTCAGAGATAAAACAGTTGAGGTCAAAATCAATGTTGAGGCCTCCTGGCGCAAAACTATTAATTTCATAAATCCACCTCGATTCACTCTTACTAAGTTCTCTCACTTTATGACTTCCTCTCCAGTTAGGTTTAAATTTATCTATTGCCCAGAATTTCATTTGAGTGGGGTCTTTGTTGTGAACTTCTGTAAAATGTCTTGACACACTGTGTTTGGGAAAACCTGCTATTATGTTCTGTACATGTTCTCTTATCCGTTTCCACATAGGTCGTTTGGTCCTTCCTATGTACTGGAGTGAACATGTGCATTCAAGCATATACACTACCCCTTCTGTCTTGCAAGAGATGAACTCCTTAATGTCATACTCTTTTTTCGTAGTAGATGATGTGAATTTGTTACATTTTTTTCCTCCTAGCTTCGTGTTCCTGCATGCGTAGCATCTTTTGCAGGGATAGAACCCCTTTCCTTGAAAGAAGGACATATTCTGGTTATTTGGGGGATCTGGGACGTTTTCAACAATCAGGTCTCTTAATGTTGGGGCTTTCCTGTATATAAATCTGGGTCTCTCAGGTAGGATGCTTTTAAGTTGTTTATCAGCTTGCAATAGCTGCCAGTGTTTTTTAATTATTGCCTCAATTTTCCTATATAAGACCTATAATCAGTGGTATTCAATCTATAAACTCAAGGATCGGAGAATATGTTGATAAGTTCATTCAACCACTGGTACCCAAAACCAAATCATTTCTAAGGGATACCAAGCACCTCATACAAATTTTGGAGAAAGTGCAATTAAAACCAAATGAACAGTATTTAATAGCCACGGCCGATGTGTCATCATTGTACACAATTATTGACCACGGTGACGCAATAAATGCCACAAGATGGGCCCTAGATAAATGGACGACCATACCCTCCAAACAAAAAAGGTTCATCTTAAGATGCTTAGCCTACGGGATACAGCATAATTATTTCTGGCACAATAAAGAATACTATAGACAGCTAAACGGGATAGGAATGGGGGCCAAATATGCCCCAAGCGTCGCAAACATCTTTATGGCCGACTGGGAAGAAGAAGCTCTCTATCTGCATTACCCAACGGAGCTGACTTTATACAAAAGATTCATAGATGATTGCATTATAATATGGAATGGAGACAGGACCAGCTTGGAAAAATTCCTTATGACACTAAACAATAACCAAAAAAACATTTGGCTAACCTTCGATATTAGTGACAGAAATATTAAATTCTTGGACCTCGATATAACATTAGAGAAGGGTGAATTTCATACCAAAACTTTTTTCAAGACTGTAGAAAGGAACAGTTATATTCCTACGGATAGCTGCCACCACAGCCCAAGGCTAATAAACATACCGAAAGGACAACTTATCAGACTGAGGAGAAACTGTAGTAATGACAATGGGTACCTGGAACAGGCAAAAGAAATTGGTGAAAAATTCCTACAAAAGGGTTACAATGAGAACTTTATCAATGAAAAAATAAAGGAAGTACAGGAAATGCCAAGAGACTCACTTATTGAGGATAAAGAGAAAAGAACTGAAAAATATGCAGAAGTTCCACTGATTTTCAACATACAGCACAAGAAAATTGAGGCAATAATTAAAAAACACTGGCAGCTATTGCAAGCTGATAAACAACTTAAAAGCATCCTACCTGAGAGACCCAGATTTATATACAGGAAAGCCCCAACATTAAGAGACCTGATTGTTGAAAACGTCCCAGATCCCCCAAATAACCAGAATATGTCCTTCTTTCAAGGAAAGGGGTTCTATCCCTGCAAAAGATGCTACGCATGCAGGAACACGAAGCTAGGAGGAAAAAAATGTAACAAATTCACATCATCTACTACGAAAAAAGAGTATGACATTAAGGAGTTCATCTCTTGCAAGACAGAAGGGGTAGTGTATATGCTTGAATGCACATGTTCACTCCAGTACATAGGAAGGACCAAACGACCTATGTGGAAACGGATAAGAGAACATGTACAGAACATAATAGCAGGTTTTCCCAAACACAGTGTGTCAAGACATTTTACAGAAGTTCACAACAAAGACCCCACTCAAATGAAATTCTGGGCAATAGATAAATTTAAACCTAACTGGAGAGGAAGTCATAAAGTGAGAGAACTTAGTAAGAGTGAATCGAGGTGGATTTATGAAATTAATAGTTTTGCGCCAGGAGGCCTCAACATTGATTTTGACCTCAACTGTTTTATCTCTGACTTTTAATACACATTTTTAACATAAATTTTTAGTGTATTGCACTTCCCAGCTTGTGTGTTTTAAAAACATATAAACGGTTTTAAAAAACATTTATATGCCCTCTTTCCTCTATATTTATATTTTAAGTTTTTAATACCACCATGGTTAACCCCATGGTTAACCCTATTGCCTATCCTGGTATACGCTCACCATATATACATCCCAAAAGAAGTGATGCTCCAAAAAACATCTCTCAAAAAAACATCCCAAAAGAAGTGATGCTCCAAAAAGAAACCAATAAGCTTGTCTATGCCATTAAGGGGCAACCTATAGACTTTGGTCTGACACATATACTCATCTCTCCTTTTTCATTTTTTTACAAGTTTTGCAGCGCATCTATTTGGCATTTATTTTTTATTTATTTTTATTTTTATTATTTTTTTCTTCATTCATCCCTATTTTTATTTTTATTTTTATTCATTTTTATTTTTATTTTTATTTTTATTTTTATCTTTATCTTTATTTTTATTTTTTATTCTTATTTTTATTATTATTTTATCATTTTTATATTTTTCATTTTTTTCTTTATTTTTATTTATTTTCCATTTTTCTATATTTTATATTTCACATTTTCTATTTTTTATTATCATTTTTTCTATTTTTATCTCCATTCTTATGCCTAATCATTATATCATTCATATTATCCATCCCTCTCCAAATCTTATTTTAATACACCCTCACATATATTAACATTTTAACATTTTTAATTATTTCACAATAAATACATCCTTTTATTTTATTTATTTTTTCTAAATAAAATTTTTTATTACTAATATGTGAAAGCGCTTGTAGATACAATAATTGTCTCGATACCCAGGAACACAAATGGTTATTGTGCACGATATCCACAGCACTCGGGCGCAGCGGTGTGCTGAACAGGATGATGAGCACTTAAAAGTTGCTATGGCAACTCCCACGCTAAATGTTGCCCTATAAAAAAGGTCTCGGCTGTCACAGGGCTCATAATCCCTTGATAAAGTCACGTGGGCGTGACGCAACGCGTCGGGAGGAGGAGCCTAGTGACATCACCGAGACAACGAGGACGAGCAGGGCAGAGAGCCCTTACAGTGCCTGACACATTTCTCGTTACCGCGCTCACATCGCAGGGTGCTGTGTGAGTAGACTGGCTTATGCCACACTTTTATTCACATTGATAAAACTGTAGCAATACTGCGCAATGTGTATGTATTTCTTTTATACCCTCATGTAAGCACGGAAAGGGACAAGAGTGCTAAAGAGGACGAGATCATCAGGAAGAAAACACTGCAATAAGATAAGTGAAAGTGATACTTATACACCAGCAACAGTATTTATCTATTGACGGTGCTTATCTTTTGTTTTGTTTTACAACCTTAAGGGTGAATTAAGCTAACCAATTAAAGGTGGTTCCAGCTCTTCATTTTGATTGTGAAGGCAATTATTCAATTGAGCAATAGAACCAATTAAGGAGTAAAACCTTTCATGCAGCCGTAGTAAATCCTCAAGAGGCATTCAACAGATGTATGGACTCAATAGGGGTCCCTAATTAACACACACTTTCTATAGATGTGGTTTCTTTTTACTTAAGCACAATCCAACAATTATCACAAACCCACCGGTACCACAAATAACTGAATTAAGCAAGTTTTTATTTATTTATTTATTCATATATTTATATATGCACATTTCACAGATATATATGTGGTTTTCACACACCACATATGTAGCACATTTTGCACAAAGGAATTTTAATCAAATCTACTAGAATTTTAAGGTTGATTGAGAGCGCACCCATTGCACAACAATTTTGTGTATTTTAAACGAAATCTAAAGTGCTAACTATAACGGCCAATATGCATGTTATTGTCATAAAAAAGGTTTGGGGACCCGGGTCATGCGCCAGGGGACATGTATCAATGCAAAAAGAAGTTTTAAAAACTGACATTTTTTCTGGAGCAGTCATTTTAATGATGCATAAAGTGAAGAATAAAAAGTGAAATATTCCTTTAAATATGGTAGCTGGGGGGTGTCTAAAGTATGCCTGTGAAGTGGAATGTGTTTCCAGTGTTTATAACTGTCCCTGCACAAAATTACATTTGTAAAAGAAAAAAAGCCATTTAAAACTGCTTGCGGCTTTAACCACTTGCCTACCAGGTACGAACACCCCCTTCCTGACCAAGCCATTTTTCAGCTTTCAGCGCTGTCGCATTTTGAATGACAATTGCGCGGTCATGCAAGAATGTACCCAAATAAAATTTTTATCATTTTTTCCCCACAAATAGAGCTTTATTTTGGTGGTATTTGATCACCTCTGCGTTTTTTATTTCTTGCGCTATAAACAAATTAAGAGGGACAAGTTTGAAAAAACGCAATATTTTTTACTTTTTATTATAATAAATATAAAATTTTTTTTTTTTAAACAAATTTTTTCCTCAGTTTAGACCGATACGTATTCTTCTACATATTTTTGGTAAAAAAAAAATTGCAATAAGCGTCTATTGATTGGTTTGCGCAAAAGTTATAGCGTCTACAATATAGGGGATAGATTTATAGCATTTGTATTATTATTTTTTTTTTACTAGTAATGGCGGCGATTTGCGATTTTTATCGTGACTGCGACATTGCGGCGGACGTATCGGACACTTTTGACACATTTTTGGGACCATTCACATTTATACAGCGATCCGTGCTATAAAAATGCATTGATTACTGTATAAATGTGACTGGCAGGGAAGGGGTTAACACTAGGGGGCACTGCAGGGGTTAATATGTTCCCTATATGAGTGATTCTAACTGTGGGGGGAGGGGACTGACTGGGGGAGGGGACCGATCGGTGTCCCTATGTACAAGGGACACACCATCGGTCTCCTCTCCTCTGACAGGACGTGGATCTGTGTGTTTACACACACAGATTCACGTCCTGCTCAGTTACGGGCAATCGCGGGTTCCTGGCGGACATCGTGGCCGCCGGGCACACGCATCGGTTCCCCAGCTACGCGGCGGGCACGTGCGCGCCCCCTAGTGGCCAAAAAGCGAGCGCCGTCATATGACGGGCGGTCAGCTACAGGTTAATGTCATGTCTTGTCCTGGCAATATGGATGAACATCTTTGAGAAAAATGGCATGGCTACCCCATCACCCTCCCCTACCCCAGCCCATTACCAGCCCCTTTGCGTCTTGTATGGATATTAAGGGGAACCCCGCACCCAAAATAAAACCCTATACCTACAACCCTATATACTCTGAACAGCAGTATACAGGCGGTGCAAACAAGACAGGGACTGTAGGTTTGTTCTTAAGTAGAATCTGTTTGTAATTTTGAACAAGTACATTTTTAAGTGTAGCTCCAGCCCAAAAATCTATTTTTAAGCTTTTTGGAGAACATAGGGAAGGGTTATCACCCCTGTAACATTTGTTTTGCTGTCTATGCACCTGTTCAGCACATTTCACCTCACTTTCCGTCCCAATGTCAAATGTTTTTGGAAAAGTGGGGTTTTTATTGAAACAAAGATTGGTGATAAAGCATCAGTAGAGAGGAAATACCTTTTTCCCAAATGAAATCTAACAGGATAGAATGTCCCTTCCTAGGGGTAGATTTCCTCTCACTTCCTGTTTTCTCCTTC
Organism: Lithobates sylvaticus; assembly: GCA_028564925.1. Classification (NCBI taxonomy): domain Eukaryota; kingdom Metazoa; phylum Chordata; class Amphibia; order Anura; family Ranidae; genus Lithobates; species Lithobates sylvaticus. The sequence continues at coordinate 401,878,247 of CM053026.1, forward strand.
CGTTTGCAAGTAGGAGTCGTTTGTAAGTTGGATGTTTGAAAGTAGAGCCCTGCCGTATATACTCTGCAGAAATTTGCCCCATTAGATGTTGGTGTTGCACACTGTAAGCCCTCACAGCTACTCTTGGTGGGCACTGGAACGCCCTGCTGTGAACTATTATATCAGGAATTGTAATTACATGCCATTGTTGAACAGTGTTAGGAAAAATTGGGCTTTTGGTGGTGGTACTGGTGCTACAACACTGTAAGCCCTCACAGTTACTATTGGTGGGCGCAGAAATGGGCCCTGCTGGGAATTATTAGATCAAGAATTTAATTGCATGCACCTGTTGAACAGGGGCAGAAAAATTGGGCCTTTGATGGTGGTGGTGGACGGTGTTGCCACAACACTGTAAGCCCTTACAGTTACTCTTGGTGGGTGCAGGAATGGGCCCTGCTGTGAATTATTAGGTCAAGATTTGTAATTACACGCCCCTGTTAAACAGGGGCTGAAAAATTGGACCTTAGGCACTGGTGCTGGTGCCACAACACTGCAACCCCTCACAGATATTATACTTGGAGCACAGCAATGAGACCTGTTGCAAAGCATTGCATAAAAAAATGTAATTACACGCCCCTGTTAAACAGGGGCTGAAAAATTGTGCCTTAGGCACTGGTGCTGGTGCCACAACAATGCAACCCCTCACAGATACTGTACTTGGAGCACAGCAATGAGACCTGTTGCAAAGCATTGCATAAAAAATTGTAATTACACGCCCCTGTTAAACAGGGGCTGAAAAATTGGGCCTTAGCCACTGGTGGTGGCACCCAGAAACAAAAATGTTCTTCCAAGCTATCATCAGGATCATTGAGGAGGAAGAGGATAGTCAGTCAACATAACAGGACAGTCACTCAGCATCAGCATAGGCAGTCTTGAAGGGATGTGACATTTCAAAATAAATTATTCAGTTATATCAGCTTCGGGTGCCTGGTAGCTGGTGGTGATCCAAGACTGCTTCATCTTTATGAAGGTCAGTCGATCAACCGAGTCGGTGGACAGGCGCACCCTGTGATCGGTGACAAAGCCTCCAGCAGCACTGAATGTGCGTTCCGAAAGAACGTTGGATGCAGGACAGGCCAGTAGCCAGTAGGAAAGGTGTCCAAGTCTGACCTTGCCCCTAGGTATTCCTGCATGTATATCAGACGCTGGAGATGGCTGCTGGAAACGATCATACCTTGGGGCTGCGAACTAAAAAATTGTCTGAACGCATCGGTCAGACGGCAACCTTTCCCACCGCTCCTTCTGCTACTGACCGAAGCCTCAGCAACTCGTCGTCCAGGACCAGGAGTTTGTAACCTCCCAGTCTCTGGGAACGCATTGCACAGACCTTTCTGCAAGGCCTCCCGGAGATTTCTCATCCTCTGCTCCCTGTGCGACGGCAAGATAAGGTCCGCAACCTTACCCTTGTACCATGGATCAAGGAGAGTGGCCAGCCAGTAATGGTCCCTCTCCTTGATCCGAAGAATACGAGGATCCTTCCGCAGGCTTTGCAGGATCAGGGAGGCCATGCAACGTAGGTTAGCTGAGGCATTCGGTCCGGAGTCTTCTGGGTCACTCAGGACGACATGATCCGCAGCCACCTCCTCCCAGCCACGTACAAGTCCACCGATTTCCTGGGACTGTAAATCATCCCTAAAAGACTGCTGCTGCTGATGCTGAGTGCCAGGCTCCACCTCCATGCTGACACAATTCTCCTCCTCCTCCTCCACATCCTCTTCCTGTGTGATGGGTGGGAGAGAAGGAACACTTCTCAAATCCTTTATCAGGGATTCCGTCCACTGCGCACTCTAGTGCGCAGGCGCATGGGTCCGGCTCCCCGGCTCATAGCCAGTGACAGGGTAACAATGCGGCGGCGCACGCGCACTCGCGGTCCCGCCGAGCGGCGCGCGCGCATGCGCAGTAGTACGGCTTGCCCCATGTGACCTCAGCGGCCCTATAAAAGGAGGACCTCTGTGGCCAGACAGACGCTGGTTCGTCTGACAGCTTTGACCTGTGTATCCTGCATCTCTGCTTCCTGAAGATTGTCTTGTCTGTTGCCAAACCCGGATCGTCCTGACTACCCTGCCTTCTCCTGACCTTGACCTTCGGCTCGTCTATTGGATCTGTTACCTTCTCCTGTACTTGACCCTCGGCCTGTATCCTGGACTCTCCTCTCTGCTGCCTGTGCTTGACCCCCAGTCTGCCTTGGACTCTCCTGCTTAAAGAGATACCTTGTTCCGTTACCTTGTACCTTACCTACCGGTGTTTGACCCTCGGCCTGCATCCGACTAACCTGTCTGTGTTTGATCCCCAGCCTGCTTGCTGTACTTCTAACTAGTGATTCGTGGACCCACTATCCAGTTCCAGTCTACCCTTCACTGCAACACCTGAGCCCACGCCTGGTCACCATCCCACCGGTGGCTTGTGCCTCTTGGTGCCAACCGTCCCTGTGTCACCTTCAGGGCAGTGGGCGCCGAGTCGCAAGGGCAACCGCTCTCGGCATCTTGGCCTTGGTGAGTACCTAGTTCATGACATCTTCCTGCCTCTGTTCTGCCTCAAGTGCCCTGTTCATTATTCTACACAGCGTATGCTCCAACAGGTGGACAAGAGGTACAGTGTCACTGATATATGCACTGTCACTGCTCACCATCCTTGTGGCCTCCTCAAACGGTGACAGGACAGTGCATGCATCCCTGATCATGCTCCACTGGCGTGGTGAAAAAAATCAGAGCTCCCCTGACCCTGTCCTGGTGCCGTAGTCCCACAGGTACTCATTGATGGCCCTCTGCTGCATGTGCAGTCGCTGCAGCATGGCCAACGTTGAGTTCCACCTGGTGGGCATGTCACATATAAAGCGGTTCTTGGGCAGGTTCAACTCCTTTTGCAGCTCAGCCAGCCGAGCACTGGCATTATATGATCGGCGGAAATGCACACAGACGTTCCTGGCCTGCCTCAGGACATCCTGTAAGCCTGGGTACCTGCCCAAGAACCGCTGCACCACCAGGTTAAGGACATGAGCCATACAGGGCACATGGGTCAGTTGTCCCTGTCGCAGGGCGGAGAGGAGGTTGGTGCCATTGTCACAAACCACCATTCCTGGCTTAAGCTGGCGTGGCATCAACCACCTCTCGGCCTGCCCCTGCAGAGCTGACCGAACCTCTGCCCCAGTGTGGCTCTGGCCCTTCAAACACACCAGCGCAAGCACGGCATGGCATCTTTTTGCCTGCATACTTGTGTAGCCCCTTGAACGCCTACGGAGCACCGCTGGTTCCGAGGACAGAGCACTCGAAGAGGCCATGGAGGAAGAAGAAGAGGAGGGGTTGAAGTTGAGAGGTGTGTCACAACCAGTAGTAGCATTTTGGAGGCGTGGTGGCGGAACAACCTCCAACACTACTGCACCTTGTCCTGCATCCTTCCCAGCTGCCAAAAGAGTGAACCAATGGGCCGTGAAAGATAGGTAACGTCCCTGTCCATGCCTGCTGGACCATGAGTCAGCGTTAATATGCACCTTACCGCTGACCGCCCTGTCCAGCGAGGCCAAGACATTGCCTTCCACATGCCGGTAGAGAGACGGAATCGCCTTCCGTGAGAAAAAGTGGCGTTTGGGAACCTGCCACTGAGGAACCACACATTGCACAAACTCACGGAAGGGGGCTGAGTCTACCAACTAAAAAGGCAGCAGTTGAACTGCTAGCAATTTAGCCAAGCTAGCATTCAACCGCTGGGCATGTGAATGGCTGGGAGTGAACTTCTTACGACGGTCCAGCAGCTGGACCCGCAAGAACTTGGCTGTGACACACCTAATTCTACACCTTCATTCCTCTTAGTGCAGCTTTCACTTGGAGATCCCAGCTGATGAGGAGCAAGGAGAGGTCCGCTTTGTTCTTTGGTGTGGGTCTTTAAGGTACGCTTGCCAACGAGCTGCATGGCAGGTCAACATATGTCTGGTCATGATGTCTGGCTGATGTTTTGGCCACGCGAGATACGCTTGAGACATATGTTGCAAATAGCAGCGGTGCGATCTGACGCACTCGTCTCAAAAAAGGCCCACACCAAAGAACTTTTGTAATAACGCGGCAGCGCCCTGCACAGGCGGAGCACTGCAGTCTGATTCAGTTGGTGTGCTGCCCTCAAGCTGGCCCCCAGAGGGCATCCTGCCTCGTTGGAGATGTGCCGCCGCCTCCTCCTCCTCTCTCCGATCAGGCACCCACGTGGAGTCAGTGACCTCATCATCCCCTCCCTCTTCACCACTGGAGCAAACCTGGCAGTATGCTGCAGCTGGTGGAACATGACTGCCAGATTGCTGTCCTTGAGCATCCCCTCTCTCTGCGCTCACGCTACTGCCTTCCTCTAGCTGGGTATCATCATCAAAACGCTGGGCATCCTCCTGGAGCATGTACCCAACACTGTGCTCAAACAGTTCGGGGGACTTCTCAGGAGGACATGGTGGGTCTAGGAAAGGGGTGACTGATGACATTGAAACGAGGGAAGAGTACGCGTTGGCAGCTGCTTTGCCAGTACCCTGAGCCTGGGTGAGAGAGGATGAGGAGGATGAGGAGGGCTTGGTCATCCACTCTACCACTCTATCAAGCCTTCGGCTTTATGCGGCTCAACATGTCCAGCTGCCGAAAATAAGGACAAGCGTGTCCCATGGCCACATGCTGATGACGATGCACTGCGTCCACGACCAGCACCATTGTCTCTAGACACAGAGCCTGCTTGCCCTCTTTTCTTTTCTTGGCTCGTGACTGTCTGCCTCTCCTTGTTGGCCTTCCAGACATTGTAATGGCCTGCAGGGAGATGGGAAAAACAGCAATTGGGTAGTGTATATTGTGCTGGACTCACACAACACACACACTAACTCCTGCAGATGGCTGGATTAGATGACACCAGGGCAGATACAGGTGCAGGTTGTATACTGTGCTGTGCTGGACTCACACAACACACACACTAACTCCTGCAGATGGCTGGATTAGATGACACCAGGGCAGAAGGGCAGATACAGGTGCAGGTTGTATACTGGGCTGTGCTGGACTCACACAACACAAACGCTAACTCCTGCAGATGGCTGGATTAGATGACACCAGGGCAGAAGGGCAGATACAGGTGCAGGTTGTATACTGTGCTGTGCTGGACTCACACAACACACACTCTAACTCCTGCAGATGGCTGGATTAGATGACACCAGGGCAGAAGGGCAGATACAGGTGCAGGTTGTATACTGTGCTGTGCTGGACTCACACAACACACACACTAACTCCTGCAGATGGCTGGATTAGACGACACCAGGGCAGATACAGGTGCAGGTTGTATACTGTGCTGTGCTGGACTCACACAACACACACACTAACTCCTGCAGATGGCTGGATTACATGACACCAGGGCAGATACAGGTGCAGGTTGTATACTGTGCTGTGCTGGACTCACACAACACACACACTAACTCCTGTAGGTGGCTGGATTAGATGACACCAGGGCAGATACAGGTGCAGGTTGTATTCTGTGCTATGCTGGACTCACACAACACACACACTAACTCCTGCAGATGGCTGGATTAGATGACACCAGGGCAGAAGGGCAGATACAGGTGCAGGTTGTATACTGTGCTGGACTCACACAACACACACACTAACTCCTGAAGATGGCTGGATTAGATGACACAAGGGCAGATACAGGTGCAGGTTGTATTCTGTGCTATGCTGGACTCACACAACACACACACTAACTCCTGCAGATGGCTGGATTAGATGACACCAGGGCAGAAGGGCAGATACAGGTGCAGGTTGTATGCTGTGCTGTACTGGACTCACACAACACACACACTAACTCCTGCAGATGGCTGGATTAGATGACACCAGGGCAGAAGGGCAGATACAGGTGCAGGTTGTATACTGTGCTGTACTGGACTCACACAACACACACACTAACTCCTGCAGATGGCTGGGTTAGATGACACCAGGACAGAAGGGCAGATACAGGTGCAGGTTGTATACTGTGCTGTGCTGGACTCACACAACACACACACTTAAGCCCCATACACACGGTCGGATTTTTGCATGGATTCTGTCCGATCGGACAATGTTGTTGAAAAATCAGACCGTGTGTATGCACCATCGGACAGTGTACGTCGGATTGTCCGACGGACAAAGTCCTATCTCCTGCTGGATAGATTTTCCAACAACACGGTCCGATCACACCAAATCCGATCGTGTGTACGGTTGTCCGACGGACAAAGTGCTACGCATGCTCAGATCACATTACAAGACCAAAGCTATTGGCTACTAGCCTCTACGTAGTCCCGTCGTAGGCAACAAACGTCACCACGTTCAGAATGATCGGATTTTCCGACAACTTTGTCCGACCGTGTGTACGCAAAACCAACATCGGACAAAGTATGACGGACATGATCCGACCGACCTGGTCCTCGGATAATACGAGCGTGTGTATGGGGCTTAACTCCTGCAGATGTCTGGATTAGATGACACCAGGGCAGATACAGGCGCAGGTTGTATACTGTGCTGTGCTGGACTCACACAACACATGCACTAACTCCTGCAGATGGCTGGATTAGATGACACCAGGGCAGATACAGGCACAGGTTGTATACTGTGCTGTGCTGGACTCACACAACACATGCACTAACTCCTGCAGATGGCTGGATTAGATGACACCAGGGCAGAAAGGCAGATACAGGTGCAGGTTGTATTCTGTGCTGTGCTGGACTCACACAACACACACACTAACTCCTGCAGATGGCTGGATTAATGGAGAACTGCACTAAATGGTAGATACAGGTGCAGGTTTATACTCTGCTGTGCTGGACTCACACAGCACACACACTAACTCCTGCAGATGGCTGTATTTATAGAGAACAGCACTTTCCCCACACGCTAATGCCTGAGAAGAACAACTATCCCTTCCTATTAATCCTCTTTCCCTGCACTTTCCCACACGGAAATGAATGATAAGAAGTTCACACTGTCCCTGCCTATCAATCTTCTTACCCTGCACTTTCCCCACACGGAAATGAATGATAAGTTGTTCACACTGTCCCTGCCTATCAATCCTCTTTCCCTGCACTTTCCCCACACGGAAATGAATGATAAGTAGTTCACACTGTCCCTGCCTATCAATCCTCTTTCCCTGAAAGCCGGAACACACAACACGGGGCCACCGGCGCGGCGGCCTTATATAGTGTGGGGCGTGTACTAAACCCCCTGAGCTATAATTGGCCACAGGCATCCTGCCTGTGGCCAATTATTGCTCTCCTCGCTGCTGGTGCTATGATGCACTGTGACCCCGCATGCTTGGCCAATCATCAGCCAGCAATGCACTGCGACTGGCACAGTGCATTGTGGGCTTTTCGCATCACACAAATTTGATGCGAACGGCCAGCAGAGTTCTGGACTCGACGAGCGGACGAACGGCTGATGTTCGATTCGAACATGGGTTTGAATCGAACACCGGGCCCATCCCTAGTGTAGAGACGTTAACCGATCCTTTGTGTATAGTCCAAAAGATTTGTTCCCAGTCTTCAGGTGTAAGTGATAGAGAGAGTTCTTTCTCCCAAGTCAAGCATGCCTTGCTTGTATTTGGGGAATTGTTTGTAAATAGGAAAGAGTGTGTTACAGAGAGTAGGTGGCGTTGGGGAATTTGTGTTAGACATAGGGACTCAGAAGGTGATAGGAGTCTAGAGACCTTGAATTTCCTGTGTAGTTCGCTTAGATAGTGTGCTAGTAGAGTGTAGTTCCACGGGGAGATGGAGGGGTTGTCACTGTCAAAGGGTAATTTGTCGTAGGGTAGGAGTTTACCTTGTGTAAAGAAATGGTATGCTAAAGCATTTTTGTGGGGCCATGAATCATCTAAGAAGTTGCTATGTAACCCGGAAGGGACGTCCGGGTTCAGATGTACTGGAGTGAGAGGGCTAGGTTTTGATGATAATGAGGTAAATTTACAAGTTTCTTGGAAACTTCTGAGTGTTGGACCAATGAGGGGATGGAGGTAGGTGTCGATCAGTATGTGCTTGTGGGGTGTCCATGATAATAAGTATAGTGGGAGTGGAGTAAAGGAATCTTCAAGGTGGACCCAATCTTTAATTTCATTGTGGATGTTCCAGTCTATTATTCTGGTGAGCTGGCATGCTCGATAGTAGTTTCTAAAGTCAGGAAGGCCTATCCCACCCTTAAGCTTGGGTAGAGAGAGTTGCTGGTAGCTATTTCTGGGTTTCCGGCCTCCCCAGAGTAAGCGTGTGCTAAGACTCTTGTAACTTTGAAAAAAAGTGGAGGGTATGTGGATTGGTGCAACTGGCATAATGTATAGGAGGCGGGGCAAAGCGTTCATTTTTAGAATGGCAGCTCTGCCGAACAAGGAAAAAATGGATTTGTGCCAAAGTTTGAAATCATTGGTGATGCTTTGTAACATGGGAAGATAGTTTTTACTGTATAGGTCTGTCATTGGGTAAGTTGAATTCCTAGATAGGTTATATGATCTTCCTTCCACTGGAAGGGAAAGTTGCTTTTGCATTGGGTAACTATTCTGTTAGGCAGAGAGACGTTAAGAGCATAGGATTTGGAGAAATTTATCTTAAGGTTGGAGATTAATCTAAATTGGTTTAATTCTTTTAATAAGTTGGGGAGAGAATTTAATTGGATTTAATAGGCCTTGTGTGCATGAACACGGGCCAATACCCCTAGGGGATGCTTAAGGTAAAGATAGACACTGGTAGGGTATATGCATTTGAAAAAAAGTGTAGATTTATTGAAAAGGACGCATGTCAATGCATATGATACACAAGATGTTCAATTTTTACACAATATAGAGAAGCATATACAGTTTTTTAAACATGTCAACAGCATGAACATACAAAAATGTTGAGACAGAAAAAACTTGCTTGATACATATATGATCAGGGAAATGCCAACATGTTTCGGACTTTTTCAAGGCAGTTTAATATCCTTTTGTTCACATCTATAATGTGTGAATAAATCAGAAATTAGTACATATAATAGATAACAATAAATACAGTATTTGTATTTTGCCATATAGACCGGTATGGTGCAATCATATTGTAGGTATGGTACTCACATGTAATGCTAGTTTCACAAATTGCCACAGATGAAAACCAATGCCATTGGTATAATTGTAATAAGAATATGCATTGAAAGAATCTTTGTGCAGAGTAAAAACAAAGAAGGTATTGCCATAAATATGGGCAGCTGGCTGCAGCAGGTTCAGGCAGTTGCAAGGTCCTGTTACAAGAGGGGGGCTGGAAGCCCGTGTCTTGTAATTAACTGGCCAGGCAGTATGTAACACTTTAATGAAATGAGAAGGTTGTGGGGTATAAGTACAAAAAAGCATGAAAAGTAGCTATGGTCTAAAGAGGTAGCATAAGGGTGCTATTACCTGAGTATTAAGGTGCCTGGTATAGGATGTCAGTAGACGCCAAGGAGTCAGCAGCATGTGTGAGCCTTTCATGGCGAGTGGTTTAAAAGTAGCGAAGTAATTGCAGTCAGCTGGAGAGAATGCGCCTGTGTTGCGTAATAACAGCTGATTGGAATTAGGCTGTGTGTGGAGGGGAAGCGCCATAGCGCGCTGTATGTATTCCCCAAAGGACCTCTGACGGGGCGGCGGAGGGGTCGCGTCGTGCCCGCGCATAGACTACCGCTCGTCATGCTGCGCTCCAGGTGGAACGCAAACAGGAAGGCAGAGGGATGGAAACTGTCTGTCAGGAGCGGAGGGAGGCGCATGCGCACTAGGGAGTTAGCGAACGCGAACCAGGTCTTACCCGCACCGGGCAGCAAACCTGAGACACTGCAAGCCAGTGTGGGTAGTATTAAAGAAGAAGTATAATTAGTAGGCAAGGTGTGTGATACAAAAGTGGCAAGAAAGCGAGCAAGAATGTGGTCCGCAGACAGTGTATCATATGCATTGACATGCGTCCTTTTCAATAAATCTACACTTTTTTTCAAATGCATATACCCTACCAGTGTCTATCTTTACCTTAAGCATCCCCTAGGGGTATTGGCCCGTGTTCATGCACACAAGGCCTATTAAATCCAATTATATTCAATATTGGGATGTGATAGACCGCTTGTACTTTAACCAAACCCTGCCCAATTATTTTCTCTTTTTTTCTAACTCATGGTTACCCCATACAAATCCCCTACCCGGGCGTCTTTGGCTATCTTGTACCCTACTTTCATTATAGTCTATACCTACCATTTGCCCTTTTAGGCAGTACATTTCTAGGATCTCTATTTTGCTCCTTACTTTATACAATACAGTTTGTTATACCGCCATCTTAGCCTGGTACAAACCCTTTTACTCAATATGGCACTATACCTTGGAGATGAATGTGATACTCGCATGACAAACACCATGCACAACTTTGAGTCAAACGAATATATTCAATCACAACTCAAATATACTTTTTTGAATCTTACACATACTGTTCAAAAAAAAGCCTCACTATTTTGGCATATTAAATCCTTTAAGGAATATATTGCCCATGGAATTAACCCTTTTGGCCTTAGGGTACAAATTTTCCCTACATTTCAGGACATCCGCCCGGACTTTAAACAATCCTGGGAGAATGTCCTGAAACAATGCTCGATCGAGCTCATGAAACTACTCATCTCTGAATATGAGTCACAGATGACCCTTCTAGATACAAAGCTTGAATTGATCAATACACAACTTGCGCAATTCACTGATCATCCTCTATATATCTCACTAGATGAACAGTTAAAAACTCGTTTTGACAAATTTAACCATGATATCTTAGCACAGAAGGACAAAAAATTCTTCCGTGACAAGAAAGCGTTCCATGAGGAACGCGCTTACAAGTGGAATGAAGTGAACCGTGCGGCCCGCCCTCCGGCCTCCACACGGCCCACTTCCAAGCTGCCTTCATCTCGTCCCATCACTGATAGGACTCACACTTCATCCCAGCTTCCTCACAAACCTAACCTCCCTTTGGGCTCTCGCAAACCCAAAAGAGGTCGTACACCCAATTTTTCTAGTGATGATGTGTCTGACATGGAGGGAACTCCCGGCGCCTCCCCCACCAGGCACTCGCCGGTCAGCTCCCTCACTTGCCAAGACATCTAGATCTCACTCCTTACCTTCTGTATCTCAGAATACAGATTTTTTAGACAAAATGCGGGCATCTCAACAGATCCAACAACAACACACGTCACAAAATCTAAAACCCAAGAAAATCGCACGTTAAAATCACCTTCATGCAACATTATCAATTTATCTTCGCATACACTTACCTGTCACGAAATTTCTGTCCTTGAAAAAGGACTCACCTTCTGCCCAGTATCACAGCTTGACAAATTCACCGCAATTAAAGATATACATTTGTTCATTCGTAAATTACTATTACACAGTATGTACACTCCTAACCCTTTTTCTGACACAGCTATACACACTGCCACAGAAACCACTGCTCTCCAGCAGCTCATTGAGCTTCTTGAAGAGAATGACCCTTCAGATTTCATTGACACTATCGATCTAGACAACATCCTAGACAATCTTGAAGATGACGGTTTCAGTCATCCTCCACACACTCATCACCCAGTTACCCTAAAGAAAAAATCAAGTTTTTTTCCACCCCCCAGCACCAATCCTCGTGCAGCACTTTTTTTACAATCAGTGACCCACGAAATCCGCAACTTGAAAATTTCCCCTGCCCATTCTAAAATTAAAAATATCTCTTACAATCAACACCTTGCCCTACAAAATCTTAAAACGAATCCGTCAATCATAATCAAACCAGCGGACAAGGGTGGGAATATAGTAATTCTAGATAGACTGGACTATGTTGATATGTGTTTAAATATATTACGTAACCATGAGTGGTATACAATAATTCCAAGCGCACAAATTAAATCTTTTCAACAAGAGTTATACACACTTATTGATGATGCCTCTAGACAAGGAACCATTGATAAGTCCACTACTGACTATATTAGGACCAAATTTCCCAGAGAGGCCACATTTTACGCACTACCAAAGGTGCATAAAAACTTGCCCAGACCACCAGGTAGACCGATTGTCTCCGGACGTGGTTGCCTTACTGACAACCTCAGTCGATATGTCGACAAACTACTCCAGCCTCTAGTACTGGCCTTACATTCATATATACGTGATACCACACATTTACTTCAAGGTCTATCGGACCTCCATGTTGATGCCGACACCATCTTGGTCGCCATCGACGTGGAGGCCCTATACAGCTCCATACCCCACTCTCTGGGACTACTGGCCATTCAACACATACTATCCACCACCACCATTTATTCTCCTAACCTATCGATATTCATCATCAGAGCTCTTAAATTTATACTCACCCATAATTTTTTTTCATTCAACGGATCCCACTACCTCCAGGTACAGGGCGTCGCCATAGGCACATGTTGCACACCGGCGTACGCGAACCTGTACCTGGGGGAGTGAGAACGTAAACTTTTTCTCGACGATGCTGCCAGCATCTATACCAAACACATAGCGACTTTTCGTCGCTACATTGACGATATACTAATTTTGTGGCATGGTCCAATCGACACTTTACATCAATTTCTTTTATTCTTAAATACCTCTAACTCTCTAAATTTAAAATTTACCATGACATATAGTACTATCTCTATTTCTTTTCTTGACCTTACACTTACTAAGGATCAAGATGGGCACCTCCAGAGCCACCTGTTCCGAAAACCAACAGCTGGCAATACAATTCTGGCTGCCTCTAGCTTTCACCCACAGCCATTACTTAATTCGATTCCATTTGCTCAATACCTCCGTGCCCGACGAAACTGCTCGACGGATACCTCCTTTGAACACGAGGCTTCCACCTTACGTAAGAGATTACGAGCACGGGGTTATAAAAACAGCGTCCTTAAAGACGCATACAAAAAAGCCAAATCTAAACCACGTTCTACATTACTCTCTACTAAAATTTCTACACCAACTAACCCCCCTTTGAGAATTATAACTAATTACTGTCAACAACACAATCAAATTACTCAAATACTCTCCAAACATTGGCATATCATTGCCACTGATAAATCCCTCTCACCTTTTGTTCCGCCACATCCTTTGGTTACCTACCGACGTGCCCCATCCCTTCGAGACAAACTTACAACCAGTGAACACAAAGCTACTAATAGGTCCCAAAAGCAACTAAAGGGTACTTTTCCATGCGGTAATTGCAGCTATTGCAAATATCTCTGTAAATCCAATATACACAATGTTTTGCCAAATGGTCAACAATTTTTCCCCCAACATTACGTCAATTGTCGATCTATTGGCATAGTGTATTTACTTGAATGTGAATGTGGATGCTTCTATGTGGGAAAGACCAAATTACCTTTTTGGAAATGCATATACGGCCACATCTGCAGTGTCAATAAAAGAGACCCTGACCTGCCTCTGGGACGACACTGTAGGACTGTCCACCAGGACTCCATCCCCAAAATTTCATTTAAAGCTTTGGATCATATCCCACCTCCTAATCGAGGTGGGGATTATAACAAAGCTTTACTACAAAGCGAACTTAGATGGATTTTCCATTTAAACGCTACTTTACCTCCTGGGCTCAACGAGGCCTTTAATTTTAAACCATATCTTGAGGGATTCCAATCTGGAGTCTGTGAATTAGACCTTTGACCCCGCATTTCCCACATACACGCATCCAACATAATCAATCACTTGTATGAATACTTGCAGTTGAGTGTGCATATATAACCATGAGGGACCTACTGTCATTTCCACTGTATATGTCCTTTATGTTTTAATAGAACTAGGTTTCTAAATTTCACATCTGACACTGCTGTCACAGTATTAAGTTGCTGTGCCACACTGTCTGCGGACCACATGCTTGCTCGCTTTCTTGCCACTTTTGTATCACACACCTTGCCTACTAATTATACTTCTTCTTTAATACTACCCACACTGGCTTGCAGTGTTTCAGGTTTGCTGCCCGGCGCGGGTAAGACCTGGTTCGCGTGCGCTAACTCCCTAGTGCGCATGTGCCTCCCTCCGCTCCTGACAGACAGTTTCCATCCCTCTGCCTTCCTGTTTGCGTTCCACCTGGAGCGCAGCATGACGAGCGGTAGTCTATGCCCGCGTCGGTGACGTCACGACGCTGTACGCGACCCCTCCCTCTATGGGCGGGCTCGCGCCCAGCGCCGCCCCGTCAGAGGTCCTTTGGGGAATACATACAGCGCGCTATGGCGCTTCCCCTCCACACACAGCCTAATTCCAATCAGCTGTTATTACGCAACACAGGCGCATTCTCTCCAGCTGACTGCAATTACTTCACTACTTTTAAACCACTCGCCATGAAAGGCTCACACATACTGCTGACTCCTTGGCATCTACTGACATCCTATACCAGGCGCACCTTAATACTCAGGTAATAGCACCCTTATGCTACCTCTTTAGACCATAGCTACTTTTCATGCTTTTTTGTACTTATACCCCACAACCTTCTCATTTCATTACAGTGTTACATACTGCCTGGCCAGTTAATTACAAGACACAGGCTTCCAGCCCCCCTCTTGTAACAGGACCTTGCAACTGCCTGAACCTGCTGCAGCCAGCTGCCCATATTTATGGCAATACCTTCTTTGTTTTTACTCTGCACAAAGATTCTTTCAATGCATATTCTTATTACAATAATACCAATGGCATTGGTTTTCATCTGTGGCAATTTGTGAAACTAGCATTACATGTGAGTACCATACCTACAATATGATTGCACCATACCGGTCTATATGGCAAAATACAAATACTGTATTTATTGTTTTTTTTTTTTTAATTCTTTATTTATTTTTTTCAAAGGGATACATTACAAACATAACATATATGATTTCAGGCATACGGATTTACTGTCCTTCCACTTCATTAAATTATATTTCCATCCTGTTTCATGTACCAAAATACCAATTTCTTATTGTTATCCCTTTCTTTCTTTTTTCTATTTAATTTATTTATAATCCCCCTCTATCCCGGTTCCCTGTGCCTCTTCTTATTCTATGGGTCCCGGTCCCTTGGATACCCTCGAGGCCTCCCCCCACTCCTGAGAAGGAAAAAAAATATATATATATAAAAGGAAAAAAGGAATTTTCTCCCCCCCCCCCCAACCCCCCCTGCCCCCCCTCCTTTTCTATTCTCCCGTCTCCTCATCCATTAACTTCTTACCTTCCTCTGTTTGTAGATATTTCTCCCAGGGGTCCCAGGTTTGTTTGACCCGTTCCCTTCCCTCTAAGGATCTTGGGATCAAACTTTCCATTATCCCAATTTTTCGAACTATGTTAAGCCACATAGCAATGCTAGGGGCCTGTGTTTCCTTCCAACATCTCGGGATGCAGCTTTTCGCCGCATTCACCAGTTTTTATATTCCTTAATAGGGATTTGTGATAAATGTAGTAGGAAGAAGTCCGGGTCTTGTGGAATCTGAAGTACTGATAGTCGTTGGGTAATTCTATGTACCTCTTGCCATAATTGTTTAATTACAGGACAGGTCCAAAATATATGTAATAGTGTGCCCCTACCCTGACAACCCCTCCAACAGTTCCCCGAAACCTCTGGAAATATTTTATTCATCCTTGAGGGGGTGAGATACCATCTTGATAAAAGCTTAAAATTTAGTTCCTGCATTTTTATACACCTTGAGGATCTCATTGTCAGATGTATTATTTTCTTCCCTTGTTCTACAGTGAATTTTTTTTCTAGGTCTCTCCCCCATTTATCCAAACTCGCCAATGTAAATCCTTCTGGTGGGGCTATCAGAAGCGCGTACATTTTAGAGATGGTATGGGTCAGGGGCTCTTTCTCCTCACACAGCTTCTCAAACTTTGTTCGGGGTCTCTCAAATTCTTCCACTGGTCCTAATGATTCTAAGAAGTGTCGCACTTGTCTAGCTTGCCACCAGGGTATTTCTATCTGTCCTCCTTTTTTTTTAAATCCTCTATCAATAGCCATCCACTGGCCTTCAAGAAATGTGAGGCTTGAAAGACACCTTTCTCCCTCAGTCTCCCAAACACGTGTGTCTCCAAACCTGGCGAGAATTTAGGATTCCCCAGGATCGGAAAAAGAGGTGAGTTCGGTGTAGATAATCTATGTTTCTGAATGATCCCCGCCCCTATCTGCAGAGTTGGCCCGATCAGTGGGTGTGTCTTTAGCTCGGGAGGTATATCTGCATAGCACCAAATAGCCCTATCCAGGGGTATTTGACTTAGTTGTTTTTCCAGCGAGATCCATAACTTGTAATCCCCATGTCTATTCCAGTCAATTATTCTACTGAGGTGGGCCGCTTGATAGTACCTAAATAGATCTGGTGCTGCTATTCCACCTGCCTCCTTCGGCATTGCCAGCAGCTCTCTGTTTATCCTTGGGTGCTTGCTTGCCCAGATAAATTTTGTAAATTCAGTCCGAATTTGACTGAAGTAGTTCATGGGGATACGAATAGGCAATGCCTGGAACAAATACAGAAATTTTGGCACTATGCTCATTTTTAAGATATTACATCTCCCGAACCAGGAGTGAATACCTTTATTCCAACCTTCTAATAGTTTCTTTACCTCTCTTAATAGTGGTGGGAAATTCAGCTCAAATATATCTGTTAATTTTGGGGAAATCTGTGTTCCCAGATATTTTAGAGCAGTTGTTGTCCATCTGAACTTATAGTTGCTCTGCAGATTACTTTGCATGGAATCCTCCAGGGCCACCCCCATCGCCTCCGACTTGCTATAATTTATTTTAAAATTAGACAGACCTCCGTATCTCTCCATTTCTTTCATCAAATTTGGTAGTGAGGTTTGTGGACTCGTTAATGAAATAAGTAGGTCATCTGCATAAGCAGAAACCTTATATTCCTGTTTTCCCACCTGTATACCCTTTATATCCGGGTTCTGTCTAATTCTATTAAGCAACGGCTCCAACATAAGAGCAAATAATAGAGGCGAAAGGGGGCAGCCCTGGCGGGTCCCATTAGAGATAGTAAAGCTTTCAGAGTATACCCCGTTCACCTTCACCAGGGCTTGGGGAGAGGAATACACCCCTGCTACCCAATGGATCAAACGCTCTCCCATACCGGTATGCTTCAGGACTCCCAACATAAATGCCCAATTGACCCGATCAAAGGCCTTTTCTGCATCCGTATTCACGAAGACACTTGGTATTTTCTTTTGGTTTGCAAACTGGACAAGGTTCAGCACTTTAATCGTGCTGTCTCTTGCCTCTCTCGTTGGAATGAACCCCACCTGGTCCCAGTGTATCAACTGGGTCAGGTGTGTCTGTAACCTAAGTGCAAGTGTCTTCGTGAATATTTTTAGATCCACGTTTAGAAGGGATATCGGTCGGTAGCTGCTGCATACCGACCCATCTTTCCCTTCTTTCGGGATCACTGTAATGTGCGCTCTTAATGTATCCAATGGTGGGTCTGTTGTTTGTCCTAGTCCGTTAAACATTTTTACCATGTATGGGCTCAAATTTTCAAAAAAACTCATAAAATATTGGATAGAGAACCCATCTGGCCCTGGTGCTTTTCCCTGCTTAAAGGTCTTCATCACTGTGAAAACTTCTTATGTTGTTATTGGTCTCTCCAGTTCTTGACGGACCGGAGAGGAAATTCGTACTAAGTGTGATGTAGACAGATATTCTTCTAGAGGCAATGGTGGTAAAGTCACCCCTGGTAAATTATATAGGGCCGAGTAATACTCCCTGAACTCATTTGCAATATCCTTCGGGAGAACCGATTTTTGCCCCTTTTTTGTTTTTAAATATGATATGTATGAGCGGGTCTGTTGTTTTTTTAGTTTATTTGCTAATAGTTTACCACATTTGTCTCCAGAGTCATATGTCAGCCTTTTTCCTCTTTGTAATATTGCCTTAGCCTTATATCGCAGGAGATCAGACAGTTCTCTCCTCAAGGACGCCAATTCCCTTCCCAAACCCCTTTCTGATGACTTTTTATGTTGTGTTTCTAATTCCTGTATTTCTTCCAGTAATTTTCTTATCTGTTCTTCTCTAGCTTTTTTTATTCGGGTACTGTGTTTGATTAAAATTCCTCTGATAACCACTTTGTGTGCTTCCCATAACATTCCTGGGTCGCTCTCGCCTTTATCATTTATGTCAAAGTACCATTTAATTTCTCTTGTTAAGTCCTCTCTAATTTCTGGAGGTTGTAGTAAGCTTTCATTTAAACGCCATCTCCATTCTACTGATTGAGATACTCCCGTCAAGTCTATCTTCAAAGTAATAGGCGCATGGTTCAACCACGTTATATTCCCAATTGATATATCTTGCACCAGCGGCAGTAGCTGGTGGGGTATAAAATAAAAGTCAATTCGGGAGTATAATTGGTGGGGGTTCGAGAAATAGGTGTAATCCTTCTCCCCCCCATGGAGTGCCCGCCACACGTCTATTAATTGGCATTCGTGAAATTTCCTTATGATACTTCTTCTAATTCCCCTTGGTACTGAAGATGTTCCAGTAGAGGTGTCCATTTTTGAGTCTAGGGGAGCATTAAAATCCCCCCCTAAAATTAATTTGCCCTCTCTAAATTCCATTAACCTAGACAGGGTTTTTTCCAAAAACCTATCTTGATGTGCATTTGGGGCATAGATCGTGGCTAAGGTCACTTTTATACTTCCTATGTATCCCTTCACAAAAAGATATCTCCCATCCGTATCCACACACTTCTCCAGTAGCGACCAAGCCACTCGATTTGAAATCAAAATTGCCACCCCCTTTGTTCTAGTTTGTGAGTTAGCGTGGTATACGCTGGGGAAGTGTCTACTCTGCAAATAGGGGCTAGCCCCCAACTTCAGATGTGTCTCCTGCACCATTCCCACGTCCGTCTTTAGACGTTTTAGGTCGTCTATTAACATCCTACGTTTCTCTGGTATATTAAGGCCCCTAACATTTAGTGAGGTCATCCGTAACCCTTCCATCTTCTGCCTATCTCCAGTCCCCCCGCCCGTACACCAGAGTGACCCCGGGGAGGCGAGGTGGACGAGAGACCGTGGGGGACAGGAGGGGAAGGGGAGGGGGGGCGGAGAAGAAAAATAAAAAAAAAAAAAACTGAAAAGAAAAAAAAAAAATGTTTAAAAAAAAAAAAAAAATAATAAAAAAAAAAAAATAATAAGATAAAAGAAATAAAATAAAATACCAAATTATATTTATTTTCCCTCTCAGGGGTTCCCGAGATACCGGCAAGTTCCCAGCACCTACTTCTGGGTGCTAAGTTTCCCGTAGGCGCTGAATCGGGGGGTGAATAACTATGGCTCGTATGGCCGTGCTTCCCTCCCCCGCCCTCCAACTGTTTTCACGCTTTCTTTCATATAATTTCTGCTATCGTTAATACTGGATCTACTTCTACTTCCAACAGTCTAGCCAAGCATTTTATATTTCCTATGCCCCTATGTTCATTTCTCCATACAGATATTTCTTTCCTATCTATACATCCTTTTCAATCGCATTTTATATTATAACCCACAATCCTTTATATAACATGTAACATCAAACACCTCCTAATGGGTCCACATTAACCCACAATCCTTTATATAACATATAACATTGAACACATCATAATGGGTCAGTCTTAATATAACCTTTCTATATACTGCTCCCTTTTCCCCCAGATGGTGTTTCTATTATATTCCTCCACCCACATTTCACTAATTACCTCTGGTCCATATATTCCGGCTCCCCCCCACCTTGCCCGTGTATACTTTGTCCTCTTAGATTATAGAGATATATTTATTTCCCCCCTCACCCCCCACCTCCCACTCTATCCCTCTTGGGTCTCTCCCCTTCCCTTCCCTTCAAATTATCTACATAGATATGCTGTCTCCCCTTACAAAACCTCCTACTCTCCCTATGTGCCCCTACCTCTAATGATGACCCACTTTTCATTTTCTTAGTGATTCAGTGTCAAATCAATGTCAGACTTCTTTATCCCTGAAAATTTTCCCCAAGCTACCCCATGTGAGTATTTTATGTGTATTGATATATATGTACGCCCTAAAATAATAATAATAAAAAAAAAAAACCATAGGAAACTCCCAACAAAAAAGAACCTCTATATATGTATATTAATTTTGTGCCAAGGTTTTCTCTCCCTCCCCCCTTCTTGCCCCTTACTTTATATTACTTTCCCAACCTCCCTCCCCCCACCCCCTACCCCCCTTCCCCCTACCCCCCTTCCCCCTACCCTCCTCTACACCTTTAGTGCTCCTATCAAAAACACCGCAAAAAACATTTTAAAGTGCATTTCTTAACCCATTTATCTCCCTTTAATGTAACCCCCCCCCCCCCCCCTCCAGCATACCTATATATACATATACCTATATATACAAATACATTCTTCAATAACCGGGGTCTCCCCAGATTGTATATACCTCCAATCCTGCTTCTACATACTCCCGCCTATACCTATGCATCTTTAATTCGACTATTTCGTCTTGTCCTCCCCCCATTTCCCTTCTCTCTTTCTCTTTCTCCTTCCCCTCTCCCCCGATCACTCCCCCCCTTCAAAGTCTCCAAAAAAAAAAAAAAAGGAAGAGAGAAAACACAAAAAAAAATTTAAAAATTAAGAGCAGAGACAGTCAATTTTCTTCTTCCCTATACGTATCCGGGATAGGCACAGTCTATTGAGATTCTCTGTCTCACAAGAAAAACCAAAAACAACACCCCACGTACGGAACATTGGTGGGGACCGGGGTCCTATTGGGGTACTCCAATTGCGAATACCACTCATGGGAGGGATTCAAGAGGTCGGTGCCTCAAGTGTTCGGAAAGGGGGGTACTCCTGGGGTAACCTCCTAGGCTCTACTAAAATTTAAAGGGCCGCGTCCTTACAGGGGAGCCAGAAAGGGATCAAAAAAAAAGAAATAAAAAATAACATAGGAGAATAGGAAGTCATATGCATGGTTACTTACAGTTCCAGTTACCAGCTAGCTGTCTCACTTTGCCGCTATGGCTTCTCCCGCATACTGCCGTTCTCCTGCCTTTCGCTGCTGCTTTCTTTCTAGGGGTGCAAGCCAATCCGGCACTTCACATCGCTCCACCTCCAGAAAAGCGAAGAGCGACGGTAAATCTGCCGGGGACCATACCGGAAACGATTGTGTACCTTTTTTCACTTTCAATGATATTGGATATCCCCAGCGATACGTGGCACCTGCTCGTTTAATCTGCTCCAGCAGCGGACGCAATAGTGCCCTTCTCTGTAGAGTTGCCCGGGATAGGTCTGGCAGAATCCTAATTGCAGCTCCATCTTGATCTATTGTACCCATTTCCCAGGCTTTCCTGCTGATCAGCTCCTTCTGGGAAAATCGCTGAAAACGGCCGATGACATCTCTTGGTCTAAGTGGGTCTGTTGGACGGGGTCCTTGCGCCCTATGTAGTCTTTCAAATTCAACTACCAACGTAGGTGAGCCCGCACTAAGTTTCTGGCATATCAAGCCCACTGTCACCTCTAACAGATTCCCTTCAATCTCCTCCGGGATTCCTCTGAATCTAAGGTTGCTTCTTCTGCTTTCGGTCCTCAAATTCTTCCAATTTCAAATACATAGTTGAAGACTGTATCAACTGAGCGGACCACTCTCTCTCTATCTTGCTCACCCGTGCTTCTAAACTAGCCGTCACCTGCTTTTCTTCCTGGAGACCATCTACTAGGTTTTGCATTTCCAGCCTAATCAGCTGTAGCTCCTTGCGGTTACCCTCCTCCACACGAGCCACCATAGCTTCCATCTCACCTCTTGTTGAAAGCGCTTGAAGGATCGCTCTTAAATCAGCCAGGCTTGCCTCCACTCGCTCCTGAGACGCCATCCCTGTCCCCCCTGACAAGGACTGCACGCTGTCTTGAGTGTACCTACTCGGCTCCTCGTATGTCAGTGGGAGGCTCAGGCGCGGGGCCGCCCGTGGTGTCTCCACACACGTCAGCCCCCGGATCTCTGTATCCGCTGCCCGCACTATTGCTGCCCGTGTAAAGTAAGTTTTGATCTCCTGCTGCGCCGGGACTTTACACGTATTTCTCCTCCTTCCACTGCTCATTCCCTGCTGGCTACTTTCCCCGTAAATCACCGCAGATCCAGAGCTACGTTCGCAACAGCTTTCTTTCAGCTGGAGGGAGTGTTGGGTGCACAGCACGTTCTCTCTCTACTCCGCCATTGCAGAGTCACGCCCCCTCTACGTCAGAGCAGGTACAACTTTGGGGTATTTATTGTTATCTATTATATGTACTAATTTCTGATTTATTCACACATTATAGATGTGAACAAAAGGATATTAAACTGCCTTGAAAAAGGACTAAAGTCCGAAACATGTTGGCATTTCCCTGATCATATATGTATCAAGCAAGTTTTTTCTGTCTCAACATTTTTGTATGTTCATGCTGTTGACATGTTTAAAAAACTGTATATGCTTCTCTATATTGTGTAAAAATTGAACATCTTGTGTATCATATACATTGACATGCGTCCTTTTCAATAAATGTACACTTTTTTTCAAATGCATATACCCTACCAGTGTCTATCTTTACCTTAAGCATCCCCTAGGGGTATTGGCCCGTGTTCATGCACACAAGGCCTATTAAATCCAATTATATTCAATATTGGGATGTGATAGACCGCTTGTACTTTAACCAAACCCTGCCCAATTATTTTCTCTTAAGTTGGGGAGAGAGGTTCAGGATCAGAGGATCAGTGAGAAATAGGAGAATATTGTCTGCGAAAGCAGCTAACTTGTATTCTTTAGTGGTGGTTCGTACTCCTCTGATATCTGGGATGTTTCTTAGGCATCGCAAGAAGGGTTCTAAGGTGAGCATGAACAGGATTGGGGAGAGAGGACAGCCTTGCCTCGTACCATTGCAAATGGAGAAGGCATTTGACAGGAAGCCATTACCTCGGACTCGTGCGACTGGGTCGGAGTATAGAGCCATTATGGAGCTTAATAGGCGGCATCCTACGCCCAAGGATTTAAGGACTGCTTGTATGTTGTATGTGTCAAATGCCCTCTCCACATCTAGAGAGAGGAAGAATCCTGCTGTGTTGATGAATGTCAGGTAGTGGTGTAGGTTTGTTGCTTTAGTGGTGTTACCCCTGGCTTCTCTGCCAGGGATAAAGCCCACTTGGTCGCGATCAATAATGTGGGTAAGGAAGGGGAGCAGGCGGTTCGCTATAATTTTGGCAAAGATTTTGACGTCAAGGTTCAGAAGGGATATCGGTCTGTAGTTTGCTGTTTGTGTGGGGTCTTTTCCTTCTTTGGGGATAACTGAGATATGAGCTTCCAGCATAGATGGGGTAAGTGGGTGATCTGGAGCCAGAGAATTGAAAGCTTTGAGGTAGGGGATATGTAGTATGTCTGTGAAAGTTTTATAATATACTGCCGAAAGGCCATCAGGGCCAGGGCTTTTCTCAGGTTTTAAATTTTTGAGGGCCAGGGCTTTTCTCAGGTTTTACATTTTTGAGGGCTATGTCCCATTTAAATTTCGAGATGGGGAGGGTTAACTGGGCTGCAGTGTCTGGGGAGATCGATCTGGGGCAGTGGGCGTGTAGGAAACTGTCAATGAGGGTCGGCCTAGGTGAAGATCCTGTTTGTTTTGGTTCTGAGGTTTTTAGATTATATAAGTTCATATAAAAATGTTTGAATTCTTGTGCAATATATGGGGTACTCTGTAATGTATTCCCTTTTGGGTTTTTTAATTGGTGGACAGTTGCTCTGGTCCTTTTAGCACATAAGGCTTGTGCTAGTAAGTGACCACTTTTGTTGCTGTGCTCGTAAAAGAGCTTCTGTGAGAGAACGTGTTTTCTTCTGATCTTTTGATCAAGTATCTCTAATGCCGCGTACACACGACCGTACTTTCCGGCAGAATAGGTCCGACGGAATCAGTCTGTTGGACATTCCGATCGTGTGTGGGATTATCCGATTGTGTTTCTTTAAAAAATTCAGACGGACCTAGAAATAGAACATGTTTCAAATCTGTCCGACGGACTCAATTCCTATCGGGAAAACCGTTCGTCTGTATGCTGGTCCGACGGACCAAATACGATGCAAGGGAAGCTATTGGCTACTGGCTATGGAACTTACTTGTCTAGTCCCGTCTTATGTCATCACGTTCAAAACGAATGACCTTTCAAACTGACTTAGTCCGTTCGTGTGTGGGCAAGTCCGTTCGGAAGCCCGTCGGAACTCCATCGAAAGTCCGTCGGGAAGACCGGTCGTGTGTACGCGGCATAAGAGATTTTTCCGCGTCGTAGCGAGTTCCTCAAAGGTGTGTTGCGCTAAATCATGTTTATGTTTCCTTTCAAGTACTTGTATTTTAGAAAGTAGGTCATTCATTTGTTTCTGTTTGTCGTGTTTTATAGATGAGGCAAGGGAGATGAAATACCCTCGTATCACACACTTATGTGCTTCCCATTGGGTTAAGGGGGAGGTGTCTGGGGTGTCATTGTCCTGGAAATAGGTGGTGATGGTCGTATTTAGCTTACTTAAACTGTCTTTGTCTGTTAGTATTGTAGGGTCAAGTCTCCAGATTTTAGAACTGTGAGTGGTCTCAGGAAGGGTAAGTCGGAGGGTGATCGGGTGGTGGTCAGAGACATTCATATGTTTAATTGAGGAGGTAGACAAGAGAGGCAGGTCTTTCTGGCTGATGAAGAAGTAGTCTAGGCGGGTGTTATTGTGATGGGCTGAGAAGAAAGTGTAGTCTTTGACTTGAGGGTGTAGGGTCCTCCATGTATCATGAGTTCCTGTAGGGATAGTCTGATTTGTCTTAACGTGCGGAATAGGAGGTGGGAGGTGCCCATAGAGGAGTCAAGGAGGGGATCAAAGAGGGATGTTAAAGTCGCCCCCAGGATTAGAATTCCAGATTGAAAGGTGGTGAGTAGGGCTGAAACAACTAATCGATTAATTGACAACTAATCGATTATGAAATTAATCGATTACTATTTTCATAATCGATTAATCGCCCAGACGATTAGTTGGCCTACATGCAGAATGCATTATTTGTTTACACATCAGGAAATACAGTACAGCACACATACAGCTCAGTACATCATCCATACATGTCAGTAAGTGCCTGAGAACTTGTGAATGTGTGAGGAGCAATGCCTCATGGGACATGTAATCCTGGGCAGGAAGTGAGTGGTTCTAAAGCCAGAAGTTTTCTTAACTTGCTATTGGGGCACGCTATACTGCACTTAACGCATAGCAAAAAGCACTTTGGCTGAATGAAAAAATGTTGTTTGATATTTTCACTTGCTTTTAACATTCTGTTTTAACCACTTAACAACCGGCCCATAGCCGAATGGCGGCTACAGGGCAGTTGCTTAACTCTGGGAGGGCGTACAGTGACGGCCTCACAGAATTCCCCTCTTGCACGCCCCCTGGGGTGCGCACTCGAGAATATCCGTGATCGCTGGGTCCAGACCCAGCGGATCACGGATCGCTCCGTCAAATGACGGAGTGATCACATGTAAACAAACTGGCGTCATTTCATGACGCCGGTTCCTCTCTCCTCTCTCTGTACCAATCGGTACAGTGTGAGAGGAGAGGGGGAGGGATCGGTGGCAGCAGTGCTGTGGGCGGGATCTGTAGTGCCCACAGCACTGCTATGCAGTCACCACCGATCCATCCATCCATGCTCAGCCATCCCTCCATAGCCTGCAATACACAGCAATAGCCTGCAGTGTATTGCAGGGTATGGAGGGATGGCTGAGCATGGATGGATGGATACCCAGCAGTACTCTGCAATACCCAGCAGTACCCAACAATACTCTGCAATACCCAACAATACTCTGCAATACCCAGCAGTACCCAACAATACTCTGCAATACCCAACAATACTCTGCAATACCCAGCCATACCCAACAATACTTTGCAATACCCAACAATACTCTGCAATACCCAACAATACTCTGCAATACTCTGCAATACCCAACAATACTCTGCAATACCCAGCAATACTCTGCAATACCCTGCAATACCCTGCCATACCCTGCCATACCCTGCAATATTCTGCGATACCCTGCCATACCCTGCAATAGTCTGAGATACCCTGCAATACCCTGCAATACCCTGCGATACCCTGCGATACTCTGCAATACCCTGCGATATTCTGCGATACCCTGCCATACTCTGCGATATTCTGCGATACCCTGCCATACCCTGCAATACAATGCGATACCATGCAATACCCTGCGATACTCTGCAATACCATGCGATACTCTGCGATACCCTGCAATACTCTGCGATACCATGCAATACCCTGCGATACCATGCAATACCCTGCAATACTCTGCAATACCCTGCGATACCATGCAATACCCTGCGATACCATACAATACCATGCGATACCCTGCAATACCCTGCAATACCATGCAATGCCCTGCGATACCCTGCGATACTCAGCCATACTCAGCCACGATCAAAGCCAGGATCGTTTTTTTTATTTTTTCATTTCAGGCTTTCCAGCCTAGAGGTGAGATGAGTGGTCGTATTGACCCCATATATCACTGTAAAGAGGACCTGTCATGCGATATTCATATTACAAGGTATGTTTACATTCCTTGTATTAGGAAAAAAGTGATCAAAAAAATTTTCTTTGGGAAAAAAGTGTCAAACTAAAATAAATAAAGTAAAATGAACAATACATTTTTTTTTTTTTTAAAGCGCCCCTGTCCCCGTGTGCTCTCATGCAGAAGCGAACGAATATGTAAGTCCCGCCCACATATGAAAACGGTGTTCAAACCACACATGTGAGTTATCGCTGCGAACGTTATAGCGAGAACAATCATTTTGGCCCTAGACCTCCTCTGTAACTCAAAACATGTAACCAGTAAAACATTTTAAAGCGTTGCCTATGGGGATTTTTAAGTAGCGAAGTTTGGCACCATTCCACAAGTGTGTGCAATTTTGAAGGGTGACATATTGGGTATCTATTTGCTCAGCGTAACATCATCTTTGACATTATGCAAAAACATTGGGCTAAATTTACGGTTTTGTTTTTTGTAAAGCACAAAATATTCCCCCCCCCCCCAAAAAAACGCGTTTGGAAAATTGCTGCGCAAGTATCGTGCTAGATAAAAAGTTGAAACGACCGCCATTGTATTCTCTAGGGTCTTTGCTAGAAAAACATATATAATGTTTTGGGGTTCTATGTAATTTTCTAGCAAATAAATTATGATTTTTACATGTAGGAGAGAAATGTCAGAATTGGCCTGGGGGCTCCTGTATGTGGCCACACTGTGTAAAAGTCTCACACATGTGGTATCACCGTACTCAGGAGTAATAGCAGAATGTGTTTTGGGTGTAATTTGTGGTATGCATATGTTGTGTGTGAGAAATAACCTGCTAATATGACAATTTTGTGGAAAAAAAAAAATCTTGATTTTGCAAAGAATTGTGGGGAAAAAAGGACAACTTCAAAAAACTCACCATGCCTCTTTCCAAATACCTTGGAATGTCTTCTTTCCAAAAAGGGGTCATTTGGTGGGTATTTGTACTTTCCTGGCTTGTTAGGCCCCTTTCACACGGGACGGATCCGTAATGATCTGCCCCGTGAAGATCCGCTGCTCAGCGGGGATCGCTCAGCTGATCCCCGTTCTCTGCTCTCCCCTATGGGGGATCGGATGAACACGGACCGTCTGTCCGTGTTCATCCGTTCCGCTCTGCAGACGGATGGAAAAATAGGGTTTTCCTCCATCTGCAGAATCGGACAATAGCGGAGGCGGACGATAGCGGGTGTCAGCGGATGCTCATCCGCTGACACCCACTATCACATAGGGGTGCATGTATGTCCGTTTTTCATCCAAAAATGGATGGATGAAAAACGGACATACGGTTCGCATGTGTGAAAGGGGCCTAAGGGACTCAAGAAATGAGATCGGCCGTCAGTACTTCAGGTGTGATCAATTTTCAGATATTGGCACCATAGCTTGTGGACTCTATAACTTTCACAAAGACCAAATAATATACACTGATTTGTACTTATTTTTACCAAGGACATGTAGCAGTATAAATTTTTGGCAAAATTTATCAAGAAAAATGACAAATTTGCTAAATTTTATAACAGAAACGAAGAAAAATTCATTTTTTTACAGAATTTTCAGTCTTTTTTCTTTTATAGCGCAAACAATAAAAAACCCAGCAGTGATTAAATACCACCAAAAGAAAGCTCTATTTGTGTGAAAAAAAGGACAAAAATTTCATATGGGTACAGTGTTGTATGACTGAGTAATTGTCATTCAAAATGTGAGAGCACCAAAAGCTGAAAATTGGTCTGGTTATTAAGGGTGTTTAAGGCTCGATTCACATCTATGCATGTTGCTTTTGAGCGTTTTTTGTAGTGCTTTTTTTGGACACGCGGTTTTACTACGATTTTGCCGCAAAACACAAATTGCTGCAAAATCGCTGTAATAATGCAGTAAAAACGCGGTACTTGCGTTTTGGATGTGGGTTCATTGACTTCTATTACATGCAAAACGCTGCATTTTGCATGAAAAAAAGTCCCAGACCCTTTCCAAAAACGCAGAGGCACAAAAATGCATTGATGTGAACATGTTCTATAGGAATCCATGTTAAAAAATTTCCCTGCATTTCTGCAAAATGCAAAATGGATCAAAAAAACGCATTAGTGTCAATCAAGCCTTAGGCTCGATTCACATCTATGCATTTTGCTTTTGAGCGTTTTTGCAGTGCTTTTTGCGGTGCTTACCGCGTTTTTGGACACGCGTTTTTACCGTGAATTTTGACGCGTTTTGCGTTTTTTTTATTTTTTACATTTTTTTTTACACTGTGGTTGGTTAGCAACCAGCTATATACATATTGAATTAAAAAAAACCGCAAATCTCTGCAAAATCGCGGTAAAACCGCAGTACTTGCGTTTTGGATGCGGGTCCATTGACTTCTATTACATGCAAAACGCTGAATTTTGCATGAAAAAAAGTCCCCGACCCTTTCCAAAAACGCAGAGGCACAAAAATGCATTGATGTGAACATGTCACATCTATGCATTTTGCTTTTGAGTGTTTTTGTAGTGCTTTTTGCGGTGCTTGCCGCGTTTTTGGACACGCGTTTTTACCGCGTTTTTTGTGTTTTTTTACTTTTTTTTTACACTGTGGTTGCTTAGCAACCAGCTATATACAGTGTAAAAAAAAACCGCAAAATGCAAATCACGTCAAAATCACAGTAAAGACGCGGTACTTGCGTTTTGGTTCATTGACTTCTATTACATGCAAAACGCTGAATTTTGCATGAAAAAAAGTCCCCGACCCTTTCCAAAAACGCAGAGGCACAAAAATGCATTGATGTGAACATGTCACATCTATGCATTTTGCTTTTGAGTGTTTTTGTAGTGCTTTTTGCGGTGCTTGCCGCGTTTTTGGACACGCGTTTTTACCGCGTTTTGTGTTTTTTTACTTTTTTTTTACACTGTGGTTGCTTAGCAACCAGCTATATACAGTGTAAAAAAAAAAAAACCGCAAAATGCAAATCACGTCAAAATCACAGTAAAGACGCGGTACTTGCGTTTTGGTTCATTGACTTCTATTACATGCAAAAAGCTGCATTTTGCATGAAAAAAAGTCCCAGACCCTTTCCAAAAATGCAGAGGCACAAAAATGCATTGATGTGAACATGTTCCATAGGAACCCATGTTAAAAAATTTCCCTGCATTTCTGAAAAATGCAAAATGCATCAAAAAACGCGTTAGTGTGAATCGAGCCTTAGTGCCCAGTGGTCAAGTGGTTAAAATGAATGTCATTTCTGAACGAAAACCACATACACTGTCTGAAAATTCTTTTGACCAGGTCGTTTTCTATTATTTCAAAATTTTCCTGCCACTGTGGTTGAAAACAAACATCGATTTGACCTCACTAACGATTCGAAAATCGAACGAACGTTCTTAAAATGACATTGTTTTTGTATGGCCAGCATATAATATATTACAGTTCTGTTTTTTCTTATGAGTCTGATGATATTTACCAGATTCAACCTCTAATAGTATATACAGTATATGTCTCCTCTAATGGCGCGTACACACGGAATTTCCGATGAAAACAGTCCGATGGGAGCCTTTTATCGGATTTTCCGGGCGTGTGTATGCCCATCTGTCTATTTCTGTCGTCATTTCGGACGAACTTTGGATTGAGAGCCTGTTCTTAATTTTTCCGACGGGAAAACTTTCAATCGGATTTTTCGATCGTGTGTAATGCAATTCTGACACGCAAAATTCCGACGCATGCTCGGAAGCATTAAACTTCCCTTTTATAGTGCCGTCGAACGTGTTTTATGTCGTGATGTTATTGACCGTTGGAATTTCGGTGTGATCGTGTGTAGGCAAGACAGTTTGAGCGAAAGTCCGTCGGAATTCCAAAGGGAAAACCATCAGAGCTTTTTCTGACGAGAATTACGATCGTGTGTTCGTGGCATAATAGTATATACAGAATATCTCCTCTAATATTATATACAGTATATCTCTCCTCTAATAGTATATATAGTATATCTCTTCTGTCTGTTATTCTCAGAGTGGATTAGATATTTTGCTATCTAACCATATAGTTGGTTATTTATATTTACATATTTGCATAGAGATATTTAAGAATAAATTGCCTTTTTTTTTAAACTTTACATATTAACTAATTTATACACCACACTATTTTAAGGTTATTAACCGATTAATCGAAACAAGTCGCTTTCTATTAAAAAAAAAAAACAATAATCGGCCAACTAATCGATTATGAAAATAATCATTAGTTGCAGCCCTAGTGGTGAGTAGGCGGGCAATTGATCTAAAGAACGGGACCTGTGACATGTTTGGGTATATATTGGCCAGTGTAATAGGTTTATTCCATAACGTGCCGTTCAGGAAAATGTATCGCCCTTGGTTATCTATTAGAGTGTCCGGTATTTGAAAGGGGAGATTTTTAGCTAGGAGTATGGAGGCCCCTTTCATTTTGGAAGTTGAGGCAGTTGCATGGAAGGCCAATTGGGTAGCGATTGTTTTCAAGTTTAGGAATGGAGTTTGCTTTGTACTGAGTTTCTTGTAAAAATACGATGTCCGCCTTCATGTTATGCATGCTGGTTAATACTTGGGACCTTTTTTTAGGCTTGTTAAGTCCTTTCGTTTTTAGGGATACAATTTTGAGTGATAGAGGAGTGGATGTGGATTGGTGGGGGGACATGGTTGATGCCATATATTGTGTGAGAGTCAGATGTTAACAACGTATGGATTTGAGGCGGTGTTTACCCTCAATGGTTAATACAACGTAGGATTGGGAGGTAGAGAGAGATGTGTGAGCGATTGAGGGGGGAGGAGGAGGTGAGTAGAAATGGGAGTGAGTGTGAAGGGGTGGGCGAGGAGGTAGGAGGGTGTTAGGCGGGGATGGAAGGGGGGGTAGGGTAGGGGGTGCAGAGGGGTAGGAAAGAATAGGAGGAGGGAGTGGGGTTGTGAATCCGGGGGTAAGTGTTTAGACCAGCTAGCTTACCTTTGATAGAGATGAATGTCCGGAATAGGTCAGCAGAGTTTGCTGGGTGTGGGGGTGGTAGGTAGGGGTCTCAAGGTGGTTGAGGTCTCAGCTATCTGTGAGGTTTGTGGTGTTAATATGGAGGTATATAGCAAGACTATGTGGCATAGAAGATGATAGAAGAGCAAGGGAATGTATATTCTAAATCAGGATGGCGCGAGAGTGGTTTGGAGGGATGGATCAAGAGATAGATTTTAGTAGATGGTCAATAGTTGTATGAGGATGTGAGAAGATGAAATGTTTTAGGTGGTGAGTGGAGAGAGGTTATTTGAAAATGAGTAGGGATGGGCCCGGTGTTCGATTCGAACCCATGTTCGAATCGAACATCGGGCGTTCGCCCGTTCGGCGAGCCCAGAACTATTTGGGCCGCTCGCATCAAATTCGTGTGATGCGAGCGGCCCGCAATGCATTGCGCCAGTCGCAGTGCAATGCTGGCTGATGATTGGCCAAGCATGCACTGTGACCCCGCATGCTTGGCCAATCACAGCGCCGGCAGCGAGGAGAGCCATAATTGGCTACAGGCAGGATGCCTGTAGCCAATTATAGCTCAGGGGCTTTAGTACACGACCCACGGTATAAGAGGCCGCCGCGGCGACGGCCTCGCATATTATGTTTCAGTGTCAGTGTGCTGCTGACTGCTGAGAAAGTGAGAATATGTGCTGTATTTCTGGGGATTTGTGTGTGCGTGCTGTTAGTACAGCATTGCAGTATCACATCTGGGGGGTGTCTATAGGTGGCCTGTGAAGGGGGGCAGGTTTCCTGTGCTTAGAACTGTCCCTGCAAAAATGACACTTTAAAAAAAAAAGCTATTTAAAAGCACTCGCAGCTAATGAATTGATGGCTCCTGTAACACAGAGAACTGTCATTCATTGATAAAAAAAAGCGTGGGGGTCCCCCCAAATTCAATAACCAGGCCCTTCAGGTCTGGGATGGATATTAAGGGGAACCCCAGCCAAAAAAAAAAATGGCGTAGGGTCCCCCTCAAAATCCATACCAGACCCTTGAGGTCTGGGATGGATTTTAAGGGGAATCCTAGCCCAAAAAAATGGCGTGGGGTCCCCCTCAAAATCCATACCAGACCCTTATCCGAGCACGCAACCTGGCAGGCCGCAGGAAAAGAGGGGGGGACGAGAGCGGCCCCCCTCCCACCTGAACCGTACCAGGCCACATGCCCTCAACATTTGGAGGATGCTTTGGGGTCTAAGACCCCCAAAGCACCTTGTCCCCATGTTGATGAGCACATGGGCCTCATCCCCACAACCGTGCCCGGTGGTTGTGGGGGTCTGCGAGCGGGGGGCTTATCGGAATCTGGAAGCCCCCTTTAACAAGGGGACCCCCAGATCCCGCCCCCCCCCTGTGTGAAATGGTAAGGGGGTACAAAAGTACCCCTACCATTTCACCAAAAAGGTGTCAAAATTGTAAAAATGACAGGAGGCGGTCTTTGACAATTCCTTTTTTAAAATCTTCTTTCTTCTTTCTTCATCCTTCGGTTTCTTCATCTTCTCCTTCCGTCATCTTCTTCCATCTTCTTCTTCCATTTTCTTCTTCCTCCGATCCGCTTCTTCTTGCGCTGGTCTTCTCGTCCTTCTCGTCCGGCATCTTCTTCCATGGCGTTGGCGTCTCTTCTTGGGCCACTCCTCGCAATGGGAGGCTCCCGCTGTGTGAGGCTTCGCTGCGTCTGACAGGTCTTTTATAATGGAGGGCACCTGGTGACCCCCCCCCTCTGACGCACGGGGACGTCATGGGGAATTCCCTATGGCTTTCCCCATGACGTCAGAGGGGGGCGGGGTCACCAGGTGCCCTCCGTTATAAAAGACCTGTCAGACGGAGCGAAGCCTCACACAGCGGGAGCCTCCCATTGCGAGGAGCGGCCCGACAGAAGAACAGATGCCGACGCCATGGAAGAAGATGCCGGACGAGAAGACCAGCGCAAGAAGAAGCGGATCGGAGGAAGAAGAAAATGGAAGAAGAAGATGGAAGAAGATGACGGAAGGAGAAGATGAAGAAACCGAAGGATGAAGAAAGAAGAAAGAAGATTTTAAAGCGGTTCTGCACTGGGGTTTTTTTTTTTTTTGGGGGAATATTCTAAGGATTAATAGGAAAATTGGGGGACTCACCTGTTCCATCTTCATTCGCGATCGCACCCGGTTTTCCTCCGATAAAATTCTTTATCTTCTTCTTTTCTACTGGGGGCCATCTTGCCTGTGGGCATGTGAAACCCCACAGGCACTTTAGATGGCCCAGCATGCACCGCTGTTACTGCGCCGAGCTCGCGCGTGCGCAGTAACAGCAAAGTGCAGCTCACGTTCTCCGAAATCTCGCGAGATGTCGGCACATCTGCCGACATCTCGCGAGATTTCGGAAGATGTGTCCGAAATCTCGCGAGATTTCGGAAGATGTGCCCGAAATCTCGCGAGATTTCGGAAGATGCCCGCACAGACTCCTGGGATCAATGACACCAGATCCCAGGAGACAGTGCGTCGTGACGAGGATCCCCACACAGACCCCGCCCACCCCCGAAGAGACAGAGGACCGGAAGTCATCGATTACAAGGTAAGTGAAAAAAAAAAAAAAAAAACACATTTCATTTAGTACTCTTTGCCTGATTTGGAAGGCAAAGAGATTTACTAAATGAAATGTGTGCCGAACCGCTTTAATAAAGGAATTTGTCAAAGACCGTCTCCTGTCATTTTTAAAATTTTTGACACTTTTTTGGTGAAATGGTAGGGTACTTTTGTACCCCCTTACCATTTCACACAGGGGGGGGGGGGCGGGATCTGGGGGTCCCCTTGTTAAAGGGGGCTTCCAGATTCCGATAAGCCCCCAGCCCGCAGACCCCCACAACCACCGGGCACGGTTGTGGGGACGAGGCCCTTGTCCTCATCAACATGGGGACAAGGTGCTTTGGGGGTCTTAGACAAGGGTCTGATATGGATTTTCAGGGGGACCCTACGCCATTTTTTTTTTGGCTGGGGTTCCCCTTAATATCCATCCCAGACCTGAAGGGCCTGGTTATTGAATTTGGGGGGACCCCCACGCTTTTTTTTTTTTTTTTTTTCATTTTTTTTATTTTTTATCAATGACTTTTTTTTTATGAATGACTTTCAATGAATGACTGTTCTCTGTATTACGGGAGCCGTCAATTCACATTAGCCGCGAGTGATTTTAAATAGCTTTTTTTCTTGTAAAAATTACACTTTTTGCAGAGACAGTTCTAAGCACTGGAAACATGCGCCCCTTTACATGCATACTATAGACACCCCCCAGGTACGAAATTTAAAGGAATATTACACTTTTATTGTTTCAATTTAAGCATTATTAAAATCACTGCTCCTGAAAAAACGGCCGTTTTTTAAAAAAAAAATTTGCATTGATACATGTCCCCTGGGGCAGGACCCAGGTCCCCAAACACTTTTTATGACATTAACATGCATATTAGCCTTTAAAATTAGCACTTTTGATTTCAAACGTTCGCATCCATTATAACTAATAGGGTTCTAAAGCTCGCACGGTCTTTAGGTCCGTTCGCGGGTTCTGGTGCGAGCCGAATGGGGGGGTTCGGCTCATCCCTAAAAATGAGGTGTTTGACGTGAGAGGACGTGTCTGGGTTGGAGGAGGGTGCTTCTAGGGATTCCTGAGAGATGAGCTATCAGGGATTGTGTGGCAGAGGGTTCACCTGTACAGGTGGGGGCTAGATAAGTTGACATTAAGAAAGGAATGTTATGTCGTCTTAGGTATGGTGTTATAAAGACTTTATCGTTGTATACTTAGCATTATAAAGAACATGAACAGAAAAACATAGAAACATAGAAAATATAAACATAAACATGAAAATAAAAATCCAGAACATTAATGACCAATCAAAACTGGTAAAAGTGTTAAGGGGAGGTCCTGAGGGTGGGGGCTGCAGATGGCTAGGTCTTCCTAAAAAGCCAAAACGATAGGGAGTACTGAAAGGTGGAATGTGTTAGGCTTTATCTTACCGACAGCTACCCTAAGGCCCCTTTCACACAGGCGGCTGTTCTGCCGCTGTTAAAAGCATGTTTTGTTATTTTGAAATTCAGAGAATCCTGGCACAGCGTTCTCTTGCAGTTGTACATTGCGATTAGCTGCGTTTACATGCGGCTGCGTTTAGCTGCGTTTGGAACATTCTTGATATTTCTGATGTGCTTCCTGTTTTTCTTTGCTTGTTGCCGCTGCTATCTGCAGGAGAAATAGTACACTGCGATTACCTGCGGTTATGTGCATATAGCTGCGCTACATCACACCTAGACATTCAATACTATTTTTTCTATTCGCACCGAACCTTATGTAACAAAATCGCAGCTAAACGCTGTGTGTGAATGGGGCCATAGGAAAGCATTGTGTGCTTTTAGCTGCGGTAGAAAACTAGAAAACCCACAGCTAAAAGCACCATTCTATCCGTCCGTGTGAAAGGGGCCTTAAGACCTTCCTGTTTAAGCATTAACTCTGATGAGAACCATAAAGATAACAAGAATGTGCAGAGATTCAAACATGCAATAAAATAAGCTCAAACGTAACAGTACATTTCAAACTGTGGATCAAGGCATTTGGATCGATCAAGATCGGGAACAAGGGAAGGTGGTGAAAAGGTGAGTGATTTACCCATGAGGGTGAGTATGTGACCCAGTACAGTGTTCTCTTTAGTATTTCAAGATTTTGGAGGGGCATAGAGTAGTAGAGTTAGAGTCTTGATTCCTTGTCTTCTCGCCATTTTTCGTGGACAGTCAGAGATAGGGGTTATTGGCGCTTGGTGTCGCTTCGTTCCTGGTGCTTCTTTCAGTATTCCCTGGAAAGGGGTTTTATTTGCTGCAAGTTCCATGGTTGTGGGGAATTTGAAGGTTCGTCTGTGGGTGGGGGGAGCGATGGGGTTTAGAGAGGTCAAGTCTCGCAGGATGATTTAGGGCTGTAGTAGATTGTTGGCCCCATTCGTCGGGTGAGGTGGGGAGCTGTAGCTGTTGAGTTAGATACCCTTGTGGGGGTTGGAAGAAAAGTCACAGGGAGAACTGAATGAGGTTGTGTCTTAAGTCATTGCGTACCATTAGAAGCATGTGGGGTAATAAGTGTCTCGTAGTAGGTGAACAGTTCAATCAGGGTAGCACCAACCTTGATCCATTCTGAATTTATTAGATGTCTTCTTTAGGCAGAAATCCTTGCACGCCGATGCGCCGGGGATGCAGTTGTGCTATTGTTTCTCGGAGATCCTTGAGTTGTCAGGGGAGGGATCCCTTGGATCCCTTTATCTAGCTTCATGGACACCTTCCATGGAGGTAGCGTTTCTTGCAGATGGAAAGCGGAATTCGCTGTATCAGTCTGGAAGGTCGATCCTTGGAATCTCCAGAACATTACAGAAATGCTCCAGATCTTCAGGCACTTAAAGCTGCGGTGCGACCTAGGTTCGACGCCGAGAGGAAAAAGGGAAACTTCCATCTGTATGGAATGGATCTGGCTCGTAGGACATCCAGGAGGGGTGATATTAGAGAGATCTTGGTATATTTTGACTTCTGCTCCGTGTGATATCATACGCCCTCTGTTACGGGCCTTACGTAGGATCTCTTCCTTCAATGGGAAATTCACCAGGCAGCAAGCTACATCTTAAGGCGGGTCAGTGTCCCTCCCACAAGGTCTGAGGGCCCTGTGTAAGCATTCGATCTCAATTGGGGTATCCTGGGGTCTTTCCAATATGTCATTGAAGTGGGCTAAAGTAGTCTGGGTAAGTCTATTGGGTTCAATGTTTTCAGGTAATCCCCTCACTCTCAGATTGTGGCATCTGACACGGTTGTCTAAATCCTCTAAGTGTCAGTTTAGTTCTCTGAGGTGTATAGCATGTGACTCAGTGACCTGCTGTACCTGGCATAGGGAAGCATCATGGCGGGCAGCAGTGTGTTCTACCTCCTCCACTCTGAGGTTAATTGCCTGTATGTCTCTCCTCAGGTCTAAGATCGCTGCTGACAGGGTATTCTCTGCGGCAATCTCCTGCATAACTAGTAAGTTATTGGAGCGTCTCTCACCAGTAGTCAGAGAAGCGGAGCCATTCTGTGTCAAGCACAGGCTTCTGCTTGGTGAGCGGGATCTCCTGGAGGGAAAAAAAACAAGTGGAGAAAGGCGCCTCTAGGTGTAGTAGTTTAGTACAAGGAATTTTATGGTTACAGCGATATAGATGCACTCACATTTGTGAAGAAATCAAAAGGCATGGTATATGTCACTCAGTGTGGCGAATCCTCAGCGTTGTATGACTGTCAGCTAGTCCAGGAAAATCTGTAGAAGCACTTCCTGTAGATGGTAAGGGCCGGCTCCGGAAGGCGGCCTCGAGAACGAGGCTTGGATAGCAGCCTCAGGGGGATGTCGTCATCAAATATGGACGCGTTTCATGAGCATGCGCACTCGGATGTAATGACGAGCCGCACTCCTTTCTCAACATTGGGACATAGACCATGCTCAGAGGAACAGAGCTTATAATGGGAATGGGGAGGGGACGTGGGCGGGACTGATGATAAAACATTATTAAACAGATTGGTAACAGAGAAATGAGCAAGTTACTGGCATATTATATTGTATGATTAGGGTATGCAAGAAGAGAAAGAAAGAAAATAGAGATGTATATTTATGTATACAAGCGCACATCTATATTAAAGGATTGCGCTGGGATGTATGGGGCAGATATTTTTTAAATATATAGGAGTCTTATAGAAAATTCTTATTTCATGAGAATTAATTTTATGAGGACTAAATTAATCATAAGGAATTAAATTAATTTTTTAAGGAATTAAAACATATATGCTTTAAAAAGATCAATCAGTTAATATTAGGTCTAGAAAGAATATATATAGAAAACATTTAAAAATTAGTTGATTATCAATAAATTCTATAAAAATTAATTCTATAAAAATTAATTCCATAAAAATTCATTCTATAAAAGGTTCTATAAAGAATATATATAATATATATATGTGTGTATAAAAAAAAATAAACATGTATAAAAAAAAAAATGTATACAAACACATATAAAAAAAAATATATAGATATAAAAATGGGATCCATAAAATTCCTTGAAAAAATATATATATATATATATGTATATAAAAATGTATAAAAATCTAAAAACTATATATATATATATATAT
The DNA here is from genome assembly GCA_028564925.1 of Lithobates sylvaticus. Classification (NCBI taxonomy): domain Eukaryota; kingdom Metazoa; phylum Chordata; class Amphibia; order Anura; family Ranidae; genus Lithobates; species Lithobates sylvaticus. The sequence continues at coordinate 401,916,942 of CM053026.1, forward strand.
ATATATATATATATATATATATATATATATATATATATATGTTCAATTCTGGGGGATGGAAGGTTAATAATGCTATTATATTATCAGTGTGGTACAAAAGAACAATGCAAGAGATAATATGCAGAGAATACTAGGGTCTCCCCGAGAAAGAGAGTGCTCCAATACTGGATGCAGATATATGTATATGTATAGTAGTTACCGGAAGTGGAAGAAAGATATTATATGGACTGGTTCAGTGTTTATATTAGTGTGAGCTGTTTGATAATTCCGCATGTGTGCAATGGATGAGGACATAGATTTGTCTCAAAAATACAGGAAAATACAAAAGGTTACAAAAAATGCACATGGACATGTACGATGCGTGTGTGGAATAAATATATATAAATATATATATATATATATAAATATACATAAAAATATATATATATATAAAAAAATATATATAAAAATATATAAAAAATAATATTAAAAAAATATATACAAACATATAAATGTATGCATATAAAAGATATACATGTAAATGGATAAATATACACATATAATAATCATGTATACATCTAAAAATATCATGTACCTATCTACATACATATTCATCCACACACGCTTTTACATATATAGGACAAAGTGTCCAAGTAAATACATATATATGTTGCGTAAAGAACACATCCACATAAACATATTCAAAAATAACTTAAGACATATATAGAGGGAAGACATATATACACACATACATATCTTTGTTAAAAAATAAAAAGATAGATATAAGTATAATGGGATCTGAGTCTATAATACACAGTGTGTCAGAGAATTAATTATGTGTTTATTTATCTGTAGGATAGTTGAAATTTCGATTCCTTCGTTCATTCCTCCGGGTGCAAGAGCGTCCAATGTGTAAATGCCTGGGTACAGTATGAGGATCTTTGTCACTTTCAATGGATCTCCTATGCTTGCCGAATCTTGTCCGGAGAGCTCTTATTGTGCGGCCCACGTATACTAGGCCGCACGGACATGTCAGACCATAGACAACGTAGTCGGAGGAACAGTTGTAAAAGTCCTTTAATGTATATGTCGTTCCTTTTGTCGTAAAAGATTTTTTGCCATGCTTCGCGTATTTGCATGTTTTGCATTGGGATTTATTACACCGGAACATTCCCACAAGTGGTATTAAAATGGGTTTACTCAGTGAAGGGCAACTTGATCGGACTTTACTAGGTGCAATTCTCGATTTTAAGTTTGGTGCTCTGCGGTATGTGACTTTTGGCCGTTCTGGGATAAGAGATTTTAAAAAAGGATCTTGTAATAAAATCGTCCAATGATTATTAAGAATTTTTTCTATCTTTTTAAAATCAACATTAAAAGTGGTGATAAAACGTAGATTATGATTATTTTGCTGTTCAGCAGATTTTTTAGGGGTTTTTTCTTTTTAGAAATAACTCACAGGCTTGATCGATAGAAGCTGTCGGATATTCTTTATCCTTAAATTTCTCTTTCAATAGGACACTTTGATCTAGGTAATCACTATCTCTTGTACAATTTTGACGAAGTCTATAGAATTGACCTTTGGGGATATTATCAATCCATCTTGGGAGGTGACAACTCTTGTGATGAAGATAAGAGTTGCCCGCAGTGGGTTTAACATAATTTTTTGAAATAATTGTGGATGTAGTATCGTCATGGCCTAATTCCAGGTCAAGAAAAGGTAATGTCTCTGTATTGGCTACCGAGGTAAAAGACAAACCATATGGATTCTTGTTACAATAATCCACAAAAGGATTGATTGTATCTACCGTGCCATCCCAAATGATGATTATGTCGTCAATATAACGACCGAAAAACACCATATTACTTGCGAATGGGTTATTTTGAAGGATGTAAACATTCTCCCAATAGCCCATCGCTAAGTTAGCGTATGATGGAGCAAAATTTGCTCCCATTGCTGTTCCTTGTTTTTGAACATAAAAATCTCAGTCAAAAGTAAAATAATTATGCGTTAGGCAAAAGGATGCCGCATCAAGGATAAAAGAGGCCTGATGAGAGTTAATAAGAGGTTCTTTTGCCAAAAAATGCTCTAGGGCCATTAGGCCAAATGAGTGGGGGATGGACGTGTAGAGAGAATTAACATCAAGTGAGAGCCAAGTATAAGTTGGCTCCCACTTGTATGTTGAGAAAAGTTCCATTAAATGAGTACCATCCCTAATATATGATTGAAGCTGGTGGAAAATAGGTTGGAGGAAGTAATCAATATATAAACTAAGTCCAGTGGTGACTCTATCCATTGCCGCCACAATGGGACGGCCTGGGGGGTTATCTAATATTTTGTGGACTTTGGGGAGGTGATGAAAATAAGGAATTTGGTAGAAATCTTTTAAGAGAAAGGATCTTTCGACTTTATTAAGAATATTTTCTTGGAATGCAGCAGACACTAAGATATTAATCTCATTGGCGAAGTCGTCAGTGGGGTCTTTTTTTATTTTTTCGTATGTGCTGGAGTCTGCTAGTAGTCTCCTTGCCTCGTTGATGTAATCCGTTTTATCTTGTATGAAAATGCCACCTCCTTTGTCTGCTGATTTTATGACTACATTATCTGCTTCCATCAGAGCTTTTAGAGCTCCTTTCTCAGACGGTGTCAAATTATTAGCCAAATTACTATTGGAGGATTGACAGAGTTTTTGAAAATCTGCAAATACAACTTTGTAAAAAGTTTATATATGGGCCTTTGGCATGTATAGGATTAAAGATAGACTTTGGTCTGAAAGATGTGTGAGTAATTGGTGGGGAAGTCATTAAATGTTGTGTGAGCAGATGTGACATCTCTGTATCGAATGATAAATCATCTATGTCATCAGAGCAGTTGGTGTCAAAAGAAAATATTTCGGATAATACCGGTGTGGTAGGAAGTATGGAGGGGGTATTACTAGGTGGGTTGGTACTGGTTAAAAGGCTCTTCTTGTCTTTAATATTAAAATATCTTTTTAATGTGAGATTCTGTATGTAGCTGTTCAAATCTTTGAATAAAAGAAAGGGATTGGGCCTATTGAGGGGAGTAAAGTTTAAACCCTTGGAAAGAAGTGACGTATCAGCACTTGAAAGAGTTTGTGAGGATAGATTAAAGATTTTTATAGTTTGCTTATTTTTGGGGTTCCCAGGTTTTTTATTTTTACGTCGTCCTCTACAGCCTCTTCGATGTGTTTTCTTTTTTTGGAGGCCGTTCGGGGAGGACTGTGTACTAAAAAAGAAGAAGAAAACGAAGAAGGATTGGGTGCTTGTGGGAGGAGGAGAATATTATTAGAAATGGGAGGAATATCATCAGGCATAGGGAGAACGAAATCCGTACAGTGGGGGATAGGGTTGTAATTTCCATGATATTGGCAGAGCTAGTGTTTTGTCCGGGTCGAGATCCAATATTGGATCTCGACCCGGACAAAACACTAGCTCTGCCAATATCATGAAAATTACAACCCTATCCCCCACTGTACGGAATCCGTACAGTGGGGGATAGGGTTGTAATTTCCATGATATTGGCAGAGCTAGTGTTTTAGACAGAGTTAAAAGGAAAGGTGGAGGGGTCTGTCTGTATGTGAGAAGTGATCTCAAAGCGAGTGTGAAAGAGGACCTGGGGGATGGAGAGTGTGATGAGTCTGAAGCATTATGGGTGGAACTGCATACAGATATGCGTAGTTCAAAGTTAATCATTGGAGTTTGTTATAGACCACCCAATGTTAATGAGGAGGTGGATACTCAGCTCCTTGCTCAAATAGAAAGGGCTGCAAGGGCTGGGACAGTGATAATAATGGGGGATTTTAACTACCCAGAAATCGACTGGAATAATGGCACTGCTGGGACAGTTAAAGGACAACAATTTATAAACCTATTACAGGACAATTTTATGGTCCAGTTCATTGAGGCCCCAACCAGGAATGATGCTCTGCTGGATCTGGTAATCTCAAACCATGCAGAGCATATTACTAATGTTAAGATAAAGGAGCATCTGGGTAGCAGTGACCATAACATGATTTCATTTGATGTTAGCTGTAAGCAAAAATCACATACAGGAAAGATAAAAACACTTAATTTCAAGAGGGCAAATTTTCCAAGGATGAGGGCTGCTCTCCAGAACTTAGACTGGGAGAGAATATTGGCAACAATGGGCACAGAACAGAAATGGGGATTCTTCAAAAAGACTGTTTGTGAACTCACTGCAAAGTATATTCCCATGGGCAATAAATTTAAAAGGCTAAAAATAAAACCTATGTGGCTCACGGCCAAAGTTAAAAAAGCTATAAACTATAAGAAAAGAGCTTTTAAAAAATATAAAAATGAAGGATCACTAGTGTCATTTAAATGTTACAAAGAACATAACAGAATATGTAAAAAGGAAATCAAGGATGCAAAAATTCAAAACGAAAGACAGATTGCAAAAGATAGTAGGACAAACCCCAAAAAATTCTTCAAATATATTAATAGTAAAAAGGTCAAGTCTGAGCATGTAGGCCCTTTACAAAATAATCTAGAGTGGGTGACTGGGGACAAAGAGAAGGCTAATTTATTAAATACTTTCTTCAGCTCTGTGTATACAAAGGAGCATGGGGGAGCTCATGTCCACAATGGGGGTGGTAGTGACACAGCCCTAAATCCACAATGGCTCAAAAGTGATATGGTCCAGAAATATTTAGACAGAATAAAGGTGGATAAAGCACCTGGACCTGATGGCATCCACCCACGGATCCTAAAAGAATTGAGCTCTGTAATTTCAAAGCCATTGTATCTAATTTTTAGGGAATCATTAATGACAGGAATAGTACCACTGGATTGGCGCAGGGCGAACGTGGTGCCTATATTTAAAAAGGGAACAAAGTCTTTACCAAGTAACTATAGACCTGTTAGTTTAACTTCTATAGTTGGGAAGATACTGGAGAGATTATTAAAAGACCACATAGACGAGTTCTTGCAGGAAAAAAATATTTTAAGCAACAGACAGCATGGGTTCATGAAAGACAGAAGTTGTCAGACAAACCTCATTTCTTTTTATGAGGTGGTAAGTAAAACCTTGGACAGAGGCGTGGCTGTGGACGTGGTATACTTGGATTTTGCAAAAGCGTTCGATACAGTTCCCCACACACGGCTCATGTGTAAGGTAAGGTCTACAGGTTTGGAAATATCGGTTTGTAAATGGATAGAAAACTGGCTAAAAGACAGAATTCAGAGAGTCGTGGTTAATGATTCTTACTCTGAATGGTCTAAGGTTATCAGTGGTGTACCCCAAGGTTCAGTGCTGGGACCCTTACTTTTTAATATCTTTATAAATGATATTGGGTCTGGGATCAAAAGTAACATTTCTGTCTTTGCAGATGACACCAAGCTATGCAGTGGAATAACGTCCTTACAGGAGGTCTCCAATTTACAAGCCGACCTCAATGCTCTGTCAAATTGGGCGACTATGTGGCAGATGAGGTTTAATGTTGATAAATGTAAAGTTATGCACTTGGGGGCTAAGAATATGCATGCATCATACATGCTAGGGGGAGTACAACTGGGGGAATCCGTAGTGGAGAAGGATCTGGGGGTTTTGGTAGATCATAAACTCAATAATAGCATGCAATGCCAAGCTGCGGTTTCCAAAGCGAGCAAAGTCCTTTCTTGTATTAAGAGAGGTATGGACTCCAGAGAGAGAGATATCATTTTGCCCCTGTTCAAATCATTAGTAAGACCTCATCTGGAATATGCAGTTCAGTTTTGGGCACCAGTTCTCAAAAAGGATATTGGGGGAACTGGAGAAAGTGCAGAGAAGGGCAACCAAACTGATAAGAGGCATGGAGGAGCTCAGCTATGAGGAAAGATTAGAGGAACTGAATTTATTCACCCTTGATAAGAGGAGATTAAGGGGGGATATGATCAACATGTATAAATATATAAGGGGTCCATATAGTGAACTTGGTGTTGAGTTATTCACTTTACGGTCAACAAAGAGGACAAGGGGGCACTCTTTACGTCTAGAGGAGAAGAGATTTCATCTCCAAATAAGGAAAGGTTTCTTCACAGTAAGAGCTGTGAAAATGTGGAATAGACTCCCTGCAGAGGTGGTTCTAGCCAGCTCAGTAGATTGCTTTAAGAAAGGCCTGGATACTTTCCTAAATGTACATAATATAACTGGGTACTGACATTTATAGGTAAAGTTGATCCAGGGAAAATCCGATTGCCTCTCGGGGATCAGGAAGGAATTTTTTCCCCTGCTTTAGCAAATTGGAGAATGCTCTGCTGGGTTTTTTTTTGCCTTCCTCTGGATCAACTGTGGGTATAGAATGGGGTATATGGGATTGTATGATATATATATATATATATATATATATATATATATATATATATATATATATATATATATATATATATTTTTTTTTGTTTAATTTGTGGTTGAACTGGATGGACTTGTGTCTTTTTTTTCAACCTAACTAACTATGTAACTATGTACCTAGATCAAAGTGTCCTATTGAAAGAGAAATTTAAGGATATAGAATATCCGACAGCTTCTATCGATCAAAAAAGGAAAACCCCCTAAAAAATCTACTGAACAGCAAAATAATCATAATCCTAGGTTTTATCACCACTTTTAATGTTGGTTTTAAAAAGATGGAAAAAATTCTTAATAATCATTGGACGATTTTATTACAAGATCCTTTTTTAAAATCTCTTATCCCAGAACGGCCAAAAGTCACATACCGCAGAGCACCAAACTTAAAATCGAAAATTGCACCTAGTAAAGTCCGATCAAGTTGCCCTTCACCGAGTAAACCCATTTTAATACCACCTGTGGGAATGAATGTTCCGGTGTAATAAATCCCAATGCAAAACATGCAAATACATGAAGCATGGCAAAAAATCCTTTACGACAAAAGGAACGACAAATACATTAAAGGACTTTTACAACTGTTCCTCCGACTACTTTGTCTATGGTCTGACATGTTCGTGCGGCCTAGTATACGTGGGCCGCACAATAAGAGCTCTCCGGACAAGATTCGGCGAGCATAGGAGATCCATTGAAAGTGACAAAGATCCTCATACTGTACCCAGGCATTTTATTCAAGCTCACCAACAGTCCACTGAGGGACTGGAAGTGTGGGTCATAGAGCAAATATCCTAGTCACTCCTGGCTGCAGAACAGTTCAAAAAACTCTGCTCCAGAGAAACTTTTTGGATTTACACATTGGACGTTCTTGCACCCGGAGGAATGAACGAAGGAATCGAAATTTCAACTATCCTATAGATAACTAAACACATAATTAATTCTCTGACACACTGTGTATTATAGACTCAGATCCCATTATACTTATATCTATCTTTTTATTTTTTAACAAAGATACGTATGTGTGTATATATATGTCTTCCCTCTATATATGTCTCAAGTTATTTTTGAATATGTTTATGTGGATGTGTTCTTTACGCAACATATATATTTACTTGGACACTTTGTCCTATATATGTAAAAGCGTGTGTGGATGAATATGTATGTAGATGGGTACATGATATTTTTAGATGTATACATGATTATTATATGTGTATATTTATCCATTTACATGTATATCTTTTATATGCATACATTTATATGTTTGTATATATTTTTTTAATATCATTTTTTTTTATATATTTTTATATTTTTTTTTTATATATATATATATATATATTTTTTTATGTATATTTTTATATATATATATTTATATATATTTATTCCACACACGCATCGTACATGTCCATGTGCATTTTTTGTAACCTTTTGTATTTTCCTGTATTTTTGAGACAAATCTATGTCCTCATCCATTGCACACATGCGGAATTATCAAACAGCTCACACTAATATAAACACTGAACCAGTCCATATAATATCTTTCTTCCACTTCCGGTAATTACTATACATATACATATATCTGCATCCAGTATTGGAGCACTCTCTTTCTCGGGGAGACCCTAGTATTCTCTGCATATTATCTCTTGCATTGTTCTTTTGTACCACACTGATAATATAATAGCATTATTAATCTTCCATCCCCCAGAATTGAACATATATATATATATATATTTTTTTTAGATTTTTATACATTTTTATATACATATATATATATTTTTTTTCAAGGAATTTTATGGATCCCATTTTTATATCTATATATATTTTTTTATATTTGTTTGTATACATGTTTTTTTTATACATGTTTTTTATACACACATATATATATATATACAGTGGTGTGAAAAATTGTTTGCCCCTTCCTCATTTCCTGTTCCTTTGCATGTTTGTCACACTTAAGTGTTTCGGAACATCAAACCAATTTAAACAATAGTCAAGGACAACACAAGTAAACACAAAATGCAATTTGTAAATGAAGGTGTTTATTATTAAAGGTGAAAAAAAATCCAAACCATCATGGCCCTGTGTGAAAAAGTGATTGCCCCCTAAACCTAATAACTGGTTGGGCCACCCTTAGCAGCAACAACTGCAACCAAGCGTTTGCGATAACGTGCAATGAGGCTTTTACAGCGTCCTGGAGGGATTTTGGCCCACTCATCTTTGCAGAATTGTCCTAATTCAGTTACATTAGAGGGTTTTCGAGCATGAACGGCCTTTTTAAGGTCATACCACAACATCTCAATAGGATTCAGGTCAGGACTTTGGCTAGGCCACTCCAAAGTCTTCATTTTGTTTTTCTTCAGCCATTCGGTGGTGGACTTGCTGGTGTGTTTAGGATCATTGTTCTGCTGCAGAACCCAAGTTCGTTTCAGCTTGAGTACACGAACAGATGGTCGGACATTCTCCTTCAGGATCTCTTGGTAGACAGCAGAATTCATAGTTCCTTTTATCACGGCAAGTCTTCCAGGTCCTGAAGCAGCAAAACAGCCCCAGACCATCACACTACCCCCACCATATTTTACTGTTGGTATAATGTTCTTTTTCTGAAATGCAGTGTTCCTTCTACGCCAGATATACTTGGACACACACCTTCCAAAGAGTTCCACTTTTGTCTCATCGGTCCACAGAATGTTGTCCCAAAAGTCTTGGGGATCATCAAGATGTGTTGTGGAGAAATTGAGACGAGCTTTGATGTTCTTTTTGCTCAGCAGTGGTTTTCTCCTTGGAACTCTGCCATGCAGGCCATTTTTTCCCAGTCTTTTCCTGATGGTGGAGGCATGAACGCTGACCTTAACTGAGGCAAGTGAGGCCTGCAGTTCCTTGGACGTTGTTGTGGGGTCTTTTGTGACCTCTTGGATGAGTCGTCGCTGCGCTCTTGGGGTAATTTTGGGCGGCCGGCCACTCCTGGGAAGGTTCACCACTGTTCCATGTCTTCGCCATTTGTGGATAATGGCTCTCACTGTGGTTCGCTGGATTCCCAAAGCTTTGGAAATGGCTTTATAACCCTTTCCAGACTAATAGATCTCAATTACTTTATTTCTCAATTGTTCCTGAATTTCTTTGGGTCTCGGCATGATGTGTAGCTTTTAAGGATCTTCTGGTGGACCTTACTGTGTCAAGCAGCTCCTATTTAAGTGATGCCTTGATTGTGAACAGGTGTGGCAATAATCAGGCCTGGGTGTGGCTAGAGAAATTGAACTCAGGTGTGGACAACCACAGTTATAGTATGTTTTAACAAGGGGGGCAATCACTTTTTCACACATGGCCATGATGGTTTGGATTTTTTTTCACCTTTAATAATAAACACCTTCATTTACAAATTGCATTTTGTGTTTACTTGTGTTGTCCTTGACTATTGTTTAAATTGGTTTGATGTTCCAAAACACTTAAGTGTGACAAACATGCAAAGGAACAGGAAATGAGGAAGGGGGCAAACACTTTTTCACACCACTGTACGTCGGCAGAATGTCACGGCTGGGCACAAGCACGTACAGGTACGTTGCTCTTTAAGAGCCCAGCCGTGACCGTGAACGCAGGACCCACGGACCCGATCGCCGCCGGTGTCCCACGATCGGGTCACAGAGCTGAAGAACGGGGAGAGGTAAGTGTAAACAAACCTCTACCCTTGCTTCCTAGTGAGGCTGTCACTGATCCTCTGTTCCCTGTCATAGGGAAAGCTGATCAGTGATGTCACACGCCAAGCCACGCCCCCCAACAGTAAAAAAAAAAAAACATAGTTCACACTTAACCCCTACACTGGCCCCTAGTGGTTATCCCCTTCCCTGCCACTGATATTTTTACAGTAATCAATGCATTTTTAATCGCACTGATCGCTGTATTAATGCCAATGGTCCCAAAAATGTGTCAACATTGTCCAACGTGTCCGCCATAATGTCGCAGTCACAATAAAAATCGCTGATCGCCACCATTACTAGTAAAAAAAAAATTATTAATAAAAATGCCATAAAACTATCCCCTATTTTGTAGACGTTATAACTTTTGCGCAAACCAATCAATAAACGCTTATTGCAATTTTTACCACAAATATGTAGAACAATGCGTATTGGCCTAAACTGAGGAAAAAAAATTTTTTTATATATTTTTTGGGGATATTTATTATAGCAAAAAGTAAAAAATATTTTTTCAAAATTGTTGCTCTATTTTTTGTTTATAGCGCAAAAAATAAAAACCGCAGAGGTGATCAAATACCACCAAAAGAAAGCTCTATTTGTGGGAAAAAAAGGACGCCAATTTTGTTTGGGAGCCACGTCGCGCAATTGTCAGTTAAAGCAACGCAGTGCCGAATCGCAAAAAGGGGCCTGGTCCTTTAGCTGCAAATTGGTCCGGGGCTTAAGTGGTTAAAGGACGACTTTCTGAACACACAGAAACATTTTTTTCCCTAAAAACTTTTATGAAATGTTAACAACTATGTTTTAGATATATACAGTATATATATATATATATATATATATATATATTGTGACAGTAGGAGATGCTGTCAAGGTAAACTTGATAATTTGGGGGACACAGGGTATGCACATTTGCTTGGTGCACGGCTACAGAGCATAAATGTGGACTGGAGAAAACAACTGCTTTTGCAGCTTTCTCCAGGTTTTGGTATTCGGTCATGGGGCTCTGTAGTTTGGAGATTCCAGAGTGTCTTGGGTGGGACGAGATCTCCAACCCTGTGTCCAGATTTTGTAAATTACCAGCAGGGTGTGTGCTCAGGTGAGCACAGCACTTATAATGAGAGTATGGGAAGACTTCATGGCTCCCAGTTGGAGACTGCTCTACACCCAGAGAGACAGGAGGTCTCCAGGAGTCAGAGAGGTTGCAGGAGGAAGCCAGAACGTGCGACTGCAAGAGGCAGTGCAACAGCCTGAGGACTAAGGCCAGAGCGAAGCTGTGGGTGCTAAAGAGAAGCCATCCACAGTGAGGAATCCTGTGGTCTGTGTGACCAGGACAAAGGGCAGAGGTACTGCTAAAGAGCCAGGTGGGCTAGCATTTTCTGTGTTTATTTGCTGGAGAAGAACCCCTGTGTGGAAAACCTTTATGTCAAAGACTTTCCTTTGCCTTTTTAATAAAAATGGGCTACCATGCCCTTAAGTATAGTTCCTGACTGACTTGAATCACTAACAAACGCATCTGCCACGAGAGCTAATGGTCCCCCATGTTACAATATATACACCCAGAAGCTATGGGCAACAATAGTAAACTATGAAACAAAGGAGCACTCGCCTAGTAATCCCTTTATTCTGCACTGGGTTTGTAGCAGCTCCTGCATAGCAGGACATGTGCTATTAGCAGTGGCGGTGCGTCCATAAGGGCACTTGGGCGCCGCCCCATTTCTCCCCTCTAGCACCAATAGATAGATTCATGCATTGCATGAATCTATCTATGGCCGCCGCTGCCACCCCCTATTCAGGCGGCCGGCCCCTTTTCGGGCACAGGGCGCCTGAATTACAGCGGCGAGGGTGGTTTTGAAGCACCTGATTAGAGCCATAGGCTCTAAGGCCCCTTTCACACTGGGACGGGAGCGGCGTCAGCGGTAAAGCAGCGCTATATTTCGCGCTGCTTTACTGTCATTTCAGCGGTGCTATTCGGCCGATAGCGGGGCGGTTTTAACCCCCGCTAGCGGCCGAGAAAGGGTTAAAACCACCGCTGCAGCGGCGCTTTGACGGCGGTATAGCGGCGCTGCCCCATTGATTTCAATGGGTAGGAGCAGTTTAAGAGCGGTGAATACACCGCTCCTTCACCGCTCCAAAGATGCTGCTAGCAGGACTTTTTTTTTACCATCCTGCTAGCGCACCGCTCCAGTGTGAAAGCCCTCCAGCTTTTACAATGGAGTGAAAGGGGCCGTTTTTTTTCAGGCGCTATACAGTCGCTATTTTTAGCGCTGTAGCGCCTGAAAAACGCCTCAGTGTGAAAGGGGCCTAATAGGCGTCAAAAAAGGTCAGCTCAGCTGTGTTACAAAGGCAAATGAATATTCACTTTCCTAACACTAAATCACCTCTCCGCCAATCAGGTGCTCGAATCTGTTACCCATCACCTGATTGTCTGAAACTACAGGCACTGTGATTGGACGCCAGGCATCCAATCATAGCAGAGGATGGGAGAAGACATTGCGGAGCTGTCCCACTGAGACAGGTAAGTGCAGACAGTGGGCTGGCGGGGGACACACTGGCAGCATTTGCTATTTCACAGTAGCTGCGTTTGATGGGGCACAGACAAAGCCTCTGTTCCCAGTCAATGTATGGGGAAACGCGTCGGGTGGAGCAACAGTTCTTGACGTCACCACGGACCAGCTGGCTGGCTTGAGCCACGGCTGTTTGAATGTACTGATCACCGTTTTTTGGATGTTAGTGCCTATGAATTTTGTAATACATTTTTAAGTGGAGTACTGCACCATGAAGCCTCTTCTTTTTACCTTATGATATATTACACTGTTGGAGATCACCTGGACAATGTTATTGTCGTTGCTGTGAGGAATATCATACCACTAGATAGCCTGCTGCAGGAGAGAGGATCCCTTTACTGGATGAGCTTGTGGAGGTTAATTTCTTGGCTGAGCGATCCCTGTATGAGCCCTTTTGAGCTCTATAATTTGAGATCCAGCAACTCTGGTAAGCGGCGCTGTTTGTTTTTTTCACGAAAAGAACAGAGTGATCCTTTAAGTGTCCTTCCAAATATTTGCACTTACTGAAGCACTTGACATTTGTAGGACTAAGCCCAGTAACCTGTTCACCTCTTTCCTATAACCTCACCCCTCCAAACCCCCCTTCACAAACGACTAGACTGGGTTTGGAGTAAATGGCCAGCCGGCCTTTTTATTACCAAAATATAAATTTAAATAAATAACATCTTTTAAAATAACGGTAAACTTCAAAATACTTATAATGGGTCATGGGTGGGGGAAACAACAAAACACTGGTCACTGCGAACAACTTCCTTTGAACTTTAAACTTTAGGCCTCCAGTCGGAATCCCCTGACTCGGCAGTACCAAACCTTCGCATTGACCTACCCTTTTGTAACCCTTCCAGGTTAAAGTAACCTGAAAGTACCATAAAACCACCCCCATCCTTCCATGGATGGGTACCATATGTTCCATACCTGTACCTCTCTCTTCTCCTCTTCTATCGACCCAAAAGACTGCCACAGCACGCAAGGGGTAACCCCTTACCCTTGCGTGCACCTCCACACCCTCAGTCCTCGCTGTATCGCCTCCTGAAGGCCCAGTGCCCACAGGTACCTCCCTAATTCGTTGGGATGTACTCCATCGCTCCTCAGATACTTCCACGTATTAACCTCTAGCTCCCTGTGGCGTATGGCCAAATCACCGTTCTTGATAAAGAACCTGCTCACCTCCTTCTTTACTTTAATTCTGGCCCTATCCACCTTGTTATCCGACCGCACCCACCGCCAGGACGTCCTACCCACCATGTCCAGTCACACTATAACCATAAACAGGTAGGCTGCCCGCAGCCTTAAAAAATCATATTTTTTCCCGAATAAGGTCCCTTATGGATATAGCTTGCATATCATTCCCCCCCACATGTAGGAGCAAACATTAGGGGGCCGGTCAAAGCGTGAGAATCTGTGTACTGCACCTGGTACCCTTTTCCACCGCCTGCCCGGAACCCCGAACCACCAGACCTGAGCTTCCTGTCTTGGTATGCGTAGTTGCCTGCCGTACGGCCGAATGTCGGCTCTTCTGGCCCCCCAAAAAACGTAAGCGCGGCCTAGTATCCACACTGGGCCCACTTCCTGACCTGTGAACAAGAAATTTGACAACACGGAATGAACAAAACATAAATCACAATACACTGTTCTCATAACCTGAAATAATGTGAGCCCCCGTCACCAACAGGTGTGGCCATGCGCCTACTGCTTACTGACTCAATCCCGTCCTGGATGCCTCAGTGGCTGCCCCTATTCGGAATGAATGGGATGAAAAGCTCCCAGTCTTCTATCTTCTGATCCAGATTCTGATAAAATCCCGGCAATATTCTATATCCCCTGTTAACAGTCCCCCTTGCACTCTCTTTGCAGGACTGACCAATACACGACACGCAGTGCCCCAAAGCATGCAATCGCAAATGCTGCCCGGAATAAAGCTCGCTCGTAAACCGAGTTGCAGACTTACTCCACCGTAGGATACAAACCTGAAGCATGTCCCAGGAGACAGGGCGCCTGCCATCCCTCTTCTTATGCGCCTCCCTGTACCCCTTAATTGCCTATTTCACCCAACTCTGTCGTATGATCCCGATGTCCTTGCCACTGAAACAGAAATGCCGATCCTGCCAATTAGCAGTCAACAGCAGCTGCCGAGACACCCCTCTCCATCCCCATGCTAATAAAATAAAACACTGCCTGGCCACTTTGCTGCAATCCCAAAGCTATGCTCCACATCCAGTCGGGACAGGCGACCCTGTGTTGCTCTGCCTCTGGTGCAAACTCCCGGAACCTGTCCCACTGATAGCGAGACAAAGCGTCAGCCAAAGTGTTATCAGTCCCCGGCAAGTGTACAGCATAGATGAAAGCATTCACCTGCAAGCAGCGTAGCATCAAATGCTGTAACAGCCAGACAACCGGCACCAATGCCATTGTCAGCCAGTTAACCACTTGTACCATCCCCATGTTGTCGCATTTGAACTGAACCTTTAGGTTGCGGAAGGATTTACCCCAAATTTCCATGGCCACTACAATGGTAAACAATTCTAGAAGAACCAGGTTCTTCAACACCCCCGCCTCGCCCCACTTCGGGGGCCACCGGGTTGCACATCATTGCCCTTTGAAGAAGGCCCCGAACCCCGTGGATACTGCCGCATCCGCAAATAACTCCAGGTCGCAATTGCTGATGGGGCCTGACATCCAAAGAGCGCGCCCGTTACGCGACTCTAAAAAATTCTTGCCACACCTGTAACTCCTACCTATGTTCCTTCTTTAGACTCACAAAGTGTGTAGGGGTGTAGGGGCCCTAAACCCTGCGGTGGCCGCCGCCAACCGGCGGCAACAAACCCTTCCCATTGGAATTATGCGGAAAGCAAAGTTCAGTTTCCCTAGTAACGATTGAAGTTGACGCAGTTGTAATTTATGTATTTCAGTGGTCCCTCGCACTTCGTCTTTTAGCTTTTCAAGCTTGTCCCTCGTCAACCGGCATTCCATCCTCAACTAATCTATTTCAATTCCTAGGAATGTGATGTTCGCTGTGGGGCCCTCGGTCTTCCCTGGAGCTAAAGGGACCCCAAAATGTTCCGCCAGATGTTGTAACGTCCCAAGAGGATGGTGCAGATATTGGAACCTGCTGGGCCAACACATAAAAATCATCCAAGTAATGAATGACCGAGTTCATACCTGAAACATCCTGGACTACCCACCCCAATAAAGAGTTGAAGAAAGCACACGATATGGAGCAACCCAATGAAAGGCATCGGTCCACATAGAAACCCCCATTCCATGTGCAGCCCAGGAGCCGAAAGCTGTCCAGGTGCACCGGCAGTAGGCGGAAGGCCGATACAATGTCCGACTTGGCCATCAACGACCCCTGCCCATATTGCCGGACCCATGCGTCTGCCGCATCGAAAGAAGTATATGTCACCGCACACTACTCCAGAGAGATAGCATCATTAACAGACACCCCTTCGGAAATGAAAGGTGATGGATCAACCTGAACTTGTTGGGCTTTTTTTTTAGTGACCACTCCCAGCGGAGAGACCATCAAGTCCTGAAGCGGCGCTTCTGGAAAGGGGCCGGCCATGCGCCCTAAAGTGACCTCCTTACCCAATTTCTCAGAAACCATTGCTGGGTGCAGCAGGGTAGACCATAAATTCTTGGCCCAGGGTGGGACAGTAGTCAATGAGCAGGGAATCCTAAAACCTGAGGTGAACCCCGCCTCCAGCAGGTGCACTGCCGCCGTCGGGGTATCTACTGAGGAAAGGCAGCATCCTTCCCACCCGCTCTGGAGTCGTCCAGGCACTTGGATAATGCATGGGATCCCCCGCAGCCTGAACACATGTGCTTGAATCAACAGTTCGCACCAAACTTACACGTGCCTTCGTTGAACTGCCAACAAAAGCCCAATCTTTTGTCGGTCGGTTGTCCTGAGGCTGCCGAACCTCCGACCCCTGCCTGAAAAAACTGATTGGGAGCCAGCGCCGCTGTCATCAGCTTCATCCACAGGCTAATGTCCCTGTGGTCCCAGCATAGAGACGGTCGGACTGCCATGCGTTGACGAAACTGTTCATCCTACCTGAGCCAGGCCATCCCGCCGTAAGTCCTATGTGCTTCGCTAATGGCCTCCAGGTACATGAACAGACGACGCTTGGCAATATGGCAAACGCTTGTAACCAATTGGAAAAAGTCAGAGGAATCAGCTGGTACTGCCACTTTTCTTCATCCTCCTTCCTTTCTTCCGGCTTCAACCTGTCCTAGGTTGAACTTTTCCAATGGCAATAACGTGAAGATCTCTACATATTCTCCTTTTCATATTTTTTCCTTTTTACTTCCATCTTCAGATGAGCCCCCGAAGCAGACATACACCTCCACTTTTCGCGGAATCTGCCAGCCTGATCCCGTCTGCCTTCTCGTCCCCTGCCTTGCCCTGGCTCTCCGTGGCCCTGTTCGCAACTCCGGGAGACTCACCTGTTGCCACCACCGCAACCGTAGCTTTCGTGGGCGCCTCCCCCCTCACCCCTGGTGGCGACCGCCGCTGCACTTGCCATTGTAGTCGGTGCCCAAGCCTGAGCCGCCCCCCCCCCCCCACCACGCTTGACTCGAATCGTTGAACTAGCTCCTTGAGCCCCAACAACAATCCACCTAGCCCCTCCGGCCCTGGCCGGGTACTATGCTCCTTGGAAGCAATGGGGCAACCCTATCCCCCCCCCGGCTCCCGCCACTGACCCAACAAGCAGTAATGTAAAAATAGAAAGTGAAGAATTACACTCACCAGGCTGCCCAGGACTGGGCCCACCAGCCGCCACACTCGGACCCACCTCTGCCATCTGTCCCTGGTCTTCGCTTACTTCCGCCTCCGACAACTCGCCTTCGGATCTGTCGCTGCCAGCTTCCGACCTTTCCACCATGGCTTGAGTTCCTGATGGACCTGCTCCATCTGCCGAGGGTCTGTGGGTCTGTCCTCGCGATTCTCTCTGACCCGCCCCGCCAGACCCGCTCGTATGACTGCGCGATGGGCTCCTGCGTCTGCTGACCTTTTGCCTCATCTCACATCATTCGCTCCCGCCTCTTGGCTCCTCCCGGGCCTACTTCCAGGCTGCATGGGACTGGGGGCCGCACTGGCCATCGGGTCCCCCACCCGCTGTGTAGTGCATCCCCGCTGTGGAGTCTGGTTGCTACGTGCCTCCCCCTCGGCAGCCGCTGTTTGCCCCATGCATCTCCGCCGCGCTAGGGGTGCAGAGCCATGTGCTGAGCTGGGCTCCCCCCCCCCCCCCGCTGCCCCCTTTCCTCTCCTCCGGGTCCCACTCCTCTCTGTGTACCGGCTGCCAGCTGCGGTAGAGGATGGGGTCTCTTTGGAGCCTGTTGTGCGCTGTCCTCTCCGAGGCCCTTCGGGGTCTGCATCTGGGCTGAAGCGCTCCGGCGGCCTGGATCGTCGCGCTCGAGTTGCCGCGTGCAATTGCTTCCTCCTCTGCTCTGTGACTGACATCGTATCCCCCTTCTCTCCTCTTACTTACCTGAGCCCTGCCCAGCCCCACAGCTCCTCCCCTTTTCTTAAAGTGCCAATGCTACCCTCTTAAGGCGGCGACTGTGCAGTCCAGCGCTGTCATGCCGTCCCTGCGCCCATTGCCTTTTGTTAGTTCCGGGACTCTCTTTATGGACTTTATCACAATTCTTATTATTTTGCCTAATCATATGGTCTTTATCACTTTGTGTCATAACCCCTTTTTTGCATTTAGAAAGTTATATCATTTGGTTGCGCACTTTATTTTTTACACCAGTGGTGTAACTATAACCTTCAGGGCCCCGGTGCAAGAAACCACGAAGGGCCCCCCTGAACCCCGGCCGAGGCCCTTCCCTGCCAATCTGGTGGTGGAACTCCAGGGCTCGGTCACAGGTACGACTTTTGTGAGCCCTGTAGTTCCACCACTGGTATCAGCAGTTTTTTTTAATTATTTTTTACAATTGTTTTAGGAGTCTCGTTGGGGGACTTTGGTGAGATATCAGGGGTCTAAACAGACCTATGATGTTACACCTTTGAGACAAAGAAGGGAAAGGGAAATTGGGACCCTGTCCTCTGGGGAGAAGTGGGCCCTGTCCCCTGGAGAGATTGTGTCCTTGTCCTTACGGGAGATGGGGTCCCTGTACCCACGTAAGTAGGAGTCCCTGTCCCTAAGGGAAATGGGGTCCCTGTCCTCTGGGGAGAAGTGGGCCCTGTCCTCAGGTGAGAAGGGGTCCTTGTCCCCAAGGGAAATGGGGTCCCTGTCCTCTGGGAGAAGTGGGTCCTGTCCTTGGAGATGGGGTCCCTGTCCCCATGTGAGAAGGGGTTCCTGCCCTCAAGGGAAATGGGGTCCCTGTCCTCTGGGGAGAAGTGGGCCCTGTTCCCAGGGGAGATGGGGTCCCCATTGGAGATGGGGTCCCTGTCCCCAGATGAGAAGGGGTCCCTGTCCCCAGATGAGAAGGGGTCTCTGTCCTCAGGTGAGAAGGGGTCTCTGTCCTCAGGTGAGAAGGGGTCCCTGTCCCCATGGAAAATGGGGTCCCTGTTCTCACGGAAAAGAGGTCCCTGTCCTCTGGGGAGAAGTTGGCTCTGTCCCTAGAGGAGATGGTGTCCTTGTCCCCAAGGGAAATGGGGTCCCTGTCCTTTAGGGAGAACTGGGCCCTGTCCCCAGGGGAGATGGGGTCCCTGTCCTTAGGGGACATATCTCCCAGAAAGACCTGTCAACATCTGTGTATGACGGGGAGGAGGAGGGGGGGTGCGGGCAGACAAGCCTGCAGTGTCCTTTGGGGAGCTGGTTCTCATAGGGCTGCACTGCATCTGTGTGCTTAAAGTTTGTTTGCCCGGGAGAAGCATGCAGTGCAGTATGAGCCAGACTCAGGGGGGCAGGACTGTGGGTGGGGAGGACAGACACCGGACTGAGCAGCACTGCATGAAGCAGGAGAGGGGGACCCGGAGGATCGGCAGAGGACACAGGTTGTGTGGGGAATGCACATCTAAAGAGCAGCCAGTGCGGTAGTCGAGCATGGAGCTCTGCTAGTCACCCCCCACCTCCAGCCACCCGTGCACCCGGTGCCTAACCGCCTATGCTGCCACAGGCCATATGTAGAGGGGGCGGCGATTATTTTATTTTTATTTTTTTCCATGAAAAATGTTATTGTAAGTAAAATAGTTACAACATAGTATAGTATGTTACAGAAGCAACTAGTTTTACATAGGAGTGCACGTGACAGTTAACCTAAGCAGAGTACATTTGTGGATTGGGTACCATCTCTCTCTCCCTCCGTGGGAGTGGGTATACAGATGTTTGGAATGGGGGGTACGAGTTTTAGAGATTCTGTGTTTTAGTTGTGCATTGTGGTGGATGTTGGGGTGGGGGGTTGGTGTCCGGGCTTTTTAGGATGGGCTGTATCCTGAGGTGTATGCTTGCGTTGCGGTGGGGATGATAAGGTTGTGGTATTCTGGCATTGTTAGAAAGTGAGTCCAACAGACCCATTTGGAAGAAAATTTTAAAGGTGTGTCGTTGGCTATGCAGATTAGTCTTTCCATTTCTGCTGTTTTGGCTATTCTAGAGAGCCATTCTTTGGTAGTGGGGATGTGTGAAGTTCCCCAATAGACTGGTATGCATTGTTTGGCTGCATTTACCATGTGCATGGCAAGGGACTTGAAGTTTGTTTGCAGAGGGGGAGTAGTGTAGGAGGTATTGGGCTGTTGTGAACTCTAGTGAGTATGTGGTAACCTTGGCAATGATGTGATGAATCTCGGATTAGAATGATTGTATTTTAGGGCAGCTCCAGAAAACGTGTTGGATAGACCCTTTATAATTTTGGCATCTCCAGCAGGTATCTGGGAGATCTGGTTGGTATTTGTGGATCAGTGTGGGTGTGCGGTACCAACGTGTTTGGATTTTGTATCCATTTTCTTGTGTAGAGATGTTAACCGATCCTTTGTGTATAGTCCAAAGATTTGTTCCCAGTCTTCAGGTGTAAGTGATAGAGAGTTCTTTCTTTCTCCCAAGTCAAGCATGCCTTGCTTGTATTTGGGGAAATGTTTGTAAATATGAAAGAGTGTGTTACGGAAAGTAGGTGTCAATGGGGAGTTTGTGTTAGACATAGGGACTCAAAAGGCGATAAGGGTCTAGAGACCTTGAATTTCCTGTCTAGTTCGCTTAGATAGTGTGCTAGTACAGTGTAGTTCCACTGGGAGATGGAGGGGTTGTCACTGTCAGAGGGTAATTTGTCATAGGGTAGGAGTTTACCTTGTGTAAAGAAATGGTATGCTAAAGCATTTTTGTGGGGCCATGAATCATCTAAGAAGTTGCTATGTAACCCAGAAAGGAAGTCCGTGTTCAGATGTACTGGAGTGAGAGGGCTAGGTGTTGATAATGAGGTCAATTTACAAGTTACTTGGAAACTTCTGAGTGTTGGACCAATGAGGGGATGGAGGTAGGTGTCCATCGGTATGTGCTTGTGGGGTGTCCATGTTAATAAGTATAGCGGTATTGGAGTAAAGGAAGCTTCAAGGTGGACCCAGTCTTTGATTTCATTGTGGATGTTCCAGTCTATTATTCTGGTGAGCTGGCATGCTTGATAGTAGTTTCTGATGTCAGGAAGGCCTATCCCACCCTTGAGCTTAAGTAGAAAGAGTTGCTGATAGCTGATTCTGGGTTTCCGGCCTCCCCAGAGGAAGCGTGTGCAAAGACTTTTGTAACTTTGAAAAAAAATGGAGGGTATGTGGACTGGTGCCGCTTGCATAATGTATAGGAGGCGGATCAAAGCGTTGATTTTGGGTTTGTGCCACCGTTTGAAATCATTGGTGATGTTTTTTAACATGGGAAGGTAGTTTTTACTTTATAGGTCTTTAAGCCATTGGGTAAGTTGAATATGATCTTCCTTCCACTGGAAAGGAAAGTTGCTTTTGCATTGGGTAACTATTCTGTTGAGCAGAGAGACGTTAAGAGCATAGGATTTGGAGAAATTTATCTTAAGGTTGGAGATTAATCTAAATTGGTTGAATTCTTTTAATAGGTTGGGGAGAGAGGTATGTGGATCAGTGAGAAATAGGAGAATATTGTCTGCAAAATCAGCTAACTTGTATTCTTTAGTGGTGGTTCGTACTCCTCTGATATCTGGGTTGTTTATTAGGCATCGCAAGAAGGGTTCTAAGGTGAGCACAAACAGGATTGGGGAGAGAGGACAGCCTTGCCTTGTACCATTACGAATGGAGAAGGTATTTGACAGGAAGCCATTACCTCGGACTCGTGCGACTGGGTCGGAGTATAGAGCCATTATGGAGCTTAATAGGTGGCATCCTACACCCAGGGATTTAAGGACCACTTTTATGTAGTCCCAGGCTACTCTGTCAAATGCCTTCAAATGCCTTCTCAGCGTCTAGAGTGAAGAAGAATCCTGCTGTGTTGGTGGATGTCAGGTAGTGGTTTATTGCTTTAGTGGTGTTATCCCTGGCTTCTTTGCCAGGGATAAAGCCCACTTGGTCGCGATCAATAACGTGGGAAAGGAGGGGGAGCAGGTGGTTCGTTATCATTTTGGCAAAGATTTTGACGTCAAGGTTCAGAAGGGATATCGGTCTGTAGTTTGCCGTTTGTGTGGGGTCTTTTCCTTCTTTGGGGATAACTGAGATATGAGCTTCCTTCATAGAGGGGGTAAGTGGGTAATCTAGAGACAGAGAAATGAAAGCTTTGAGATAGGGGATATGTAGTATGTCTATAAAAGTTTTATAATATACTGCCAAAAGGCCATCAGGGCCAGGGCTTTTCCCGGGTTTTACATTTTTGAGGGCTATGTCCCATTCAAGTTTCGAGATGGGGAGGTCTAACTGGGCTGCGGTGTCTGGGAAGATTGATCTGGGGCAGTGGGCGTGTAGGAAACTGTCAATGAGGGTCGGCCTAGGTGAAGATCCTGTTTGTTGTGTGTGACGAAACGCTCCCACACTCCTCCTTGAGTGCTTTCGTCATATACCACTTCCTTCCAGTCTGGATAAGGATCTCAGATATTCCAACCGCTCCCAAGCAATGGCGTCCCTAGGGGGGGGGGGCAGAGGGGGCCCCGCCCCCCCCCCCCCAAATGATGCTGTGCCCCCCCCCAAAAAAAACAAAAAGGCAATGTCTTTTTGTTTGCATTCGTAGCGAATGTGCCACATCTTACTCAGTCCACCGCTGGAGTAACACAGTCTCTATTGAGAGGGCGAGTATCCTTTTAGCCTAGACCAGTGGGTAAGTGTGTGCACTGCAGTACACTGTAATCACTTAACTGCATTGTCTCCATCCCTTCTCTCCCCCATCTGTCCCTCCCCCTCTCCTGTTTTTTCAAGACCTTCACAACTTACTTTCACTTTCAGTTAGGCAGGTAATAGACCAGTGATGGCAAACCTTTTTGAGCCCGAGTGCCCAAACTGAAATAAATACGTTGGTTTTGTGTTGTAAAGTGCCAACACTGCAATTTGCAAGAGAGGGGTTGTGTGAGAGAGAGAGAGGGGGAAAGAGAGATTGAGGGGTGTGAGAGAGATGCTGAGAGGGAGGGGGGCTGAGAGAGGGGGGGCAGAGAGAGAGGGGTGTGAGAAATATGCTGAGAGAGCGGGGGAACAGAGAGAGGGAGGGGGTTGAGAGGGGGGGCAGAGAGAGAGAGGGGTGTGAGAGAGATGCTGAGAGGGGGAACAGAGAGAGGGAGAGGGGCTAAGAGAGAGGGGGACAGAGAGAGAGGGGTGTTAGAGATGCTGAGAGGGAGGGGGTTGAGAGAGGGGGGCAGAGAGAGAGAGGGGTGTGAGAAATATGCTGAGAGAGAGAGGGGGAACAGAGAGAGGGAGGGGGCTGAGAGAGAGAGAGAGAGAGAGAGAACAGAGCGAGGGAGGGGTGGGGGCTGAAAGAGAGGGGGGGCAGAGAGAAAGGGGTGTGAGGGAAGGGGACAGACAGAGGGGGACACAGAAGGGGGGTGGAAAAAGAGGGTGGCTGGAAGAGAGGGGGGCTGAGAGGAGAGAGAGACCTCTAGCTCTGTCCTGTACCCTCTTGCGTGCCCACAGAGATGGCTCTGCGTGCCAGCTGTGGCACGCGTGCCATAGGTTCGCCATCACTGTAATAGACTGTGCAAATTTCTTTCCTGCATCCACAGAGTGCAGGAAAGAAACTTGCATGATTCCCCCATCAACACAGACAATGGTGACAGGGTAATATCCTTCCTGCCCAGCAATTGTATTCTCCCAACAGACAGTCATTATCACTAGTGGCTATAGCAACCACTAGTGAAAATCATAAGAGTATCTGGCAGGCTGGTTGTTCCCAATTTGATTGATCAACTTGGTACATTCAGCCTGCTCATTAATGGTTCAAATCTCAGCCAGTTCCTGCTGAACCAGCTGAGATTTAAACTGCCTATGGCTGGTCTTAGCATTTAGGCAGCCCATACATTGATCACTTTTTTTCATTTAACTAGTAGGTTGCATGAAAAAAAAGAGAAATAATCCAATTCTCCCATGTACACATTATAGGTGGATGGGGGAATCCTCCCAGTGTGGACCAGTGGTGGAACTACCAGGGTTGCTGTCTTATCCCGGCTATTCACAGCACTGGTCTCTGTCTCCATGGCAGCAGCGGCATATTGGAACCCGGTGCTGGTTACTTAATGGGGCTGATGTACAGGAGGGCCAGCACAATTTGTTGTTCGAGATGGGCTGGGCATGTTCAAAATCCCACATGCCCGATCCCGCCAGGAAGCCCACACTGCACAGCGCTAAGCACAGGCAGTGAGACATTTACCGGTCCGCAGCTGCACAGATCAGGAATGTCTCACTGCCTGTGAGTAGCCGCGTGCAGTGTCGGCTTCCTGGCGGGATCGGGCAAGTGGGATTTCAAACACACCCGAGCCCATCTCTAATGGTTGTAGAGTAGACAGTTGACCTCCCTGCAGGTTGCTTAGCAGCAGTGCAGCCTTCTCTGACATGCTGATCGTGATGCAATCCAGGTGATGCTCCTAGTTAAATCCTAGTGTTAAATATCATAGTGATTTTATTGATCAAAGCCCACACCTTACAGGCATAGAGCCCACACCTTACAGGCATAGAGCCCACATGGCTGCTGAACATACGGTTGATGTGGTTGTACTCTTGATGCTAATAAATACTGTGTTTATTAGATCTGACTGGGAGCATCATCTGGATCACATCCCGATCAGCATGTCAACAGAGAAGGTTATACAGCATTACTGCTGCTAGGTGACCAGCTGGGGGCTCGACTCTCTACAACCAATAGTGCCAGCCTTCCACTGCATGCACCCCTAATGTCACCAGCACTAGGTCCTAATAGACTGCTGCCGCTGCCAAGGAGACAGATGCCAGACCAGCACTGTCAATAGCAGGGGCAGGACAGCAAGAGGAGGCTGGGGAACCCCACAGTGGCAGAACACCAAGGCCCGGTGGCAAGACAACCTTTGCAACCCTGATAGTTCTCCCACTGCTTTGGACCCTTATATTTTCTTGGTATGCTGGTGACATATATCTCTTGTTTTCTGCCACCCTGAGCATAGTAAAATTGCATTTTATAGTTGCCCCCCTACTTTTGTCCCTGTCCCCCCATGTGCCCCCTTCCTAAATATGAAAGCTGGAGACGCCACTGCTCCCAAGCACCAAACGAGACGACACTTGTTTAGCTGCTCAACATGGACTGTTTTATTAGAACCAAACTGACAATTATTTATATACAGTAGAAGAGGAGGTCCCCCCTCCTGCTCATATTAATCTAACAATACACCTGTAACAACTTAACATAAACGAATTAACTAATCCCTTTAAGCAGCCGATGTGACTCAGGATTTCACTTCAGATCAGTCTTGTTGTCACCAAGCTAAATACGGTTGATTATAAATGATCATAATTACAACCACAAGACATTTTATCACAATAGCAGGAGACCACCAGTAACAGACGGACCGTCTACTACATTGTACAGAGGACAATGTGATCAGCTCTCTCAATTAACATCTTGAGTTTATGACACTAGCATCTGACAGTGTGTGTCCCAACAGCATGAGACAACACACATATATACAGCATTGAATCTGACTAGCACAGATTATTGATGGTTGGGGTTCTCCTTCACCCTGTGCCCCTTAAAACCAGGGCCCATAATCTGTTGGCAGAAGGCTCGCATTTAGTCCTCTCAAAAAGCCTGTGTCCCGGCTAGGTCTGTCACATTGTGGTTCTGAGGTTTTTTGATTATATACAGTTGTGCTCATAAGTTTACATACCCTGTCAGAATTTATGATTTATTGGCCATTTTTCAGAGATTTTGAATGAAAACACAAAAACATTTCTTTCTCTCATTGCTAGTGTTTGGCTGAAGCCATGTATTATCAATAAACTGTGTTTACTCTTGTTAAATCATAATCACAACAGAAACTACCCAAATGACCCTGATCAAAAGTTTACATACCCTGGTGATTTTGGCCTGATAACGTGCACACAAGTTGAGACTTTGGGGGTTTGAATGGCCATTTAAAGTAACCATCCTCACCTGTGATCTGTTTGCTTGTAATTAGTGTGTGTGTATAAAAGGTCAATGAGTTTCTGAACTCCTGACAGACCCTTGCATCTTTCATCCAGTGCTGCACTGACGTTTCTGGATTCTGAGTCATGGGGAAAGCAAAAGAATTGTCAAAGGATCTGTGGGAAAAGGTAGTTGAACTGTATAAAACAGGGAAGGGATATAAAAAGATATCCAAGGAATTGAAAATGCCAATTAACAGTGTTCAAACTCTAATCAAGAAGGGGAAAATAAGGGGTTCTGTTGAAACCAAACCACGGTCGGGTAGACCAACTGAAATTTCAGCCACAACTGCCAGGATGCAGAGAAAAACCCACAAATAACTTCAGGGGAAATACAGGACTCTGAAAACCTGTGGTGTGGCTGTTTCAAGATGTACATAAACGAGGCACTTGAAGAAAGATGGGCTGCATGGTTGAGTCGCCAAAATAAAGCCATTACTACGCAAATGCCACAAAGTATCCTGCTTACAATACGCCAGACACACACACAGAGACAAGCCTCAAACCTTCTAGCACAAAGTAATTTGGAGTGATGAAACCAAATTTAAGCTTTTTGGCCACAGCCATAAATGCTACATTTGGAGAGGAGTCAACAAGGCCTGATGATGAAAGGTACGGAGGTGGATTGCTGATGTTTTGGGGATGTGTGAGCTACAAAGGCACAGGAAAATTGGTCAAAATTGATGGCAAGATGAATGCAGTTTGTTATCAAAAAATACTGGAGGACCATTTGCATTCATCAGCCAGGAAGTTGCGCATGGGACGTGCTTGGACATTTCAACATGACAACGATCCAAAACACAAGGCCAAGTCGACTTGTCATTGGCTATACAAGACAGCCCAAGAATTTACAGGAACTGGAGGCTTTTTGCCAAGAGGAATGGGCAGCTTTACCATCTGAAAAGATAAAGAGCCTCATCCACAAATACCACAAAGGACTTCAAGCTGTCATTGATGTTAAAGGGGGCAATACAGGGTATTGAGAACTGGGGTATGTAAACTTTTGATCAGGTCATTTGGGTAGTTTCTGTTGTGATTATGATCCCTGGTGGTTGGACATGATTAACTATTTCATTTCTGTCAGATTCCTGATGAGAGCACATTATTAATCTTCTTGTAGAACCATGGCCATATTAAATGAATGCTCCCCCCCTAACTAAAGGACATGCTCTGCCTACAGCAGCTTTCTGAACACACAGAATTCTTTTTTCCCTAAAAACTTTTTTGAAATGTTAACAACTATGCTTTAGACATATACAGTGTGTGTGTGTGTGTGTGTGTGTGTGTGTGTGTGTAATATATATATATATATATATATATATATATATATATATATATATATATATATATATATATATATATATATATATATATATATATATATATATATATATATATATATATTATTCTGCTCTGGGTTTGTAGAAGCTCCTGCATAGCAGGACATATGCTATTAGCAGTGGTCCATAAGGGCACTTGGGCGCCGCCCCCTTCCTCAGCCACCCCTCTAAATGTATAAATGTATAGCGGTGGTGGATTCAGCACAGTCTTTTTCATACCAGCTTTCACATCAGCATTTGAAAATTCATTTTAATTATGGATGGACTTTTTATTTTATTTTTGCACGGGTGGATGCCATATATATAGTTGAATTGTATATATGATTAGGACTTGGCCCAATTTTTCACATATTCTTTCACTCATATTTGTCACATATATTTGAGTTATATAATGTACAAAAAGGCAGAGAGGGTCCACTAAATGATACAGCACCTCATCCCTTAGTATAAGAGTATCAAAGAGAGGGGGATGGTGGAATAGGGATTATAGCGGTGCTAAGATAATACAGGAGAGTTGGGGCGGACTCACAGTTCAAGGCTCATAATACTCGTTAATTAATAAAACAATTTTTATTACATATAAACAATTATATCAAAACATACAAAGAGAAGAATATATATGTATGAAGAAATATTAGCAATATATATTTTTCTGAAGATAAGACTCAATTCAATAAATCAAGGCAAATGATTGAAATATCACTTACAAAAATTTACAATCAAAGGTATAGAGAACAATACATAGTCAGTGATGAAGTCAAATTATGCACATAAAGTTAGAGGTATAGTTCACAATTAATGTGGGAAAATAACCTAAGGTAGACTGAATTAGTCTTTGTAGACTGTTCCGACATGTTTCGCCATAACAATGGCTTCCTCAGGGTATGTCTACTTTGCGTAATTGGTGTATCTGGTAAAAGAAGTATCATAATAAGTTCCATTCAATACTCAATAAAGGAGGAAGTTAGAGCCATTTAAATAGATAGAGGTCAGTGGAAGGGACAAATATAATTATAGAGTGGAATATCACCAAGTTATCAGCGCAGAGGAAGTGCTGGTGCCCCTCCTTCCCAGGATAGAAAAGGGAAGGGAAGGGTCCCCCTTATAAACCATCCCAAACTTACCCTGATCAAGGTGTGGATTGGACTCAGCCGCAACCGTGGGGTAGGGCAGTCATACAGGGTGCCGCAGCTGCCTAGTAGAAGGCGGTAATCCCCAGATTGAACATTTGGTATGTTAGCTAGTTAAAAAAGGATAAATCAAAAAGTAAACGGATAATAGGAAGCAATTTAAATAGTGTTGTGAGTCCATGAAAAATTAGTTCATGGACGTAACGCCATACACTACATAAGGGACAATGTCTCAGATAGTTACTTACTTTCATTAATTTTGAAGAGTAATTAGAAAAATTAAGGAAGAACCAGAGGTTCTGGAAAGGCAACCAAAGTTAAAAACAGGAGGCACCTGAAGAGATAGTAAATAGGCAGGGAATTACATAATTGAACATGGTAATGGTTAAGGGTGGGGGAGGAGGAGGGTATAAGGTTAGGTAAAGTTGCAGAGATCAAATACCTGTTTTTTAAAGTGTAAGGTACGAAGCACCGTTCTGTTTGAAAAGTGCAATTTGTGAGCACCCTTGAAGCAAGGGGGAAAAGGGGGAGAACGTCCGATCGGTCAAAAGTCTGCAATGGGCTAAAGAAAAAATACATTCAAATAGCCCTGGTAAGTATCAAGTAGATTAAGAAGGATATCCAAAGAGAGATAAAAGAGAAATTTGGTTGCTTACTTGAGTACGAGCAGATGTATTGCGTCAGGTGCCTCCAGAGTCCTGTGATGGACTGATGTGGTAAGCTGGTTTAAATACCGCCTTCCAGATCGAGGCAGCGTGGATCCGCCCCTCGATCAGCGGACATTGAGGCCTATGCGCATGCGTACAGCGCGTCATGGCCGGGGGCCTACAGTACCCATAGTTCCCGGCAATGGGCGCGCAGCGGGCGTGATGACGTCATCGCCGTAAAACGGCGAGTGAGTGGCAAAGGCTAGCGGTGGGCGGGCTGGGAGGGCCCGCCCTCGGGTGTCCATACTAGGCAGCTGGGCTGTCCCAAAGCGTGACAAGTCCGCCCCGTGGGCGGCGGCCGAGTCCATACACCGAAGTGATGGTGGGAGGGCACATAGAAGGGGAGGGAAGGGGGAGAAAGGAAGGGGACTGAGATGGAAATAAGCCAATAAAGGCTGTATAGTAGCGACATTCCTATGGGCTGAAAAGATTGGGGGCATTCTCACCGGCAGTAAATCCCAAATTGATCAATACCAAGTACAATGGAAGTTGAGCATATTTTGATCATAACTAAACAAGTACTTTAGCTAATTATGTCTGTACAACATGACAGATTTGTACAGGGGTATGAGAAAAAGTCAGACAGATCAAGCCATAATGAAATTGGTCAGGCGTCCATTCCAGAGATCAGGGGCAATTTGATAAAAGAGTATGTGTACAGTCAGAATACATTACCCATACAGTATGTTTGGAAGGGTTTCAGGATAGTTTCTATGCGTAATACAGGGCATAGTATATCAGTTAGACGTAAGCAATAAAACAGACAATTTACATAGAAAAATACCTACAGACAAGGAGCCAGTTGTGACCGTGGGAAATAATTTAAAGTTGAAATAATAAAAAAAAAAAATAAAAAAGAAATGGTTGTTAAAGGAAGGATTTGAAGCTGATATACTCATTCATACCTGGGTATCTGGTGGCATCTAGGGTGTATATCCACCTAGTTTCAAGTTGGAGGAGTCGGTTGTCAATGTCCCCTCCGCGTACATTGAGGGGTAAATGTTCCAGGGCCGAGAATAACATTGTAGTAGGATCAAAGTTATGTTTCAGAGCTACATGGCGATTAATCGCAGTTGAAATTTTCTTTTTAAATAGAGGTTTTATATGGTCCTGTATGCGAATCGAGAAAGCTCTTTTTGTTTTGCCGACATAGAAACATCCACATCGGCAAGTGGCTAAATAGATAACCCCTACAGTGTTACACATAACCCGATGTTTGGGCTTATGTAAGTTCCCATTGGGTAGTAGAGTGTTAGTGGAATTGGACAGAAACATACATGAGTCGCAGTGTCCGCAAGGGAAGGTACCAGATTGGTCAATTTTTTTTGGGTCATCTGGAGCATAGAAATGACTAGAGGTAAGTTTATCGCTAAGGGATGATGGTCGACGGTAAGTAATTTCTGGGTAAGTTTTTACATATTGTCCTACTATAGGGTCTGATGATAGTAGGGGCCAGAATGTATTTATAGTGTTCCTAATTTGAGCAGACTGATTGGAGTATTGAGTGATAAGACGTACAGGTTGATTGTGTTGAAGATTTTTGTCTCTAAAGATAAGTTCTTTTCGTTGCAAGCGTTTAACTCTATTAAATGATTGTTTAAGTAAATTATGGCTGTAGCCTCTGGATTTCAATCTTTGATATAGTTCAAAAGATGCTTGGTGAAAGTCTTTATCATTAGTACAATTTCTTCTTATTCGCAAATATTGGCTGTACGGTATGCTTTTTATAAGGTTTTTTGGATGAGAACTGGATGCATGCAATATGGTATTGCCAGCCGACGCTTTTCTATATAGCGAGGAATATAATTTACCTTCATTGTCAATAGTTATAGTAAGATCAAGGAAAGTAATTTTTTCCTGACTGACCTCCAGAGAGAATTTAAGATTGTATGTATTAATGGATATTTTTTCAAAAAAGCGTTGTAGATCTGGGTAAGTGCCAGTCCAGAAGATTAAAATATCATCGATATATCTCATCCAGGAGAGGATGTGCTGAGTATAGCACCTCATCTCCGGGTCCAGAAGAATATCCCTTTCCCACCCCCCCAGATACAGATTGGCGTAGGAAGGGGCACATTTAGTGCCCATTGCTACGCCCTGTATCTGGAGGTAGTGGGAGGATCCAAACGTGAAGTAGTTTCTGGTTAAGATAAACTTAAGCAGAGATAGAACAAAATTGTTATAAGGTTGTGCATTGGGGCCAAGACATTTTAGTTGTTTGGCTACAACTTCCACTCCTCTGTCATGAGGTATGGCGTTATAGAGGCATTCAACATCTAATGCAACAAGGTATGAATTTACAGGTAATTGCTGGTTTTCAAGGACACGTAATAGGTGAATGGTGTCCTTAATATGTGAGGGGAGTGCAGATACCAATGGGGCAAGATGTTTGTCTACAAGTTCACTGGCTCTTTCTGTGAGCCCTTCACAGCCAGAGACAATGGGTCTGCCTGGGGTTTTTTTTATTGATTTATGAAGTTTGGGAAGAGAGTAAAAAGTTGGGGTTTTAGGGTGAGTTACATGTAGAAATTTCCAAGTATTGGTATCTATGATTCCCTTTTTGGTTGCGTGAAAAATTAAATTTTGATAGTCTAAAATGTAGGACTTGATTCTAGTGGGGCAGATGGGTCTATACCATTCGTGGTTGTCAAGGATGTCATGGCACATATTCATGTAAGCCAGGACATCCATGACAACCACGTTTCCTCCTTTATCGGAGGGTTTGATAACTATATTTCGATTAGACTGAAGGGATTTAAGGGCTCTCTGTTGAATCTTCGTGAGGTTTGACATACCTGATTGATCTAAGTTAAGTTTTTTCAATTCCTTGGTGGTTTGTTCCACAAAAGCCCAAATGGCAGGATTCGTGGTTAGTGAGGGGAAATTTCTAGATTTAGGTTTAAAAGAGGTAGGGCAAGAGAAAATGGGGACCGGACCGGTTGTTTCATTTTGTATATTATCCAAAAGGTCATCGTCAGTTGGGTCAGCTTCATCCAAGAGGGTCATTAAGTCCTCAAGGGCTTGAATTTCTGCTAAAGTTGGAACAGTATTGTCTGTATTAGCCATCTGAGTAGATGTGGTTTTTGAATGATAGATTGTTTTATACAGTAATTTTCTCGCAAAGAGATGAAGATCTTTAACTAGTTGAAAACAATCAAAGTCCATGGAAGGGCAAAAGGTGAGGCCCAATTGTAAAACTTGGATCTGGGGTGGTGTTAGGGGAATAGAGGAGAGGTTTACAACATCAAGATTCGTTGCTGAAATCAGTTCTTTGGTGAACTGAGGGATTATGTCGGTGTTAGGGGTGGGTCTTGGTTCTGGCCTAAAAAAATAGGTGCCAGTTTCAGTTCCTGAGAGGGTATGGGGAACATAGTCGGTAAACACGGTTCGCTGGCTCTTCTTATGGGTGATGCCAGTGCGGGAGTTGAGAAGTTGGAAGAGTCCAACGTGCACATTTGTGTAGTTGGAGGGGGTATATTTGAAGAAGAAGATTGATTTTTGGGATAGGGGGTAGAGATGTTCGAAGTTTTTGGGCGAGTACTAGGGGGTCTAGTTAGTATGCTCGTATTTAGAGCTCGTTTAATTAGCTCTGTAGATGAGATATGTTGATCATTCTTTCGTTTTTTTGTAATGGGATCCTGGGAAAGTTCATGGTAGGTTGTACTGGAACTAAAGGAGTTGGATGAAGTGCTAGGTGGGTCAGTATTATTTTTGGCTGGTTGGAAGTGGGATGATTTAGTTGGTGCTCTGGGAAAAGTAGGATTGTCCCATTTGTAGGCGTAGCCATTTTGGTGGGCAGATCTATCTCTTAGGAATTTATTTTCTTTATTACTGATAATGTTTAAGGTATATTCCTCAATGTGTGCCCGTAAGTTTTTGTCCTTTAGGGCAAAACGGGGGGACGATAGACATAAAATATGATTTTCATACCAGTCAGAGACCGAGGTATCGAGTTGATCAAGTTCACATTCGTATTGTTTACATAGTATGGATATCATACCAAATGAACAAGTTTGAAGATTGAATTCCCAAGAGGATTTGAGAACATCATTGACTTTTTTCACGTTAGGGAAGATTTGAATTCGTAATCCCCATGGGACAATTTTATATTCAACATATTTTTCAAAGTACGTTTTGTGCCAATATATTCGTACCTTTTTTTCCAAA
Organism: Lithobates sylvaticus; assembly: GCA_028564925.1. Lineage (NCBI taxonomy): Eukaryota > Metazoa > Chordata > Amphibia > Anura > Ranidae > Lithobates > Lithobates sylvaticus. The sequence continues at coordinate 401,950,398 of CM053026.1, forward strand.
AGACGCTGGAGTCGCATAAAGTCACGATCAAGGTCAGCATCAGAAATGTTGGTAGTGTTCTGAGACTGTTGTATTTTGGTCATCAATCCCTTCCATGCCTCCCCGGTGAGGTCAACCATCATGCGCCAAAGCGTTTTAAAGCTCTCAATGATAAACAAATTTTCAATATCAAATTAATAAGCAATTGAATAGCAGTTCATTATAAAGTATTTTTAAGTTTTTTGACCTAAAATAAGTATTTTGTAGGAAGAGCAGTGAACTGTGTGTGTCCCCCGAGGCTAGAATGATTCAAATGTGATGGAATTATTTGAGGACCATCTCACAAAACTTACGGGCACACATTGAGGAATATACCTTAAACATTATCAGTAATAAAGAAAATAAATTCCTAAGAGATAGATCTGCCCACCAAAATGGCTACGCCTACAAATGGGACAATCCTACTTTTCCCAGAGCACCAACTAAATCATCCCACTTCCAACCAGCCAAAAATAATACTGACCCACCTAGCACTTCATCCAACTCCTTTAGTTCCAGTACAACCTACCATGAACTTTCCCAGGATCCCATTACAAAAAAACGAAAGAATGATCAACATATCTCATCTACAGAGCTAATTAAACGAGCTCTAAATACGAGCATACTAACTAGACCCCCTAGTACTCGCCCAAAAACTTCGAACATCTCTACCCCCTATCCCAAAAATCAATCTTCTTCTTCAAATATACCCCCTCCAACTACACAAATGTGCACGTTGGACTCTTCCAACTTCTCAACTCCCGCACTGGCATCACCCATAAGAAGAGCCAGCGAACCGTGTTTACCGACTATGTTCCCCATACCCTCTCAGGAACTGAAACTGGCACCTATTTTTTTAGGCCAGAACCAAGACCCACCCCTAACACCGACATAATCCCTCAGTTCACCAAAGAACTGATTTCAGCAACGAATCTTGATGTTGTAAACCTCTCCTCTATTCCCCTAACACCACCCCAGATCCAAGTTTTACAATTGGGCCTCACCTTTTGCCCTTCCATGGACTTTGATTGTTTTCAACTAGTTAAAGATCTTCATCTCTTTGCGAGAAAATTACTGTATAAAACAATCTATCATTCAAAAACCACATCTACTCAGATGGCTAATACAGACAATACTGTTCCAACTTTAGCAGAAATTCAAGCCCTTGAGGACTTAATGACCCTCTTGGATGAAGCTGACCCAACTGACGATGACCTTTTGGATAATATACAAAATGAAACAACCGGTCCGGTCCCCATTTTCTCTTGCCCTACCTCTTTTAAACCTAAATCTAGAAATTTCCCCTCACTAACCACGAATCCTGCCATTTGGGCTTTTGTGGAACAAACCACCAAGGAATTGAAAAAACTTAACTTAGATCAATCAGGTATGTCAAACCTCACGAAGATTCAACAGAGAGCCCTTAAATCCCTTCAGTCTAATCGAAATATAGTTATCAAACCCTCCGATAAAGGAGGAAACGTGGTTGTCATGGATGTCCTGGCTTACATGAATATGTGCCATGACATCCTTGACAACCACGAATGGTATAGACCCATCTGCCCCACTAGAATCAAGTCCTACATTTTAGACTATCAAAATTTAATTTTTCACGCAACCAAAAAGGGAATCATAGATACCAATACTTGGAAATTTCTACATGTAACTCACCCTAAAACCCCAACTTTTTACTCTCTTCCCAAACTTCATAAATCAATAAAAAAAAACCCAGGCAGACCCATTGTCTCTGGCTGTGAAGGGCTCACAGAAAGAGCCAGTGAACTTGTAGACAAACATCTTGCCCCATTGGTATCTGCACTCCCCTCACATATTAAGGACACCATTCACCTATTACGTGTCCTTGAAAACCAGCAATTACCTGTAAATTCATACCTTGTTGCATTAGATGTTGAATGCCTCTATAACGCCATACCTCATGACAGAGGAGTGGAAGTTGTAGCCAAACAACTAAAATGTCTTGGCCCCAATGCACAACCTTATAACAATTTTGTTCTATCTCTGCTTAAGTTTATCTTAACCAGAAACTACTTCACGTTTGGATCCTCCCACTACCTCCAGATACAGGGCGTAGCAATGGGCACTAAATGTGCCCCTTCCTACGCCAATCTGTATCTGGGGGGGTGGGAAAGGGATATTCTTCTGGACCCGGAGATGAGGTGCTATACTCAGCACATCCTCTCCTGGATGAGATATATCGATGATATTTTAATCTTCTGGACTGGCACTTACCCAGATCTACAACGCTTTTTTGAAAAAATATCCATTAATACATACAATCTTAAATTCTCTCTGGAGGTCAGTCAGGAAAAAATTACTTTCCTTGATCTTACTATAACTATTGACAATGAAGGTAAATTATATTCCTCGCTATATAGAAAAGCGTCGGCTGGCAATACCATATTGCATGCATCCAGTTCTCATCCAAAAAACCTTATAAAAAGCATACCGTACAGCCAATATTTGCGAATAAGAAGAAATTGTACTAATGATAAAGACTTTCACCAAGCATCTTTTGAACTATATCAAAGATTGAAATCCAGAGGCTACAGCCATAATTTACTTAAACAATCATTTAATAGAGTTAAACGCTTGCAACGAAAAGAACTTATCTTTAGAGACAAAAATCTTCAACACAATCAACCTGTACGTCTTATCACTCAATACTCCAATCAGTCTGCTCAAATTAGGAACACTATAAATACATTCTGGCCCCTACTATCATCAGACCCTATAGTAGGACAATATGTAAAAACTTACCCAGAAATTACTTACCGTCGACCATCATCCCTTAGCGATAAACTTACCTCTAGTCATTTCTATGCTCCAGATGACCCAAAAAAAATTGACCAATCTGGTACCTTCCCTTGCGGACACTGCGACTCATGTATGTTTCTGTCCAATTCCACTAACACTCTACTACCCAATGGGAACTTACATAAGCCCAAACATCGGGTTATGTGTAACACTGTAGGGGTTATCTATTTAGCCACTTGCCGATGTGGATGTTTCTATGTCGGCAAAACAAAAAGAGCTTTCTCGATTCGCATACAGGACCATATAAAACCTCTATTTAAAAAGAAAATTTCAACTGCGATTAATCGCCATGTAGCTCTGAAACATAACTTTGATCCTACTACAATGTTATTCTCGGCCCTGGAACATTTACCCCTCAATGTACGCGGAGGGGACATTGACAACCGACTCCTCCAACTTGAAACTAGGTGGATATACACCCTAGATGCCACCAGATACCCAGGTATGAATGAGTATATCAGCTTCAAATCCTTCCTTTAACAACCATTTCTTTTTTATTTTTTTTTTTTTTATTATTTCAACTTTAAATTATTTCCCACGGTCACAACTGGCTCCTTGTCTGTAGGTATTTTTCTATGTAAATTGTCTGTTTTATTGCTTACGTCTAACTGATATACTATGCCCTGTATTACGCATAGAAACTATCCTGAAACCCTTCCAAACATACTGTATGGGTAATGTATTCTGACTGTACACATACTCTTTTATCAAATTGCCCCTGATCTCTGGAATGGACGCCTGACCAATTTCATTATGGCTTGATCTGTCTGACTTTTTCTCATACCCCTGTACAAATCTGTCATGTTGTACAGACATAATTAGCTAAAGTACTTGTTTAGTTATGATCAAAATATGCTCAACTTCCATTGTACTTGGTATTGATCAATTTGGGATTTACTGCCGGTGAGAATGCCCCCAATCTTTTCAGCCCATAGGAATGTCGCTACTATACAGCCTTTATTGGCTTATTTCCATCTCAGTCCCCTTCCTTTCTCCCCCTTCCCTCCCCTTCTATGTGCCCTCCCACCATCACTTCGGTGTATGGACTCGGCCGCCGCCCACGGGGCGGACTTGTCACGCTTTGGGACAGCCCAGCTGCCTAGTATGGACACCCGAGGGCGGGCCCTCCCAGCCCGCCCACCGCTAGCCTTTGCCACTCACTCGCCGTTTTACGGCGATGACGTCATCACGCCCGCTGCGCGCCCATTGCCGGGAACTATGGGTACTGTAGGCCCCCGGCCATGACGCGCTGTACGCATGCGCATAGGCCTCAATGTCCGCTGATCGAGGGGCGGATCCACGCTGCCTCGATCTGGAAGGCGGTATTTAAACCAGCTTACCACATCAGTCCATCACAGGACTCTGGAGGCACCTGACGCAATACATCTGCTCGTACTCAAGTAAGCAACCAAATTTCTCTTTTATCTCTCTTTGGATATCCTTCTTAATCTACTTGATACTTACCAGGGCTATTTGAATGTATTTTTTCTTTAGCCCATTGCAGACTTTTGACCGATCGGACGTTCTCCCCCTTTTCCCCCTTGCTTCAAGGGTGCTCACAAATTGCACTTTTCAAACAGAACGGTGCTTCGTACCTTACACTTTAAAAAACAGGTATTTGATCTCTGCAACTTTACCTAACCTTATACCCTCCTCCTCCCCCACCCTTAACCATTACCATGTTCAATTATGTAATTCCCTGCCTATTTACTATCTCTTCAGGTGCCTCCTGTTTTTAACTTTGGTTGCCTTTCCAGAACCTCTGGTTCTTCCTTAATTTTTCTAATTACTCTTCAAAATTAATGAAAGTAAGTAACTATCTGAGACATTGTCCCTTATGTAGTGTATGGCGTTACGTCCATGAACTAATTTTTCATGGACTCACAACACTATTTAAATTGCTTCCTATTATCCGTTTACTTTTTGATTTATCCTTTTTTAACTAGCTAACATACCAAATGTTCAATCTGGGGATTACCGCCTTCTACTAGGCAGCTGCGGCACCCTGTATGACTGCCCTACCCCACGGTTGCGGCTGAGTCCAATCCACACCTTGATCAGGGTAAGTTTGGGATGGTTTATAAGGGGGACCCTTCCCTTCCCTTTTCTATCCTGGGAAGGAGGGGCACCAGCACTTCCTCTGCGCTGATAACTTGGTGATATTCCACTCTATAATTATATTTGTCCCTTCCACTGACCTCTATCTATTTAAATGGCTCTAACTTCCTCCTTTATTGAGTATTGAATGGAACTTATTATGATACTTCTTTTACCAGATACACCAATTACGCAAAGTAGACATACCCTGAGGAAGCCATTGTTATGGCGAAACATGTCGGAACAGTCTACAAAGACTAATTCAGTCTACCTTAGGTTATTTTCCCACATTAATTGTGAACTATACCTCTAACTTTATGTGCATAATTTGACTTCATCACTGACTATGTATTGTTCTCTATACCTTTGATTGTAAATTTTTGTAAGTGATATTTCAATCATTTGCCTTGATTTATTGAATTGAGTCTTATCTTCAGAAAAATATATATTGCTAATATTTCTTCATACATATATATTCTTCTCTTTGTATGTTTTGATATAATTGTTTATATGTAATAAAAATTGTTTTATTAATTAACGAGTATTATGAGCCTTGAACTGTGAGTCCGCCCCAACTCTCCTGTATTATCTTAGCACCGCTATAATCCCTATTCCACCATCCCCCTCTCTTTGATAATTTGAGTTATATAGTTTTGCTGAAATTTGTGTCTTTATCAATTGATGGTTCACAAATATTTTTTCATTTATGGTTTTTCACTTATGTTTCGTTTCTGCGATTTATGGTTTTATAACATAACACATCTGCACTGTTATACTTGCCTTTGATTCATGCTGATTCTGGGTAGTTCCATGATCAGTGTGTTTCTATTTGTTTAGAGCCATAGCACCTGATTAGTGCCATAGGCTCTAATAGGCGTCAAAGAAAGGTGACATGCGAGCGCCACAGCTGTGTTAGAAAAGCAAATGAATATTCACTTTCCTAACACTAAACCGCCTCTCCGACAATCATGTGCTCGAATCTGTTACCCGTCACCTGATTGGCTGAAACTACAGGCACTGTGATTGGACGCCAGGCATCCAATCATAGCAGAGGACGGGAGAAGACATTGCGGAGCTGTCCCACCAAGACAGGTAAGTGCAGAGAGTGGGCTGGCGGGGGGCACACTGGCAGCATTTGATATGGCACAGTAGCTGCGTTTTAATGGGGCACAGTGGGAGCAATTGACGGGCACAGTGGCGGCAATTGACGGGCACAGTGGCGGCAATTGACGGGCACAGTGGCGGCATTTGACGGGCACAGTGGCTGCGCTTGACGGGCACAGTGGCTGCGCTTGACGGGCACAGTGGCTGCGCTTGACGGGCACAGTGGCTGCGCTTGACGGGCACAGTGGCTGCGCTTGACGGGCACAGTGGCTGCGCTTGACGGGCACAGTGGCTGCGCTTGACGGGCACAGTGGCTGCGCTTGACGGGCACAGTGGCTGCGCTTGATGGGCACAGTGGCTGCGTTTGATGGCAAAGTGGCGGAAATTGATGGCAAAGTGGCGGAAATTGATGGCACAGTGGCTGTGTTTGATGTGCACAGTGGCTGTGTTTGATGTGCACAGTGGCTGTGTTTGATGTGCACAGTGGCTGTGTTTGATGTGCACAGTGGCTGTGTTTGATGTGCACAGTGGCTGTGTTTGATGTGCACAGTGGCTGTGTTTGATGTGCACAGTGGCTGCGTTTGGCACAGTGGCTGCGTTTGGCACAGTGGCTGCGTTTGATGGCACAGTGGCTGCGTTTGATGGCACAGTGGCTGCGTTTGATGGCACAGTGGCTGCGTTTGATGGCACAGTGGCTGCGTTTGATGGCACAGTGGCTGCGTTTGATGGCACAGTGGCTGCATTTGATGGCACAGTTGTGGCAATTGAAGGACACAGTGGCTGCGATTGATGGCACTTTGGCTGCGATTGATGGTACAGTGAGGCTGCAATTGATGGTTTTTTTTTTTTTCAGAATTTTCTGTTTGTTTGCCCCCCCAAAAAAAACACCAGCCGCCAATGGCTATTAGACTCTCTCTCATAGCTCCCAACTGTCCCTGATTTCAAGGGACTGTCCCTGATTTGGAACAAAGTCCATCTGTCCCTCTTTCCTCCTCCTTTGTCCCTCATTTTGGTCTATATAATTGTATATAAAATGCACTATTTATCTTCAAAAAGTGTTTCACAGTGGTTAAACTTTCATCTAATTTCTAAAATGCTGCATTTGTAAATTTCCAAAGCCAGTGTAAAGGAATAGTAGTGGTAAAAAAAAAAAAGCACTCGTGAGTTTAACCGTTTCCCGACTGGCGCACGACGATGTACGTCGGCAGAATGGCACGGACAGGCATAAGGGCGTACAGGTACGTCCCTTTGAATTTGCCGCCGTGCCATCGCGTGCGCTCCGGTCGGGACCTCTGTGAGTCCGATTGCGGGTCCCGCGGACTCGATCATCGCGGGGATACCGTGATCGTCTCAGGGGGAGGATTGCCGATTCGCAAAAAGTGGTTTGCTCTTAAGCCAGCAAAATGGTACAGTCTGAAAGTGGTTAACTATTCATTTAAAATACTCCTTTAAGGGGGCGTGGCAGGGGTGTGTCCTATGCCTAGTGGTTTATCATCCATGTGTGCAGGGTGTTCTGTGACCCGCACTGCATACATGGACCTGTTATCCCCGACTGTCCCCCTGTGTCATTCTCCTCCTGCCCCCCTCCATGTCCTCCTCCCCCGGCCCCAGGTGTGTATCTTTGGTCCCGTCCGGTGCTTCTCTGGCCCCAGTTTCGTGCTCCTCCTCCAGCCCGTGGGCCGAAAAAGCATACATACTAGCCACCTCCATACACTCCGCACTCTTCACTTGCACATACTACCCACCACCATGCACTCCGCACTCCTCTCTTGCACATACTACCCACATCCATACACTCCACACTCCTCTCTGCACATACTACCCATCGCCATAAATACTGCACTCCTCTCCTACACATACTATCAACAGCCATACACTCCACATCCCTCTCCTGCACATACTACCCACTGCTGTACACTCTGCACTATGTAAGTCACCTCAGACTCTATAAACCACACCCCATTTAAGGCACGCCCAATATGTAGCACAACTTAAGCCACGCCCATGTTTCACACAGGCTTACCTGTAGGTAAAAATGAATAAAAAGGGTATACAACCACTTTAATAAGTGGATGGAAGAGCTGATAATATTTCACCAGGAGAGGATGCAGGGCATGAGCTCTGACCATGGGCCAGAGAGAGGGAAAGCTGAGAGGAAGATAGATAGATAGATACAGTAGATAGAATAGAGAAAACAGAGTGGTTGTGGTTGGGTAGGAGCAAATCTGGAATCGATCATAGTGGGTTGGTGGGGGGATTTATAATCTATATAGAGATAGGAGGGAATTACAATTCTGCATACTGTGCTGCTAGATTTTGTATCGTTCGTTAAATCAATTTCTGGGTCATATATGAACTGTTGTGCCTTCTTCCTGGGAGAAAAACAACAGTTCATACCATCTCTCTTAATATTGGTAGTGCTAACGCAGCTGTTTACACCACTCTAGACACAGCTCTAGCAAGTGGTGGATCTTTATGTAGGTGGAGGTTACCCCAAATACATGAAATGTCTTGTAGCATTCCTTGAAGTGAACATTTGCCCAGACACTGTACTGGGGAATCTGTATCCTCTGTCCCTTTCTCTGTGTCAAATATGGGATGCCAGGGGTCTCTGTTTAGACCCCTGGCATATCACCAAAGCCCCCAACAGGGCTGATAAAAAAATATTCAAAAACTGTAAAAAAAAAAAAACTGCCCCACTGACACCATCCACTGACACGGTCCACTGCCCCACTGACACTGACCACTGACACCGTCCACTGCCCCACTGACACCGTCCACTGGGCCGCTGAGACTGACCACTGACACCGTCCACTGCCCCACTGACACCGTCCACTGCCCCACTGACACCGTCCACTGCCCCACTGACACCGTCCACTGCCCCACTGACACCGTCCACTGCCCCACTGACACCGTCCACTGCCCCACTGACACCGTCCACTGCCCCACTGACACCAACCACTGCCCCACTGACACCGACCACTGCCCCACTGACACCGACCACTGCCCCACTGACACCGACCACTGCCCCACTGACACCGACCACTGCCCCACTGACACTGACCAATGACACCGTCCACTGCCCCACTGACACTGACCACTGCCCCACTGACACCGACCACTGACACCGACCACTGCCACCGTCCATTGCCCCACTGACACCAACCACTACCCCACTGACACCGACCACTACCCCACTGATACCCCACTGACACCGTCCACTGACACCGACCACTGACACCGTCCACTGCCCCACTGACACCGTCCACTGCCCCACTGACACCGTCCACTGCCCCACTGACACCGTCCACTGCCCCACTGACACCGTCCACTGCCCCACTGACACCGTCCACTGCCCCACTGACACCAACCACTGCCCCACTGACACCAACCACTGCCCCACTGACACTGACCAATGACACCGTCCACTGCCCCACTGACACTGACCACTGCCCCACTGACACCGACCACTGACACCGACCACTGCCCCACTGACACCGTCCACTGACACCGACCACTACCCCACTGACACCGTCCACTACCCCACTGACACGTCCACTCACACCAACCGCTACCCCACTGACACCAACCACTACCCCACTGACACCGACCACTGACACCAACCACTACCCCCACTGACACTGACTCCGTCCACTGCCCCACTGACACCGACCACTGACACCAACCACTACCCCACTGACTCTGTCCACTGACACCATCCACTGACACCATCCACTGCCACTGACACCAGCCACTGCCCCACTGACACTGACCACTGCCACCGTCCATTGCCCTACTGACACGTCCACTGCCCCACTGACACCGTCCACTGCCCCACTGACACCGTCCACTGCCCCACTGACACCGTCCACTGCCCCACTGACACCGTCCACTGCCCCACTGACACCGTCCACTGACACCGTCCACTGCCCCACTGACACCGACCACTGCCCCACTGACACCGACCACTGACACTGACCAATGACACCGTCCACTGCCCCACTGACACTGACCACTGCCCCACTGACACCGACCACTGACACCAACCACTGACACCGTCCAATGCCCCACTGACACCGTCCACTGACACCGACCACTACCCCACTGACACGTCCACTCACACCAACCGCTACCCCACTGACACCAACCACTACCCCACTGACACCGACCACTGACACCAACCACTACCCCCACTGACACTGACTCCGTCCACTGCCCCACTGACACCGACCACTGACACCAACCACTACCCCACTGACTCTGTCCACTGACACCGTCCACTGCCACTGACACCAGCCACTGCCCCACTGACACTGACCACTGCCACCGTCCACTGCCCCACTGACACCGTCCACTGCCCCACTGACACCGTCCACTGACACCGTCCACTGCCCCACTGACACCGTCCACTGCCCCACTGACACCGTCCACTGCCCCACTGACACCGTCCACTGACACCGTCCACTGCCCCACTAACACCAACCACTGCCCCACTGACACCGACCACTGACACTGACCAATGACACCGTCCACTGCCCCACTGACACTGACCACTGCCCCACTGACACCGACCACTGACACCAACCACTGACACCGTCCAATGCCCCACTGACACCGTCCACTGACACCGACCACTACCCCACTGACACGTCCACTCACACCAACCGCTACCCCACTGACACCAACCACTACCCCACTGACACCGACCACTGACACCAACCACTACCCCCACTGACACTGACTCCGTCCACTGCCCCACTGACACCGACCACTGACACCAACCACTACCCCACTGACTCTGTCCACTGCCACCGTCCATTGCCCTACTGACACCGCCCACTGACACCAACCACTACCCCACTGACACCGTCCACTGACACCAACTGCTACCCCACTGACACCAACCACTACCCCACTGACACCGTCTACTGACACCGACCACTGCCCCACTGACACCAACCACTGCCCCACTGACCACTGCCCCACTGACACTGTCCATTGCCCCACTGACACCGACCACTACCCCACTGACACCGTCCACTGACACCAACCACTACCCCACTGACACCGACCACTACCCCACTGATACCCAACTGACACCGCCCACTGACACCGACCACTGACATCGACCACTGACACCAACCACCACCCCACTGACACTGACTCCGTCCACAGCCCCACTGACACCAACCACTACCCCACTGACTCCGTCTACTGACACCGACCACTACCCCACTGACACCGACCACTGACACCAACCACTACCCCACTGACACTGACTCCGTCCACTGCCCCACTGACACCGACCATTGACATCAACCACTACCCCACTGACTCCGTCCACTGCCCCACTGACACCGTCCACTGCCCCACTGACACCGTTCACTGACACCAGCCACTGCCCCACTGACACCAGCCACTGCCCCACTGACACCGACCACTGCCCCACTGACACCAACCACTACCCCACTGACACCGTCCACTGACACCGACCGCTACCGACCACTGCCACCGTCCATTGCCCCACTGACACCAACCACTACCCCACTGACACCGACCACTACCCCACTGATACCCCACTGACACCGTCCACTGACACCGACCACTGACACCGTCCACTGCCCCACTGACACCGTCCACTGCCCCACTGACACCGTCCACTGCCCCACTGACACCGTCCACTGCCCCACTGACACCGTCCACTGGCCCACTGAGACTGCCCCACTGACACCGTCCACTGCCCCACTGACACCGTCCACTGCCCCACTGACACCGTCCACTGCCCCACTGACACCAGCCACTGCCCCACTGACACCGACCACTGCCCCACTGACACCAACCACTACCCCACTGACACCGTCCACTGACACCAACCGCTACCGACCACTGCCACCGTCCATTGCCCCACTGACACCAACCACTACCCCACTGACACCGACCACTACCCCACTGACACCGTCCACTGACACCGTCCACTGACACCGACCACTGACACCAACCACCACCCCACTGACACCGACCACCGCCCCACTGACACCGACCACTGCCCCACTGACACCGACCACTGCCCCACTGACACCGACCACTGCCCCACTGACACCGACCACTGCCCCACTGACACCGTCCACTGCCCCACTGACACCGTCCACTGCCCCACTGACACCGTTCACTAACACTGCCCCACTGACACCGTCCACTGCCCCACTGACACCGTCCACTGCCCCACTGACACCGTCCACTGCCCCACTGACACCGTCCACTGCCCCACTGACACCGTCCACTGCCCCACTGACACCGTCCACTGCCCCACTGACACCGTCCACTGCCTCACTGACACCGTCCACTGCCCCACTGACACCGTCCACTGACACCGACCACTGCCCCACTGACACCAACCACTGCCCCACTGACCACTGCCCCACTGACACTGTCCATTGCCCCACTGACACCGACCACTACCCCACTGACACCGTCCACTGACACCAACCACTACCCCACTGACACCGACCACTACCCCACTGATACCCAACTGACACCGCCCACTGACACCGACCACTGACACCAACCACCACCCCACTGACACTGACTCCGTCCACAGCCCCACTGACACCAACCACTACCCCACTGACTCCGTCCACTGCCCCACTGACACCGACCACTGACACCAACCACTACCCCACTGACTCCGTCCACTGCCCCACTGACTCCGTCCACTGCCCCACTGACTCCGTCCACTACCCCACTGACTCCGTCCACTGCCCCACTGACACCGACCACTGACACCAACCACTACCCCACTGACACCGTCCACTGCTCCACTGACACCAACCACTACCCCACTGACACTACCCCACTGACACTGACACCGACCACCCCTTTCCCAAAAGCACTGTGAAAAAATATATTTAAAAAATAAAACCCCACCCTCCCATCATTGTTAGAATAGTACAAAAAAATATATAAAAAAAAAAAAATTAAATTGTAAAAATGTATAAAAATAAAACAAATCCACTGGTCCCAAAAACCCCCAAAAAAATGTAATTGTAAAATAATAATCTGACTCTGTCCACTATCCTGACACCATCCTGCATGTACTACCCACCATGTACATTCCGCATTCCTGTGATTCGCACCGCATTGCTGTTCAGATCACATGTGCCCCACTGACACCGTCCACTGCCTCACCGTCCACTGCCTCACTGACACCGTTCACTGACACTGCCTCACTGACACCGTCCACTGCCCCACTGACACCGTCCACTGACACCGACCACTGCCCCACTGACACCAACCACTGCCCCACTGACCACTGCCCCACTGACACTGTCCATTGCCCCACTGACACCGACCACTACCCCACTGACACCGACCACTACCCCACTGATACCCAACTGACACCGCCCACTGACACCGACCACTGACATCGACCACTGACACCAACCACCACCCCACTGACACTGACTCCATCCACTGCCCCACTGACACCGACCACTGACACCAACCACTACCCCACTGACACTGACTCCGTGCACTGCCCCACTGACACCGACCACTGACACCAACCACTACCCCACTGACACCGACCACTGACACCAACCACTGCCCCACTGACTCCGTCCACTGCCCCACTGACTCCGTCCACTGCCCCACTGACTCCGTCCACTGCCCCACTGACTCCGTCCACTGCCCCACTGACTCCGTCCACTGCCCCACTGACTCCGTCCACTGCCCCACTGACTCCGTCCACTGCCCCACTGACTCCGTCCACTGCCCCACTGACTCCGTCCACTGCCCCACTGACACCGACCACTGACACCAACCACTACCCCACTGACACCGTCCACTGCTCCACTGACACCAACCACTACCCCACTGACACTACCCCACTGACACTGACACCGACCACCCCTTTCCCAAAAGCACTGTGAAAAAATATATTTAAAAAATAAAACCCCACCCTCCCATCATTGTTAGAATAGTACAAAAAAATATATAAAAAAAAAAAATTAAATTGTAAAAATGTATAAAAATAAAACAAATCCACTGGTCCCAAAAACCCCCAAAAAAATGTAATTGTAAAATAATAATCTGACTCTGTCCACTATCCTGACACCATCCTGCATGTACTACCCACCATGTACATTCCGCATTCCTGTGATTCGCACCGCATTGCTGTTCAGATCACATGTGATGTCTGTGCGATGCGATTTCAGCCGTACAAACTGTATGGCTGAAATCGCATCACATTCGGACCAAACTCGCACAGGACCCTTTTTTTGGTCCGCACCAGAATAGTATGGGTGTTCACACCTATGCAATCAGATTCATGTCCTAACTGTCAGTTTGCAGTGCAATATGCGAGCTGAAATGGGGGTGTCGTTAACATTGTATGACACTCCCCAGCAGTTTGCATGTGGCAGTGTGAACTGCCGTGCGAGTCGGATGCGATGTGGGAACCCGCAGTGGATTCGCAGGGTACCCGAATCGCAGGCTTGGTGGGAGCAGTCAGGTGACATTGGTAGGCTGTATGCTTTGAGGCTCGGCTCACACTGGTGCGATTCGGGAACCCTGCGAATCCACTGCGAGTTCCCACATCGCATCCGACTCGCACGGCAGTTCACGCTGCCATATGCAAACTGCTGGGGAGTGTCATACAATGTTAACAACACCCCCATTTCAGCTTGCATATCACACTGCGAACTGACAGTTAAGACATGAATCGGATCGCATAGGTGTGAACACCCATGCGATTCTGGTGCGGACCAAAAAAAGGGTCCTGTGCGAGTTTGGTCCAAATGTGATGCGATATAACACATACTATCTGTATGGCTGAAATCGCACTGCACGGACATCTCATGTGATTTGCACTGCAGTGCGGTGGGAATCGCATGCAATCTTGTACAGCAATCTGGTATGAACTGGACCTAAGCTTATTCAGCCTTACTGGGTGTAATTATAAACAGTGAGAAATCCACCCCTCACCCATATAACAAATCCTGGTGATGGAAAGGAATGTTGCAACTGTGATCAGGTGACTTCAGACACACACACTGCACTATAACAATCATCAGATCACTGGATGTTCTACTCTGCCCAGCTCTGACTACATACATCTCCTCTATATTCTTCTTGCTGTTCACTCTAGAATATATTTCCTTTCACCCTGGTCTGTGGATCACATCCCATGAGAAACATCCAGTCAAAACACAGTAAAGGCAGCCAATCCTGGGAGAGCTGGAGGGGAGGGGAGGGGATGTGAATTGTGAACTTTTTACAGGATGTGCCTGTCTCAAGCTAGTGCATGAGATATGTAAATCACCTGTCACTCACAGCAAGGGGGCGTTTTTGACAAAGTTTTCAAGACTTTGTCAAGATTTCTCTAACTGAACAATAAAAGAGGATTGCTCAGGCCTCGAATAAATCTGTGTGGCAAGACTGGGCTCTTATGAAAGGAAATCATATTCTCTACATTATGACATCAAAAAAATAAATAAATTCGGGTTTACATCCACTTTAAGCAAATGGGAGTTTGTCTGCAATGAGGATGGCAGGTAACAGTGTTCCCAGCGACACCCATCAAGACCGCTCCGGGCCCACAGTTGGGACAGCGGAGCCCAGTAAACATAGTGGTGGGGTCGTATGGGGGGGTGTCAGTGGGGATAGACCTGTCAGAAAATGTAGTGTGGACAGGCAGCAGAGCTTCTACAGAACATATTGTGTCCAGTGGGTGCAAAGAAATGAGTGCAAAAAATTGCAAATCCGAAAAGTGGTGCACATACTTCATACATAGGAAGAAAACTAGAGACTAACGTGTTGTGACCAGCTAGTCAGGACCCAAAGCTGGGCCCTGTTCTATGCTGTAGCCTCACATGGTAGCACACTCCTCCAGTGAAAACTGAAAATTGTAGTCTCTTTTTATAATGCATAGGAATGTTTTTCTGGTAATGTGGTGTTATTCTTCCTTACTATAATGTAGCGTTATTCAGTCTTGTTTTGTATTTATGCACCTTTGATAACATAACATTTGATAACATAACATTTGTAAAGTTCCATTGTGTATGTGTTAGAAAACTCCTTTGGTAACATGGCCTTGTGCATTGGAAAGAGCCTCCGATAATTTTTTCCTTTTTAAACATATTTTTAAACTTTTCATAATGCTGTATTGTTTTTTATTTGTACCAAGTACCTCTGGTAACATAGCATTATTCTATAATTTGTACCAGTGTTCATTTTTTTACCTAGTTTTATTTTGACATTTGGATCATTGACATCTCTGGCAATATGGTATGTAGCATTGACCCCCGAAGGAGCTGCTGGTTTTATTTGGGCTTACCGTTACCTCACCTGCTGTAGCTCTGTCTTGGGGATCCCATGGAAAGTAATCCAGAGAAAAGGTTGAGACTGACGCTGAATCTTCTTTTAGGTTATTTATTCAGAAAATAGACCACAGTCTCTTGATAAAGGGTAGAGGGTAAGGGGTGAGTTCCGGTACTTAGATTGCAGGGTGAAGATATTAGACGAATGGGGGGAGTAGTCAAGCTGGCGACCTGAGCGGACGTGTGCCGTGAGAGCTCCGCTCCAACCTGGACAATTTCCCCTTAAACTGCCAGTATTACCCAGCACATTTTCCCCTGCTACCCATCGGGGACCTCGGGTATGAGAAGGAACAAAACTATCTCCAAGCGGAAGACCCCTTCGGTGCCAGTACCCTCTCCCCAACAGCAGAAGCAGAGGATACCTCCTCCCGCCGGCGCACACATGGCTACTCAGACCCCGGCCCCAGATCCGGCCACGGTGGAGGAGGACAGATTCCAGGCTCTAATGCAGGCTATCTCGGGCTGCAAAACGGCCCTCACAGCCAAAATTGATGTCCTCCAAACGGACTTTGGACTACTGCGCAGGGATATGGACAAGGTCCGAGAGAGACTGGGGGAAGCCGAGCGCCACGTGGGGGACTCGGAAGACTCTAATAGAGACCATCGCGCCTCCCTCCACACACTACAGGTGCGGGTCAAGGCACTGGAAACCCACGCGGAGGACAGCGAAAACAGGAGTAGGAGGAACAACCTCCGAATGGTGGGACTGCCTGAGGGAACGGAGGGCCAGGACCCGGTGGCATTCACTGAACACATGCTCCGTACCCTCCTACCCACTGCTGCTTTCTCCCCCACTTTGCGGTGGAGAGGGTCCACAGGATGCCTCCGGTTCGCGGCCCGCCCGGGGCGCCCCCCCCGCACGTTTATTTTTCACCTATTAAACTTCCGGGACCTGGATTTGGTGCTTCGGGAGGCCAGGAAAGTTCCAGAGCTTAGATTTGCCAATGCAAGGCTCATGCTGTTCCCAGACTATTCAGTGGAGACCCAGAGGCAGAGGAGGACCTTTGACCAAGTGAAGGCCCAGCTACTCGCGAGGAATATTAAATATAGCATGCTGTTCCCGGCCCGCCTCCGTGTGATTGATGGTGAATCCACCCGCTACTTCACGGTACACGAGGAAGCATCCCAGTGGTTGGACACCCTACCCAGACCCCGGTAACTGTATTGCTTGCCTATATGTGTCTTTACATTTGATCCGTCTAGTTCCCTGCCCCTCCTCCCCGCCATGCTGGCTTGTTGGCGCCCTTTGGATGACTGCACGCTCCATCCATCACTCTACACCCCATGTCATGTATGTTCAGTGTAACAGTTGCGGCCTTCCCCCCTGATGTGACGGGACATGCAGCAGCGTTACCCCCCATCATTACAATCAGCGCCTTGCGGTGGAACTCTCCCCTGTCCGGCTGACTGTGTTACCCCGCCTCCTTGCTTCCCCTCCTCTTCTCCCCCCTGGTCCTCATGGACGCTTGTACTTGCTGCATGAGGTGTGGAAGTGCTGTTACCCGGCGGACAGCGATGGGGATGGATGATATGCTGCAGGTCCAGGATGGGAACTTAATATCGCCACCCATGGACGGATGAAGCTATGTCTCAGATCCTTGAAGACACTACCAAGAACTGTAACGTATGGTTATACAAGAATGTGCCCTTAGCGGCTGCTAAGTGTTTTTTATTTTTTGACTACAACTACTTAAATGCTGGTTATACTATGTTTTTATTCCAGGTTGGGGTTGGGAGCTGGAGGCAGATCCAGATCCTTGCCTCTAGCACCACCCCGGGCACCCTTCTGGCATTCTCTGCACCACCGCAGGAGATATACCTTATCTGCTCCAGTTGAGCCGAGTTTTGGTTTAGGGAAACTCCGAGTTCCCCAATGGCTGTGCAGGGTGGGGGGGTGGGGGGGGAGGGTGGGGGGGGGGGGATGAGATGGGGGTTTTTTTGTTCCCATTTTTATTTTTTTCACTGCGCATGTTGGAACCTGCTTATATTGGTACCTTTTGGTGGAGGGAAATTCATCGACAGCCTGCTCTACCGCAGGAAATTCTCAGATTTACAGGGGTAACTGGCAATGGGTGGTGGGATGGACCTCTCCCGGGTTCCGGATTTGACTATTCCCCTGGCGTTCACACAATACAGACATTACTATGGCTCAGATGAAACTCATGTAGTGGAACGTCAGGGGACTAAATGATAAACTTAAACGCTCCCTGGTCCTAACTTATATTAAGAAATACAGCCCTCATGTGTGTATTCTGCAGGAGACTCACTTGACGGGAGGTAGAGATTTGGGCCTAAAGAAGCCCTGGATCGGCCACTGTTACCACGCTACGTATTCTAATTATGCACAGGGTGTCAGTGTGCTGATTCACAAGTCCCTATTATACGAGCTGTTGGATGTTAAGGTGGATCTGGGGGGTAGCTACGTGATATTACACACTGTTATAGATACCATAGAATTAGTGATTGTGGGATTGTATATGCCACCGCCGGCCACCACGGCACTTTTGCAAAAGCTAGTCCCTATCCTTTCTAGTTACCCCACGGATAATCTGCTTATTGCTGGGGACTTCAATATGGTACTTAACCCCTCGATGGATAGATTGTCACAGGGAGCGGGTGTGGACTCCCCCCTGTCCAAGTGGGTGTCACTATATGGCATGACAGATGTATGGCGCTGGAAGCACCCAGCTGACCGGGCCTATAACTGCCATTCCACCTCGCATAGGGCTATGTCCAGAATTGATCTCATTCTGGTCAGCGGTGGACTGCTCTCCCGGGTGAAAATGGTTAACATGTTGCCGCGCGGTATATCAGATCATGCCCCCATGTTGTGTGCTTTCCAGACCCGTACCCCGCCTTCGGAAAGAATTTGGAGACTTTCCCGCTATTGGATTTCTGACCTAATGGTGGAATCAGAAATTGACTCCCAGATTCAGACTTTCTGGACAACAAATACAAACTCTGCGTCGGTACACAGCATCTGGGACGCCTTTAAGGCTTATATACGCGGCTCCTATATATCCTCCATATCCAAGGTTAGACATGACTCTGCTATTACACTTCACAAGGCCGAGGCCACTGCCCATGACCTAGAAACCAGATATGCTTCCACTCAGAACCCTGTTACCTACATGTACAGAACGCATATAGGGAAGTAATGTTGATTAGGGTTTCCCAGGCAAAGAAACAACAGCTAGCGCAGACCCAACGCATTTTTGAGCAGGGGGGCAAGACCGGGCGCCTCTTGGCCTGGCTGGCCAGGGAGCAACAACCTGCTACATCTATAGCCCGTGTCCGAGCTCCCGATGGGACGGTACTCACAGACCCCCTGCTCATAAATGCTCGCTTTGCCTCTTACTATGAAGAGCTCTACTCCTCCAGAGCGGACTACTCCACACCTGAACTCCACTCCTTTCTCGACCAGGTAACCTTCCCCTCTCTATCTAGTGAGGCCCGAGATAAACTTGACAACATGATAACAGAAAAGGAGGTTCAACAGGCTTTGGGGGAACTGCAGGCAGGAAAAACGCCGGGCACCGACGGCATCCCGCCGGAATTCTATAAACAATACAGGGAACAACTAATACCGAAACTACATCACACAATAGCCAAATCTTTGAGAGAGAATCTGCCAGCATCCATGGCAGAGGCAATCATAGTGGTTATAGCTAAGCCAGGTATGGATCCTGAGTTGTGCTCCTCCTATCGTCCCATCTCCTTGCTCAATGCCGATGCTAAGGTTCTTACTAAAGTCTTGGCGAGGAGATTGAACAAAGTGATCCTTTCCCTGATACATGGGGACCAGTCGGGCTTTATGCCCGGCAAAGGCACGGACCTAAACCTACGAAGGCTATATACTGTTCTGGGTTCCCATGCACTCCTGGCCCCAGCGGATGCAGTGGCCTCCCTAGACGCTGAGAAAGTGTTCGATTCGGTTGAATGGAACTATCTGTGGGAGGTCCTGCACTGTTTTGGCTTTGGCACCAGGTTCATATCCTGGGTCAGGGCCCTCTATGTCACCCCGAAAGCTAGAGTTCGTACGGGCTTGGTCATCTCTCCCCCCTTTCTCCTCCACAGAGGTACGAGACAGGGATGCCCACTCTCCCCAGCGCTACGTGGTACATGGATCACCTGAGATCCGTGGTATCCCCTTGGGCCCTGTGGAGGAGAAAATCTCCCTCTACGCAGATGACACCCTTCTCTATGTAAGAGATGCGCCTGCCTGTCTTAGTAAAGCCCTTGACCTCATCAACACCTTTGGCACGTACTCCGGTATCCGGGTTAACTGGGGAAAATCTGTCCTATTTGCCCTCCACCCCTCTGACATTGGCTTGCCAACGAACACCCCTCTACAAATAGTCTCCCAGTTCAGGTACCTGGGAGTCATTATCCATAGGGACTTGAGGCAATTTATTCCCCTTAATCTCGACATGGTTATGTCATCCCTGGTCCAGAGATGTTTGTCCTGGAAGACCCTTCCCCTGACGCCTGTTGGCAGAGTTAACCTAGTGAAGATGTCAGTACTTCCCAAGCTCACGTATTTATTCTTTAGGAAACTGAACTGCCTACTTATATCATTTATATGGAACGGTGCCACACCTAGGATAGCACAAAGTGTGCTTCAGCTCCCAACCACGTTGGGGGGTCTAGTGATGCCCAGCTTTCTGAAATATTATTGGGCGGCGGTCCTTGTGACAGTCAAGTGGTGGCTATCGGAGGACCCGCCTAACCCTGCGGCCATACTAGAGGCAGCGTTGCTGGGATCTCACTCGGAACACCAGAATTTAATCCACAGGGGCCCCAAATCCAGCCCCAATGTGACCCCCTCAATGCGGGTAACTTTGCGGGTATGGGACACGGTTAGGGGGGAAATGGGAAAGCTGCATGCCTGGTCCCCGAACACCCCGCTCTGGGGTAACCAGAGGCTCCCTCACTTTGACACCATTCCTGACCCCGCACTGTGGGCACGGAGTGGGGTTAATACCTTGGCAGATGTCGTCTCTGGCAACGAACTACTCTTCTTTGATGACTTAAAGAGGAAGCATGCACTACCTAACCACATATTCTTTAGGTACATTCAACTTTGTCACGCCTACCGAGCGCAGTTCCCCCAGCCTATCACCCTAGAGGTTAATCCCTTAGAAGATCTCCTGTCCACGGATAGGGACAAAAAACCAATGTCGGCCCTCTATGCGGAATTAATAGGTCTGGACACCTCCGTGGTTTCTAGATTGTTTGATAAATGGAAGGCAGACATACCAGAGTTGGCTGATGATGACTGGGAAGAGGGTATACAACAATACCTTCCACTTATGATCTCGTCTCGGGATCGATATACCCAGCTCAGATTTATCCACCAAGCGTACTACTCTCCGAAACGACTGGCCAGTATCTACCCCACTAGGAGTGACTTGTGCCCTAAATGTACAACAGCCACAGGGTCCTTTATGCACGTTGTATGGTCCTGCGAACGCCTCCAGACCTTCTGGAGGGCTGTCGCGGAGGTAATTAATTCAATAGGGAAGCTACACGTTCCATGTAATCCACTGCCTCTACTACTGGGGATAGTTGACACTTTACAGACAACACAAGCAAAAAAGCATTTTGTTTTCTATATGGCCTTCTACTCCAGGAAGGCGATCCTTCTTAAATGGAATGACCCTAGCCCACCTACAATCTCCCAATGGAAGGCCCATGTAGACGCAGCACTGCCACTGTATAAACTAACCTACCTGGGACGTAACTGTCCCAAAAAGTTTGAAAAAATCTGGGCGGCCTGGGCGCAGGAAAGACAGATTGATCTCCCATAGCATCTCCTCTGACATACTTCATGTGATAAGAAATAGAGTGGGAGACCCACTGAGAGTCATTAGGTCCTCTCCCCCTGTGATAGTTGTTTAGACTCCCGTGTTACCTAGATCCTTAATGTATGGAATGACTTTCTCCCGTGGTCCGTGGGATGGGACACCGGGTAATACTGTGACTTCCCTGACTACACATCCGAAATTTTATTGTTTGCTAATGATTCCTCTGCTACCAGTATATACTATTGAAGTGACATCACCTGTTAACATTCTCTGATAAATGTATGCTTGCTGTTTGATGGATAATTGCTTTCTTAGCTTGTATTTCTTTTTCCTGTTATGATACCTCTACACACGACTGAAATTGTACCACTGTTCTAACATGTCATGTACAAAATAAATAAAGTTTTCTGTTAAAAAAAAGATATTGGACGAATCCAGAGAAATTCACTGTTTCACAAGCTGGATTTCTGCAGTCCCCCGGATAGGTCTCTCTCATTAGGCCTAGCAGCCGGTAGGGTGCTCGGCAAAGTCTCTGCCACAGACTTGCAAGTTATACTTTAGCGTCACTGAGGTATTAGATGAACTTTAAAGATATGTCATACAGTACCAGGTTCTGTCAGCCGATCCAGCGATACCATATGAAGGTTGATCCAGGTCGCGTCCTTCAACTAAGCTTCCAGGCTCCTTCAGAGAAACCAGCCTTGCGCATTGCTTTTTCTTGAAGATTCCTCCCTTGGGGTTCCTCAGTTGCTGGGCCTCTCCATTTCGATGAGACGCCACCGGACCTTCCTTGGATCAGTAGGCTCCGAAAGTCACTCGGACCTACCCCTGCAGTTACATTGCCTCGGGCCAGCCAGCCTGAGACACAGGATGCATGGTTCCGCACCCCAGGCCAGGAGGGCCATGAGGCTGGGTCAGGAGGACCACCCGAACCACACGGACAGGAAAAGCTTTTTTTAGTCACATGAAGTTGGTACCTTAAATACCACCCCCCGGAATGCACAGCGGGAGAACACTCCCACTGGGCTGGTCCCGAGAGATAAGTGCCACTTAATGCATCCAGCTAGACTGCTTTCTACTCTTGCCGGTGGTGACAGCGACACCTGCGGTCAAGGAGAACCCAGTGCAACCCAGCTGGACTGGTACTGAAACCAGAAATTTTGTAGAATTATCTTGAAGCCCAACTGTGGCTTCAGGCAACTTAATTTTTCAAAAACAATAGCGCCTGCTCGTCAGGAGCCAGTGCTACAGGTATTACTCATCATTACTTGTAATTTTTAACATAGTTATGTTCTGTATTGTGTGTGTAAGATGGTACCTTTTTGTTATGTATTTTTTGTAACAATGCACCTCTGATATCGTAATATTCATATTGCCATTACCATAGAGAAGAACATGGGGTAACTGTTGAAAAGTAAAATTCTGCATGGTTAAAGTGGAGCTCCACCCAAAGGGGGAAGTGTTAGAAAAGTTATAAATGTTTATTGTGTAACTATTTGAAAAACAATAACCCTGAGACTGATTTTTAATCCCACTTATGAGCACTTTGTATTAACTTTCTATAGTGTTTGCTTTAACTAAACTCCACAGTAAGTTGTAGGATGATTAAGCTTAACTAAATATGGTAGTATAAGATTGTATAGGAAACACTAATTAGCCAAATAAAGTACCCCCTTGTACCAGTTGTGCTATCTGTGTTTCCTCAGTCAATAGAAGCGTAGAGGCTGAATTATGTAGGAATTAGGAGGGGAGAGTTGCATTCCTTTGTGTGATTCTTGCTGCATCCTTTGGTTCGTAAGGGTCACCCTTTTGTGTTTCACATCTGGAATAAATTGTCTACTTCTCAATACATCTGGAGTTTGACTGATCACAAGAGAAGAATAAACCTAACATTTTTGGTCCTTCGAGCCTGAAAAAATTGTGTAAATTCGGTTCAGACAGCCCCGACAAAACTTTGGTGAGTAATTGGACTTTGAAGCTCACTGAGAGTTAAAAGTCCCCCCCACTCAAAGTTAGTGGTCAAATAGGGGCAGGGGCCTTATGACCCGAATACACTGTCTGTTTTCGAACTTGCGTGATCCAGTCCTCTGGTGTTTGAGAGGTAATTTAAATTATTCTTAATTCTTTCTAAGAGTCTCCTCTTATCTTTCTGTTTGATTCTGGTTTAATGTGTTGTAATTGGCGACATTGGTATTGATCGTATAATATCTTGATAATATCAGTGCTCGTAGACAGAGACATTTGGGGACGTTGTCTAAGGTAAAAAATTACGTCGCCCGCTGTCCAGACAGACCTAAAAAGATTTGAGGTATACCGAACGTCAGAGGTTGATTGCCTGACGCCGTCGGAGGTTGATTCCCCCACGATTTAAGCGCTATTTAGTTAAGTGATCTAGAAAGATCGCAAGGCTAATTTTCTTTTTCTGTGTGTTTACTTTCTCCTTTCTCATGTTTATGTTTCAATGGTTTTTATTAAGTTTTCACAAAGTACAAATTAAAATACAAATTCTAATTAAACAATTCTCAACAACTTTTTGGGTAGTACATGGTAACCAAAACATTGCATACATCCACTTGCACAGGGACCCCCTGTCAGGTGTCCTTGGTCCTCAGTGTAGCTTTAAAAGTCCCGTATTTGGTGCAGTATTATTGCTTGATCTTGGCCAGTAAAAGAAAAATGTGCAATTAATTGTAAGTGGATTGCGCTCTCATACCCATCTTTGCCATGCCTCCTATTGAGGCTGGCTTTAACCTGCAATCTGTGCTATGCAGAGGGGGCCCCCCCAGCTCGCGGCCCCTACCATGCCCCCTAACAGTGGGGACTGCCAGTTCCCAGGCCTCGAGTGTAGGGTCCCCTCTGTGCGTTCAGTGATTTAGCTTTTCGAGAACCTCAAATGCCTTTCCTGAAGTGCATAAGTTGGGGTGGAAAAGAAATGAAGTAAAAGGGAAGAGAGGGAGAATCAAGAAGTGGGAATAGAAGGGGGGAGGGAAAGTGGGGGGGGGGGGGGGCTCCACGCTGCCAGTACGGTTAAGATGATTCCTCAGTCGGTAGGGTCCGAGGATCATTTGACAGATAACTGATCCATGGGTCCCATACTTTATGAAATACTCTCATTTTGTCTTGTATTTTCACCGTTAGTCTTTCATTCAGCATAATCCATGAAAGTTTGCGTTTAAATTGATCTAACGGTAGGATCGCAGATTTCCAGTTTCTCGCTATAGTAATTCTGGCCAATATAAAGGTAAAAGCAAGGCGCCTCCCGCTATATTTGGGGACCCCAGACGCTGTGTCCCCTAGTAATGCATGTCTTGCAGTTTTCGGCAGGTTATGCTGGGTGAGGGTGTACACAAAATTGTAGACCCTTATCCAGAATCTCCTGACTTTGGGGCACACCCACCAAATATGGTAAACTGTCCCTATCTGTCCGCATCCTCTAAAGCATTTTGGGGAGGCTCCTGGCACAAAAGTGGCCAATCTGGCCGGTACCATATACCACCTTAGCAATACCTTTATAGTTAGCGTCGATAATTGAGGTATTAAGGGAGCGAGATGCCACAATTGATATTGATTGCCATTCATCTAAATTTAATGTCTCCTGGAGATCGTTTTCCCACATAGTCATATAGTTTAACTTCTCAGTAGTAGATGTCAAAACCGTATATATTGCAGATATATATCCCCTAAGTTTGTCGAACTGTCTACACAGACTTTCCATGGGGGTCATTGTTGCTAGGTCTCCCTTTCGGGCCAAGGAACGTAGGTAATGGTGTACTTGGGTTAGCCTATAATTTTCTGTAGGTGGCATCTGATACTTATCGATTAATGTTCTTTCAGTTAGTATACCTCTATGATCACGGAGATCCGCAATCCTTATCAGACCTTTATTGGTCCACCAATCAAATGCAGGGGGTGAGAGACCCGGGGTAAACTCTTTATTCCCCAGAAGGGGTGCTAGCGGATTGTGGGGGGGGGGGTCTAAATTTGTGCATTCTTGTAAGTCTATCCCGTATCTCTAGGGAGAATGAGAGAGTAGGACATAATATAAGTGGCTGTTCTTTCATTGTTAACCACATCAAATGTGAAACCGGATTAGGATGACAGGAGTAAGATTCCATGGACATCCAGATCGTTTGGGGTGTATGAGAGTGAAATTTCGCTAGTTGGGCTAATTGGGCTGCATTAAAGTATTTTTGTAGATCTGGGAGCCCCAATCCCCCCTTCAGCTTTGGAGTATACATTGTTTTCTTGTTCACCCTAGGCCTCTTGACGCCCCATATGAACTGTAAGATTATTTTCTGGAATGATTGTAAGTCCGAGCGGACTAAAGATATTGGTAAAGTACGGAACAAATATAACCTCGATAGCACGTTCATTTTTATAGAGGGTAGTCTGCCAAACCACGATGGGGGGTGAACCTGCCATTTTGGGATAAGTAACCCCTGACCATCAGTGATGCTGCTGGGGTCTTGTATAATTTTTGAAGGAGTGCCAAAAAACTTTCGCCAAAGCGACGTAACACGTCGAGTAAATAGTCCCAGGATAGGGAGTCGAAAGCCTTCTGGAACATGCCCTGTCTATTGCCTTTGATGTCCCAATCTGACTGGCTGAGATAAGGTTGATAACCCTGCGGGTCTGATCTGAGGCTTGGCGGTTCAGGATAAAGCCTGCCTGATCCGGGTGGATGTAGCGAGATAGGAAAGAGTTCAGTCTGAAGGCTAGTATTTTAGTCATTAGTTTTAGATCAGTATTAATCAGGGAGATTGGGCGGTAGTTGGCACAATCTCTGTGATCTTTTCCTGGTTTCGGTAGTACGTGTATGTATGCTGTGTTTTTATGAGAGGGAATTGCGCCACTACGCCTAAGATCATTAAAGTATGCGCACAAGTGAGGGACAAGGACCTCCTGATATTTTTTTATAATAATGCCCTGGGAACCCATCAGGTCCCGGGGCTTTTGAAGGGTGTGTGGCTTTTATAGCCATTCTAACCTCTATTTCTGTGAACTCCTTGTCCATCAGTTCCGCATGATCTTGTGTAAGTTGGGGCAGTTGGATGTCCTGAAAGAAAGTTGCTGCCTTGCTAGATGAGAATCTAGTTTGTGCGCTACAGTGGCGGCCCGTCCATTGGGGGCGCCCGGGCGCCGCCCCCCCCCCCCCCTCCTTGCAGTTAAAAAAAAAATATTAAAAAAAAAAAAAGTTCAAAAAAAAAAAAATATTATTTAAACAACATGTCCCTTTAAAAAAGGGCGCCGGGCACAGTGCAGTATGCACCGCTCTATCACCAATAGATAGATTCATGCATTGCATGAATCTATCTATTGTCACCGCTGCCGCCCCCTATTCAGGTGTCCGGCCCCTGATCGGGGCGCCGGGCATCTGAATTACAGTGGGGGGGGTGTTGCTGGAAGCGCCCCTATTAGAGCTGTAAGCTCTAATAGGGGACCTTATTAGAGCGGTGTGCTCTAATAGGCTTCCCTAAGTGTAAACAGCGGGCGCACGGCTGTGCGTTCGCTGATTACACAGTATTGTGTTAGAGAAGCGAATACATCGCTTCCCTAACACAGACCCGCCTCTCAGCCAATCAGGTTGCCAGGTCTGTTACCTGTAACCTGATTGGCTGAAGTCACAGGGCTGTGATTGGACGCTAGGCGTCCAATCATAGCAAAAGACAGGCGCGGGAGAAGAAGACCTCGGACGGAACGGAAGATAGCAGAAGACAGGAGGAGCGCGGGAGAAGAAGATCTCGGACGATGAGACACCGCTCGCCGCCTGACGCCGTCACCAGCTGCACATCGAGACAAGGTAAGTGCAGAGGGCAGGCAGGGGGCACAGTGGCAGCACTTGGAGGGGCACTCTGGCAGAACTTAAAGGGGCACTCTGGCAGAACTTAAAGGGGCACTCTAGCAGAACTTAAATGGGGCACTCTGGCAGAACTTAAATGGGGCACTCTGGCAGCACTTAAATGGGGCACTCTGGCAGCACTTAAATGGGGCACTCTGGCAGCACTTAAATGGGGCACTCTGGCAGCACTTAAATGGGGCACTCTGGCAGCACTTAAATGGGGCACTCTGGCAGCACTTAAATGGGGCACTCTGGCAGCACTTAAATGGGGCACTCTGGCAGCACTTAAATGGGGCACTCTGGCAGCACTTAAATGGGGCACTCTGGCAGCACTTAAATGGGGCACTCTGGCAGCACTTAAATGGGGCACTCTGGCAGCACTTAGAGGGGCACTCTGGCAGCACTTAGAGGGGCACTCTGGCAGCACTTAGAGGGGCACTCTGGCAGCACTTAAAGGGGCACTCTGGCAGCACTTAAAGGGCACAGTGGCAGCGTTTGATGGGCACAGTGGCAGCATTTAATGGGCACAGTGGCAGCGTTTGATGGCACAGTGAGGCTGTTTGTTTGCGCCCCCCCAAAAATTTTGAGCACCAGCCGCCACTGGTGCGCTATATAGCTTGGAAAAAAATCAGTGGAATTCTCGGAGGATCAGTTCAGGGCTTTGTGTGAGGTGGCCATCAGGCAGACGTAGCTTAGGCAAAGTTGGCATTTAGGTTCGAGGTACCAGCTTCCTGGCAAGCAGTGTAGTTGGTTTGTCCCCCATAGTGTAGTATTTGTGTTTTGACTAGCGAATATATTTCTCAGCTTTAGTGGTCAAGCTCAGGTTCAGCGCCAATCTTGTTTCATCTATGGTCTGCCTAATGTCCACCTGTGGGTTAGTATGTTGTTCCTTTATGAGCCTTTCAAGTTTTAATTCCAATTGTTTAATCGTTTGTTCCCAATTTCGTTTTGCTCTAGCTACAATTTGTATTAATTTCCCCCTTATAGCCGCCTTATGTGCCGCCCAGTTTATCGCCGGGGAAGTGTCAGATGCTTTGTTTGTCCTAAAGTAGGCCTGAAGTTCTTTTTCTACTTCACTATATATTATAGGGTCATTCAGTAAGCTTATGTTTAGCCGCCATGGGGAGGGGCGTGGTTTGGACCATAGTCCTGTTGTGGCTATTTTAATAGGGGAATGATCAGACCAAGGAGTATTCAATATTTTGATGTTATATGGGATATTAAAGGTGACTGTACTAGGATATGGTCGATCCGGGAATATGTGTGATGGACCTGTGAGTAATGTGTGTAGTCTCTGACCGTAGGGTTCTTCTCCCTCCAGATGTCTATCAAGTCATGGAGATGGAAGAGGCGTGCAATTTTGTTGCTACTAAGTGGCGGTTATTTAAGGAATATCTTTGAGGGGTCTGATTTATCCATTATTCTATCCAGTGGTATATTGCTGTCACCTCCCATGATCACTTGTCCCTGTGCCCTAGGCATCAATGTTTTAAGCATCTTGCTAAAAAATTCTGTCTGACCAGAGTTGGGAGCGTAGTATGAAATAAATATCACTGTTTGGTCATGTAAGCGCCCCCCCGCCATAATGTACCTGCCTGCTTTGTCTTTGAGAATGGTGTCAGGGGTGAATGGGGTTCTCTTTGAGAAACAAATTGCTACCCCCCCTTTTTTTCTCTGGGCCTGATGCTAGATAATATTGTTGGTATTTGTTATTTAAGTATCGAGGGGCCGATGTTTTAGTAAAATGGGTTTCCTGTAATAGGAGGACATCCGCTTTCTGGGCGTAGTAATATTGGAAGGCTTTAGTTCTTTTGATTGGGGAGTTGAAGCCATGTACATTATGCAAGATTATGGAATAGTCTGTGGGGTGGTGTGTAGCCATCGTGGAAAGGCAGAGCACTCTTACCTTGTGTCGTGAATCTAGACCTCAAGCCTCCTGTTGTGGTAGACCCCATATTCTTACTGGACCAGGACCAGTGCTCAGGATTGGAGCGTGGAGCCGTTGGTGGGATAGGTAAAGAGGGGGGGGATGAAAGAACAGATTAGGTAAGCAGCAAAGGTAAAAATATTTGGCCTAAGGCCCAAAGGTGCAAACGTATTGTAAACATATCTATTGGTGACACGTTGGGGCTCAGCCCCTACCGGACTTGGTGTCCGGACCGTAGTGTGCAAGAGTACCCTCCTCATCTGATGAGGGCTATCTCGCAAATGGGTGGCACGTATTGCCACCCCGACCCAACAATTAGTTACCTATTTTATTTTAAGGCAGCTTGGTGTTGTGGTAATGTATAGAAAACATTATAAAATCGTAACATCTATAGGCGATGTGGGCCAGCCCCCCCAGAGTCTGGGCCTGCCCCTCCGGGGCGGGCGGTTCCCCTTCGGTGGTGCCCACCCCAGAGTTGCAGGCCCAGGGGCCATCTTCTGGCCCTTCTCTGGGGTCTGTGGTGCCAGACCCTCTTACCAACGCATATGAATTAACTCTCGGTTAGCTTAAGGGAACATGCCAACCATTAACTGTAAAACATAAAGCAGCTTGTGCCACTTAAAACTCGGTGGCGTCTCGGTAGAGGTGAACTGTCCACCCTTATGTATGGGCGCTCCGAGCAGAGTAAGATTCTGTCTATTGTGCGCTGCAAACATCAGCTTTTCCTTAATACGGTAGAAATGTGGTTTGACAATAATGTCCCTTGGTAGGCCATCCTGCCTAGAGGCTGTAAGGGCTCGATGAATGCGATCTATCTCCATATGGTGCGATTTAATGTCAGGAATCAAATCTTTCATAAGTTTTTTCATTGCTGCCTCTAGATCTGTGTGAGTCTCAGGGAGGCCTCTGATACGCACATTATATCTGCGTGATCTGTTCTCTAAATCCTCGATCTTGGCGTTAGCTCCTTCCAATCTATCCTGGAGATCTGTGATCATGTGTGAGTTTTGATTAACTTTCCTGACTGTGCCCTCTAACTTATTTTCCACCATATCAAATCGTTCGCCAATACTTTAAATGTCCTTTTTTAGGTCAGTAGTAATTATGGCACATGCCTTTGATAGCTCCTGTTGCAACATTGTGGAAAAGTGTGCAAGTAGCACAGTGTCCCCTGCATATTGGGCTGGCTGTGGGTCGGGTGTTAAAGTTCATGAGTTAGGCTGGCTGAAAATGGCATCCGTTATCTCTGCCATATTCCTGTCCATGGAGGACATTGGGGAATCTGCAGGCTCTTATATGTCCCTGTACATGGCCGGTGATGGGGGCTGTGATAGGGATTCCCTCTGGTTATCTGCCTCATAATCTCCTGATGACTGGGACGAGAAGGGGTCTCTAATCCTTTCAGGTTCAGGCTGGGGATTGATTGATGTATCCCTCTGAGGGTTTCCCCTACCTTGCTCAGTGTCAGCGTTTGCCGCTGTGCTGCCTCGTGTAGTCCCCCATGCGGGCGCCATCTTGGGCTGCTGGTTATGTGCTGGGGAGGGCCCGTCCTGTCCGCCGGTTTTCGGCTGTTTGTGCTGCCATTTTTTGGGCTGACCCATCGCCCTCCTGTTCATCACCTGCTCTGGGTGTTTGCTGCTCGGTTTCCAGAGGTTCGGCTCCGCTGCCGCCGCTTAATTTAGCTTCTGTGGGTCGGGGTGTGAGGAGCCCGGTTAGAGCGCGTCTTCCTCCGAGATCCCGCACATGCGCACTCCCTTTCTCATGTTTAACCTTTCTGTTGATGTTGCAGCTCATTGAATAAAAGTACTGCAGAGATATGTTTTAATCATTTTTTCTGATTCTCCCTATAGTGAGGGGAGTGCTGATATTTTTACTCTTGTATTCCTTTTGTTAGCGTGAGCCGAGAGTCACTATCCCAGTGTTTTATAGGTTAATGAGAGACCCGACTGACGCTGACAATGGGGAATAGTCTCTGTGCCTGCTTAGAAGGCTGTTGTGTTCCTAATGTGCCAAGTGGGAGGGGGAGTTTGGATTCAATAGTAAACTAACCGTAAAAAAAAAGTGTCAGGATTTGGTGGATAAACTTAAATTGTTAGGACCCAAAGATCAAAAAAGGTATGGGTTGATAATAGGAGTTTAAATAACCAGCAAAAAAAATCAATCTTCACGTTTTCATGTTCTGTGTGTCTGTAAAACTTGCAAGTCAGGCACTGGACTCACCCCCCCCCCCCCCCCCCTCGTGTTGTAGCCTGCTTGCCTATCAGTGAGATTGGCAGGGCCGGATTAACATAGGGGCTGATGGAGCTGCAGCTCCAGGCCCCTGCCTTAAAATCGGCCCACACAGCCAGCAGTACAAGCCAGATTTGTCCTGTCCATAAACATCTATGGGACAGGAGAAGCTGTGTGTAAATGTAGGGGTGTCTGGCTGTACCTGTGTTGGCTCACTGTGGTTATTAGTATCACACACTTACACAAATGGCTCTGCCTTCCCCCTCCCCTCTCTCCTCTATCTGTGTGCAGTGAAGGAGCCGTGTGGGCGGGGAAGTTGTGAACAGAGCAGCCGGCAGATGGAAGGTGAACTGAACACATATCTGAGTGATGAGCTTCTGACCATCCAAGTGTCAGCTCAGTGACTCTTATCTCCCTTCTCTCACCCTCTTTTTTTTTTTTTTTTTTTTACTTTTTCCTTCAACAATGGCTGTTATAACTGCAGCCAATATGTTTAGACTTGGCTCCTTGTGCTTTTAGGTGGGTTCACACTGGTTTGCAAAGTTTTGGCCCATTGCTAGTGTATACGCAGGTTTCCTGCATTATACCCGCAGTCCTATTGATTTATATTAGGTTGCATGTTTTTTTCTGAAAGCACACCAAAATTTCTGCATTCTGCATCTTTGGCGCACTGTCATAAAATGCGGCAAAAACCTGCAACCTGATATAAATCAATAGAACTGCAGCTAAAACTGCAGATACACAAGCAGTGCAGCCAAAACTGCAGCACACCAATGTGAGCCCAAAGGCTTGTACACGCCCCCCTCTGTAGAACTTGGTCTGATCAATACTGCTGGCATTTATTTTACACACAGCCATACTATCCCAGCACAGGAGGGGTGGGGGCTCCATGGATTTATTTGACTATGTAGGCCCTGCCCCTTCTACCCAGCCAGGAAAAGTCCTGGAGGGAGTGGCAGGCTTCTGGTGGCAAGTGGCACGCTGTATCTGGTAGCAGGCTTCTGGTGGCAAGTGGCACGCTGTATCTGGTGGCAGGCTTCTGGTGGCAAGTGGCATGTTGTATCTGGTGGCAGGCTATAGGTGGCAAGTGGCACACTGTATCTGGTGACAGGCTGTCGGTGGCAAGTGGCACACTGTATCTGGTGACAGGCTGTCGGTGGCAAGTGGCACACTGTATCTGGTGACAGGCTGTCGGCAAGTGGCACACTGTATCTGGTGACAGGCTGTCGGTGGCAAGTGGCAGACTGTATCTGATGGAAGGCTGCTGGTGGGAAGTGGCACACTGTATCTGGTGACAGGCTGTGGTTGGCAAGTGGCACGCTGTATCTGGTGGCAGGCTGCATCTGTGGCAGGCTGTGGGTGGCACACTGTATCTGGTTACAAATGGCACACTGTATCTGGTGGCAGGCTGCTGGTGGCAAGTGACATGCTGCATCTAGCGGCAGGTAACTGTGCAAAGTGATACGCTACATCTGGTGGTAGGCTATGGGTGGCAAGTGACAAGCTGCATCTGGTGGCAAGTAACAAGCTGCATCTGGTGGGAAGTGACAAGCTCAGGTTCCCACTGATTGTTGCTCAGCTTCAGGTAAATATCCAATAGTCATATCACTGATGGGTCTAGAAAAAGAGAATTAGACCAGACGTAAGTGTTATCTAAATGTTTAACAAATATTTGAGAA
The DNA here is from genome assembly GCA_028564925.1 of Lithobates sylvaticus. Lineage (NCBI taxonomy): Eukaryota > Metazoa > Chordata > Amphibia > Anura > Ranidae > Lithobates > Lithobates sylvaticus. Next base: position 401,984,309 of record CM053026.1, read on the forward strand.
GCAGAAAAATAGCTAAGTATGGCTGAGTAAAAAAATAAATAAATAAACAAGTGTAAGAAATCATTACAGGGAGTTTGCAGCTCTCCCTCCCCCCTCTTCTGTGGGGGGTAAATTGCTCCTCCTTTCAAATTCCTGTGTGAGATATTGTGTCTGTAAAAAAGAAAGGTTAACTCTTGACCAGCTATGGCAATACAGAAGGGTTATATTGTAAATATTGAAACTTAGTAAAAAAAAAAAGGTACACTGATAACACCAGGTTGCTTTATTATTTTAGCATGCCATGGTGTTAAAGGAAGCACATGGCAGAAATTGTTGATGGTTCTAAGGCGGTAGATGGGAGACATGAAGGTGGATTGCACTGTGGAGTGAACAGAATGTTGTAGTATTATTATCAAGTGGCTTGATGAATGTGAGGAAAGAAAAGGCTGAGGATGTTTTGATTACTTTAAATGTGTCCATTCCAGAGACAGTGTGTGACTGAGTGCTAATTTTACTGCCATAAGGAAACGAGGATTTGAATGGGCTTTGCTACGAGAAGTGTGTAGTAGTATTGAAGCCCAGAGAGAGGAGAGAAGGGAATACAACAGACTTGATGCTTTTATAGCACAAAAATGATGGTCAAGAAGGTGTTTCTCAGAAACAAGAAAAATGCAGATTGCCTGACAGAGGTAGCAGAAGAGAGGGGGCAGCATTAACCCTTTGAGCACACAGAGGTTAATCTGTGCATCTGTGAAAACATTAGGACTTTCGGTCAGAATGAAAGTCTGAATAATAGTCTTAAAGTAAATATTTACTTTTAGAATTCACAGACTTTTAACTGTGAAGTGTTAGTGCCGGTTCACACTACAGCGACCACAAAGTCGGCACGACTTTGCCAGGCAACTTTGAGGCAACATCAAGGCTAACCGGGTTAAATTCCTTTGTACTTCCTGTGAACTTGCCTGAAGGAGATGGTCAAAATGAACAGGGATCCGACTTGCAGGCGACTTCCATTGAACTCAATGGATACAAGTCACCTAGAAGTTGTTTTCAAGTAGTACAGGAACCTTTTTTGAAGTCGGATCGACTTCTGTAGTGTGCATAAAGATGGCTCCATAGACTAACATTACAGGGCGACTTGAGGGCAACTTGTGGCGACTTGGGGCGTCTCGGGGCGACCTGAAGTCGGATCCTGAGTCGCCCTGGTGTGAACTGGCTCTTAATGATTCAACGCTGTTTATATTTGGGTACATTTATAAAGTTAAAAGGCTAAGTTCTGAATCAGAATATGTGTTTGAAGAAAAAGAGAAAAAAAAAAAAAAAGAGGTTCTGTTTTTGGGACCCTGTGGATTTCACTTGGGACCAGAGAATAAGGGGAACAATACAAAAGGAGGTTCAAGTTTTCTTAAATTCTGCTAAAATTTTGGGGTCTGAAGAAAAATATTCAGAGATATATGTGTGTATGTGTGTGTGTGTATGTGTGTGTGCATTTATGTATATGTATATATATTGAATCTATATGTCAAATAATGAAAATGCTAGGAAACATTTTATGTCTGCATACTTGGTGGACTTATGGACTTATATTTGAACAAATGAAAGAATATTGTTTATAACAAAGGTAAGGAAGGCATTTGGTAGTTTGATCTGTGATCCTGTGCTCATTCATGTTAGATAAAGAGTATCAATTTTACCCAGCTCCAATTCAAGTGCAGACATGACACCCCTCCCCCACCCCCTTCTTCTACATAACTGAAGAATGAGGCGAGTTCCTTTTTATGGGGTGGGTGTCTACTGATCACATGAATGAGTACAAAATTGAACCTTTAGAGGTATTTTAGAGTTTAGAACATTAAATTAAGGTAGGAAATAATGTAGACTACATAGTCCTTAGAGACAAAGAAACAAATGATGTCCTTCTTGGGTATGACAAACCTTTTGAACAAACAGTAGACTCAAGGGAAGGACACATGACATCAGTACTTACACAGTCACATGGCGGGCACCAGAGGCCGATTGCTTACTACTCTACAAAATTAGACAGTGTAACTAGAGCACTTCCACCCTGTGTACAGGCAGTGGTAGCTGCAGCTGAAGCAGTTAAGGCCTCAGCATCTATAGTGCTATATCACCCGCTGACACTCAAAGTACCACATGCAGTGCCTGTTATCCTTTTACAACAAAAGATATCACATTTGAGCCCAGCACGACATCTTTCCTGTACGACAATACTCTTGACACAACCTCACTTACCTAACCCTGACATGACACTTTTGTTGATGGTTCTAGTAAGAAAAATCCAGATGGCACAAATGCAACTGGATATGAAGTAGTGACACAGGATGAAATTTTGGAAGTTAGGCCACTACCAAAACATTATTCAGCACAAGTAGCAGAACTTGTAGCACTGACAAGAGCATGCATACTATCAGAAGGAAAATCCGTAACCATATACACTGACAGTCAATATGCCTTTTCAACAGTACATGTTTTTGCACAACAATGGAAAAACAGGGGGATTGTCACTTCCAGTGGTAAACCGATTTCACACACAACTTCATTCTAGAACTCCTAGATGCAATACAGTTACCAAAAGAGCTTGCAATCTGCAAATGTCAATCACACACAAAATATACAGACCCCATCTCAAAGGGAAACAAATGGGCAGATGAAGCAGACAAAATAGCGGCACAAGAAACACATCAAATAATGACAGAACAGGAAATCATAGAGATAAATCCTACAGTCCTTACTGATATGCAGCAGAATGCACCCCCGGGGAAAAACAATATTGGAAAACAAAGGGTTGCACAATAATAAATAACATTATAACAGGACTATAAATAACATAAATAACAGGACTTGCCAAAGTCCTTATTTATGTATGCAGCAGTATTGACACATGGAGTAACACATGTGTCAAACAGGGGGATGACTGAAATGTTAAATAAAGTATGTACAGCCTATGGCTTCACAAACTACTCAAAAACTTTTTTGCTCTCAATGTATTATATGTGCAAGACACAATGCTCAGGGAGGCATAAGACAACAGAAAGGGGAGTTCCCCACACCGCAATATCCATTCCAACACATTTGCATGGATTTTATTGAATTAGAAAAATGTGAAAGGAAGAAATATTGTTTGGTAATCATATGCACCCTGACCAAATGGGTGGAGATATTCCCGACAGGAAGTGCAGATGCACAGTGATAATGGAACCCATTTTGTAAATAAATCTATACAACATTTGACAGAAGTGATGGGAATTCAAGTGAAATACCATTGTGCCTATCATCCCCAATCAGCTGGATTGGTGGAAAGACATAATGACATTCTAAAAAGCAAACTGAGAAAAGCTATGGAAAGAAACAGGTAAAAATTGGATGTACTGCCTACTAGTAGCTGTGACCAGTATGCATATCACACCCACAAAAGAAGGTTTAAGCCCATTTGAAATGATATATGGAAGGCCATATAAGATACCCTTACATCCAAATGAAACACCTACTGAGCAGTCTGAGCACACTCTAGCAGAATACATGTCTAGGTTGTTAAGACAAAGACGTACTAACGATTTTGGTTCTGTCCTAGAAGGTCCAATTCAAAAAGATGAAAAGGTGCATGTGGGAGACTGGTTCTTAACAAAAAGTAATAAGAAAAAGCAGTGGTACTCCCCAAGATGGGATGGCCCTTTGAAAGTCCTCTTAACTACCCCTACTGCGATAAGGATTGCAGAGAGGTCTACCTGGATTCCCCAGTCCCATTGTAAAAAGGTTTTACAGGCAGAGTAGGGCCAGTTGGCTGCAAGAGGTCTGGAAAGTCCGGCTACAAAGGGAGGTCTCAAACCGGTGATGTCTCCCTCCCCTGCCAACTCCCCTACCCTATCCGCTTGAACTCTGTAGCTGGTTTGGATGAAAGGGACAGTAATTATCCTTGGGTTACTGGTGACTCTAGGAGAGGCATCCATAAGAGGAGGTAGACGCTATGGAAGAGCAAAGGAACCTTTGGATTGGAAAAGAACAGGAAAAGCATTGAATTTAACTTTTATAGAGGGAATAATTAGCACTATACTGGTATACTTCTGTCAGATTGCAGATTGTGGGGATACAACTGGGGCTAGAGGACTTCTATGGGTAGTTAAATATATTTGCTGGCTCTGAAATAGGGCAGGATGTCAAGCATGGGATCAGGCCCTGTGGACCACAGCACATCAAGATTGGGGGTATAATCAACCAGGGGCTAAAAAGAGTGGAATAAAGGAAAGACTCATAATTACAAAAGCGGCCAACTCCCCCTGCACAAATAGTAAGAACTGTAACCAACTATTAATAACATTAAAGGAGCCAAGGAAGGAAGATCAGCGGCTGTATTCTATAGGAGCATGGGCGTCAGGAACTGACCCCTCAGGCAAATTTTTCCTTGAGGTATTACCACCCAATAAAACCAGACAACAGGAAAAGGTAGACCCAGAAGGGAAAGAAGAAGGCCATACTAAAATAGAAGTTCTGAGTAAAACCATAAGATTTACTAACCTAACAATAGAAGATGTCATAGCTTTGGAGATGGGTTACCAAGAAAAAAATAAGTGGTTAGAATGGTTGAGGTACACGGTTAAAACTCTGATAAAGGAAAACTGTTTAGTTTGTGCCGGAGCCAGACCACATTTTCCTCTAGATCACAATACAGATCCAGAAGTTTTAAAATGTATGTTGCGATTATATAATAAGAGCGATAAACCTGAAACAAATTCTACCTGTCACACATTGGGTTTGTTGTTTCCCCCAGTACAGAGACCTGAGATACCTCCGGCGGTTACTGCTTATCCGGGCAACTTTACTTGTTTTGCACTCCCAGTGAACCGTAGCGTGGTGGCTCTTGGGTCACTACCCGATGACTACTGTGTGGAGAGGATTAACATAGACAACGGTGACTGGGTTGAACATGACATTCAGAGAGCTGATATCTGGTGGATGTGTGGGGATAAGAAACTGCGAGCTAGGATACCTGCCAATGTCCAAGGGGATTGCGCTATGGTCCAGCTGGCTATGCCCCTGAGGATCCTGTCAGAACACCCATGGACTAAGAGTTACCAACGGTATCGGAGGGACACCTCTCCCATGGGGTCATTTCACTCTCAGATCTACATAGATGAGATTGGGGTTCCTTGCAGGGTGCCGGATGAGTTTAAGGCCAGGAATCAGGTGACAGCTGGGTTTGAGTCTCTTCTCTGGTGGGTGACTATAAATAAAAATTTTGACTGGATTAACTATATATATTATAACCCACAAAGATTTGTAAACTATACTAGGGATGCTGTGAAGGGCCTAGCTGAACAGTTGGCCCCCACATCTCTAATGGCATGGCAGAACTGAATGGCTTTAGATATGGTCCTAGCTGAAAGAGGAGGGGTATGCAAAATGTTTTGTAGCATGTGTTGCACCTTTATCCCTAACAATACAGCTCCTGGAGGGACCGTGACCAGAGCCTTGGAAGGACTGACTGCTCTATCGGATTTATTAGCGGAAAACTCAGGTATTAATGATCCATTCACAAACTGGCTTGAAGGATGGTTCGGTAAATGGACTGGGCTTATCACATCATGTTTGATTTCAATCGCTGTGGCTTTGGCTGTTTTGGTCACTTGTGGATGCTGCTGCATTCCCTGTATTCGAGGACTTTCACAAAAACTGATTGAAACTGCCATCTCAAGAACGATGTATCAAACCCTTCCTACCTCTGAGGAGACCTATGTGGACATCGAAGCTCAACTTAATGACACATAGTCCCAAAGTGTATAACACAGGGACTATCATCGAAATGTGTTGAGATAAAATAGAGGAGGGAATGTTAGAAAAGTTTTAAATGTTTATTGTGTGACTATTTGAAAAACAATAACCCTGAGACTGATTTTTAATCCCACTTATGAGCACTTTGTATTAACTTGCTATATCGTTTGCTTTAACTAACTCCACAGTAAGTTGTAGGATGATTAAGCTTAACTAAATATGGTAGTATGAGATTGAACAGGAAACACTAAATTAGCCAAATAATTGTACCTTGTACCAGGATGCTATCTGTGTTTCCTCAGCCAATAGAAGCGTAGAGGCTGTATTATGTAGGAATTAGGAGGGGAGAGTTACATGCCTTTGTGTGATTCTTGCTGCATCCTTTGGCTTGTAAAGATCACCCTTTTGTGTTACACATCTGGAATAAATTGTCTTCTCAATACATCTGGAGTTTGACTGATCACAAGAGAAGAATAAACCTAACACTACTAATTTACCTAGCTCTTTTACCGAGCGGAGGAGCCCGGCTTCCTTCTTCGTCGTCGCCATCGTCTGGGGGTCTCGATCCGCCTATCGGGGGTCTTCCGGGGTCTCTTCTGTTCTTGCCGCTGTTGTCGCTTTGTGCGCCGCCGTCTTCTTCTTCTTCCTCTTCTTCTTCTTCTTCTTCTCCTTCCGATGTTGACTCGTCGCTCTCTCTCTGGCCGGAATGGCAGAGCCGCGCTGTGTTGTGACTTATATAGGGACAAGGGGGCAAGGTCACATGCTCATGTCACATGGTGACCCCGCCCCCCTATGATGTCACAGCCCCAGCATCCTTAACTTTGTAGCTGCTGAGTTTAAAATTAAAAGCCAGAAGCTACAAATACTGTAGTTGCTGACTTTTAATATTAGGGCACTTACCTGTCCAGGCATCCAGCGGTCTCCTGACCTGAGATGATTCTTCAATTGGCTATCGATTGCTGGCGCCACCATCCTGACTAAGGGAAACTGGCAGTGAAACCTTGCAGCTTTACAGAGGGTTTCCCACTGTGCATGCGCGAAGCACACTGCGCTTTGTGAATGGGCCAGGTTGCAGGGGAAGGAGAGGGGGCCATTTCATTTTGTTGGGGCAAAACTGAGCCAGAAGTGGGAGTGGGTACCTGTCAAAACCAGGTACCCGTTCCCCTCTTGCCCCCAAAAGATACCAAATGTGGCAGCAGAGGGGGGAGGAGGCAGACAAGCAGTGCTTTCCCTTATGGGTGGAGCTCTGCTTTAAGGATGTAAAGTGCATGGGTGTATAATAATGGTATGTTTGCTCAATCTTGAAGCAATGGAGCAACTATCAAATAACTTTCCTTTTAATATGTTTATTTAAAAGTTTTTCTACTCCAATACATTTTGCGAATATTTAGCATTTTCTCCATTAATTGATTTAAAGGGGAACTTAACCCATCGATTTAACAGTTGCAAAACACAGTTACGTTCCCGGCATGCCTGGTTGTGTTTGCAACAGAAATGTTAAACCATCAAATGGCTGGTGTCATAACTGATCACATGTGCAACACCAGACTAGAGTCTCACAAAATCAAATTATCACAATTATACAACATATAATATATTGTGGATTGACCGTTCCATATACAAATGTGAGAGAACATTTCATACACTTACACATGGGCTTCCACCGGTAGGGGCAAGGGGGAGCTAGTGCCCCCCCGGAGCAAGGTGTCTGCACATGGACACTGAGGGGCCTCAGGGGCTGATCCTGGCTGAGTGCAGAGACAGCGCCAGCATGAGAGAGGAGAGGGAGGGCACTTAAGCTACGGGTCCCTCAAAAAAAGCTGATGCTGACGCCGGCCCTGCTCACACCTTTACCCAACTCAGCCCAGGTCACACATCGCGCACCGTGACATGCAGCACCGCACTGTGATTCTGTGAAAATCAGCCACTGCCTCCAGGTCACACTAGCTTCCATTTGCTCTCCACTCCAGGCTGCTACTGCTCCTCCTCTCTCCGAGTCCGGGTGAAGGGCAGAACAATCGCTTTTCTCTCTCCAGGCTCCAGCCCCGCAATGAACAATTCCCGCAGAAATTCCCCCAGTCCAGCACAGAGTCAACAATCGCTGCTGAACTGGAGGCAAGAGATGAGGGGGAGGAGTCCAGTATGACTAGGGTTATGACTTGGCAAGCACAGGAGCGGGATCAGCATGGAGTGGAGGGATGAAAGGTAAATCTTGCTGCTTTGCTTTGCATAAGATAGCCCGCTGACATGTACACCATGGGGACACAAGTCTGTTTACATCTATCAATCCATAGAGGACAATAGAGGGTCTGATGAACTGACAACCAGACCCGATCAGACGAATTGGTGCCAGGATGGGAGGGTAAAATTTGAATCCCCAACCACTTGCTGGAGCTTCAGATTTTTAATGTGCTGCTGACATGTCCTTTTAACACACTCCTCCACAACCGCTATGATCACTTTTCCTGCCACTGACACCAACAATGGGGCACTTAGCTTCCCACTAAAACCAATCATAGTGCATTGGTTACTCTCACTGGCCACAGACTGTCCCTGATGTCACAGGGCCGGCCCAGGCTGGGGCAAGATCGCAAGATCTCAATATCACCCAGGAGCCTGGATTGACAGCTGCCTCAGCCTGTCAGTGGGCCGCTAGAGCCTGAGCCAGCCACTCCCCCCCCCCTCCACAGCCCAGGGCTCCAGTAAGTGCGGGGGTGACAGCAGAGAGCCGGTGATTGACAGTCACCAGCTCTCTGCTCATGGAGCACTGAGAACTGTGTTTCTCAGCGGTGTTTGATTGCTCAGTTCTCACTCACCAGCGGGGGGACAGATGTAGCATGGAAACGATGCTGCATCCACCTAGGTAAGTATATTTCTAAAAAAGAAAAAAAATTCTCAAACTTCTCTTTTAAAGCTGAACTCCAGACAAATAGCTGAACAGAATAAATACATAAAGTACATTTTAAGGAATTGTTTTCACATATTCTGATAAAGATCTAACCCTTTCGCACCAGAGCGGTTTTTGCAATTTTTTGCACAAATGCACGTAGCATCCTCCTAAACCCTGCACTCTGCACATAGCATCCTCCCGAACCCTGCATTCTGCACGTAGCATCCTCCTGAACCCTGCACTCTGCAAGTAGTGGACCTCTGAAACATGCACTTTGCATGTAGCATGCTCTTCAACACTGCACTCTGTACGTAGCACACTGCACACACCTCAACCCTTCACTCTATGCATAGTGTACTCCTGAACTCTGCACCCTGTATGTAACGCACTCCTGTTTTTTAACAATGCCCCATTTAAGACCCTTTCAAAGTTAGTACAGTTTGGCCAGAACCACCATTTGAGTGGGGGAAAGCTGGTCATTTGTATTGAGGTGAAGGTGTGGTTGAGATCCTGCACCTATTCTTTGAGAAAAAAAGCCCTGACCACTTGTATACAGGGGCACACTGACCACCAGTATTTTCCAAAAAAATTGTATTTGAAAAAAGGCTGCGCAAATACTGTGTGAAAAAAAAATTGCACCATCCACCATTTCTGTAGGGCCTTTGCTTTAAAAAAAATATATACAATGTTTGGGGGTTCAAAGTAATTTTCTAGCAAAAAAATATGTTTTTTCATGTAAACAAAAAGTGTCAGAAAGGGCTTTGTCTTCAAGTGGTTAGAAGAGTGGGTGATGTGTGACATAAGCTTTTAATTGTGCATAAAATGCCAGGACAGTTCAAACCCCCCCCCCCCCCCCCCAAATGCCCCATTTTTGGAAAGTAGACACCTCAAGCATAGGCGTGCACACGGGGTGTGCTGGGTGTGCCTGGACACACCCTAATGTGTGTCCGGAGATCTGCTGTAGGATGCTGCAAGAGACTAGCTGCCTGTGAGACAGTTTCCCATTGAGCAGTCAGGGAGGCATGCAAGAGCCGCTTAGTGCTTTAAACTGTAATGTAATATCACTGCTTGCAGATAGGAGCTGTCAAAACTCGGGGCTGATGTCGGGGGTGGGCGGGACCAAACAGCAAGCCTATCAAACACGCTGATGTCGAGGGCTGGGCGGGCCGCTCCGTGTATGTGGCTCCACTCCTCTTTCTATCAGCTATTAAACACCAGCCAATGATTGGGCTGCTTAAGAAAAGGGCGGAGCCATATACATGGAGCAGCCCGCCCAGCCCCTATTCCTTTGGCTGGTGTTTTATAGCTGATAGAAAGGGGCGGGGCCACATACACGGAGCGGCCTGCCCAGCCCCTATCCCGTTAGCTTGTGTTTGATAGGCTGTTCGGTCCCACCCACCCCCGACATCAGCTCCAAGTTCTGACAGCTCCTCTCTGCAAGCAGTGATATTACATTACAGCTTCAAGCACTGAGCGGCTCTTACATGCATAGCTGACTGCTCAATGGGAAGCTTCCCCTCTCCTAGATCAGTGCTAATCGGTGCCGCCTATCAATGCCCATCAGTGCCACCTATCATTGCCAACCAATGCCACCTATCAGTGCCAACTGTCACTCAGTGCCCATCAGTGCCACCTGTCAGTGACAATCAGTACCCACCAGTGCCACCTGTCAGTGACAATCAGTGCCACCTGCCAGTGCCAATCAGTGCCCCCAGTGCCACCTTTTAGTGCCCAGTGCCACCTGTCAGTGCCCATCAGTGCCACCTGTCAGTGCCAACCAATGCCACCTACCAGAGACAATCTGTGCCACCTGTCAGTGCCAACCAGTGCTGCCAGTCAGTGCCAACCAATGCCACCTATCAGTGCCCAACAGTGCTTCCAATCAGAGCCACCTATCAGTGCTGCCTATCAGTGACCATCAGTGCTGCCTATCAGTACCCATCAGTTTTGCCTATCAGTGCCAATCAGTGCCCATCAGTGCTGCCAATGAGTGCCCATCAATGCTGCCTATCAGTGCCACCTATCAGTGACAACCAATGCCATAAATTAGTGCCCATCAGTGCTGCCTATCAGTGCCCACCTGTGCTGCCAATCAGTGAAGCATATTAGTGTCAATCAATGCCAACCAATGCCACCTATCAGTGCCAATCAGTGCTGCCTATCAGTGCCAATAAGTGCTTCCAATCAGTGCCCATCAGTGTTGCCTATCAGTGCTGCCAATCAGTGTTATCTAGCAGTGCCATCTATCAGAGACAATCAGTGCTGCCTATCGGTGCTGCCTATCAATGCCACCTATCAGTGCTGCATATCAGTGCCCATCAGTGTTGGCCATCAGTGCCACCTATCAGTGCCACCATGCAGTGCCTATCAGTGCTGCCAACCAGTACCGCCTATGAGTGCCCATCACTGCTGTCAATCAGTGCTGCTTATCAGTGCCCATGAGTACTGCCAATCAGAGTCACCTATCAGTGCTGGCTATAAGTGCTGCCTATGAGTGCTGCCTATCAGTGCTTCCAATCAGTGCACTGAGTGCAGGGATGGGCAATTGAACTCAGCAGCTTGGCACATTGTCTATGGGGGCTTGCCTGGTGGGGCACAACTGAAATTCGTCTGTTTATTAATGCCACATGCCAAACTTTAATATAATACGTAATCACCACACTACTATTTACAATAAACTACTGGAGGTAAATTTAAAAAGTGTCAGTAATAGGCCTGCCACTAAGCACTGTTATGTGTTCCCACACCACAAAAAAAAAGTGCAGTGCTAACTTACTAATCAATAACTTAACAATAATTGTGGAACCCTCCAATGTATGGAAATCTCAATAGGCTTCAATATTACCACAATACCGGAGATATGTAACGTCACATATAATACACATCAAACTGAAAAAATAAATAAAAAATGAAACTTAGCAGGGATGGTGGAAACCCTTACTATAGATATTTGCCATACAGATTAACTACAAGTTAAATTAATTCCAGTGATATGTGATTTCACATGTGATACACATCCAAATGATAATAAGACATCTTTTTTTTTAACTTAGCAGGGATGGTGGAAACCCCTCTACAGATAATTGCAATACAAATTAACTTCAAGTGCAACAACTTTTTAGTTAAGAGGTTTACACCATTATAGCACATTATAAGAAATGTTATTGTTTAGATTGTTACACTTAATTATATATGTTTTAGTTACTATTATAATGTGAATTTTTGCGCTTGAAGTTAATTTTCCACCACCCCAAACTCGCTCATCCATGTCTTTATGGACCTTGCTTTGTGCACTGGTGCGCAGTCATGTTAGAACAGGAAGGGTCCATCCCCAAACTGTTTCCACTACGTTGGGAGCATAAAATTATCCAAAATGTCTTGGTATGCTGATGTCTTAAGAGTTCCCTTCACTGAAACTAAGGGGTCAAGCCCAACCCCTGAAAAACAACCCCCACACCATAATCCCCCCTCCACCAAATGATTTGGACCAGTGCATAAAGAAAGGTCCATAAAGACATAGATGAGCGAGTTTGGGGTGGAGGAACTTGACTGTCCTTCACATTAAAGTGGAGACTGCGAGCCAAGCCTTCTCATCCAACATCAGTGCCTGGCCTCACAAATGAATGGTCAAACATTCCCATAGACAAACACCTAAACCTTGTGGATAGCCTTTCCAGAAGAGTTGAGCTGTTATAGCTGCAAAGGGTGGGCCAACTAAATATTGAACCCTACGGACTAAAGCCCCATACACACGGTCGGATTTTCGCATGGATTCTGTCCTATCGGACAATGTTGTCGAAAAATCCGACCGTGTGTAGGCACCATCGGACAGTGTACGTCGGATTGTCCGATGGACAAAGTCCTATCTCCTGCTGGATAGATTTTTCGACAACAAGGTCCGATCACACCAAATCCGATCGTGTGTATGGTAGTCCGACGGACAAAGTGCTACGCATGCTCAGAAGAAATTCTGTGACGGAAGCGCTCGGTCAGGTAAAACTACCTTTCCTAATCGACACAGCACATTCGTCACGCTGCAATGTTAAAATGTCTTTAATGCAGCGCATTCTCTTTTTCTTTACAATGCAAGAAGAATGACATGTTTTAGCTGCTCCTAGTCACCCGCACTTCTCCCAAACTTAGTTCTTTATTACTTTTCAGGATTTCTACACTACATGTTTATTTTTACTCAGATCGTAAAAGAATCCTTGTTATATTTTTTGGATGATTTATCATTGTTTTTTTTTTTGTTGGAAGACATATTTTAAGGAGATGTTGTTTTTTTTTTTTTTTTTTTTAGGGGGGTTGTGTGTCTCAACTTAGCAAAACAACATTATTCACATTTCTATTTGTTGCTTAAATTTACTAGGAGTTTGTTTGTTGTTGGTGCCCCTTGTTAATTCTACTTTATGATTAGTGAAATGTACCTGCCTACTCACAAATAAACTGTCATTGTAGAAAAGTAAAACACATAGGCGATGATTATTTCAAATCAAAAAGACCTTTATTTAGGTGTCAGCAACAAACCAAAGAGGAACGCAGCGATGAAGAAACTTGGGGAATTTGCAAAGCCTTGGACCCCCACGGCAACCATCATTTTACAAGCGTCTAAAATTGGGGGCCTGAGGCGTACGTATCTTAAGGGGAGTGCTATCTGGTCCTGAAGTCCAAAACATCCGGAACTGCAGCAGATGCCATCTAGGTCCCCAGGCTCTGGTCCTACGAGAGGCTCCATCTTCTCTCAGACCAGACTAAATCCAGGTCGTCACTCTCAGGTCTTCCACGCTTCCTTGCACGCTGTGGCTGTGTTGCTGGTGGGGTGGCAGAAGGAGGAGGCGGAGCATGGTCACTATGGCAAACATGTGTGAGTGGGGTCATCTCCCCAGCCATACCCTTATTTAGGACCTTGAGGATGAGCCCCTCACACATGTTGCACTGCCCCACCTCCATACCCTTCATTTTAGTGACAACCACGGAGGCAAAGGTCTCCTCGTCGGTGGGTGTGGCATGTAGGGAGGCTGAAGCCTCTCGGATCATCCGGAGCGCTGACTCTCCCGCCTCACCCCCCCTTCTCGCCCTTTTGTAGGGAAGGCGGAGGGGAGGGATTTGGGAGTCAGTCAGGCTCCGAGGCCTACCCCCCTCTTGGCTGCCACTACCCACCTCTTGGCTGCCACTAACCCCTTCCTCCTCCTGACTGCCACATTCCACAGCCTCCTCCTGGCTGAGGTCTTCCTGTGTATGAAAAAGGGACATAGTTTCAGTTATTTGTTCATCAAACACACACAATTTTCATCTAGTGACTGTTGCAAAATGGTTACAAATAGAAAACCATACAATTCTCAGCCCTGCAGTTTAGATTCTGGCCCCAAATGTCTACAACACTACTGTCAGTTGATATGTCAAACACGTTAGGAACTAAGCAATTGGTGATCCTGAATTCAGTGAACATCATTCCTTTTTCACAAAAATGGTTCCCAAACTACTATACCTGGAACAAGCTGGGCTCCTCCACCTCTTCCAGACTGGAAGGCCCAGGTTGCTCCTCGGAAGCCTCATCAGGGATGGCCTGCGCGCAAGGAAGCGTGGAAGGAGGAGGCGAGAGTGGCTCCGTGACATCAGTCTGGTCTTTGAGAAAATGGAGACTGTCATAGTACCAGAGCTTGGGGGCATAGACATCTGCTGCAGCTCCAGATTCTAGGGACTTCAGGACCTTCTTGCGCTCCCTGATATACGCACTCCTCAGGCTGCCAATTTTCTTTCTTAAATCACCAACAGTTGCCGTGGGGAACCTTGGCTTTACAAATTCCACAAGTTCCAGCAGGGCTGCGTACCTCATTGGTTTGCTGCCGTAATTGGGGTGTTTGGCCTGCCATAAAAGGGGAATTTCCCTGTATTTCTCAATGAACAGGGGAGAAAACTCACGTCGTTGAATCCCTGCATAATCTCTGCAAGACACAACACCACACAAAACACTATAAATTATGTCAGGCTTAACTCTCCTAATCTTCTCCATAAAGAAGCCTCAAGGTCTAATCAGTCTAGGCTAGTTATGTACCAAAGTCAAATTGTACCTTCGTTATAGCGATCGTCTCGTGCGTGAGCTTTCTCTCCCCTCGTCGCACAGATCGTGGCTACGACACAGGCGTGTGACGTTTTATATACAGTGCGCATGCGTCAAACTCCGCCCGCCCCTGATGATCTTTCTCGTCTATTCCCCACCCCTTCTCTTTACGGCGCAGTGGGGAGAGCACATCGCGGGGACACAGCAGTTGCGCCCGAAATATTGCAGCAACGAGGAGGAGGACGAGGAAAGGCCGGAGGCAGAAACGTCCCGATCCCGGAGCCTGAAATTCAAGGCCTCCAATATGTCATTTGGAGAAATGTTGGAGATGGTGGACATATTAAAGAGGAGCGACTATGATGGGAAGTATGGGCCTTACCTCAACCCCAATGTCTGCAAGGCCAAGATCATGTCTAAAGTTGTGAGGAGGCTGTACAATCATTTTGGGGTACAACGATCCAAGGAGCAACTGAGGAAACGCTGGTCAGACCTGAAACTGAGGGAGGCCGATCAGTACAGAAACATCAAGCGAGTTCTTCAAAAAAGTAAGTAGTTGTGTTGTGTGTTTAATTTCTTGCTTGCATACTGCTCCATGTGTTTGCATTTTTACACAGTTGTACATTCGAAAATGGCCACTTTCAGGTTCGTCTGTGCATTCGATCGTACTCAACCTCGATCTTTCTGCCACTGTCATGTTCGTGTGTGTCCATTAGATCGTACTCAACCTCGATCGTTCGGCCACTTATAATATGAGGTTTGGTGAATTGTTTGGGGAAAGGAAGTTTGTTCTCTCTAGAAATGTCATCAAGAATGTCAAGCCAATTTATTCAATGTAAAGGAGAGGTCACCCAGTAGCTGTTTACCCATCTGGACTCTAGAGCACTAGTGCTGGGACACCCCAACCCACTTTTTATTAGGCTTTTCCACACATGTGCTCCAGTGGATACTAGAGGGGGTCTCCATCAGACAAACTTCTACCAAAAACCTACTAAGTTTAGCACCTTTAAAAAGTGACTCCATTCATGTTGTTGTCATTTGTAACTGGCCCTACAAAAATATTGTCCCTCACTTTCAACCAATGTTTGACATTTCCTATTTCTGCCCTCAATAGATTGTGTTGCTAAATCTTCCTTTTGTACCTTCTCATAGGGGAGCGAAAACTCGTGACATCAGAGGAAACCACCAAACCAACACCTCCCAAAGAAGGGGAAAGACCAGAAGCAGAGGAGGAGGAGGAGGAAGGAGAGATCAGAGAAATTGGAGAACTTGTCACCACAACAGGTGAGTGTGGGAGAACACAGCTACTGGTAAGCTAATCAATGTATGCCTGCCTCATTTCCAAGACATTTTTATTTTTTTTATTTTTTTAGGTGACGTGGATGTTGTGGAAGAAGAATCGCACTTTACCACAGAAAGTGCCCACGTACTCATCGGGGATATAATGGTCTGCAATAGAGATCTAGATGACATAAAGCAAAACATCAATGATGTTCAACCAAAATTGAAGAACATCATTGATGTTTTAGGAAAAATATGAAAACGCACCAAGTAATTAACACACATTTGTGGCTGCTTCTGAACACATTTTCAACTTAAGAACTGTGTGAAATTTGGAACATGCACATATTGTGTCCACATGTGCTAGCTCCTATCATGGTGGATGAATGACCACGTTTTTTTGGGGGTGCAACCACTTTACGAACTACTAAAGTGGTTGTGGTGAAGGGGTTGCACCCCCCAAAAACGTCCATTCATCCCCATGATGGAAAATGGCACTTTTGAAGATTCTAGCCATTTGTTTTACCATCTAATTACCATTTTGCGACCCAAATTGTGTGCATGTTCTAAATGTCCAGTTTCCAGGGGTGCCCCCCCATGTGATGAAGGCAAGATCAAACACACTTTGAACATATAGTCATGTCTGATCTTGTCTTCACTTTAGAAAGTTGATCTTTCCGAGTTCCTATGTTCTGTTTTGCTCCATGCCTGGTTTTACCAAATGCGGAATGTTTGTAAACAATGTTGTAAATAAACCAGATCTTGTCAGTTTTGGCAAGAAGTTTGTAAACGCGATTGTGAATGTGTTGCAAACTTTTTTAATTTTCTAAATGTGTGGCTTCCTTATTTAAAAACAAAAAAACATTATGTATGTCAAATGTAAAGGATTTGGGGGGCAATGGGTGTTATTTACGAAAGGCAAGTCCAGTTTGCACTGCAAGTTTCTTTTCCAGGGCACTTTTGCACTGCACTTGTAGAGCATAGTGGATTTGACTTATGTCAATGACACCCACAGTGATTTGTTGGAAAACACGTAGCACACCATTTTGGGTAATACACACATTTCTGTCATGGTGATGACAATGAGTATTTTGGGTATCAGTTATGCACTAGAAACCTTCTCTAGACCAAAGATTAGGTATCAAACACACAACATGAGAAGATTCTTTTTGGGAAGAAGAGACTGTTACATCCTTTTGCCCAGAAAGTGCATTCCCACTGTCGAAGCTAAAGGGCAAAATTTTCTAGGTCAAATAAGCAATAATACGGAAATGACAAGAAATCCTAGGTTGGTTTAAAAAATATATTTATTAAAAAATGCCTCTCACACATCGTCAGGCTGAGCAATGGCCCCCCTACCCACAAAGTAGTCCATATATTGCTCGCAGACCGCGCGGGCATTTAGAGGGGGCAAGCCTGGACGTGCCGCTTGAAGGGCTGTGAGGTCAGCATTTGGAGGGCCCTCCACATCTGGGCCAACGGGCACCACGTAGTTGCTGTTGTGTCGTTTTAAAAAGTTGTGCAATATGCAACAGGCAAGAACTATGTGGTTCAGTTTGTATTCCGCCAAGTTAATAGCCGTCAAGAACAGGCGGAAGCGGCTGGCCAGGATGCCAAAGGTGTTCTCCACCACTCTTCGGGCTCTGGACAGCCTGTAGTTGAAGACCCTCTGGTCTGGGGTGAGGGTCTTCATCGGGAACGGCCTCATCAGATGGGGAGTCAACGCAAACGCTTCATCTGCGACAAAGACGAAGGGGAGTCCTTCAGCATTCTCCTCTGGAGGTGGCAAGCACAGACTGCCACTTTGGAGACGCCAGTAGAACTCCGTGTGCGCAATGGCACCACCATCCGAGATCCGGCCGTTCATCCCCACGTCCACATACATAAACTCGTATGTCGCCGACACCACTGCCAACATCACTACACTATTAAACCCCTTATAATTATAATAGTAGGACCCCGAGTTGGGCGGTGGGACGATGCGGACGTGTTTCCCATCAATTGCCCCTCCGCAGTTAGGAAAGTCCCAACGGCTGGCAAAGTGGGAGGCCACAGTCTGCCATTCCTGTGGCGTGGAAGGGAACTGTGGAGTGAAACAATAAAAAAAAATTAGTCACTTTGCACATAAACATTGCAAGCAGATTAGACAATCAACATCTTGGAACAAGAGCATACTTTAACATTTTAGGCTGGAAAGTATTTGCACAGAAAAGTAGAGGGTCCCCTTCGCAGATGACTCACCCCACATCAATCCCCCCACTTCTGATGGGCCATAGGCAATAACTAGGGTATTGGGGGGGGGGGGTTGGACAGGTAACCCTCTGCACTTCATTGATTGCCAAATGGCTCAATAATGTGTGCTAGTTTGGCCATGCCCTCTGTACTTAACACTATTGGCAGCCCACAGGAAAGATAAAATAACATTTCAAACACCCCCCCCCCCCCCCAAAAAAAAAGAAAAGCACATTGTGACATTCTGAAATTACCAAGCAAGCTAATAGGAGGGAAAGAACACAAAAAAAGAGAAACTGGAAAGTATGGAGCCAGCCCCTTGCACTACATGCTTTGCTGAATTCATCACTAAAGATGCCCACTACAAAGAGGTAGGTATATAGTGTGTATTGACCTTGGGAAAGCCAGCAGATAGAGGATTGGTACCATCTGACAGAGCAGTTGGGGGAGGGGGTTCCTAATGAGTCCCCCCCCCCCCACCAAAAAAAAAAAAATGGGGGCTCTACATGAAGTAAAACATACAGCAAACATTTGTGCATATTTTAGGGGGTGTTTGGGGGAAAACAATACTATGCAGCAGACAAAATACATTGCTTAAGGGACTAGGCCATAGGTGTCTATTGGGCCAGAAGAGCATGCTGGGGAGGTAAGTGAAGGGAAAAAAGCAGGAATGAGAAAAGGGGCACAGCATATTAGAGCATATTGCAATCATGGTAATTAGGGAAGGAGGTCGAAAATAGAAGACATTAGCAAACAGAGCATACATAGAAGGGAATAGTAAAGTAGAAATGTAACCTTAATATAGTCCTCCTGCAGGACCTGGATGATGGCAGAACAGGTCTCTGGAATAATGATTCCCAGGGCCTGGGGAGAGATACCTGAAGAGAACTTCAAATCCTGAAGGCTTCTCCCTGTCGCCAAGTACCTCAACGTAGCAACAAGCCTCTGCTCCGGAGTGATGGCTTGTCTCATGCAGGTATCCTGCCGGCTGATAAAAGGGGTCAGCAAAGCCAAAAGATGGTGAAACACGGGGTCCGTCATCCGGAGAAAGTTCCTGAAATCATCAGGATTATTCTCCCGGATCTCACGAAGCAAAGGCATGTGCGAGAACTGATCACGCTGAAGCAACCAATTCTTGGTCCACATACTCCTCGTCACTCTGTTCATGGACGGGTCTTGGCTCAAAGCTAAAAGCCCAACACCAATTCCGCGTACAGCACGAACTCGGCGACGAGTACGTATGGGAAACATCGCTCACAAAAGGTCGGCTGGTCAGAACGGACAAACAGAAAGCACCGATAAACAGCAAGGCCTGAAAGAACGAAATGAATACCAGAAACGAGCAGACAATAAGCAGTGCAAATCAAAGCGTCCTATATCAAGATATAGGCCGCAATGACCAACAAATGCGAACTGACTACACGCACTAATAAACAGATACGCACGACAAGCACAAACTGAAGAGCAGTAACGATCTGAGTGACAAAACTGAGAAGCGCGAATCTTAAGTCCCCAAACTTCGACTAACTCGCGATAAACACGGGATCAGCAGAAGGAGCCCAACGGGTGCCTGACGTGGTGCTGAACTTCCCTTTTCTAGTCTCGTGGAAGACGACTTACGTCACGAGGTTCTTGCAGACCGGAAATTCCGACAACGTTGTCCGACCGTGTGTACGCAACACCAACATCGGACAAAGTACGACCGACAGGATCCGGCCGACCTGGCCCTCGGATAATCCGCGCGTGTGTATGGGGCTTTAGACGCCATTAAAGTTCATGTGCGTGTAAAGGCAGGCGTCCAAATACTTCTGGTAATACAGTGTATATATGTGTGTGTGTGTGTGTGTGTGTGTATATATATATTGGTTTTCGGGGTCCTGTATGCGGTTAGACTGCCAAAAAATCCCACACATGTGGTATCCCTGTACTCAAAAGAATCAGCAGAATGTATTTTGGGGTGTAATTCCACATATAACCATGCCATGTTTGAACAATATATAATTTTGTGACAACTTTGTGTAAAAGAAATTAAATAATTAATATTCCCGAAACCTGTGGTAAAATATAAACTATTCAATGGACTCAACATACCTCTCAGCAAATAGCTTGAAGTGTCTTCTTTCCAAAATGGGGGGGGGGGGGGGGGGGGGGGGGGGGGTCTTGTGCTATCTTGACATTTCATGGCCTCCGAAACTGTGATAGGTAGTGAGCCCTTAGAAAGCCTGAAGGCGGTGATTGGTTTTCGGGGTCCTGTACACGGCTAGGCTCCCAAAAAGTCTCACACATGTGGTATTCCCATACTCAGGAGAACAGCAGAATGTATTTTGGAGTGTAATTTCACATATGCCCATGGTATGTTTGAGCAATATATAATTTAGTGACAACTCTGTGCAAAAACAAAAAGAATAAAAAGTTAGTAATTTTCCCATTTTCCCGCAACTTGTGGCAAAATATAAAATATTCCATGGACTCAACATGCCTCTCAGCAAATAGCTTGGGGTGTCTACTTTCCAAAATGGGGTAATTTGGGAGGATTTTGTGCTATCTTGGCATTTTATGGCCTTCAAAACTGTGATAGGTAGTGAGGAGTGAAATCGAAAATGTATGCCCTTAGAAATCCTGAAGGCGGTGCTTGGTTTTCAGGATCCATGTGGTATCCCCATACTCAGGAGAAGCAGTAGAATGTATTTTTCGGTGTAATTCCACGTATAACCATGGCATGTGTGAGCAATATATCTTTTAATGACAACTTTGTGTAATTATTTTTTTTTTTGTCCTTTTTCAATCACTTGTGACAATTTTTTTTTTTATATTCAATGGGCTCAACATGCCTCTCAGCAATTTCCTTGGGTGGTATCCCCATACTCAGGAGAAGCAGCAGAATGTATTTTGGGGTGTCATTTTACATATGCCCATAGCATGTTTGAGCAATATATCATTTAGTGACAACTGTGTGCAAAAACAAAAAACTTTGTAATTTTCCTGCAACTTGTGGCAAAATATAAAATATTCCATGGACTCAACATGCTTCTCAGCAAATAGCTTGGGGGTGTCTACTTTCCAAAATGGGGTCATTGGGGGGAGGGGTTGTACTGCCCTGCCATTTTAGCACCTCAAGAAATTAGATAGGTAGTCATACACTAAAAGCTGCGTAAATTCCAGAAAATGTATAACTTTTGCGCAAACCAAAATATGTCCGCTTATTGACATTCTTTTTTTACCAAAGACATGTGTCTAAATACATTTTGGCCTAAATGTATGACTAAAATTTAGTTTATTGGGTTTTTTTTATAACAAAAAGTAGAAAAAATATTGCAAAAAAATAAAAAAATCGCGGAGGCAATCAAATACCATCAAACGAAAATCTCTATTTGTGGGGAAAAAAAGGACACACATTTTGTTTGGGTACAACATTGCATGACTGCGCAATTACCAGTTAAAGCAGCGCAGTGCCAAATTGTAAAAAGTGCTCTGGTCATTGAGCAGCCAAATCCTCCGGGGCTGAAGTGGTTAAAAGAAAAAGCCCTCTGACATTTTGAAGGTAGTAGTCTCAAACTTTGTAAAAAGGGGTTTATATAAGCACTTTACTTTTTTAAGAGTGAGAATGATTGAGTCTATTTTCTGATATTTTTATTGGTTTGAATTCTGTTCCACAGACATTGTTTGGAAATTACCCAGGCTTATACCATAAAACCAAGAACGTGGCCAATGTGCTGTGTATTTTTACTAACTCTATAATTTCATTATTGTCACATCATAAATTCAGGTGTTTTAAAACTCACTTTGTTGACTTGAGGGGGTGAGGTGACCATATGCTATTCCAATACAAGCTATAAACGTGATAAAAAATGATAAGAAATTAAACATCCTGGAATTCAGGAGCAGCGACAGAACAGGGTAACTTCAATTCTCCCTGGTATACATGCATTTTTAATCTATCTTCGTAGACATACTACAGATAAAGAAATGAATAATGGAACTGCATGACCTATGACAAGGAGAGTATTAATCAAATTATTGTACGGAGCACCTAACAAGCAATCACACGTTTTTGTTCATTTCAGCCTCTGCGTGAATTGTTTCTGCAATGGCAGCAAAATGCCCTGGACGACACTGCACACTGGTAATTTTTTAACTTTTTGGGGGCGGGAGGTACAATTTACTGTGAAGAACACAAATGAGTATGTATTAAACATATCTGGATTTAATTTATAGAGGTCAGTTTACTAAAGGAGTAGGGGCTGCTCACTGAATAAAGTGGTTGATAACTTAGCTTAGTAAAAAACATGATGCTGTATCTACTCTTATTAGTTATGTGCAACGAAAAACAAAAAAAAACTAAAACAAAACAAAAATAAAAAACAGGATTTTTGCTTGCATATGATTGAAATATTGAAGTGAACACATATTCGCCTCATTTGCTAAGCCAAGTAAATATTCTCTTTACAAAGTTAACATTTCCACACTCTACTACAAATAAATCAATCCCAGAGTATACAGGCATGAAATATCTTATTTGAAAGTCTAGTTCTGAAATACAGTAAGTACACTTTTGTTATTCTTCTGTAAAAAGACCATACACTCTACAGGTGGCTTCTGTATATATTTACAACTTGGAGCCATGTTCCCTTATTTTTTAATTACGGTAAGTTTTGTTTTGCTAACTTGCAAATCTGAGCACAAATTTAGTTTTTTTTTCTTTGCATACCTTTTTATGGTTAAAATGTTTTAATTCTGTTTTCCTTAGATTTAATTTTCAGTTGTATGGTATAAGAAAATATCATCCAAAGATTAAAACTTAAAAAAAAAAAACATACGACTTTAAAGTGAATAACTGAAATTTAGTTTTTTTTTTTTTTTTGTAGTAGGAGTAGGGAAGGGCTAAAAAACAGGTTATATCAGGTTATTTTTGCTGCCTGTTTCCTGCTGGGGAGATTTCCCTTATACATACTGTCCTGGAAATGGAACAGGAATTTAGATTTGACCAGGATTCCCATCTTAGACAGCTGTCACCAAAATATGAGTCCCCATTGGAAAATTTTCACTCACCGCCTGCTTAGGAAACTAATCTGAAATTTTGGATTTACCTTCACTTTTTTTGTCTGTTATAAGAGTCTTTAGACGTTATAGAGGGGTCAATTTCCCCAGCAGGGACACAGCAATAAAAAATAGAGGGTCCATCCCCCTTATGCCCAGCCTGTGGTCCAGGAGCCACGTGTGGCCCTTTGGCACTTGTTGAGTTGTTGAGCTCCTGCAGATAGTAGTGTGTGCCTTACCTAGATGCTTACTGAGTCTACCATGTTCTTTTGGCTGGGTCTAGAAGTTAAATGTTTTTGTTTTTTTTTCACACTAACTTTTTTTTCTTTGCTATCCATTACCTTTTCTATTTTATGTTCTTTTCCTCTGATCTTTATAATGGATTTTGAGAAATATTAAGGGTACTTTTTAGGGAGCACAAGTGTGGAAGCATTGACTTGCAAACTGGCACTACTAACAGTGATCTCTATGAGTCTCATATAATGATTCTCCAGTTTATGGCTGTCTCCTAAATCATGTCCCTAGTCATCACTAACTCCTATTGCATGTTTAAAGTCTTGTACCATATCATATTGCATGTCTCTGCAGTCTCTAATGGCAGCCACAACTTTTTCAACACAGACACAGAGGGTGGATCCAGCCAGGCACAATGACATATGAATATTCATATGCAGAGTCCAGTTCATCCATCATTACCCCAAACTATGTTTAGCACATATCACTTGTTATCCAACCCAATAACAGAATGTCCACACAGGGTTTGGTATTCTTCTTAAGCAAAAAAGGAATCCCTACCTCTGTTCAATAGGAAATAGAAGCTTGAGCTTTGAAAATAATGGAAAGAAAGAAAGAAAGAGAGAAAGAAAGAAAGAAAGAGAAAAATAATGGAAAGGGAGGAAGGAAAGAAAAAGGAAAGGAAGGAAGGAAAGAAAGAAAGATGGAAAGAAAGAAAGAAAAGGAATAGAAAGAAAGGAAAGATGGAAAGAAAGAAAGAAAAAATGGAAAGAAGGAAGGAAGGAAGGAAAGAAAGAGAAAGAAAGAAAAATAATGGACAGAAAGAAAGAGAGGGGGATGGAGAAAGAAGGAAGGAAAGAGAAAGAAAAAGGATGAAAGGATGGAAGGAAAGAAAGAAAGCGAGGGGGATGGAGGAAGAAGGGAAGAAAGGGCATCCCCTACATCAGTGTACTCACTGGGAGGCAGGAGGGACTGGATGGATGGATCAGACTCCACTTTTCCTTTTCTGTTTGCTCAGCTGAGCTTCAGCTTGAATCTTCCCGCCCACACATCCCCTTCTCTGAGACAGAACAGAGAACACTGCCGAGGAGAGTGGGCGGGGCAGAAACTGGAGGAGAGGGCGGGAGGAGGAGGAGCAGAAGTTCTCTCTCCTCTCCTGTCTGGTTGTGCGGGCAGCAGGGGGAGGGGGAGATCTGTCAGAGAAGGCTCTGCTGAGTGGCTCTCCCTGTCTGTGATCTGGAGCTGTACGTGAGCTCTGATCACACGTCTCACTCGCAGCCTGTATCTCTCCCTGTAGCAGAGCGAGGGGACTCAGGACTGTGTGATGGCGGAGATCTCTGCTGCTGGAAGAGGCGTCTCTCTAATTAGGTAAACTAGCCGGCCGTGCGAGGCCCCTGTGACTGCAAGGCCTGAGGCTACCGCCTAATTAGAGAGCCACCTCTGAATATAAGTAAACCCTCCCCTTGTTAAACTATCCACTTAGTTTATGTTTCAATGTTTTTATTAAAGTTTTATACAGTGACATTTGTACAATAAAGTGTTTGATTTTACAAAATACAGTTTGTACAGTATAAATGTTCGTTTGGTAATATAGTCATAGTGCAAATGTAAACCATTATTTACCATAACGGGGTAACAAAATTAAAAGGAAGTAAGAAGGAAAGGATAAGAGGAACTGTAACCTGTCGAACAGTGGTGGCTGGTACTTTACCATAGCTGAGTTTCTGGAGCTCAGGAGCTGCCAACCTATTTTCACTGTTACTCTCCAGCCCTGTGCCCTCCCCCCCCCCCGGGGCAAAACCCACCCCCATCTAACTATTCGGGGGGTAATAGGCTTCACCTCCAGGCGGCGGGGGCCCCAGGGCCGGGCTATATTCCTCTCTGGTGGTCGGCGCCTCCATGCTCTTTAATTATAACTCGTGTTCGTTAGTTATTCAATGTCTGCTAAGTCTCACTCAGAGAAATAGCGACGGAAGAGCAATAGGGGTGATGAGATAGCATTTTAAAGGAGACGATGTCGGGGACAGGTAAGAAAAGAGTGGTGTTAGAAGGAGAGAAAGGGGGGAATGAGGGGAGGGAGGGGTATTGACGAGCTCTGGTCCTTTTCCCTTGTTGTCGTTTGTCTTTGTCTTTTTTATGTTGCTAAAGGTCTGGGGTCACTAGCCAGATAGTCTATCCATGGATCCCAGGTTTTGTGGAAACGCTCCATTTTGTCCTGGACTAGGGCGGTTAGCCTCTCATTAAGCATCAACCATGAGATTTTATTCTTAAGCTGGCCTATCGGTAATGCTGCGGATCTCCAGTTCCTGGCTATCGTGATCTTTGCTGCTATAAATATGAAAGTGAGTAACCGCTTCTTTGGGCCGTAGATCCCAGGTATGCTCCCCCCCAGCAGTGCGTGTTTAGCTGATTTGATTAGATTTACCTGGGCAAGGGTATAGAGGAGATTATAGACTCTAATCCAGAATCTCCTGACCTTAGGGCAGGTCCACCAGATATGGTACGTGGTTCCCTCCTGTCCGCAGCCTCTAAAACATCTGGAAGTTATTCCCTGGACAAAAGTGGCCAATCTAGATGGCACCATATACCATCTCAGCAATACCTTATAATTAGCTTCTATTATTGAAGTATTAATGAGAGACTTAGATGCTGCCCCAGCTAGATCCTGCCATTGTGTCAAGTCGAGGGTTTCCTGGAGATCCCTCTCCCACTGGAGCATATAATTTAGTTTGGTTGTGGCTTTCGTTAGTAGTATATATATTATTGATATATGTCCTTTGATTTTATCATATCCTGAACACAACTGCTCCATTGGGGTCAGCATCCCCAGGTTACCTCTACGAGCTAACTGTTGTAGAAAGTGGTGTATCTGCGCATATCGATAGCTTTCAGCTGGTGGCATTTGATACTTCTCTACCATGGTTTGTTGTGTTAGGATCCCTTTGTGGTTATACAGGTCAGCTATTCTTAGCAGGCTTTTGTTAGTCCACCATTCAAAGACTTGCGGAGTGAGGCCCGGGGTAAACGCACTATTGTTAAGTATTGGAGCCAACGGGGTATGGGGAGATTTAAGTTTATGTATTCTTGTTATCCTGTCCCATATATCCATGGAATAGGATAAAGTTGGGCACAGAATTAGTCGTCGCTCTCTACTTGGAAGCCACATAATGTGGGATATTGGATTGGGTTGGCATGAGTATGACTCCATGGTCATCCAGATCGCCTTTGGGGCTTTAGAATGGTATCTGGCCAGTTGGGCCAATTGTGCTGCATAGAAATATTTTTGCAGGTCTGGTAGTCCCAGTCCCCCTTTTTGTTTTGGTGTGTACATAGTGCTCTTGTTGACCCTAGGCCTCTTATCTCCCCATATGTACTGTAGGATCTTTTTCTGTAGCTGCTTTAGGTCTTTAGTTATCAGTGATATTGGTAAAGTTCTGAAATAATACAAAATCCTTGGTAAAATATTCATTTTTACTGAGTGGAGTCTGCCAAACCACGATGGAGGTTGTACTTGCCACTTTGCCATGTCGTCAGTTAGTTTCTTTATAAGAGTTGGATAGTTTCTTTCATAGAGCGTGTGTATAGAGGGGGTCAGGTGTATGCCCAAGTAAGGGATATCTTTTTGTTCCCACTTAAAGGGATGGGACTGTTCTAGTGACTCTTGGATGGACCTGGGGAGTGTAAGATTTAATGCCCTAGATTTGCTATGGTTTACATATAACCCTGATATCTTAGAGAACGGGTCCATAATTGCATACAGATTTGGGAGTGTGGTGGTTGGGGATGTCAGTGTCAATATTAGGTCGTCTGCAAATAGCAGGCATTTATGTTCTAGTCCTCCACATCTTATGTCTCTAATATCAGGGCTCGATCGCAATTTGATTGCTAACGGTTCGATTGCCAAAGCAAACAACAATGGTGACAATGGGCATCCCTGTCTGGTTCCCCTCCTGACGGCCAGGGGCCTTGAAGAGTAGCCCCTGACCATCAGGGAGGCCGACGGGGTATCGTATAGAGTCTGCAGTAGTCTCAGAAAAGATTCCCCAAACCCAAAACGTCTCAACACTTGAAATAGATAATCCCATGAGAGGGAATCAAATGCCTTCTGTATATCTAGTGATAATAGCATTCCCTGTCTGGTGCCCTCCCCGTCCCAGTTGGATTGGATTGCTGATATCAAGTTAATTAGTCTGCGGGTTTGGTCAGTGGCCTGTCTTTGTGGTACAAATCCTGTCTGGTCAGGGTGTATGTATTGTGGGAGGAAGGTATTTAGTCTTGTGGCTAAAATCTTTGTTAGTAGTTTTAGATCAGTATTGATCAGTGAGATTGGGCGGTAGTTTGAACAGTCTGTATGGTCTTTGCTTGGTTTCGGTATGACGTTTATGTATGCCGTATTTTCTTGTTCTGGTAATTTCGTACCTCGTCTCAGATCATTAAAATATAAACAGAGATGCGGGGTGAGTAGGTGTTGATATTTTTTGTAGTATATCCCTGGGTATCTATCCACTTAGTTTAAAATAGAAATGTAAGGCAAAACATGTGTGTATATACAGGGCCGCTGATAGGCCAGTACAACTGGCCCTGTTGTACTGGGCCCGGCCAGCAGGGGGGCCCGGGCAACCTGAACAGATAAGTAACTAAGAGTCCTAAATACCGCCAAACAACTAACCTCCCCCCTGCCGTTTACTTTTTACGTTATTATTTTTCTTTACTGATAGCTATGTGGACAAAAGGTGGCAGCAGGGGAGGGACTATTTTTTCTATTTCGGGCGCGGAAGAATGCCTCTACCGCGCCCGCTCCTCATCTCCTCATGCTGGCTGGTGCCGTCCTCATGGCGCCTCAGAGTGATTCCTCTCTTTCTGCGTGAGAGAAGTAGCAGTGAAGCGGCGACTCAGGTGAGCAACGGTGGCAGAGAAAAAAAAAGAAACAGCTGGCATCGGCATCACATCTGATTGGAATTGTTTGTGGACTCTCCTGGCCAGGCAGCAGCAGAATCAGGGAAGAAGTGACCCAGCTAACAATGACCCAGGTGTGTGCTTGCTTGGGGGGGCTTCAAGATCTACTACTACTGCAGAAGCATCTATACATTATGGCATTGGTGGCACTGTCAGCAGGTAGCACATGCGTTATGGCATTAGTGTTATGGGTGGCACTGTCTGCAGCACAATATGGCATTGGCGGCATGGGTGGCACTGTCTGCAGGTAGCACATGTGTTATGGCCCCTAACGTATGTGCTGCCTGCAGAGACAGTGCCACCCATGACGCTGATGCCGTAATGTGCTGCAGACAGTGCCGCTGGCATTATGGAGGGGGCAAGGGTGGGGCCAGGGGTGGGGCTGAAGGAGGGACCAGGGGTGAAGCTGAAGGGGACCCTGTCAGGTAGGCTGAACTGGGCCCTGTGTGTGTGTGTGTGTGTGTGTGTGTGTGTGTATATATATATATACACACACACACACACACACAAACACACAGTATATATAAAACATTATAAATATATGTTTTATTTTTCTTTATAAGCTTTTACATGATCTCTGTTCTCAGCTGCATAAGGGGCTTGGTGGGGGAGGAGACTGAGGGGGGGGGGGGGTGTAAGCAGGAGGCAGAGAAACAGCAACACTCCCAGTGAAGAGCTGTGCAGGGTGTCAGCACAATTCCTGGTCCTTGGAGGACATGCAGGCCATTCCCCTAGCACAGAGAGGAAACTAACCATGCCGAGAAGGGTGAGCTTCTATGCCTAGGGTGGTCAGTTTGAATTATGAACGCAGGGGGACCAACAGGATCACCAGGTATTTCACACAAAGATGCAATGCAAAGAGAACAGAATACTTTTTTAAATAAGTACATGGTACAACATACACATGTAGCGGTACCCCCGTAGGGGCTGCTGGGTGATGTGGCCCATCTGTCACCCTGCCCAGCCTGGCATTTACTTCCAGTCACTCGAAGACAATGAACAAGTCCATCAGCTTTGTTTTTGTATTTTATTGAGGCATTAAAACTTGGATGGGGTTAAGGAATTCATATGATGCCCAGAAAATGATTCTTGCATGGTTTGGGACAATTCAGATATTCTCCTCCTGCAAAACTCTTGCTGCAGACTATCTCTTCTTCTCCCTTCAGCACAATTCTTCAGGCGCAGCTAGCACATTGTTAGGCCTAACTCTGGTTTCAGCCAGGCCTTAGCAAAGTTCCTTATTACAGGCAGGACCGCGGGCCCCTATAGTGTAGCAAAAAAAAAAAAAAGTCCTGGTGCTAGCTGCCCTCTTTGGTGGACTACTGATCCCAGTCAGCCCTTTGCAGGCCCTGACAGCCCTCCTGACTGCAGGAGCCCGACTTCACTACCAGTAACATCACATTCTCTCCCACTGGCTCTTCATCCATCTCAGACTGCACACTCCCAGTTCTCTCCGGCATGCCTCTCCCAGATCTCCCGACTGTGCCTGCCACTCACTGACACCCGATGGATCCATCCTGGAGACTTGCCCAGGTGTATACCCCGCTGTCCTCTCCTGCTCCTGTTCAGGACACCCCTTGGGTTGTGTGGGGTTCCTGTTCAACTTCAAGCCCCTGGCCCAAGGTCACCCCCCCAGACTGGGGGGCTCCCTCTAAGGCCCCGACAGCCTAATACTCCATCTCCAGTTCTTCCATCCGCACAACTCCTCCCCAGCTGGGCTGACTCCATTTTAAGGAGGCCTGCCCCCTGCCAATCCAGGTTGCCAATCAAAGTTGGGGATTGGTCAGGGCTCCTTAGAACACCCCAGGCAGCTTTACCTTTCTTCCCCACCTTCCTTCTAGAAGCCTCTAGAAGCAGAAGGGAGGTAACCGAAAGATGAAACTAGCTGTGAGTCCATAGCCTACTCCTAAAGCCCTGTACACACGATTGGATTTTCCGACGGGAAACGTTGGATGTCAGGCTGTTGGCAGAAAATCCGACCGTGTGTATGCTCCATCGCACAATTGTTGTCGGACTTTCCACCAACAAATGTTAACTAGCATGTCTTCAAATTTCCGCCAACAAATGTGTGTTGTCGGATTTTCCAATCGTGTGTACACAAGTTTGTCGGACAAAAGTCCAAAGTACAAACATGCATGCTCGGAAGCAAGGATTTTTTTATTTTGGCAAGTTAGCACAACACCATTATCCCGTCATTTTTAAGATCAAAGATACAGCTATGTGGGTGTCCCTTGTTAATTTTACATTGTATTTTTTTAAATGTAACTGCCTACTCCCAAACTGTCATTTGAAGTAAAACACATAGACACATAGTAAACACACAAACACAAACAAGTATTATTCTCCACAATTTTTTTATTGTGCATTAAAATAAGAAAACAAATAAAATTATACATGCTATCTGCCAATAGAACTTAACCAAAAAGTGCATTCTATGCATCCAAAAATATAGAAAATATAACAAATCAAATCATTATTCAACCAAAAAAATTATGTCAAAGCAATAACACCAAGACCAATAATAAATAACACGTTATTTCCTCCGAATCCGCAACATGTCTGGTTGACGAACAGCCGCTCAGAAACTAACTGAAAAGCACGAAATGAAAAGCGCAAACTGAAAAGCGCTTAATGAAAAACGCGAAAAGAAAAGTGCAAATCAACACTCACCAAACTTCTAACACGAAATTAGCAGAAGGAGCCCAAAGGCTGGCGATAAAGAGCTGAAAAACCACGTAGTCCATCACTACTTTCGTAATTTTGCCCAACATTTGTGTGACCGTGTGTATGCAAGACAAGTTTGAGCCAACACTCTTTGGACAAAATTCCACGGTTCTAGTTGTCAGAAAGTCCGATCGTGTGTACGAGGCATAAGCCTCTCCCAGCCCAACAAACAGGCCTAGCGTCTGGCTAGGCCTGCTTACATTTATCTGCACTACAATAAGATCTCACTCTAGCACCTACATTAGGTAGAGGGTGCTACACACATATCACAAATATAAAATGATTGGGTATCATACACTTTCATACTCTCAAAAATAAATATAATTTGCCTCATCAATACTTTCCCCATCTATTCTCCTATTCTGTATTGTATATTTCCTGCATGTTACCTGCTACATATTTGTTTTCCCATTATGCTGACCAGGTTCATATTTGAGAATGGACTGCACATACCAAAAAATAAGTATTTTCTCCACCAGGGAAATCACAAAAGTCTTACACTAACTGTTCATAAAACAGTTTTATTTGTATTTCCATGATCCATAATATCACACCGGATTGGGCCACATCCTTAAAAATGCATACAGGTGGCATGTCAAAGGATTGCAGGATTAGGTCATTCACCTGTCTGACTTGCTGTTTTATGGATCATTGAACTACAAATAAGCCCTGGTTCACACCAATGTGATATGTTATGCAATTTGACAGGTCAAAATCGCAAGACAAGTCGCACCCCATTAACGGCAATAGAACCGTTAGAAAGCAGCGACTTTAAAAAAGGTTCCTGCACTATTTCAGTGTTATTTCATGTGCGACTTGCATTGACATCTGTGTAAATAAAGTCATACAGATATCAGCAAGCCACACATTAAATCGCACTGATTGGCAACTTTGATATCGTGCTGAACCAACGCAATTTCAAAGCCACACTAGCGCTAAGGTAGTGTTTTATGGTAAACTAGGGTTGAACTTTTGAGATTCTCATAGTATGAATTATTTCTGAGCACAATGAAGAGTCAGAAAGGCAAAGACAGCAATCCATGTGAGCCATATGATCCACAATATGCCTGCATTAAAGCAGTGGTAAGGGATATATTATTTTTTATTAAAATAACAAACATGTTATATTTACCTGCTCTGTGTAATAGTATTATTACACAGAGCAGCCCTAAATCTCCTCTTTTTTTTTATTCTTTCAAATATATATTTATTGAGTTTTGAAAAATAGGGCACGGCCCATAACAATACAGTAATATTTTTTTTAACGGTGGAGGTCACAGCCTCCTAACAATTTACACGGGAACACGGAAATATACACGGAACATACACGGAATTTCGGAAATATTAGAGATAGTGGGCGGCTCGTGTCCATAAACGCCAAACAGTTATTTCGTACAGAGAAAATCTAGAAAAGTTAGAGGTAGCTACAGAAGTGGGGGAAAGGGCAAAAGAGAGAGAGAAACTGAAGGGGGGAGAGGTATGTATGGGGCGGGGGGGGGGAAGAGGTTGGGGTAGGAGGGGGGGCTGGCTTTTGGGCTTATTAGTCTCTATGGTTCAGATCGGTTGAAAAGTCCTAGTTTAAGTTGAATTTGGTAACTCATGTCCCAAGGAGGGATTTACCCTCTTCTGAGTATATAAACATGTTCCATCCGGTCCAAATTTTTTTGTAGGATTCGTGTCTGTCTTGGGCAGTCATTATCAGGTCTTCCATTTTATTTATTTCTTCCACCTTCCGCAGCCACATCGCTGCGGTCGGTGGACATTGTTGTTTCCAAAGCAAACGGATGCAGGACTTGGCTGCATTTGTCAGGTGGCGTAATATAGATTTTTTTATATACTCTGGGCGGTAGAGTAGAGATGTGGAGTAGAAAAAATGCAGAGTTGTTCGGGGTCTGGAAGTCCGTAAATCTTTGGGAGATGTCACGAACCACAGTCCAGAAAGCCTTCAGCCTTGGGCAGGACCAGAACAAGTGCAGTATTGTCCCTCTGTCCTCACGACGCCAGCAGTGTTCTGGTGTGTCAGGGAAAATGGTGTGTAGTCGACTTGGTGACAGGTTCCACCTTGTCAGGATCTTGTAATTAGTTTCCTGTATTTTAGTGCATAGTGAGGACTTGAGGGAGAATCTGATCGTGTTTTGTTTTTGAGTTGTAGTAAATCTACGGTTGAGGTCTGTTTCCCATTTCACAATGCATGGCAAATAGGGATGAGCCGAACACCCCCCCGTTCGGCTCGCACCAGAACCCGCGAACGGACCTAAAGTCCGTGCGAGCTTTAGAACCCTATTAGTTATAATGGATGCGAACGTTCGAAATTAAAAGTGCTCATTTTAAAGGCTAATATGCATGTTAATGTCATAAAAAGTGTTTGGGGACCTGGGTCCTGCCCCAGGGGACATGTATCAATGCAAAAATTTTTTTTAAAAACGGCCGTTTTTTCAGGAGCAGTGATTTTAATAATGCTTAAATTGAAACAATAAAAGTGTAATATTCCTTTAAATTTCGTACCTGGGGGGTGTCTATAGTATGCCTGTAAAGGGGGCGCATGTTTCCCGTGTTTAGAACTGTCTCTGCGCAAAGTGTCATTTTTGAAAGTAAAAAAGCTATTTAAAATCACTCGCGGCTAATGTTAATTCACGGCTCCCGTAATACAGAGAACAGTGATTCATTGAAACTCATTCATAAAAAAAAGTCATTGATAAAAAAAAAAAAAAAAATGAAAAAAAAAAAGCGTAGGGGTCCCCCCAAATTCAATAACCAGGCCCTTCAGGTCTGGGATGGATATTAAGGGGGATCCCAGCCAAAAAAAAAAAAAAAAAATGGCGTAGGGTCCCCCTCAAAATCCATACCAGACCCTTGAGGTCTGGTATGGATTTTAAGGGGAACCCTAGCCAAAAAAAATGGCGTGGGGTCCCCCTCAAAATCCATACCAGACCCTTATCCGATCACGCAACCTGGCAGGCCGCAGGAAAAGAGGGGGGGACGAGAGCGGCCCCCCCTCTCGCCTGAACCGTACCAGGCCACATGCCCTCAACATTGGGAGGATGCTTTGGGGGTCTAAGACCCCTAAAGCACCTTGTCCCCATGTTGATTAGGACAAGGGCCTCTTCCCCACAACCCTGGCCGGTGGTTGTGGGGGTCTGCGGGCGGGGGGCTTATCGGAATCTGGAAGCCCCCTTTAACAAGGGGACCCCCAGATCCCGGCCCCCCCCCCTGTGTGAAATGGTAAGGGGGTACAAAAGTACCCCTACCATTTCACCAAAAAAGTGGCAAAAATGGTAAAAATGACAGGAGACAGTCTTTGACAATTCCTTTATTAAAATCTTCTTTCTTCTTTCTTCATCCTTCGGATTCTTCATCTTCTCCTTCCTTCATCTTCTTCCATCTTCTTCTTCCATTTTCTTCTTCCTCCGATCCGCTTCTTCTTGCGCTGGTCTTCTCGTCCTTCTCGTCCGGCATCTTCTTCCGTCGGCGTCGGTGTCGGTGTCTTCTTGGGCCGCTCCGCGCAATGGGAGGCTCCCGCTGTGTGAGGCTCCGCTCCATCTGACAGGTCTTTTAAAACGGAGGGCACCTGGTGACCCCGCCCCCCTCTGACGTCATGGGGAAAGCCATCATGGAATTCCCCATGACGTCCCTGTGCGTCAGAGGGGGCGGGGTCACCAGGTGCCCTCCATTATAAAAGACCTGTCAGACGGAGCGGAGCCTCACACAGCGGGAGCCTCCCATTGCGCGGAGCGGCCCAAGAAGAGACAGAGACACCGACGCCGACGGAAGAAGATGCCGGACGAGAAGGACGAGAAGACCAGCGCAAGAAGAAGCGGATCGGAGGAAGAAGAAAATGGAAGAAGAAGATGGAAGAAGATGAAGGAAGGAGAAGATGAAGAATCCGAAGGATGAAGAAAGAAGAAAGAAGATTTTAATAAAGGAATTGTCAAAGACTGTCTCCTGTCATTTTTACCATTTTTGCCACTTTTTTGGTGAAATGGTAGGGGTACCCCCTTACCATTTCACACAGGGGGGGGCCGGGATCTGGGGGTCCCCTTGTTAAAGGGGGCTTCCAGATTCCGATAAGCCCCCCGCCCGCAGACCCCCACAACCACCGGCCAGGGTTGTGGGGAAGAGGCCCTTGTCCTAATCAACATGGGGACAAGGTGCTTTAGGGGTCTTAGACCCCCAAAGCATCCTCCCAATGTTGAGGGCATGTGGCCTGGTACGGTTCAGGCGAGAGGGGGGGCCGCTCTCGTCCCCCCCTCTTTTCCTGCGGCCTGCCAGGTTGCGTGCTCGGATAAGGGTCTGGTATGGATTTTGAGGGGGACCCCACGCCATTTTTTTTTGGCTAGGGTTCCCCTTAAAATCCATACCAGACCTCAAGGGTCTGGTATGGATTTTGAGGGGGACCCTACGCCATTTTTTTTTTTTTTTTTTGGCTGGGATCCCCCTTAATATCCATCCCAGACCTGAAGGGCCTGGTTATTGAATTTGGGGGGACCCCTACGCTTTTTTTTTTGTTTTTTATTAATGAATGACAGCTCTCTGTGTTACAGGAGCCATCAATTCATTAGCCGCGAGTGATTTAAATAGCTTTCTTCCTGCAAAAATGACACTTTTTTGCAGGGAAAGTTCTAAGCACAGGAAACCTGCCCTCCTTCACAGGCTACCTATAGACACCCCCCAGATGTGATACTGCAATGCTGTTCTAACAGCATGCACACACATATCCCCAGAAATAAAGCACATATTGTTGTCAGCAGTCAGCAGCACACTGACACGCTGACACTGTGAGTGAAACATAATATGCGAGGCCGCCGCCGCGGCGGCCTCTTATACCGTGGGGCGTGTATTAAAGCCCCTGAGCTATAATTGGCTACAGGCATCCTGCCTGTAGCCAATTATGGCTCTCCTCGCTGCCGGCGCTGTGATTGGCCAAGCATGCGGGGTCACAGTGCATGCTTGGCCAATCATCAGCCAGCATTGCACTGCGCGGGCCGCAATGCATTGCGGGGCCGCTCGCATCACACGAATTTGATGCGAGCGGCCCCAATAGTTCTGGGCTCGCCGAGCGAGCGAACACCCGGTGCTCGATTTGAACATGGGTTCGAATCGAACACCGGGCTCATCCTTAATGGCAAACATGGTGGTTGAGGTGGTGTGTTCAGGAGGCTGTACATTTTGGAAAGTACCTGTGGTAATGGTTCCTCCTCCGAGCAGTACTCCTTGAACGTGGTCAGAGGTCTAGTGTAACTTAGGGGGTCTGGCATAGTTCGAAGGAAGTGGTGTACCTGTGCTGCGTTCCAGAATGTGAGTCGAAAGGTGCCCGCGGAGTCCATAAGCTCCGAAATGGAGGGCAACTTGTTCTGTATCACAAACTGGGAGGCCGTTATATAGTTAGAGTCCCTCAGTGTCTGAAATTGTGTAGGTGAGATCCTGGGTGACTTTTTAGTTGACAGGGAGTTTTGTAATGCAATGTGAGAGCCCTGTCGCAAGGTGTTCCCTATCAGTGGGTGTCATTTTAACTCCGTGGGTAGGGAGTCGTAGCACCCCAGTGCATTCTTCAGGGGTATAGTAGATTGGTGTTGTTCTATTTCTGCCCACAATTTGGACTCAAAATGCCGTCTCCAGTCGATAATTCTGCCTAGGTGTACTGCCTGGTAGTATCTCCTGACGTTGGGTAGCGCTAGGCCCCCATATTCTTTTGACATGGTAAGTTGGGTGCGGGGGATGCGCGTTTTTTTGTGTGCCCAGACAAAACGGTTAAAGAGAGCCTGCACTTGCTTGAAATATGAGGGGGGTATCCTAATTGGCAGTGCTTGGAAGAGGTATGGGAATTTTGGTAATATGCTCATCTTCAATAAGTTCCCAAACCATGAGTGCAGGCCTTTGTGCCAGGTGTCTAATAGCACCCTGGTCTTTGCTAACAGAGGGGGGAAGTTGCTTTCGTAGATGCTGGAGAGGTCAGGTGGTATGTTAGTACCTAAGTAAGTCAAGGATGAGGACGTCCATTTAAATCGGAAGTTCGACTGAACCGTTGGGAGGGTGTGTGGTGGTATCGCTATTCCCATGGCTTCTGATTTAGAGAAGTTTATCTTTAGGTTAGAATTAGATAAACTTCCATAAATTTCAAATTCTCTGAGGAGATTCGGTAAGGATATCGCTGGATTGGTTAGCGAAAAGAGCAGGTCGTCCGCTTAGGCTGAAATTTTGTGTTGTGTGTGGCCCACAGTTACACCTTGTATGTCAGGGTTTAGTCTAATTGTAGACAGGAAAGGTTCTAATGAGAGGGCAAATAGGAGGGGGGATAGGGGGCATCCCTGTCTTGTCCCATTGGATATTGGGAGAGGGTCAGACAGAACTCCATTCGCCTTTACTTGAGCTGTTGGGTTGGAGTATATTCCGGTTATCCGGTTGAGCATTACTTCCCCCAAGCCAATATGTTTGAGTACCGCAAACATAAATGTCCAGTTAACTCGGTCGAATGCCTTTTCGGCATCGGTGTTTAAAAACACACATGGGGTATTCGTGGATCGCGTGACATGTATCAGATTTAGCACTTTAGTAGTACTGTCTCTAGCCTCCCTAGAGGGGATGAAGCCCACTTGGTCCAGGTGTATAAGTTGTTGGAGGTGTTGTGCTAGCCGGGTAGCCAATATCTTAGTGAATAGCTTGATATCTATGTTCAAAAGCGATATGGGTCTGTAGCTACCACATGCCGCGGGGTCTTTCCCTTCCTTGTGGATCACTGAGATATGGGCACCTAGGGTGTCTCTGGCAAATACGTTACTGAAGTCCACTGCATTAAACAATGTGATCATACCTGGGCCTAGTATTGGGAGAAGCGTCTTAAGCCCCATACACACGCTCGGACAATCCGCGGACCAGGTCGGTCGGACTTTGTCCGACGTACTTTGTCCGATGTTGGCGTTGCGTACACACGGTCGGACTACGTTGTCGGAATATCCGGTCCGGAAGAACGTCGTGACGTAAGTCGTCGTCCACGAGATTACAAAAGGGAAGTTCAGCACCACGTCAGGCACCCGTTGGGCTCCTTCTGCTGATCCCGTGTTTATCGAGAGTTAGTGGAAGTTTGGTGACTTAAGATTCGCGCTTCTCAGTTTTCTGACTCAGATCGTTACTGCTCTTCAGTTTGTGCTTGTCGTGCGTATCTGTTTATTAGTGCGTGTAGTCAGTTCGCATTTGTTGGTCATTGCGGCCTATATCTTGATATAGGACGCTTTGATTTGCACTGCTTATTGTCTGCTCGTTGCTGGTATTCACTTCGTTCTTTCAGGCCTTGCTGTTTATCGGTGCTTTCTGTTTGTCCGTTCTGACCAGCCGACATTTTGTGACTTTCTGAGCGATGTTTCCCGTGCGTACTCGTC
This sequence comes from Lithobates sylvaticus, assembly GCA_028564925.1. NCBI lineage: Eukaryota > Metazoa > Chordata > Amphibia > Anura > Ranidae > Lithobates > Lithobates sylvaticus. Next base: position 402,022,860 of record CM053026.1, read on the forward strand.
GCCGAGTTCGTGCTGTACGCGGAATTGGTGTCGGGCTTTTAGCTTTGAGCCAAGACCCGTCCATGAACAGAGTGACGAGGAGTATGTGGACCAAGAATTGGTTGCTTCAGCGTGACCAGTTCTCGCACATGCCTTTGCTTCGTGAGATCCGGGAGAATAATCCTGATGATTTCAGGAACTTTCTCAGGATGACGGACCCCGATTTTCACCGTCTTTTGGCTTTGCTGACCCCCTTTATCAGCCGGCAGGATACCTGCATGAGACAAGCCATTACTCTGGAGCAGAGGCTTGTTGCCACGTTGAGGTACTTGGCGACAGGGAGAAGTCTTCAGGATTTGAAGTTCTCTTCAGGTATCTCTCCCCAGGCCCTGGGAATCATTATTCCAGAGACCTGTTCTGCCATCATTCAGGTCCTGCAGGAGGACTATATTAAGGTAACATTTATACTTTACTATTCCCTTCTATGTATGCTCTGTTTGCTAATGACTTGTATTTTTGACCTCCTTCCCTAATTACCATGATTGCAATATGTTCTAATATGCTGTGCCCCTTTTCTCCTTCATGCATTTTTCCCTTCACTTACCTCACCAGCATGCTCTTCTGCCCCAATAGACACCTATGGCCTAGTCACTTAAGCAATGTCTTTTGTCTGCTGCATAGTATTGTTTGCCCCAAAACACCCCCTAAAATATGCACAAATGTTTGCTGTGTGGTTTACTTCATGTAGAGCCCCCTTTTTTTTTTCTTTTGGTGGGGGGGGGCAAACTCATTAGGAACCCCCTCCCCCAACTGCTCTGTCAGATGGTACCAATCCTTTATCTGCTGGCTTTCCCAAGGTCCATACACACTATATACCTACCTCTTTATGGTGCGCATCTTTAGGGATGAATTCAGCAAAGCATGTAGTGCAAGGGGCTGCCTCCATACATTCCATTTCCTATTTTTTTGTCTTCTTTCCCTCCTATTAGCTTGCTTGGTAATTTAATAATGTCACACTGTGCCTGCCTTTTTTGGGGGGGGGGGGTTTGAAATGTTATTTGATCTTTCCTGTGGCCTGCCAATAGTGTTAAGTACAGAGGGTCTGGCCAAACTAGCCCACATTATTGAGCCATTTGCCAATCAATGAAGTGCAGAGGGTTAGCTGTCCACCCCCCCCCCCCCAAAACCCCTAGTTATTGCCAATGGCCCATCAGAAGTGGGGGGATTGATGGGGGGGTGAGTAATCTGTGAAGGGGAGCCTCTACTTTTCTGTGCAAATACTTTCCAGCCTCCAATTTTATACAATGCTCTTGTTCCAAGATGTTGATTGTCTAATCTGCTTGCAATGTTTAGGTGCAAAGTGACTAATTTTTTTTTCTTGTTTCACTCCACAGTTCCCTTCCACGCCACAGGAATGGCAGACTGTGGCCTCCCACTTTGCCAGCCGTTGGGACTTTCCTAACTGCGGAGGGGCAATTGATGGGAAACACGTCCGCATCGTCCCACCGCCCAACTCGGGGTCCTACTATTATAATTATAAAGGGTTTAATAGTGTAGTGATGTTGGCGGTGGTGTCGGCAACATACGAGTTTATGTATGTGGACGTGGGGATGAACGGCCGGATATCGGATGGTGGGGCCATTACGCACACGGAGTTCTACTGGCGTCTCCAAAGTGGCAGTCTGTGCTTGCCACCTCCAGAGGAGAATGCCGAAGGACTCCCCTTCGTCTTTGTCGCAGATGAAGCGTTTGCGTTGACTCCCCATGTGATGAGGCCGTTCCTGATGAGGACCCTCACCCCGGACCAGAGGGTCTTCAACTACAGGCTGTCCAGAGCCAGAAGAGTTGTCGAACGCTTTTGGCATCCTGGCCAGCCGCTTCCGCCTGTTCCTGACGGCATTTAACTTGGCGGAATACAAACTCAACCACATAGTTCTTGCCTGTTGCATATTGCACAACTTCCTCAAAAGACATAACAGGAACTATGTGGTGGCCGTTGGCCCAGATGTGGAGGGCCCTCCAAATGCGGAACTCACAGCCCTTCGAGTGGCACGTCCAGGCTTGCCCCCTCTAAATGCCCGTGTGGTCCGGGACCAATATATGCAGTACTTTGTGGGTAGGGGGGCCATTGCTCTGCCTGACGATGTGTGAGAGGCATTTTTTAATAAATCTGATATTTTAACCAACCTATGATTTCTTGTCATTTCAGTCTTCTTTTTAGCTTATTTTACTTTGACATTTTTTCCCTTTGCCTTCGACAGTGGGAATGCACTTTCTGGGCAAAAGGAGGTAACAGTCTCTTCTTCCCAAAAAGATTATTCTCATGTTGTGTGTTTGCTACCTAATCTTTGGTCTAGAGAAGGTTTGTACTGCATAACTGACACACAAAATACTCCTTTTCATCACCAGGTCTGACATGTGTGTATTCTCCAAAATGCTGTGCTCCGTGTTTTTGTACAAAGCACTGTGGGTGTCATTTACATAAGTCAAATCCGCTATGCTCTACAAGTGCATTGAAAAAGTTCCCCGGGAAAGAAAATTGGAGTGCAAAGTGGATTTGCCTTTAGTAAATAACACCCATTGCCCCCCATATCCTTTTCATTTTACATACATAATGCATTGTGTTTTTTAAATAAGGAAGCCACACATTTAGAAAAATAAAAGTTTACTAGGAAAACATTCCCAAGTGCGTTTACAATCTTCACGCCAAAACTGACAACATCTTGGTTATTTACAACATTGTTTACAAACATTCCGCAATTGGTAAAACCAGGCATGGAGCAAAACAGAACCTAGGAACTTGGAAAGTTCAACTTTGTAAAGTGAAGACAAGATCAGACATGACTATATGTTCAAAGTGTGTTTGATCTTGCCTTCATCACATGGGGGGGTCACCCCCGAAAAGTGGAAATTTGGAACATGCACACAATTTGGGACTGAAAATGGTCATTAGATGGTAAAACACATGCCTAGAAGCTTCAAAAGTGCCATTTTCCATCATGGGGATGAATGGACGTTTTTTGGGGGTGCAACCCCTTCACCACAACCACTTTCGTAGTTCGTAAAGTGTTTGCACCCCCAAAAAAACGTTGCCATTCATCCACCATGGTGGGAGCTAGCACATGTGGACACAATGTGTGCATGTTCCAAATTTCAGACAGTTTTTAAGTTGCAAATGTGTTCAGAAGCTGGCACAAATGTGTGTTAATTACTTGGTGCGTTTTCATATTTTTCCTAAAACATCAATGATGTTCTTCAATTTTTGTTGAACATCATTGATGTTTTGCTTTATGTAATCTAGATCTCTATTGCAGACCATTATCTCTCCGATGAGTACGTGGGCACTCTCTGTGGTAAAGTGCGATTTTTCTTCCACAACATCCACGTCACCTAAAAACCACAAACAAACAAAAATGGGGTGTTGGAAATGAGGCAGCCATACATGGATTAGCTTACCAGTAGCTGTGTTCTCCCACACTCACCTGTTGTGGTGACAATTTCTCCAAGTTCGATGATCTCTCCTTCCTCCTCCTCCTCCTCCTCTGCTTCTGCTCTTTCCCCTTTTTTGGGAGGTGTTGGTTTGGGGGTTTCCTCAGACGGCCCAAGTTTTCGCTCCCCTATGAGAATGTCCAAAAGGAAGATTTAGCAACACAAGCTATTGAGGGCAGAAATAGGAAATGACAAACATTGCTTGAAAGTGACGGACACTATTTTAGTTTGGCCAGTTACAAATGTCAACTACATGAATGAAGTCACTTTGTAAAGGTGCTAAACTGACTAGCTTTTTGGTAGAAGTTTGTGTGATGGAGACCCCCCTCTAGTATCCACTGGAGCACATGTGTGGAAAAGCATAATAAAAAGGGGGTTTGGGTGTCCCAGCACTAGTGCTCTAGAGTCCAGATGGGTAAACAGCTACTGAGTGACCTCTCCTTTACATTGAATAAATTGGCTTTACATTCTTGATGACATTTCTAGTGAGAACAAACTTCCTTTCCCCCAAAAAAACACCAAACATCGTATTATAAGTGGCCGAACGATCGAGGTTGCGTACGATCGAATGCACACACACACGACCATGACAGTGGCAGAAAGATCGAGGCTGAGTAGGATCGAATGCACAGACGAACCTGAAAGTGGCCATTTTGGAATGTACAACTTGGTAAAAATCAAAACACAATGGAGCAGTATGCAAGCAAGAAATCAAACACAAAACACAACTACTTACTTTTTTGTAGAATTCTCTTGATCTTTCTGTACTGATCGGCCTCCCTCAGTTTCAGGTCTGACCAGCGTTTCCTGAGTTGCTCCTTGGATCGTTGTACCCCAAAATTATTGTACAGCCTTCTCACAACTTTAGACATGATCTTGGCCTTGCGGACATTGGGGTTGAGGTAAGGCCCATACTTCCCATCATAGTCGCTCCTCTTTAATATGTCCACCATCTCCAACATTTCTCCAAATGACATATTGGAGGCCTTGAATTTCAGGCTCCGGGATCGGGACGTTTCTGCCTCCGGACTTTCCTCGTCCTCCTCCTCGTTGGTGGGATATTTGTGGCGCACCTGCTGTGTCCCCGCCATGTGCTCTCCCCACTACGCCGTAAAGAGAAGGGGTGGGGAATAGACGAGAAAGATCGTCAGGGCGGGCGGAGTTTGAAGCATGCGCAGTGTATATAAAACGTCACACGCCTGTGTCGTAGCCACGATCTGGGAGACGAGGGGAGAGAAAACTCACACGAGACGATCGCTACAAACGAAGGTACAATTTAACGTTGGTACATAACTAGCCTAGACTGATTTGAACTTGAGGCTTCTTTATGGAGAAGATTAGGAGAGTTTAGCCTGACATAATTTATAGGGTTTGGTGTGTTGTTGTGTCTTGCAGAGATTGATATGAAGGGATTCAACGACATGAGTTTTCTCCCCCTCTTCATTGCCAAATACAGGGATTTTCCCATATTGTGGCAGGGTATACACCCACATTACACCAACAAACCAAAGAGGCACGCAACCCTGGAGGAACTTGTGGAATTTGTCAAGCCAAGGTTCCCCACGGCAACTGTTGATGATATTAGAAAGAAAATTGGCAGCCTGAGGAGTGCGTATATCAGGGAGCGGAAGAAGGTCGTGAAGTCTGAGGAAACTGCAACTTCAGCAGATGAGGTCTATGTCCCCAAGCTCCGGTACTATCAGAGTCTCCATTTTCTGAAGGACCAGGCTGATGTCACGGAGCCAACCTCAACTCCTCCTTCCACGCTTCCTTGCGCGCAGCCCACCCCTGATGAGGCTTCCGAGGAGCAACCTGGGCCTTCCAGTCTGGAAGAGGTGGAGGAGCCCAGCTTGTTCCAGGTATAGTAGTTTTGTTACCATTTATGGGAATAATGAATGATGTTCACTTAATTCAGGATCGCCAATTGCTTAGTTCCTAACGTGTTTGACATATCAACAGACAGTGGTGTGGGAGACATTTGGGGCCAGAATCTAAACTGCAGGGCTGAGAATTGTATGGTTTTCTATTTGTAAACATTTTGCACCAGTCACTAGATGAGAATTGTGTGTGTTTGATGAACAAATAACTGAAACTATGTCCCTTTTTCCTACACAGGAAGACCTCAGCCAGGAGGTGGCTGTGGAAGGTGGCAGTCAGGAGGAGGCAGGGGTTAGTGGCAGCCACCAGCTGGGTAGTGGCAGCCAAGAGGGGGCTAGGCCTCGGAGCCTGACTGACACCCAAACCCCTCCCCTCCGCCCTCCGTACAAAAGGGCGAGAAGGGGGGGTTATGCGGCACAGTCAGCGCTCCGGATGATCAGAGAGGCTTCAGACTCCCTACATGCCACACCCGCCGACGAGGAGACCTTTGGCTCGGTGGTTGTCACAAATATGATGGGTATGGAGGTGGGGCAACGCAACATGTGTGAGGGGCTCATCCTCCATGTCCTAAATAAGGGTAGGGCTGGGGAGATGACCCCAGTCACACATGTTTGCCATAGTTACCATGCTCCGCCTCCTCCTCCTCCTCCTTCTGCCACCCCACCAGCACGACAGCCACAGCGTGGAAGGAAGCGTGGAAGGAAGACCTGAGAGTGACGACCTGCAATCAGTCTGGTGTGAGAGAAGATGGAGCCTCTTGTAGTACCAGAGCCTGGGGACCTAGATGGCATCTGCTGCAGTTCCGGATACTTTGGACTTCACGACCAGATTGCACTCCCCTTAATATACGTACTCCTCAGGCCCCCAATTTTCTACGCTTGGACAATGATGGTTGCCGTGGGGGGCCAAGACTTTGCAAATTCCCCAAGTTTCACCATGGCTGCGTTCCTCTTTGGTTTGTTGGTGTGACCTAAATAAAGGTTTTTTTGATTTGAAATAATCATTGACTATTGTGTTTTACTTTGCTACAATGACAGTTTTTCTTTGAGTAGGCTGGTACATTTCACTAATCCTAAAGTAGAATTAACAAGGGGCAACAACAACAAACAACCTCCTAGTAAATTTAAGCAAGAAATACAAATGTAAATAATGTGTTTTTGGTAATTTGAGACACACAACCCCCCTCCAAAAAAAAAAAAAAAAAACATTCAAATATGTATTCCCCAAAACAAAAAAAAAAAAAGACAAATCATGGTAAAAAAATAACAAAGATTCTTTTCCGTTCAGAGTAAAAATAAACATGTAGTGTATAAATGCTGCAAAGTAATAAAGAAGTAAGTTTGTGAGAAGTGCGGGTGAATAGGAGCAGCTAAAAGATGTCATTCTTGTTGCATTGTAAAGAAAAAGAGAATGCGCTGCATTAAAGACATTTTAACATTGCAGCGTGACGAATGTGCTGTGTCGATTAGGAAAGGTAGTTTTACCTGACCGAGCGCTTCCGTCACAGAATTTCTTCTGAGCATGCGTAGCACTTTGTCCGTCGGACAAGCGTACACACGCTCGGATTTGGTGTGATCGGACCGGGTTGACGGCAAATCTTTCCAGCAGGAGATAAGACTTTGTCCGACGGACAAACCAATGAACACTGTCCGATGGTGCATACACACGGTCTGATTTTTCAACAACCTTGTCCGATCGGACCAAATTGATGAAAAAGTCCGACCGTGTGTATGGGGCTTTATAGTATTGTAAGGTATAGCCGTCGGGGCCTGGAGCTTTCCCTGGTTTTATTGCTCCCTATGGCTTGCTGGAGTTCTGTTAGGGTTATAGGGGAGTCTAATTCTATTCGGGCTTCTGGGGAGAGTGACGGCAGTTGAGAAGACGTAATATAGTCTTCCGTATCTGATTGGGGAGACGTTGCTAGGGGTAAGTTGTATAGGTTGGAATAGAAGCTTTGAAACTCTTGAGTGATTTATATAGGTAGGACTGCCTTTTGACCATCTGTCTTCGCAATGTGAGGGATGTACGTCGAGAGTTTGTGCTCTCTGATCGTTCTTGCTAACAGTTTCCCACACTTGTCTCCCGATTCATAGATTGCTCTGCGGCATCTTTGTATGGCCGCCTTAGCTCTGTAATAGAGTAGGTCAATAATCTGTTTCCTGAGGATTGTTAGGTCAGCCTTTGAGGATTGTGAGGGGGCGTGTTTATGTCTGGCTTCTGACGCAGCTAGTTTTTGCAGCAGTCAGGAGAGTTGTTCAGTACGTTCCCGTTTAATACGGGGCACCATGCTTAATGAGGATACCTCTGATGACCGGTTTGTGAGCTTCCCACAAGATCCCCGGGTCACAATCTGGTTGGTCATTTTCTTGAAAGTAAAGACTCAGCGATATAGTCACGTCAGTCAGTACCTCCGGGGTTTGCAGGAGGCTCTCATTTACACGCCAAAATCGGTGTCTAGTTAAGGAGATGTCAGATAGGTTGTTAGTTAAAAATATAGGTGCATGGTCTGACCATGTCCTGTTACCTATTGATGCAGCTCCCACAGCATGTAGCTGAGTTTGGGGGATCAAAAAGAAGTCTATCCTGGTATACACTCGATGCATGGTAGAGTAAAATGTATAGTCTCGCTCCCCCGTATGCTGCAAGTGTCAGATGTCTATCAGTTGTGATTTGTGTAACGTCTTAGCTGTTCGTTTGAGCTGGTTTGGTAGCATAGATGATTCGCCTGTCGAGGTGTCTACAGAGGGGATCGAGGGGGCATTGAAATCCCCACCGAGGATCAGTTGTCCTTCCCTAAATTCCTGGAGTTTCTCCATAGAATCCTCCAGGAACTTGGCTTGGTGTTCGTTGGGGGTGTATATTGTTGCTAATGTGACCTGTGTGTCACCCAGTAAGCCCTTAAGGAAAACATAGCGTCCCATTGGGTCTAACTTAGTGCCCTGGGGTTTCCAAGGGATCTTACTAGATAGGTAAATCTAAAGGAGTATCTATATTGCTATCAGGTTGGTGGAGTGGTATGTCGTGGGATAGTGTCTATTTTTCAAATATGGTAAGTTGTTTCTTTTGAAGTGGGTTTCTTGGATAAAGGCAATATCTGTATCTTTTCAGATCATCCAGTAGCATGCGTCTTTTCTCTGGCGTGTTGAGGCCTTTCGCATTAAGTGACATTATTTTAATATTGTGTAACGCAATGGCATATTGGGAGGGTGAGGGAAGCTGAGGGTCAGAGGGTAAAGGGGGAGGGGTATAGGGTAGAAGTGTGGGAGGAGAAGAAAGAGTGTAGGTTAGAGGAGAAAGAAAGGCTGATAGTAAAGAGGAAGATGAAGAGAACAAGGCCCAGTGCCCTGTGTCTTATTTTAGAAACAATATCTTATCTGCATATGTTACCTCAGGGGCTATATAGTGCCCCCCAGGTGGATATGCTATCCTATCTGGGAGAGGGGTAGGACAAGGCTCAAGAGGTGAGCTCCCAACTATCCCCCCCACCCCGACATATACTTCAATTCTTATCAAAGAGGAAAGAAATTAGAACAAAAAATGGATAAATAAAGCAGGACTTGTATAAAACTCGCGCCTGAGAAGTGTCGGCTGCTAAGTCTCCAGTTCGGTTTGTTTTCTTCCAGTCAGTCTGGTAGTTGTGTAACAGAGTATTTTATCTATTGTAACACATTGGTCCGGGACTGGAGGCCTAGCCCGACTTCCAATTCCACCCTCAGGGCCAAACAAAACAAAACAACCCCCCCCCCCCTCCATTACTAAATATGTAATTCTTAGATCATAATCATACCATGACATCACAAGTATTCAAAGTAAACCTTGTTCTAGTGTATGATGTTCCCTCCGTCTCAGACGTCTCTCTACCATATCCACCGGGTGGTCAAAACGGGCCCCCTCTGATGAGTATAGCCAGCACTTTCGTCTTTCCTAAAAGTGACTGATAATGGGTATCCTCAGCGGCGGTACGTGGCATCTTTCCTTCTCGCTAGTTCCAGAAGCGGCTTCAGCATAGCTCTTCTTTGCAGGGTGGCTCGGGAGTGGTCCAAGAGTATCTTGATGGTCGCGCCGTCTAGTTCTTGATCTCCTGCCTCCCATGCCTTGCATATTATTTGTTCTTTGTGCACGTAATGGTGAAGCCTGCAGATCACATCCCTGGGTCTTAGGGGGTCTGCCGGCTTAGGACCTAATGCCCTATGGATCCTATCTAGCTCCACCCGGTTCGGTAAGTCAACACCTTCTATATTCCGTAAGATGGCTATAGCGGTATCGGCTAGGTCTTCTGGACCAGTGGCCTCAGGTAGCCCCTGGAGCCGCAAATTGTTCCTGCGGCTCCTGTCCTCCATGTCCTTGAGGTGGAGCTGCTGATCGATCAGGGCTTCTATGTGAGTTTCCCTGAGTTCCTCCATTGTCGATACCCGTTGTTCCAGGGCTGACAGGGAGGATTCACCCGCTGCTATTCTTGTAGTAAGTGCTTTCACTTCGGATTTCATCGCCTTCATCTCCTTACGGTATGCCGTTTCCACCGTCTTGATCAGGTCTGCGATGTCAGCCTTGGTGGGGAGCGCTTGTAACAGGGATCGTAGCTCCGCATCTGCCCCGTAAGGTTGTGAAAAAAGTTGTGGCGGTTCCCCATCTTCCGGGTGAAAGTCCAGGGGGGTGCCAAGGTATGATGCAGCTGTTCCTGCTTCCATTTGCGGGGCCGGTGAGTGGCTTGGTGTCTGATTCTCCATCATGTGGCCGCCATCTTGGGCTCTAGTGAGTTCAACTGTGAGAGTCGGAATAATCTTCTTATTTAACTCGCTGGCGGAGCCTGAGGTGACTATTTTGCTGGTTTGTTATTCCTCTTAGCTGTCCTCTTCTTCGAGGAGTACATATTTTGCTATGTCAAGCTGAAATAGTCTGGTTATTTGGGAGACGGTCGGGAGCTCAGATAAAACACGTCTCTATTCAGCCATGTCCAGGCCACGCCCCCTGGTGCTTTTGGCTCCCCCTCCTCTTGGTGTGCCACCGTAGGAAGCTTATGGTGGCACACCTCTGGGCTTGCTCCCTAGTCAGGCTGTGTGTGTCCATAGATACATTCAGCACAATTTGGCCATGCCCTCGCTCCCTCTTCACAAGATTTGATTGACAGCAGCCAATGGATCCCACTCCTATCACTGCAGCCTGTGAGGAGAGGAACACAGACAAGCACCACTGCAGATGGGCGCAGTGCTGGATTGAGAGAGGACTTATGTCGTGTACACACGACTGGACTTTGACAGCAAAGGTCCGACGGAACGAATCGGGCAGACAATTCGATCGTTTGTGGGCTCCATCGGACCTTTGCTGTCCAAAAATCTGACGGACTTTAGAAATAGAACATGTTTCAAATTTTTCCGCCGGAACTCCGCTCGTCTGTATGCTACGGATGAAAACCGATGCTAGGGCAGCTATTGGCTACTGGCTATGAACTTCCTTTTTCAAGTCCGGTCGTACGTCATCACATTCGAATCCGTTGGACTTGGTGTGATTGTGTGTGGCCAAGTCCGTTCATTCGCAAAGTCCGTCGGAACTCCGCCGAAAGTCCCTCGGGAAGACCGTCGGACCTAGTCCGGTCGTGTGTACGCGGCATTAGGTAAATATAAAGGATGCGGAGGAGGCAATACAGCTAGTGGGAAATTGTTTACCTTAATGTGGGGAATGCATTAATCTAAAAATGTCTAGCCTTTAGAACCACTTTAAAGCGGATGTCCGCCCAAAGAAAAAAAAAATAATTAAAAGCCAGCAGCTACACATACTGCAGCTGCTGGCTTTCAGTTTAGGACTCTTATCTGTCCTGGAGTCCATCGATGTCGGCACCACAGCTTATGTTTCCATAAGCTGTCGGGTGCTGCCACCGCCGATACGGGTAAGGGAACCTTGAAGTGTAGCCTTACAGCTTCATGCCGAGAACCCTACTGCGCATTTGCAAGGCCCCGCTCCTCTCTCCTACTGGCTCGGCGACAGGAAGAAGAGGAAGGAGCCCGGCGGTGACATCATGGGCCGCGGCGCAGACTCCTGGAAGTTCGAACAGGATACCTGTCAAAGACAAGTATCCTGTCCCCCCTGCCCTCTAAAAGGTGCCAATTGTGGCACCGGAGGGGGAGAGTAGTCAAATGTGCGGAAGTTCCACTTTTGGGTGGAACTCCGCTTTAATAGTTAAAGTAGAACCAGAACCATGAGTAAGGGTGGGTTATAACCTGGTCAGATTTTTTTTTGTTTTTTTGTCATCTGTGTTCCATTGAGAATCAGCTTCACTTCTTGTGCCATAGCCAAAGCAGGAAATGAAAGAAAATCCCTAGAAATTAAGACCTTGGAGACCCCAGTTTACCAACAAGTGTCCTCATTGGAAGACTTCCACTCTATTACTTTTCTGGGGACAACCTACAGTTTGGGATTATCTTTTACTTTCAGCCCAGCTTCACACTTGTGCAAACACAGACATCGCATTTGATTCGCACTCGCACTACGGTGTCGATCACATGCGATGTCTGTGCAATGCGAGTTCAGCCATACAGTTGTATGGCTGAAATCGCATTGGATCCACAGGAAAATAATGCAGGGACGTTTTTTCCCCGCACTAGAATCAGATTGCATGGGTGTTCTCACCCATGCGATCTGATTCCTATGCGAGTTCACAGTTCGCACTGCGATCTGTGAACCGATTTGGGGTGTCATTAACAATGTATTGACGCCCGCAGCGGTTCGCAGAGGGCAGAGTGAACTGCCTGCGGGAGAGATGCGATGCGTGAACCGGCACTGGAATCACGCTGGTTCCCACATCGCATATATGTGAACCTAGGCTCAATGATAATGGTAAACAGGCAGCAATAAAAACCTGACAGATGTTCCAATCCCTCTCCACCCTGTCCAAAGGGAAAAAAAATGAAAATTGTATCATACTTGCCATCATTTTCCTTTCCTGGTGCCTATCCATGGCAGCATACCTGTGATAAGCTCCGCCCCTGACCCCTCCCCTCAGGATAGTGAATAATATAAAAAGAAAGACAACACCCCCTACACCATTCTCTGTAACATCAAATACAGAGGGTGGGTGCCTGGTACCTATCCATGGCAGCATGCATGCCATCCCTCGGTATTCAATGTTACGGAGAATGGTGTAGGGGGGTGTTGTCTTTCTTTTTATAATATTCACTATCCTAAGGGGAGGAGGCTGGGGTGGAGCTTATCACATGTATGCTGCCATGGATAGGCACCAGGAAAGGAAAATTACGGTAAGTATGATACAATTTTCCATTTTTATGGGGCCTCCATGGCAGCATACCTGTGATAAATAACTAGCTGAAAACAGGGTGGGTAATGCTCTCAAAGAATTCATGATGAAAATGCAAAAGACAATTCAATTGCCCTTCTCCTGAACTCCACCGAAGTGATTGCTCCTGGATCAATCCTATAGTGTCGCATGAAGGTGTTCCGGAAAGACCAAGTAGCCACTCTGCAAATTGTTTCTAGCGACACATTTGCCCTTGCTGCCCAGGATGAGGAGACTGCCCTGGTTGAATGCGCCTTGATCACCAGAGGAACCATCCCTTTAGCCCTGTATGCTCTGTGGCTTCGTTTACAAATCCATGAGGCAAAGGTTCTTGAGGCCGCCTCTCTTTCTTTCTTTTTTTCCCAAGAAAGCACGAATAGTCTGTTTGAATTTTGTAAGAGGCTGTAGCTTGCAGGTAACACCTTAACACCTTGGAGATCTCCAATTTGTGTAAAGACCCAGATTCCAGATCTGAAAAGGTAGGCAGCAACCATGGCTCTGAGAGAGAAGACTGAAGAAACCCTTGGGACAACACCTTGACATGTTCAAAGCTCTACCCGATCCGGGAAGAAGGAAATATGCTAATTTTCTGCTCCCAAGGTTTGAAGTTCTGAGGCCCTTCTACCTGAAGTAACTGCAATCAAGAATGCCGTCTTGAAAGTCAGGTTCCATAGAGAAGAGGACTCTGATGGGGTAAATGGATGAGCCATTAGAATATCTAAGATAAAGGAGAGATCCCAAACAGGGAACACTCGCTTTACTGGCAGCCGAATCTTCTTAACTGCTTTGAAGAATTGTAATTAAGGGGAATAATATCGCGTGAATAACTGAACAAACAGGTATAACCCCAAGCAGCTACATATAAATGTGACAAATTCTATCAATAGTGGAAGTAAAAAATGTAGCGCTAAGCAAAACAAGATACACTAAGAAGTGCCACAAAATAAATAACTCAAATCACAAAGGTAAAACAGAGTGACTCCCTGTGTGAAGAAAAACACACAAAAAATATAAGTGCATATGAACAGTGAGCTATTAACACATAAGGTAATTGCCTAAGTGGAAATAAAATATAAAAAAAATATAAAAAATAAATAAATGGAAAGTCCACAGTGCATGAACACACTTCCAATGAAAAATGTCCCAATGCAGTGAAAAACAGGTGAATTTCAAATGAAAAGTGAACACATGAATGACTTGAACTGGATCCTCTTTCAAAGTATTCAGATCGATAAAAAGAAACAGATGTATGCTTACCAAAGCGAGTGGACTCCCTGTCAGCGACAGGGGAGTCAAACAAGCCTGTAGTGTCCAGACACTGATGAATGGAGCATCTCTGGCACGAACCGATGTAATCCTTGGACTTCTCACTGGAAGATGGTGGAACCGGACCTCTCGAGACCCAAAGGCAGGAACTGGTGCACAGCTTCAAACACAGGATCACGAACTCCAATCGGTCATACCGGACGGAAAGCAGGGTATGGAAACTAGTAGCCAAAGACCACTGGGGATGGGGTCAAGGCTCTCGAATGATGTTATTCAAAAGCATGCGGAGAGAGAAAAAAAGGAGGGGAACTCCAATAGTGCAGATCAGCATGGAAGGTTTTATTGAAAGAAAACCACCAATACAAATGGTAAAATATATAAAAGTGATCACGATTAAGGGTTTAAAAGCAGTGTGGGAATAGGTAGAACCTCGCCCTACGCGTTTCGTCTTAGACAGACTTCAACTGGGGCATCTACCTGTTCCCCCACACTGCACATGTATTTATAGACATCCATACAATAACAACCAATCATCAGACGCCCATACTGAATATTCTGAACACGTTGATTGGCTCTAAAGACGTCATGTGACAGGAAGTGTGGATCTGAATGGATTATGTGGCCAATCCAATGTCAGACCAGACTAGTCAGACAAGGTGAATGGTGCAAATGACACACATGCTCCATCTGATCTTATGAAACTCCTCCTAACCACATGGTCAATTTGGCGCCAGAATCTATCACCCAATCAGCAGGACGGTGAGTGAACGTCCAATGGAGAGGGCTTTTCCAAGTCAGCTACAGTAATGAAAGCTCAAGCAACAAATGACTGAATCCGGCTGGTCCGATGGATGGCCAATCAGAAGCAGCACAACCCAGCATCCAATCCTGAGCGGAGAGAGTCATCCGGGGATGACTTTGGCGCCAAAAATGTAACACACGTGGTAACGCCCGCTGCGTCCCTCACTCGGAAGTGACGCAACGGGAACAATAACAGGCATCGGTCGCCCTAACGTATAGGGAAAGACGCCGACAGCGTCGAGATCCATCTGGACGTGATGACGTCACCCATCCGAGGGTGTCCGGCATCAACCAGAGGCTCCATCAGTGCGTAATGACGTCATGCGC
This sequence comes from Lithobates sylvaticus, assembly GCA_028564925.1. Taxonomy (NCBI): domain Eukaryota; kingdom Metazoa; phylum Chordata; class Amphibia; order Anura; family Ranidae; genus Lithobates; species Lithobates sylvaticus. The sequence continues at coordinate 402,037,888 of CM053026.1, forward strand.
CCAAGAATGCCCAATGTCGGCCTCATCACGTGGCCGGCACGGACATAAACACGTACACTAGACGTCAAATACACAATGGGTCTAGAAGGATATCTGACCCAAAATAAAAATGAAAGGATTTTTCATATTAACAAAAAGGGAGAAAGATATATTAATATAAATATTCACTTCCCTTTTCGATTGACCTCGTTATAACACAACGGGTGAAGGTATGACACCCTGACCCCTAGCGTTAGGAGGTTTCAACAGCAAAACACAGAAAAATAAAATGGACACAACAAAAATAAACAATACACACTCAAGAAAACAGGCCAGCGCCATCATGTGGTTAGAACCCATAGTGCATTCCAAACTAGATATCCTTTCTAAGCAAATTATGCTGAACTGGCAAAAAGAGCCCTCAATATACATTATGATGTACATAAACCTTTCTAGTGTACATAAACCTTTCTATGCTTACACAGTTACATGATGTGCAACAAATAACCGATGTAAATGAATACATAAACGGGACTGAAACAACTCTAGCGAAAAAATTATATAGGTGGGTCAAATGGAAAGAATAGACTCAGGATGAATTGATAAAAGAATTTATATCCCACTCGACATTTAACCCAAAAGGTGAGTAGGTGCGAAGCTCATAAATCCAATAGGTTTCCAGACGGGATACCCCACGCAGGCGGGATTCACCTCTCCAATGGGGAATAAACTGATCTATGATCAAAAATTGTGTTCCAATGGGATTACGATCATGGGTCTCTAAATAGTGACGAGGGACACTATGGTTAGTCTTCCCCTTTTTAATGTTATTTATGTGCTCGATATAAATTCTTTTATCAATTCATCCTGAGTCTATTCTTTCCATTTGACCCACCTATATAATTTTTTCGCTAGAGTTGTTTCAGTCCCGTTTATGTATTCATTTACATCGGTTATTTGTTGCACATCATGTAACTGTGTAAGCATAGAAAGGTTTATGTACACTAGAAAGGTTTATGTACATCATAATGTATATTGAGGGCTCTTTTTGCCAGTTCAGCATAATTTGCTTAGAAAGGATATCTAGTTTGGAATGCACTATGGGTTCTAACCACATGATGGCGCTGGCCTGTTTTCTTGAGTGTGTATTGTTTATTTTTGTTGTGTCCATTTTATTTTTCTGTGTTTTGCTGTTGAAACCTCCTAACGCTAGGGGTCAGGGTGTCATACCTTCACCCGTTGTGTTATAACGAGGTCAATCGAAAAGGGAAGTGAATATTTATATTAATATATCTTTCTCCCTTTTTGTTAATATGAAAAATCCTTTCATTTTTATTTTGGGTCAGATATCCTTCTAGACCCATTGTGTATTTGACGTCTAGTGTACGTGTTTATGTCCGTGCCGGCCACGTGATGAGGCCGACATTGGGCATTCTTGGGCGCATGACGTCATTACGCACTGATGGAGCCTCTGGTTGATGCCGGACACCCTCGGATGGGTGACGTCATCACGTCCAGATGGATCTCGACGCTGTCGGCGTCTTTCCCTATACGTTAGGGCGACCGATGCCTGTTATTGTTCCCGTTGCGTCACTTCCGAGTGAGGGACGCAGCGGGCGTTACCACGTGTGTTACATTTTTGGCGCCAAAGTCATCCCCGGATGACTCTCTCCGCTCAGGATTGGATACTGGGTTGTGCTGCTTCTGATTGGCCATCCTTCGGACCAGCCGGATTCAGTCATTTGTTGCTTGAGCTTTCATTACTGTAGCTGACTTGGAAAAGCCCTCTCCATTGGACGTTCACTCACCGTCCTGCTGATTGGGTGATAGATTCTGGCGCCAAATTGACCATGTGGTTAGGAGGAGTTTCATAAGATCAGATGGAGCATGTGTGTCATTTGCACCATTCACCTTGTCTGACTAGTCTGGTCTGACATTGGATTGGCCACATAATCCATTCAGATCCACACTTCCTGTCACATGACGTCTTTAGAGCCAATCAACGTGTTCAGAATATTCAGTATGGGCGTCTGATGATTGGTTGTTATTGTATGGATGTCTATAAATACATGTGCAGTGTGGGGGAACAGGTAGATGCCCCAGTTGAAGTCTGTCTAAGACGAAACGCGTAGGGCGAGGTTCTACCTATTCCCACACTGCTTTTAAACCCTTAATCGTGATCACTTTTATATATTTTACCATTTGTATTGGTGGTTTTCTTTCAATAAAACCTTCCATGCTGATCTGCACTATTGGAGTTCCCCTCCTTTTTTTCTCTCTCCGCATGCTTTTGAATAACATCATTCGAGAGCCTTGACCCCATCCCCAGTGGTCTTTGGCTACTAGTTTCCATACCCTGCTTTCCGTCCGGTATGACCGATTGGAGTTCGTGATCCTGTGTTTGAAGCTGTGCACCAGTTCCTGCCTTTGGGTCTCGAGAGGTCCGGTTCCACCATCTTCCAGTGAGAAGTCCAAGGATTACATCGGTTCGTGCCAGAGATGCTCCATTCATCAGTGTCTGGACACTACAGGCTTGTTTGACTCCCCTGTCGCTGACAGGGAGTCCACTCGCTTTGGTAAGCTACATCTGTTTCTTTTTATCGATCTGAATACTTTGAAAGAGGATCCAGTTCAAGTCATTCATGTGTTCACTTTTCATTTGAAATTCACCTGTTTTTCACTGCATTGGGACATTTTTCATTGGAAGTGTGTTCATGCACTGTGGACTTTCCATTTATTTATTTTTTTTATATTTTATTTCCACTTAGGCAATTACCTTATGTGTTAATAGCTCACTGTTCATATGCACTTATATTTTTTGTGTGTTTTTCTTCACACAGGGAGTCACTCTGTTTTACCTTTGTGATTTGAGTTATTTATTTTGTGGCACTTCTTAGTGTATCTTGTTTTGCTTAGCGCTACATTTTTTACTTCCACTGCTTTGAAGAATTGAATTATAAGCGTATCCTCTGCCCATCTCGTTTGTAGCTGCTGAGATTTGGACCTTTAGGGAACTTAATCCAAGGCCAAGGTTTAGGCCAGCTTGCAAAAAATCCAAGAGAAGCGAGGAAGAAGGAAAAGCAGGATCAGTGCCCTTGCCAGATGCAAATATTGTGAACTTTTCCCCAGACTCTAGTGTACACACAATTTGTGAAAGGCTTCCTGGCTTTCAATAGAGTCGAAAACACTTCTGATGAGCAACCTAGAGATTGCAGTGCGCTCCACAGCCTCTTGTGCTTGCATCTGTAGTAAGTATGGTCCAGGAGAGGCACTGCAGCCGCTGTGGTTTCAAGATCATCTCCTACTTTTTCCACCACAGAAGACTCCTTTTCATGAGGCTGGTGAGATATAGCCATTGATTTAGTGACTACTTTCTCCGCTGTGTCAGGAACTCCACTTGTATATACCTCAGATGCCAATGGGCTCATGGCAACATCGGGATGCAAGATGACATGGTTCCAATTAAACTCAGACAATTCGAGGCAGAAAGGCAGAAAGGTGGAAAAGTGTCTGACGTGCTTCATTTTCCGCAAGATTGAGGTCACCTTTTGGGGGGGGAGACACACTGTCCCAACTGACGCGTTGAATAATGCCCCCAGATAGTTCATCATCTGGGTCGGGGTGAGAAGACTCTTCTCCCGATTCACCAGCCACCCAAAATCTGTCAGAGTTCTCATCAAGATCCCCCGGTGCTCCAGAAGCTGCACTGGACTAGTGGCTAGTAAAAGGATATCGTCCAAGTAGTGAAAGACTCCAAATCCCTTCTCCCTCAGAGGGGCTAATATCGCAATCAGGACTTTTGTAAACACCCTTGAGGAGGTGCAGAGGCCAAAGGGTAGACGTTGAAATTAAATATACTTTCACTTCATGTGTGTTGAGCTTTTTTTTTTTTTCATTTGGACATAGAAGACAGGATACACAGCCACTTTTGTGGATGACAGAGATATTCCACATGCCCTCAATGTAGAGTATTCCACATGTTCTCTTTTTTGGTTCAATCTTATTTTATTGAAATTTTACACAAAGCGGTTATAGTTAAGAAGTACAAAAAGAAAATTATAGGTACATTCCAGTCATGATCTTCTAACATGATCATGGTGGCAAATAAGCAAATGGCAAAGAATAAACACAATGGGGTGGAGGGGTTACTAAAACTGGCATACACAGAATCTGGTTCAGCTGTGCATAGTAATCAATCAGCTTATAACTTCAGCTTGTTCAATTAAGCTTTGATAATAAAAACGAAAAGCTGATTGGTTTCTATGCACAGCTGAACCAGATTCTGTGTGCACCAGTTTTAATAAATCTCCCCCACATTGGATTATCTATATCAGGACTAGTTCGGCTGAAGAATCTATAAAATCAGCTTGATGTTACTTCTGTTGTAGGGTTAAATGTTACAAAAATCTATAAGTTAATACTTGGTGCTTTTAGACTTATAGTTTTCTTTGTTTACAAACTTTTTTATTGGGTGCTAAAAATGGTACAAAAAGAGTACAAACATATGTTGAAACTTTAACAGTAATAAAACGTTTTACATATGTAACATTGTATGATACAAATAATTAGGTATGAGTATCTAGTTGTGGTACAAAAGTTTTGATTATGGTCTATAGTACAATATAAAGGGTAGACTGACGCTTTGTGTGTAGACATTCTCAGATTGGATTAAAAAATGATAAGGAGTGTTGAAACCAAGGATCCCATTTTTTATTATATACATGAATAGTGTTCTGAAGTGTGTGAAATATCTTTTCCATAAGATTGATGTTTTTAATTCTGGTTTTCAGATGTTCTAAAGGAATTGATTGGGATTTCCAATGATATGCAATTAACCAGTGAATTGCAACACAGATTGTATGTATTAATCTGGTGTTGTGTGTAGAGAGGCCTATGACAGGTGCAAATAAGAGACAGCAGTGTGGGGTTAGACCTTTTTTAAACACAGATTGTTCTCAGTCTGCTTTTTTTTACCTAGGCAGCTAGTAGAATCTGTCCTATTGTGTTCTTTAACAATTTGAAAAGACCATAAGGTCCAGCTGTCATGTTTAACCACTTAAGGACCGGAAGATTTGCCCCTTAATGACCAGACCATTTTGTGCGATACTGCACTGCGTCGCTTTAACTAACAATTGCGCGGTCATGTGATGCTGTACCCACAATAGAGCTTTCTTTTGGTGATATTTGATCACCTCTGCGGTTTTTATTTTTGCGCAATAAACAAAAAAACAGCAACAATTTTGAAAAAACACAATACTTTTTACTTTTTGCTATAATAAATATCCCCAATTTAAAAAAAAATTATTCTTCTACATATTTTTGGTAAAAAAAAAAAAATTGCAATAAGTGTATATTCATTGGTTTGCTCAAAAGTTATATCGTCTACAAAATAGGGGATAGATTTATGGCATTTTATTATATATACTGACACTATATATGACACTTTTGACACTTTTTTGGGACCATTGACATCTATACAGCGATCAGAGCTAAAAATAGCCACTGATTACTGTATAAATGTCATTGGCAGGGAATGGGTTAACACTAGGGGGCGATCAAGGGGTTAAATATGTGTCCTAGAGAGTGTTCCTAACTATGGAGTTGTGGGACTGCCTGGGGGAGGAGACAGTAGGAGCAGTAGGAACAATAGATCAGTCTCCTCACAGAATGGAGATCTGTCTGCTTACATTGACAGACCTCCGTTCTGTCGCTCTCAAGGGGCAATCGCAGGTTCCCGGCGGACATCGCGAGCGATGAGCACGCACATCGGCTCCATCGTCACACCACGGGCACACGTGCAGCTACGACGGCTCGCCCAGGGGAGCAAACCCGCCGCAGTATAATTGCGGCAGCTGGTCCTGTTTAAAGACCATAAGGGTACCCCTTAAAGAATATATAAAAGAAAAAAAATATATATATATTTTTATTATGATTAAAAACTAAACGCAGTGAATCTGATTGTCTGAAAAGCCGTCAGTTACACATAAATGGTGGCTTCTGGTTGGTAGATCACGCCCTCAGACGAAGTCAGGAAGTGACGAAGCGCGTCAGTGACGTGATCTATCGGAAGTGACGTGTGAGCTCCACTTCTGCGTTCCACGGGCCGAGGAACAAGAAAGCCAACCGCTGCTGTACACAGCGGATGCTCTTTTACTCTTCCGGCAACCGGGAAAAGACACAGGCACAGTGAACTTTGTCTTTTGCTTCACATTTTATTGTTTCTGGTACGCTTAACTTGTATATGGGGGATTTTGTGGGACTAATAAATCTTTATCAGTATTACACTATGTGGCCATTTTATTCCTCCCACATGTTTTACTGGAACCCTTGTTAAGCTATACTGACATCTGGTGGAAGTATAGTGGAGTGGTGGAGAAGCTTGTTTACAATTAAAGGCGCAGTATTGCTGTATATCTGGTGAGTGCATTCCCATAGGGGAAGTTTTCCGCAGGTGGTGAAGTGTATGGTGGAAGTTTCCTACAGACATCACAGCAAAGACTTTAATAGATCTTCTCCGCTACCTATTTCTCCTTTATGAACTATTTATGATAGCTTGTCTGATCAAAACAAATTGGACAAGAAGCGCTGCTACAATATTTTAAGGACTTATCTAGGACTTTTTATATTGTATTTCACAAATTTTACATTTATTTAAGTGGCTGCTTTAAAGTGTAGATCAGGTGTGCACTTTATACATAATATCGTGGGGTTCATTGGTCCAAGGCGCAGAACGGTGTTTTAGGTGGGCGTTTAAACATCATTACTACAATTTATATCTATGATAAAAAATAAATATGTATATGAACTAATGTACTAATGTGAAACTTCTTTGATGAGACCACAAAAAAGAGAGAAATGGTATTGCCCACAAGCCACTGTTTTTTTTTATTATAATACAGTGTGCACCACAATTTCTTAATTTAAAGGGGTTGTAAAGGTTTGTGTTTTTGCATTAAGGTGAAAAAACACCTGTCAGTGACCGCCCCCCCCCCCCCCCCGTTTTACTTACCTGAACCCTCAAACTTTACCCACGGGGACACGCTCTCTCTTCTCGGCTCTTGATTGTATAGATTGATAGCAGCACAGCCATTGGCTCCCGCTGCCAATCAAATCCAATAACGTGGGCGTCAGGCCGAGTCCTGCATTCGGCCTCTATGGACGCCGAATGCTGGACTCGGGAGTGCCCGCAAGGTAACCCCCCCCCCCCCCCCAGGAGAGGGCTCCCCCCCCTCCTTTTTGTGGGTATAAATTATACACTCCAGACAATACATAATTAGGCCTAGCAGCTAGCTCCAAGAGCGTGGCCAATTTCCTTCAAGCACTGATCCTTCCCCGCAGCTGACGTCAAATGTGCACTCGAAGCCAGCTCGAGACACTTCATTTTCATGAGAATCCAGCATTCCTGGTTCTGTGTACACAGCCGTTCCATCGCTACTGGCGGGTCCTGCAGGACGGGAAGAACATGGCTCCTTTCTGTTTTATGAGGAGCGTGATTATCTCAAAAATACATTTTTATTACTGTTGGACTAAATAATTGTACTCGCTGCACTTAGATGGCGCTTCCCTTTCTTTCGTTATGGCTGTTTGGCCACAATTCTTCCATGAAGACCACTTCTGTCCATACTTCTCTGGACAGTAGATGAGTGTACCTAGTTTCTACTGGTTTCTGCCAGTTCTGTGCTGATGGCACTGCTGGACATGTTCCAATTGTTTGGTAAATGTAAATGGTGCCATTTTTACACCAATAAATTGCCACCACATGTACAGGATGGCTACCAGCCATGTCCAATTTGGCAGGATGATGACACAATGCACATGCGCACAATATGCAATGCCATAGCACGTCAAGGCTCACACACATACCGTCACTGTGTAATGACATAATTTGCCCACCAGCTGGGCACAACATGACACCAATACAACCTGGTCTACACCGCCAGTCCACACAAAGAATTGTTGGAGGCAATGGGGACAAAAGGTCTTTCCCCAATTACTGCAGAAAATCTGTTTATTCCAAGGGGTTCACATACTTTTTCTTACCACTGTATATCTCTGATATTTTTACTTTAAGGTTAAATGTTTGATTTTATTCTTGCTAACGTATTCACATATTGAGTATAAGGAAATATTTGAGAAGTAGAATTTAGTATCAAAGCATAGGAAAGGGAATAGAAGAGAAGTGAAGTAACAAAAGAAGTATAAAGAAGGGGAAAGATGTGTCATCTCCCAAGATCTTCATAGGCTGATGATAGTTCGAACATAGGTCAGAAGGTACACTTTTTTAAATTGCTCTTTCTTGTCATTTTCCTGGAACTGTCTCTCTAGGTCCCAGGAGATTTTTTTTTTATTATGTGTAATCTTTAAGGTGGGTACACACTGTACAAAAATTTTCCGGTTTCTCCTTTTGGTCAGCATGCATAGAAGTCTGTCCGACAGAAGTTGGTCTAACAAACTGCTGGCTTGCACAAAAAATAAAAACTTGCCATGTGTACCGGGCTTTAGATTCATTCCCTTTTCCATTTTTGTAGCCTTGTATTTTTGCAAAATAGTGACTGCACTTGTCCAAAGAATACAGAAGACAGATAACAATTACCCACTTCAAAAGATAACACTGCTCTTAGAAGTGGCAGACATTTGTTAGCATTTCTTTGTTTCTTGTATCAGTAGAAATCACAGCAACTCCACCTACTTATTATGGTTATTGCCACTGTAAAACAGCATATCCATTTACATTGTACACACTTTAATCATTACTTTAGATTTCTTATCATACATCACGGGGCCAAGGGCCATAGCATTTACTATGTGGGTTATAGTCTACCTTCAGGTGATGGACACTGGCACGTCCTAAGACAAAAAGTCCACTCCCTATATAACCCCTCCCACTACTGGGAGTACCTCAGTTTTTTCACCAGTGTCTAATGGGGCATTAGACACTGGTGGGGCATACACACGGTCAGAAATTCTGCCAGCAAAAGTCGGATGTGAGCTTTTGGTCAGAAATTCCGACCGTGTGTATGCTCCATCGGACTTCAGAATTCCAGCCAGCAAAAGATTGAGAGCATGTTCTCTATTTTTCGGTCGGAAAAAGTTCTGATCGTCTGTACAAATTCCGACGTGCAAAATTCCTACGCATGCTCAGAAACAATTCAATGCAAACATTGAACTTAATTTTCTTGGCTTGTCATAGTGTTGTACATCACCACGTTCTTGACGGTCGAAAGTTCAGAGAACTTTTGTGTGACCGTGTGTATGCAAGCCAAGCATGAGCGGAATTCCGATGGAAAATCCGCTTGTTTGTATGGGGCATAAGGTGTTGGTCACGAGTAAAGATGTGCTGTGCTGAGCTCCACTGGAGCAATTCTTGCTGGGGCTAGCCATGCAGCCGGATCCATTCAAGGTGTCTTTTAGGCCGAATTGAATGGTACCCGGGGCTTTGTGTCCAAAGAAATGAGGTATTGCCTGTAAACGCTTCTCTTTTTAGAGAGCAGGACCCCGGGATCCAGTACTTTTGGTATTAAGGCCATAAAGTTTTACTGGCGGTGGTGCTATTACAGGCCCAGGATTGAGGGGTCCCCGAGGGTCCCCAGCTCCTGAAGGTTTGTTAATGTAACCCACCGTGAAGGGTGAAGATTGGGTCTGTTGGTTTTACCACAGAAATACCTGCGGCAGGAAAGGTAAGTGAAGTTTTCTAAGAATTTTTTGAATTTTCTTATGAATGTCGCCTTCAAATTAGTAAATGTTGTCATGCCTATGTGTCACCACTGGGGGCTGTATAGAGCACATACCTTCTCATGCTTCCTCAAAGAGATCACGCTGTGTCCGGAACAGCAGCTTCCTTTCCTCCAGGCAGCAGCAGACCTACGGTAAGTCTGGGGGGTTTCCCTTCTCACCAGACACCCCCACCTGTGCTGCTTTCTCCCCCTCTTCACAAGGAAGAGCGTCAGGAGAAAAAATAAAAAATAAAAAAATAAAAGAGACGTTCGGCACGCCACCCTACTCGGTGGCTTCCAGACTCTCTGCTCACCATTTTCCCCCCTCTTAGTGATCCCATAGGATGAGAAGCCCACGCTCAAGCGGAAAAAAAAAGAGCGGGGGGCCATAGGCGATGGAGGGGGCGGGGCTTAGTGCGGCATTGGCGTCTTCCAACATCCAGCGTGGGATTATGTGTTTTAAAAGCACCATGTTTACTGCTGCAAGCTGCGGAGGGACGCAAAAGAGGGGCATGAAAGTGGTTTAGTGACACAGGCATTCCTTTTGACACATTTACTGTTGCATCAGGCTGAGCATTAATAGCAGCGGCAGGGCTGGACTATTGCTCAAGCAGTGGATGCGTTCCTTCTGATAGTACCTCTGCTTTGTGCATCAGGCTATGGTCGGAAGGGGGGGTAAAACACCTAAAAAAAGGGCTTTAGAAAGACTTCTACAGCCACTAGGAAGCCTAAAATCATCTAAAAAAAGATGGCTTCCTCCCCTGAGAGTGATATGGCTGGTCAGAGTGAGCCATCAGGGATGTCGGGTGTTGCAGCTGCTTTTAGCACTGCAGCCCCTGTATATATTAGTGAAGAGGTTTTTTCCCCAGAGTGGGACTAAGCGTAATAGGTCCCCGTCCATTACCCAGGACCCTCAAACTGAGGAACAGGGGGTGAGAGATGACGCTTTTCTCTCAGGGGACCAGGAAGAGGCTGATGACTCCTCTTCTGAAGAGTCTAATACGAATGGATCGGGTTCACAAGAAAGGTTGTTTGTACAATCTCTCACTGAATTGGTCCGCTCCATGTTTTTGCTGCCAGTAGCGGAGTCAGTCGATGAGCCCACTTCTTGGTTGGGTTTGCTAAAGTCTCCCCAACCTATTCATGCTTTTCCTATCCATTCATTACCTAAAAAGCTTATGTATTCTGAGTGGGAGCACCCAGATAAACATTTTTTTCCTCCAAAATTTTTTTCAACACTTTATCCTATGGAGGAAGAGTTTAATAAAAAAAATGGGGGATTCCAGCAATTGACACTGCCATATCCTCTGTGAACAAGAACTTGACTTTTCCTGTAGACAATGCCCAAATGCTGAAGGATCCAACAGATAAGAAGTTGGAATTCCTATTTAAAAACAATATTTCTCGGGGGGGAGGGGGGAACAAGAGATGAGGATGTTTTCATGTTAAATATGTGTATAAATGATTTAAGATGGCTTTTAATGGAAATGTGATAGAAAAACCAATAAAATTTGATTAATAAAAAAAAAAAAAACAATATTTCTCTGGCAGGTTCAGTGGTTCAGCCTGCGCTGGCAGCGATCGGGATATGCCAGTCCTTAAAAGACCAGTTTAAAGAGGTGATCAAGATTATTCCTGATAAGTAGGCCAAAGATTTGGCCAGAATATCAGAGGCGTTATGTTTTAAAGTAGACGCTATGAAAGATTCTTTTCTCCAAGCCTCGCGGCTTATGCTCGGGCTGGTACATGTGCGTAGAGTTCTATCGTTGAAAAATTGGTCAGCCGAAGCGCCATGCAAAAAACTCTTGGCTAGTTTTCCATTTCATGGTGAACGGTTGTTTTCTAATGGAAAAAGTTCCCTTTTACCAGTTAAAAAGCGTTTTTCTTTTAAACAAGCTTCTCCTCCAGTGCCAGGAGCATCTGCCTCCAGGCAGCCGCAATGGCCTCCACCGTCAAATTCAAGAGGCAAACCTCAGGGTCAACCCCAGGGTCAAAAGAGGCCCTGGGGGAGGTAACCCGCTAAACAAAATACTAAAACCTCCTTATGAAGGGGCACCCCCGCTCACTCGAGTGGGGGGAAGGCTTCTGCAGTTCTCAAGGGTCTGGCAGGAACAGTGTCGAGACAATGGGTGGCTTCCTCAATATCTCTAGGTTACAGACTAGAGAGTTCCGAGAATTCCCATCTCATCGTTTTCTCAGATTAAACGTTCCCAGAGACCCAGAAAAAAAAAAGAAGTCTCTCTTTCTGTCTTTGGATCATCTCTTGTCTCAAAAAGTGATATCGGTGGTCCCCATGGAAGAGCGAGGGTTAGGGTCAGACCCATTTTAGATCTCAAAGATCTAAACCGTTTTTTCGCATGGAGTCAATCCGATTAGTGGTCTCCATTCTACAAGGTGGAGAACTGCTAGCGTAAATCGACATCAAGGATGCTTATCTACATGTTCCTATTTTCCCCGCTCACCAGAAATATCTACGCTTCGAGATAGAAAATCTTCATTTTCAGTTTGTAGCTCTGCCTTTCGATCTAGCTACTGCACCTCGAGTGTTTACAAAGGTTCTGGCTCCCCCTTTAGCCAGATTAAGGGCTCAGGGTATACCGATTCTGGCTTATTTAGACAATCTACTCTTGATAGATCAGTCGGTAGCCTGCTTAAACCAGAGTTTGGTCACCACAGTCAGTTACCTGGAATACCAAGGTTGGATTCTCAACCTAGAGAAATCCTCCTTAAAACCGTCAAGGAGATTGCAGTACTTGGGCCTGATCATAGATACAGCTCAGAAGAGGGTGTTCTTGCCCCAGGCAAAGATCAGTTCCATAAGGGAACTGATTCAGGTGGTCAAAGCAAAGAAGAATCCTTCTATTCGACTTTGCATGAGATTGTTGGGAAAGATGGTAGCTTCATTCGAGGCCGTTCCTTATGCACAGTTTCTTTCAAGACTGCTGCAAAACGATATCCTGTCAACTTAGAACAAAAAGGTCCAAGCTCTAGACTTCCCGATGCGTCTATCCCCCAAAGTGTGTCAAAGCCTCAGTTGGTGGTTGATATCCAAGAATCTTCAAAAAGGAAAGTCCTTCCTACCAGTTACCTGGAAGGTGGTAACAACAGATGCGAACCTTCTGGGCAGGGGAGCAGTCCTGGAAGAAGCATCTGTCCAAGGAAAATGGTCCAAAACGGAAATGACCTTGCCCATCAATATTCTAGAGATTCGGGCAGCACGCTCAGATTACGGGATTGTCCTGTCTCCAATCCGACAATGCCACAACAGTGGCCTATATCAATCACCAAGGGGGCACGAGAAGTTGTGCGGCTCAGAGAGAGGTGAATCATATCCTATCCTGGGCAGAAGACAACATTCCTTGCCTATCGGCAGTCTTCTTTCCTAGAATAGAGAATTGGCAGGCAGACTACTTAAGTCGCCAACAGTTGTTCCCGGGAGAATGGTCTCTTCACCCCAACATCTTTCTGTCAATATGTCAAAGATGGGGAATTCCGGACGTAGATCTGTTTGCATCCAGGTTCAACAGAAAGATTGACAACTTTGTGTCGAGGACAAAGGATTCGCTGGCATGTGGAACAGATGCCTTGGTTTGTCCGTGGGATCAGTTTTCACTGATCAATGCGTTCCCTCCTGTTCTGCTGCTTCTGCGCCTTCTGCGCAGGATCAAGCAGGAAGGGAAGGAGGTGATTCTTGTGGCCTTGGCGTGGCCCAGGAGATCTTGGTATGCAGAGATTGTAAAGATGGCGATTGGGACCCATGGATCCTACCACCACGGCCAGACCTTCTTGAAGGTCCGGTATTCTATCCTACTGTACCTTACAAATGCTAAATTTAACGGTTTGGCTATTGAGACCCACATTCTGAAAGACCGTGGGCTGTCAGGTTCAGTAGTTTTTACTTTGGTTAATGCTAGGAAGCCTGCCTCCAGAGTCATATATTATAGAGTCTGGAAGGCATATGTCTCTTGGTGTGAATCCAGGGGTTGGCACCCCAGGAAATATGTCATAAGTAGGATCCTTGAATTTCTACAGATGGGATTAGAAATGAAGCTGGTCTTGAGTACTATCAAAGGCCAGGTGTCGGCCTTATCTGCGTTTTTTCAAAGACCACTTGCGTCACACTCTCTGGCTCGTAGCTTTATTCAGGGGGTAATGCGGATTAATCCTCTGGTTAGGTCACCCCTGAACCCTTGGGACTTGAATTTAGTCCTGTCGGCATTACAGAAACAGCCTTTTGAGCCGATATGAGATATTCCCTTGGTCCTTTTGACAAGGAAATTTGTTTTTTTGGTTGCCATATCTTCTGCAAGAAGAGTATCAGAGTTGGCTGCTCTTTCTTGAAAAGAGACATATTTGATTATTCATAAGGATAAGGTTGTATTGCATCCTTATCCTAATTTCCTAACAAAGGTAGTGTCAGGTTTTCATTTAAACCAGGATATTGTTCTGTCTTCCTTTTTTCCAGAACCTCTTTCTGTGGAAGAGGGGTCACTACATTCTCTTGATGTGGTGAGAGCAGTCAAGGTCTATTTGAAGGTGACCGCTCAGATTTGTAAAACAGATGTTTTGTTTGTGTTGCCAGAAGGTCCTAAGAGAGGGCAGGCAGCGTCAAAATCTTCTATCTCTAAATGGATTTGTCAAGTGATTGTTCAAGCTTATGGTTTAAAGAGGAAAATTCCACCTTTTCATATTAAAGCGCACTCCACCAGGGCTGTTAGTGCTTCCTGGGCAGGGCATCACCAAGCCTCCATGGCTCAAACCTGCAAGACCGCAGCTTGGTCTTCAGACCATACATTTACCAGGTTCTATCAAATAGATGTAAAAGGTCATGAGAATATCGCCTTTGGGCGCAGTGTACGGCAGGCTGCACTATAAGTCCAATAGACTCTTAGTGCCCTACTTTTGTTGTGTCTCCCTCCCTTCAGTTGGCATTGCTACCCTGTTTCCCCGAAAAAAAGACCTAGCATGATTGTCGGTGATGGCTGCAATATAAGCCCTACCCCCCAAATAAGCCCTAGTAAAGTCCTTGTAGGTCTTATTTTCAGTGTAGGGCTTATTTTCGGGGAAACAGGGTAGGGCTTATTTGGGGAGTAGGGCTTATATTGCAGCCATCACCGACAATCACGCTAGGTCTTATTTTCGGGGAAACAGGGTATGGGACATCCCACATAGTAACTACTATGGCTTTGTGTCCAGTGATGTACGATAAGAAAATAGGATTTTTAAAACAGCTTACCTGTAAAATCCTTTTCTTTGAAGTACATCACGGGACACAGAGGTCCCTCCCTCCTTTTTGGTATACACGCATATTGCTTTGCTACAAAACTGAGGTACTCCCGGTAGTGGGAAGGGTTATATAGGGAGTGGATGTTTTTTCTTAGGGCGTGCTAGTGTCCATCACCTGAAGGTGGCCTATAACCCACATAGTAACTACTATAGCTCTGTGTCCCGTGATGTACTTCAAAGAAAAGGATTTTACAGGTAAGCCGTTTTAAAAATCCTATTTTCTCTTGTTTAGCACAGTGGTCTAAACAGCATAGATAGAATCTTCCCTGACAGCTATTGTAGTTTTACAGCTGGCATGTATGGCTGTCAGAATGCTTGAACACTTACTGCAGCTAAATGGCTGCCTGCATAGTTTGGCCAACAATTTTCCACCCAGCTCTTCTATTTTTCTGTCAGTAACAGATGGATCCATATATTAAGGCACATGTGTCAAACAGGGCCCACTGGCCGAATCTGGCCTGCTAGGATTTTTCATGTGGCCCTTGCCCTCAGGGGGAGGGGTGGAGGAGATATGTGGACAGCCTGGGAAAGAGAGTTGAACCCTGCACACCCCAAACCCTGCTCTCTGTACACGGCACACCCCAGAACAGGGCCGCTGATAGGGGGGCCACCAGTCCTCTTGTAGGGGGCCCACACAGGGAGGGGGATTAGTGATGGATGACAATTGTGGCTCTCTTCCTTCAGCAGCTGAGCTGGTCTCCCCCCTCCTCCCTGCTGCCAGCTTTTATCTGCTGAGAGAGACAGTTCTGTAATTGTTGTCTCTCACTAAGACCCCTTTCACACTTTACAGGCGCTACAGTGCTAAAAATAGTGCCTGTAAAGTGCCGCTCCTGTCTCTCCAGTGTGAAAGCCTGAGTGCTTTCACACTGGAGCGGTGCGCTTTCAAGATGTTGAAAAAAACTCTGGCAAGCAGCATCTTTGGAGCATTGAAGAAACGGCTCCTGCCCATTGAAATCAATGGGGCAGCGCAGCTATATACGCCGGCATATCGCTTCTGCAGCAGCGCTTGTGGTGGTTTTAACCCTTCCTCAGCCGCTAGCGGGAGTACAAGCGCCCCGCTAGTGGCTGAATAGCGCTGCGAAACTGACGGTAAAGCACCGCTAAAAATAGTGTCGCTTTACCGCCGATGAACCCACCGCCCCAGTGTGAAAGGAGCCTAACCCCCCCCCCCCCCCTCAGTCTCTAACGTTAACTGTGCTCCTGAGTTTGTTACAGTATCTCTGCAACTTTGTTTCTCTTCCTCTGTCTCTCTGACAGGGGGATTACCTAGCCTGTATATTTTTTAATCTCATCTTCATTTTTATTTATTTAGGCTCAATGCATACTAACATTTTTTTAAGGCCTCATGTACACTGCTGCTGGTAAACGGACATTTAGAAGCAGTTAGGCGTTTTTTTCAGCTGCCCCTGAATTCTTCTCTGTTATCTTATCAGTACATGTACACAGGATCGTTTATAGTCGTTTCTAGGCAGTTGAGGACGGATGTTCAGAGGCATTTGAAACTCCAAATGTTTTTCATTTTTGGCTATTTGAAAAAAAAAATAAACATTTATTTATTTTTAAAATGCTTCTAAACGCAAAATGCGGCTAAACGCTACAAGTAAACGCAGCAAAACTGACTTTTTAAACGTCGGTTACTATCTGTCAAGTTAAATCATTCAGGAGAGGTTGTAAAAATGTCCAGTGTACATGAAGCCTAGGCACCTAGAAGCTGTTTTTAGCATTTTTTCTGCTCCTAGAAGCTAAATCATATTGTTATCTCATGTGTCCATGCACACTACTTTAGGGTATTAGCATTTTTTAAAGCTTCAGCGTCTAGGAGCAGAAAAAAATATAGTTTTTGTAGAGTTTCTTGAAGCATTTTTCTAGCAGAAAAAAATGCTGAATGCTAACTCCTAACTGCTTCTAAATGCTACTAAAATGCTTCACAGCTTTTTTTTCTTCTTCTTCGTGTACTGCAAAAATGCTAATAAAATGCTAATGCTCCTAAAAGCTTCTAAATGCTTATAAAAGCTACTAAAATTCTACTAGACGCTGGCCACGAAAATTTTATTATCGGTATTTTTCATCCAGCATTTTTTCTAGCTTTTTTGAGCTTATGAAAAACAATAGCGTGCATGGAACAGTTTTATCTTTTAGATTTAGCAGGAATTATGTGAGTTTTGTTGTATTTGTGTCTGCTAATAATTTTATTGTATTTTTAGCGAAATATAGCTTTAATATTTTTTTTGGGGGGGGGGGCTGTCAGGTAGTCTGTATGGGGCCCCACCTATTTAGATCAGCAGTCCTGCCCCTGAACTCTGTACACAGCGAACCCCTGAATCCTGAACTCAGTACGTAGTGCACCCCTGAACTCTGCATATAGCGCACCCCTGAACACTGCACTCCTCCCACTGTGCAATTTGGCCACACCCACCGTTCAATGTAGTATGTTGGGGGAGGGACGTGTGGTTGAGTTCCTGCACCTATTCTATAGTCTACAGCACAGGTGTCAAACAAAAGGCCTGTGGGACGAATCCAGCCCTCCAGGCCATTTCATGTGGCCCTCGCACCTCTCCTGCAGCTGCAGGAGAGCTCCAGCCATCCTCTGGTCCTCCTCCAGACCCCTACTTTCTGCTTTCAAGCAATGCATCCAGCTTCTTCCCAGCAGCAGCATAAGGAAAGGGGGTGCACTGTGATGTAAGGGAGAGTGATGGACTCAACTTCTGATGGTGGGGTGGCTCTGGACATCTAAAGTAAGGGGAGGGGATGCACTGGACATCTAATCTTACAGATACAACCGGCCCTTTTGAGGGCAATCATAATGCTTATGCGGCCCAGGATGAAACCCCTGGTCTACAGTCTTACAGATACAATAGGCCCTTTTAGGACAACCATAATGTTGATGTGGCCCACAGTTAAAATTGAGTTTGACACCCCTGCATTAGGGCAAGGCAGACAGGAACTTGCTAGACAAGGGTCAGGCAATAGGTAACTAAATGCTATCATAAGCGCAGTGTTCTGGGCTTGTAATCCCTAAATAAAGTGTCATAGTGCTGCAGACAATCAGTGGAAGCAGACAGAGGCACAATTTCTGTGACCCTTTTGGTAATGCAGTCTCCCCCAAGGCGAGGAGTTTAAATGACAGCTTGGTCTTCACCAGAGCACCCCACAAGGGTAATGAGCTAGTGCCTTTAGTTCTTCTGGGTACATTGCTACTAGCTGTTACCAGGCCACCGCCTTCGGCTTTGCCCCAAGTAAAGATAACTCAGATCCAGTGCTATATCCTTAGAGGTTGGACAGAAAGCAGAGGATGATCTGCTTTCTGTCCAACCTCTAAGGATATAGCACTGAATCTGAGTTATCTTTACTTGCAAAAGGACTTATTTAACTTTTTGTGGGTACATTGCCTGCAATGGCTGAAGGAAGAATATATTGGTCCAAAAGAAGTGGCAGAGAAAATGGCTGTGGAGAATAGTAGTCTGGGAGGTGATGTCCCCAGCAGTTTTTGTCTCTCGCTTCTTAGTTTCTAGGTTTTTCAGCTGCTTTATTTTAAAGTTCGGATGCCCCATCTTCTAAACATTTCAAGTTCCTCTCTCCTTTGAGCTCATTTGCAATACCATCCAAGTACGGTCACGATCTTGTGGGATACCCAGGTGGCTTTCCCTGCTAGTGGTTCAGTTCCTTTGAGTTCCAGGTGTCTTCTATGCAAGCTAAAGGCCGTGGCTGGGTTATAGCCAAACGCTTTTTATGCTTTGCCATCTGGTAAGCGGATTTAAATTACGGTGGTCAGGCACTTTCATAATGTGTGAAGTCACCATGGTGTCATATTTTAACGATCATCAAATAATATACCCCAATTTTCTAATAAAGAATCTATTCTTTTTAAATCTATGTTCATTCTCTTCATTACTTTACAATTGCTGCCTAAAACCCCCCTGGGGTGATTCTTCCCATTTTTTTGTCTATATTGGGGTGTGCAGTGCCAACACCTCTCCATATTGTGTCTTACCCATGCTATCTGGCTGGGATGCTGCAAGTACCATAAGAACCCTCCAGATCACAAATCCCAAAGTTGGCGGTGCGTTTCAGGAGCAGGGAAACCAAATTAATCCATACCATAGCACTGCATACCACTCAGAAGACTACATCTGTTTCAGTAGTGAAACATGAAATATACTGAAAGAAGGTGTCAATCTGAGACACAAAGAAACAGGACTCTTTTGAGAGATTCGACATGGCCAAACTAACCCATGAGCAAGTTTTTGAGATGGTACTTTAAAATAAATGTTTTTGGTTGACAGCCTTATCAAGTCACCGTGAAGGAGCCAGGCAACACCCATGATGTGTACCCATGTACTGCCTGCTAGGCTCAGTGACTAAATATAGAAAAACTTCAGAAATTACTTTTTTACTCAATTTAATTCAATGTACCATATCTATATAAATATATATCTATATACATTTCAAAAAGAATAGGCAAATATGGAACTCAAGTACTATAAAGTATATTTTGAAGAAGAACTACACCGCTCCAGGTAACAAAATCCCTCTACTCCACTACCTCTGCATATGGAAAGGATGCTGGCCCTGCATGCATCAGGAAGCATAAAGTGAAAAGTCTGGATGGCTGAACTCCCATAAAGTCACCTTTATTGATCCATGATAGAAAAACAACAATCCATAGCTATGACTAAGCACCAGGGAAGGTGTGAAATGCGTTAGATGTGCTGTATTTGTACCCCCCATTGCTGTATGGATTGTCGTTTTTCTATCATGAATCAATAAGTGTGATGAGTGCAGCCATCCAGACTTTTCCCTATACTATGAAGTATTAAACAAAGCATTACCCTTTTAAATATAGAATAAAATGTTGGCCCTATCCCCAATATCCACACATCAGTTTAAAAGGGAAATGTTGTCAAAAGCTATCCAAAAAAACTAAAACTTTTTTTTTCACTGCCAACTGACTGACACTGAAGAGAAGTGTTTTTAGTTGACAGGTATATCAAGTTAGGAGTCAGGCAATGATCCAGTTTTTGAAAGGCAACTGCAGATGAGACAGAACTCCAAATTTGGAAGAAGTTTATGACCAGTGAACATGTGGTTCCAGGAACACTGGAATACAAGTTGGAAAAACAACACAATTTTGATAATACCCATAGACAAGAGAAAGTGGAACTTCAAAAACAGCTATGTTGGTGATAATTAACCACTTGCCGACCGCGCTATAGCCAAATGACGGCTAAAGTGCGGCTCGATAACTCTGGGAGGACGTACATCGATGTCCTCCCAGAATCACCCCCCTGGGGCACGCACCCGGGAATATCCATGACCACCGGGTCCACAGGACCCAGCGCATCATGGATCACGGTAAATGCCCGCTGACAGTGGCCGTTTACCATGTGATCGATCCGTCAAATGACAGAGCGATCACTTGTAAACAAACCGGCGTCACGTCCGATTCCTCTCTCCCCTCTCTGTACCAATCGGTAACGCTGTAGGCTGGATGTGTACTGCCCACGGCGCTGATCTGTGCCAATTCCTGCCTCATCCAGCCATCCATCTATCCATGCTCAGCCATCCATCCTCATCAATACTCAGCTATCCATGCTCAGCTGTCCATCCATCCTTAGCAATACTCATCCATCCATCCATCCTCAGCAATACTCATCCATCCATGCTCAGCCATCCATCCGCAGCAATACTCATCCATCCATCCTCAGCAATACTCATCCATCCATCCATGCTCAGCCATCCACCCATCCTCAGCAATATTCATCCATCCTCTGCAATACTTATCTATCCATACTCATCCATCCATACTCAGCAATACTCATCCATCCATCCATACTCAGCAATACTAATCCATGTTCAGCCATCCATCCATACTCAGCAATACTCATCCATCCATCCATACTCAGCAAAACTCATGCATCCATCCATGCTCAGCCATCCCATCCACCCCCATCCATACCCAGCCGTACTCAGCCATACCCAGCATACCCAGCCTTACTGGGCTGTACTCAGCCATATTCATTCATGCTCAGCCATCCCCATCCATGGCTCCATCCATCCCCATTCATGCTCATCCATGCCACATCCATGCCACTACAGTGCCTCACAAAAGTGTAATAGGTAGTCAAATTAGATTTGACATTCATGCCACTAGAACACCTGATGGTGCTCCCTGCATGTTGGGCCTCTATATGTGGCCAGGCTGTGTAAAAGTCTCCCACATGTGGTATCGCCATACTCAGGAGGAGTAGGAGAATCTATTTTGGGGTGTAATTTTTGGTATGTACATGCTATGTGTTAGAAATATTGTATAAATGTACAACTTTGTGTAAAAAAGAATGCGTTTTCATTTTCTTTACACATTTTCCAAAAACTTGTAGAAAAAAAGGACATGTTCAAAAGACTCATTATGCCTCATAGATTATACATTGGGTTGTTTTCTTTCCAAAATGGGGTAATTTTTGGGGCGTTTCCATTGTCCTGGTGCTCCAGGGCCTTCAAAAGTGTAAGAGGTAGTCAAGAAATTATGTGTAATTTATGCTCCAAGAACGCCTGATGGTGCTCCCTGCATGCAACATGTGGCCACATCTGTATGTGGCCACACTGTGTAAAAGTATCACATATGTGGTATCACCGTACTCAGGAGGTGTAGCAGAATGTGTTTTGGGGTGTAATTTGTGCTATGCATATGCTGTGTGTGAGAAATAACTTGCTAATATAACAATTTTGTAAAAAAAAATAAAAAAATCTTGATTTGGCAAAGAATTGTGGGAAAAAATTACAACTTCAAAAAAACTCACCATGCCTCTTACTAAATACTTTGGAATGTTTTTTTTTCCAAAAAGGGGTCGTTTGGGGGATATTTGTACTTTCCTGGCTTGTTAGGGTCTCAAGAAATGACATAGTCCATCAGTACATCAGGTGTGATCAATTTTCAGAGATTGGCATTTGGCACCATAGCTTGTGGACTTTCACAAAGACCAAATAATATACACTGATTTGGGTTATTTTTACCAAAGCTATGTAGCAGTATAAATTTTGGCCAAAATTTATGAAGAAAAATTACTAATTTGCCAAATTTTATAACAAACGAAGAAAAATTAATTTTTTTGAAGAGTTTTTGGTCTTTTTTTTTCTTTTATAGCGCAAAAAATAAAAAACCCAGCCGTGATTAAATACCACCAAAAGAAAGCTCTATTGGTGTGAAAAAAAGGACAAAAGTTTCATATAGTTACAGTGTTGCATGACTGAGTAATTGTCATTCAAAATGTGAGAACACCAAAAACTGAAAATTGCTCTGGTTAGGAAGGGGGTATAAGTGCCCAGTGGGTAAGTGGTTAAGGGCGAATTCTGCCCAGGGTATATGGAATAACCAATCTGCCTGATTATCAGAAGTACAATACCAGAGGTTGAGTTCTAAAGACTGGTTGGTGTTCTCAGTCTGGACATTAGACTTGGGGTGATAGGCAGGAAAAAGAGACACTGAAATCCCCAGAAATGCACAATAGGCTTACCTTTGAAACCACAATCAGAGACGATGCCCTGAGGGATTCCATGTAATCTGAAGACAAACAAGGTAGGTAAATGACTGGCTGAGAGCAACTTGGGTAAGATCACAAAGTGAGACATTTTTCTAAACTAGTCAACAATGACCCAAGTAACATGACACATAGGGGTTACTAGGAATTAAGAAGCATAGTACACATTACAACCCTTTTTCATTTGCGCAACTCATGGGCAACAACAACAACCCCACAGGGTGGACGACCGACGACCTACTGTTTCTTTCTCAGTAACCCTGACATCACCATTCTTATGATCTCTATTGGCAACCTTTACTGAATATGGAGACCTATCCAATTTTCATAATAATTACCAAAAAATCTGTTGCCTTAAACTTGACTACCATCCCTACTCTGTAGACTACAGGCCAATTATTCCTTCATATGGGCACCCTCTCACATTAAGTATCTGGGCATTTTGTTACCTAGGAAACTTTCTAAACTTTTCCCTCTCAATTTTATGCCACTTCTTCCCATATTAAAGAGTGGAGTATTAACACGGGCATCCTCAAAATTTTACTGCATGGGAAGATGCAACGTGATAAAGCAAAACTTAATGTCCCGCATCCTGTACTTACTTTAAATGAGCTCAGTTCATAACCTGCCTTCCTATTTGAAATATGTCCAATCCTTTTTCAACAATTTTATCTGGGCATTAAAGCCTGCACACATCAATGTACTGTGTCAGAGGGATGTTGCTTCAAGAAGTTAAGCTATATCACCTTGCAGTACATCTATCTAGAGCCCTATATTGTCATAGACACATTGTCATGAAGCAGTGGGTCAATATGGGACGATGATATGGAACATGCAGTCTCGCCAACTCCTTTAAACTTTTTATTATTGTGTTTAACATTCTCGATAATGGAACTACATGGACATCCAACCATTTCCCCGACATGGCATATCTGTAAATGTGCATTTAACCCCTGCGTCGCTTTAACTGACAATTGCGCTGTCGTGCCACGTGGCTCCCAAACAAAATTGACGTCCTTTTTTTCCCAGAAATAGAGCTTTCTTCTGGTGGTATTTGATCACCTCTGCGGTTTTTTATTTTTTGCGCTATAAACAAAAATAGAGCGCCAGTTTTGAAAAAAAAGCAATATTTTTTACTTTTTGCTATAATAAATATCCCCAAAAAATATATAGAAATTTTTTTTTTCCTCAGTTTAGGCCGATACGTATTCTTCTACATATTTTTTGGTAGTAATGGCAGCGATCTGCGATTTTTATTGTGACTGCGACATTATGGACAATTTTGACACATTTTTGGGACCATTGTCATTTTTACAGCGATCAGTGCTATAAAATTGCATTGATTACTGTAAAAAAATGACACTGGTAGTGAAGGGGTTAACCACTGGTGGGCTTGGGAGGGGTTAAGTGTGTCTTGGGGAGTGTTTCTAACTGTTAGGGGGATGGGCTACGAATGACACTTCACTAATCATAGCTCCCAATCATGGGGAGCTATGAACAGTGACAGTGTCACTAGGCAGAACGGGGAGATGCTTGTTTACATTAGCATCTCCCTGTTTTTCAGCTCTGTGAGATGATCGCGGGTATAACCGCAGCGATCGACTCCGCGGGACCCGCGATCCGACTCACGGAGCTCCCGGCAGGGTCGCGCACGTGACCACATGGCGGCAAATTCAAAGGGACGTACCTGTGTCCATTTGCACAGCCGTGCCATTCTGCTGACGTATATGTACATGCGGTGGTCGGCATGTGGTTAAGACATGAAATCTATCTCCATTACCATCAGTGATGGAACTAACGCCGTTAAAGTAAACAGCGTTACGTAACGCCGTTACTTTAGAGGGTAACGAGTAATCTAACTGATTACTCTTCCCCTCGCGGTAACGCCGTTCCCTTTACTGGGGCGGCGTTACTGCAATTACCCGCTGCGATCCGCGGAGCCGTCCGCTGCCTCGGCCTTAGGAAAGGCCGCGGCTTCGGCCTAGCTCCGGAGCGCAGGCCATCTTGGTGCACCCAATGGCCGCCGCTCCGGCCTAGCTCCGGAGCGGCGGCCATCTTGGTGCACCCGTCGGCCGTTTACAATGTGATTGCTTCGTCAAATGACGGAGCGATCACTTGTAAACAAACCGGCATCAAGATGACGCTGGTTCCTCTCTCCCCTCTGTGTACAGATCTGTACAGTGGAGGGGAGAGATCGGATGGCAGCAGCCATCCCTCCATACCCTGCCAATACTCTGCAACACCCAGCCAATACCCTGCAATACCCTGCCAATACTCTGCAATACCTTGCCAATACTCTGCAACACCCTGCCAATACTCTGCAACACCCTGCCAATACTCTGCAATACCCTGACAATACTCTGCAATACTCTGCAATACCCAGCCAATACTCTGCAATACTCTGCAATACCCTGACAATACTCTGCAACACCCTGCAATACCCTGCCAATACTCTGCAATACCCAGCCAGTACCCTGCCAATACTCTGCAATACTCTGCAATACCCTGACAATACTCTGCAATACCCTGCCAATACTCTGCAATACCCTGCCAATACCCAGCCAGTACCCTGCCAATACTCTGCAATACTCTGCAATACCTTGCCAATACTCTGCAATACCCTGCCAATACCCTGCCAATACTCTGCAATACGCTGCCAATACTCTGCCATACCCAGCCATACTCGGTAATACCCAGCCATACTCTGCAATACCCCGTAATACCCAGCAATACCCAGCAATACTCTGCAATACTCTGCAATACTCGGTAATGCCCAGCCATACTCTGCAATACCCTGCCAATACTCTGCAATACGCTGCCAATACTCTGCAACACCATGCCAATACTCTGCAACACCATGCCAATACTCTGCAATACCCTGCCAATACTCTGCAACACCCTGCCAATACTCTGCCATATCCAGCCATACTCGGTCATACCCAGCCATACTCTGCAATACCCCGTAATACCCAGCCATACTCTGCAATACTCGGCAATACCCAGCCATACTCTGCAATACTCGGCAATACCCAGCCATACTCTGCAATACTCGGCAATACCCAGCCATACTCTGCAATACTCGGCAATACCCAGCCATACTCTGCAATACTCGGCAATACCCAGCCATACTCTGCAATACTCGGTAATACCCAGCCATACTCTGCAATACCCTGCCAATACTCTGCAATACCCTGCCAATACTCTTCAACACCCTGCCAATACTCTGCAACACTCTG
Organism: Lithobates sylvaticus; assembly: GCA_028564925.1. Taxonomy (NCBI): domain Eukaryota; kingdom Metazoa; phylum Chordata; class Amphibia; order Anura; family Ranidae; genus Lithobates; species Lithobates sylvaticus. The sequence goes on from CM053026.1 coordinate 402,063,637, forward strand.
CAACACCCTGCCAATACTCTGCAACACCCTGCCAATACTCTGCAACACCCTGCCAATACTCTGCACTACCCTGCCAATACTCTGCACTACCCTGCAACACCCTGCCAATACTCTGCAACACCCTGCCAATACTCTGCAACACCCTGCCAATACTCTGCAACACCCTGCCAATACTCTACCATACCCAGCCATACTCTGCAATACACAGTAATACCCAGCCATACTCGGCGATACCCAGCCATACCCAGCCATGCTCAGCCTTACCCAGCCATACTCAGCCAATATTACAGTTGGGGAGATGACGTGGATATTACAGTGGGGGAGATTGTGGATATTACAGTGGTGGTGGAATTTTCAAAGGTTTTTGCAAATTCAATTATTATTTGCTGATCCGAAAAATGATCCGATCCGTGACTCTGATCCGAGCAATGATCCGATCCGTGAGTTTGGGGGGGACAGATGTACAGAGGGGAAACAGATATATGTGTTGGGTGGAAACAGACGTGCAGGGGGGTACAGAGGGGAAATAGACGTGCAGGGGGGAACGCGCCCCTTGCTTACAGTAATACTAGACCCGCCCCCCTAAGAATATTAAAAAAAAAGTCAGTTACTTTGCTGAGTAACTAATTACTTTTACAATGTAGTAACTGAGTTACTAACTCAATTACTTTTTTGGGAGAAGTAATTTGTAACTTAACTAATTACTTTTTTAAAGTAATGACCAACACTGATTACCATCAACTTTATTGCCCCCAGTTTGAACACGGCTTGCTTGATAAAGCTTTTCAGCCTGTGCATTGTGAACAAAATATGAACAAAATATGAACAAAATATGAACACAATTTTACATCTCATATGCTAATTGGCATATGACTGATTCCATGGCGTGTCACCTAGACCTCATGACTTTATGGACCCTTGAGAAGATGAGTTACAAAGCCAAAGCAACTTAATTTGTTTTCTTTTCAGTTATTTTTGCTATGCATGAAAGACTATGAGTATTTGTCGTTAAATCCAGCAGCCTGCTGAGGTATGGGGGTGAAAGTGAGAGGCCTCACATGACTAGCCTACGTAATATTTAGCCATCTGCTCATTCTCTGCAGGTTCTGAACTAGACAGATTGTGGCACAGCATTATGATTTCTTCTTCTTCTTCTCTTATTATAAATAATAATAATAATAAAAAATATTCACCATCATCTAATAATATGAATGCTAGCAATAGAAAAGAGCTCTATGAAAGGGTGTCAACATTTAAGATGGAATCCTAGATAGACTTGGCTGATGCTGCTACAGTATCAATAGACTGTAGTAGCACATGCAGAGGTTGTAGAAGCAGTAACAGCACGGGTTCTAGCCCTGAGAATGTTTTTTTTTTTTTGAGTGACCATATTTAGAGTTGTACAGGTTATCGACTTTCGTAAAAAAACAGTTTTTTTTTGTTTTGTTTTTTCTTTTTACTCCTCTAACCTATAAAGAGTTCAGTTGTGGATTTACACTTTTGCATGATTTTGCTGCCTCCTGCTGGGCAATATATGTAGCAAATACTTTCTTAGGGCCAGTTCACACCACATGCAGACCAGTGCGTTCTTTTTTGCGTTCTTTTTTGCATCAAAAATGCATGGAAAGTAGGTTATATGGCATAGTTCACACCAGTGCTTGCAGTTCCAGAAAAATAAGTAGAACATGCTGCATTTTTTCTGCACTGAACTGTACTAGAAAGCTGTAAAATGTATCAAGAACACACAGGAACGCACCTAAGTGCACCAAAAATGCACTGCAACACACTTTTTTAACCACTTGCCGACCGCCGCACGCCGATGTACGTCCCAAATTTGGGGACAGATATCATTGTTATGGCAGCCGCTAGCTGCCATAACCCCGGTATCCCCGTGTTCAGCCGGCGGTCGGCTACAAGATAGAAGTGGTCTCTGCAGCGGATTCGCGTGAGATCACTTTTATCGGTGGCGGGTCCCCTTCCCGCCGCGATCCGGTGCCCTCCGCCACGTTCTGGAGCCGTCTGCAGCGGCGATCGCGTCCTTCTCAGGGCTGTGCATGGAGACGAGTGAGGGGGAAGATGGCCTCCACCCATCTCCATGACACTGCATGACACTGCAGGGCGGAAGTGACATCAAAACGTCACTTCTGCCCATAGCTCTTAAAGGGTCTTAAAGCTCTTAAAGGGACAATTTATTTTGTTTATTTTTTGATTTTTAAAAAAAATTTTTTTATTGCATTTTAGTGTTAATCTGAGATCTTTTGACCCCAGATCTCACATTTAAGAGGTCCTGTCATGGGGATGTTTACATTCCTTGTAATAGAAATAAAAGTGACACATTTTTTTTTTTTTAAACAGTGTAAAAATAAAAAGTAAAAGGTAAAATAAATCAAAATTTTTTTTTTTAAACACGCCTCGTCCCGCCGAGCTCGTGAGCAGAAGCGAACGCATATGTGAGTAGCGCCCGCATATGAAAACGGTGTTCAAACCACACATGTGAGGTATTTCCATGATCGGTAGAGCGAGAGCAATAAATCTAGCTCTAGACCTCCTCTGAAACGCAAAACATGCAACCGCTAGAATTTTTTAAATGTCGCCATTCCACGAGCGCGCCCAATTTTGAAGCGTGACATGTTGGGTATCAATTTACTCGGCGTAACATTATCTTTCACAATATAAAAAAAATGGGCTAACTTTACTGTTGTCTTATTTTTTTATTTAAAAAAAGTAGATTTTTAAAAAAAAAAGTAACAGCATTACACTGTCCCCCTGCAGCCTTCCCCAAAATTGCAGCATGGTTTATTTTTTAATTTACCGCCGCCGCTGAGATCTTCGGCTCCTCTCGCCGCCGCGATCTTCGGCTTCTCCCGCCGCCGCCGACGAGATCTCCGGCTCCTCCCACCGCCGCCGCGATCTTTGGCTCCTCCCACCGCCGCCGAGATCTTCGGCTCCTCCTGCCACCGCCGACATAGACCGAGCCGAGCCAAATGTGTACTCGGCTACTCACCCCCCACTAGCAGTAACGCCCCCGCCCGCCACTTGGCCCGGCTCCTATGATGGACACAACACCGGGCCAATGGTGGGACGTAAAAAGGCTAGAGAGGCTGGACTGGGCGTGACTGGGAGCGGAGCCGAGTAAATGTCGGCGGGGCTCCAGACAGCGGGGGATTTCCCCTTGATCGCAAGGGGAAAAAAGTGCGTGTTATACACCGATAAATACAGTAATTTTCTAGCAAAAAAAAATGTTTTTAACTTGTAAACACCACATCTAAAAAAGAGGCCCAGTCTTAAAGTGGTTAAGGTTAAGAAAAAAGAGTGGGGAAAAAAGCACTGGACTGCATCAAAAACGCACTGGAACGCATCAAAAACGCACCGGAACGCATCAAAAACGCACTGGAACGCATTAAAAACGTGCATGCAGAAAAGCACCTGGAACGCATTCGGACTGCGTTTCTATGGTGTAAACTGACCTTGTTTCTCAAGGGTTAAAGTGCTATTAAACCAAAAAACAAATGTTTATCATACTGCAACTTACCAATTCTTAGATGTAGTGGCTGCCTTAGTTTTCTTTTTACTCTTTCTTTCCCTTAGTTTCAGCTGGTGATCTAGCCAATAAGTCAGTTGTTTTTCAAAAAACAAGTTCTCTTGCAGATGTAGCGGTTAGAGGGATGAGACAAACCATTTACCACAGACATAGGGTTGCCACCTCATCCCTTTAAAACTGAACACATATAAAGTACACAGGTTCTGTGGCTGAGAACAGTTGTAATTAAATTCACTTGGTGCCTTATCTGCATTAAATTAGCCTCAGAACCTTTGTAATTCATATGTGTTCAGGTTTAAAGGGATAAGATGGCAACCCTACACAGACAAGGGTGGATACAAGGATCAACTTTTATTCAGTTATATAAAACCTTTAATCCAAAAATAAAAACTGTTGCTGTAAGTGCTTATAATGTGTGAGCCTGAGTTTGGCTTCAATTTGTTAGTGTATATAAATCTGCTAGTCTGGGATCGGCAACCCATTGATCACGATCTACCTGTCGATCGACCCAAAATTCCGCCAGCTCCTAACCACGCCTGCCACCTCTCAGGTCATAGCGTTGATCTACAACATCTAAAACCAAGCTATCAGAAGTACTATGAAAGGGGCAGGGCTGGATGGGAATGAGATAGATGGTTACATAGTTAGTCTGGTTCAAAAAAGGCACAAGCCCGTCTAGTTCAACCAATAAAAACGGTGGGTGGTAAGCACAGACGGTGTCTGTGCTAAGGAAGCCACAGGAAAGTCTGGTGGGGCACATGCTGCAATACAGGTAACTGAAGGCTGGCTGTATGTGAAAAGGCAGCAGGGATCAGTGCCAGGTGGCAGCAGGCTGTTAAGACAGGTCCTCAGTATGGACTGGAAGTATTATGTTCAGTGGCGGCTGGTGCTCACCCTTTTTTTTTTAAGCCAATTTTGAGCCTCAGGCTCTAATCATGCGCTTAAAAAAAAAAAAACCCCATTGGAATCCATGCATCTGGTGCCCTGCCTGTAGACACTTAAACCGGAAGGATTTGCTCCCTTAATGACCAGGCTATTTTCTGCGATATGCACTGCGTCGCTTTAACTGACAATTGCATGGTCGTGCAACGTTGTACCCAAATAAAATGTATGTCCTTTTTTCCCCACTAATAGAGCCTCCTTTTGGTGGTATTTGATGACCTCAGCGGTTTTAATTTTTTGCGCTATAAATAAAAAAGTGCAACAATTTTGAAGAAAAAACTCTCTATTTTTTATTTTTTTGCTATAAAAATAATCCCCCCCAAAATATAAAAAAAATTATTTCTTCATCAGTTTAGGCCAATATGTATTCTACAATAAGCGTATATTGATTGGTTTGCGCAAAAGTTGTATCGTCTACAAAATAGGGGATAGATTTATGGCATTTTATTATTTATTTATTTTTTACCAGTAATGGCGGCGATCTGCGATTTTTAGTGGGACTGCGACATTGCGGCAGACAGATCGGACACTTTTGACACTTTTTTGGGACCAGTGGCATTTATACAGCTATCATGGCTATAAAATAGCCACTGATTACTGTATAAATGTCACTGGCAGGGAAGGGGTTAACACTAGGGGCGATCAAGGTGTTAAGTGTTCCCTAGGGAGATGTTTCTAACTGGGGGGGGGGGGGGGAGTGTACTGACTGGAGGCGGAAAGAGATCGCTGTTCCTGATCACTAAAAAAACCTCTGTCCGCAAGGCTGAGCCATGCTCTGTGCACTGGTGGTGGACCTAAGAAGAGGAGGTTCGGGGTTGCTCTGCGCGAAAGCACTGCACAGAGTAAGTATAACATGTTTGTTTTATTTTAAATTTTTTTAAATGTCACCTTTAGTATAATTTTAATGGCCAGAGCTGTAGCTATAAACAGGCAGCTGCTTGTTTAACACAATTGACTGCTCCACTGTGCCTTATGTACATATTACCTCTGCTTACTGTACATTTCATTTACCCTGCACTCTGTGTTACTACTTACCTCTGAACTGTGACCACTGTGCGCTGCCCTACTGAACCCTGCTCTACAAACTACTGACCTCTGTACACTGCTCTACCTACTACTGATCTCTGTACACTGCCATACATACTACTGATCTCTGTACACTGCTCTACAAACTACTGACCCCTGTACTCTGTCCTACATACTACTGACATCTGTCCACTACTGACCTCTGTACACTGCCCTACCTACTCCAGAATCTGTCACAGTAAAAATCTGACTGTCTGTAGAGCAAACAGCCAATTTTTCCTGTTTCTAATATAACCAATGATACTTTCCGTCTTAATGATATAATGACTTAACTTTAGATCGTATGTCTCCCCTCTACCTATCAACCACTCATACATCCTTACCTCAGCCCCCTCATTCAAACCTCACCAGCCAAGCATTGCATACGTCACCGCCCCAGCCTAACGTCTTACCAGCCAGGTCGCATTAAAACAGCCATCACCAATATTACCGTTCCTCTCAGCACAGGGGCAGCATCTCTGCCTGTCGTCTGTGAGCAGACTTTCTTTTATTTTGAAACCATTCCAAACCAAACCCTCAGGGGTTTTGCCTCTGACGGCTAAACCCCTCCCACAAAAGGTTGTGACCCCATCTCATTCACACAGGATGTGAATGACCATATAAGGACATACAATACAATGATGTTACAATACAGGGACAATTGTTTTCCTTCAAAAGAATAATGACACACATGTATACATTCAAAACAGACTAGCAGTGATGTCCAAACCGTCTAACTGCTTTCAATGACAACGAACGATATAAAGCCATGGCTCAGTGGGCCATAGTATTGATATTGTTATGCTATAGTTCCAATGTACACAGACATGTTCGCTTGAAGTCATTAATGCAGTCGCCGGGAAGTGGCCAGTCTCCCGGTGAGGCACAAATTAACATCCTTAAACCAGCAAACACATCTGCAGTGTCCACAGATTTCTGCAGCCAATGGTCTTCCGCCAACGTCTTTATGTGCGAATACGCTCACATGAGCGCATTACAGCAAAACCGACACTGGGGGGCATCTGACAACATACATTAATAAAATTTTCCACAACAAATCAGACTTGTGGAGGTGACCAAGCGAATGGCAAGTTTACCACTAAAGCTAACTTTTAAGGTAGGTTAAGTTTTTATTTTTACAGTAAAGTTTATTTTATTATATTTTTATAAGTTTTTTTCATGCCATCCTTTTTATTGGGGCCTTGCTAGTTAAAGCGGAACTTCATCCAAAAGTTCATTTTTTCTGTCTCCTCTAACACCTTTGGAGCAGATGCTTAGTTTTGACAGGGACCCACTCCCACTTCTGCTCAGCTCAGTTCGGCCCTACCTCTCTTTCCCTGCAGCTTTCTGGGACACATTCACAAGGGCAGTGTGACTCGCACATGTGCAATAGGAAGCCAGCTGTAAAGCTGCTAGGACTCACAGCCGACTTCAGAGTAAGGATGCGGGCACCAGGGGCCTAAAGACCAGTGAAGAACAGGTTCGAGTGAGGACAGCACTGGATCCCTGGACAGGTAAGTGTCCTTATATTAAAAGTCAGCAGCTACAGTATTTGTATCTGCTAACTTTTATTTTTTTTTGGGTGGGGGTCATTGAAGATCAAACATAATATCTTTAAAAAAAGGTACTGCACCACAGTGATCTTTGATCACTTCCATGTTGTGTGTGTGAAAATCAATCTGAACAGATAAACATATTGTGATGGTTTGGTGGTTTCCACTCAATGGTAGTGCTTTCCAGTGAGTTCAGTTCACTCCAGAAGTGCTGTTTAAGGGCTTTCTGATCCATATTTATTAATAAAAGGAAAAAGTTCATACAGAAAATCAGTTTCCCAAGCAGGGAATTCTACCATCAACAGGTACATAAATTACTTCAGCTCTGTGCCTCTAGCAGCCTGGCCGCTCAGGCCTGTTGCCTTGGTCCTCCCAACCATCAAACACTGCACTTCAGTTCTCCTGTACACATTCTGTACCTCAGCTCTCTTCCAGCTCCTTGCTACCCTGTCACTGTTTGCACCTGCAGCATGCAGACACACACTCTCTGACTGCCCCGTGCAGCCTCTCTGACTCTGGCACTTAGGAGTATCCAAGCTGCAGCTCCTGATTTGGGAATTACAAAACCAGAAGAAAGATGAGAAACCACTTTTCTCCGCTCAGAACTTCCACGCTGGAGCCCCACACGCTGAATACGTGCAAACTCTGTGTCACTTTCTCCTACATACATAAAGGGGTTAGTATTGCGTTCACTGACACCAATGTTGGAGGTTATTACTGCATCCTCTGATACCAATTTTAGGGGTTATTATTGCAACTACTGACACAAATATTGGGGGTTTTATTATGTCTACTGACACCAATGTTAGATGTTATTATTGCATTCACTGACAGCAGTATGGAGGATTATTATTGCACTCACTGAAATCAGTGTTGGGGGTTAATATTACTGACACCAATGCTGAGTGCTATTGCAAAAAATGTTTGGACTGCTTAACCTCACCCTATGCATCACAATGCATGAAAATGCTGTGCTATTGTGCAGCACTCTGGCAGTGTCGTGGGTCGCACCTGAGGCACCATTGGCTTAAACCCTTGCAGACCTGCCTGTTTGCCAAACATGTGTATGGATGGGGGTTTGGGACCTTTACATGCCATCCTCCCAATTTAAACCCCCACACATCACACAGGGCCCTTCAGTTCTAACATTGTTCAGGTTATGGTTCTGGAAGTCCAGCTGTACAGCTGGGGCCCAGATCACCTTACATCTGTTCTATAAGGGTGGTCCTCTCTCACCGCCAGGAGGGTGACTGCTTTCCCTAATCAGAGGCTGTGGAGAAGTCCTGGAGGTGAGCATGGGAGGAGATGACAAGGGAGCTAGAGATCAGGAGGTCTTGGGAGGAGCGGAGAGGATTATTTGGGCGATATCTTCAGATGAGGTTGGTGATGTAGCTGCGGGCGATGTTGTGAGTCACCTTGTACACATCCCATAGTCCATAGTCCCTTGTAAATCTGGAGCAGTCAACAGAGGGTGGCCATGTTCCTGCTTACAGTGGCACCAGAGAGAACAAATGTAGCCACCCTGTAACAGGAAGTCATATCACAGCAGCTGGAAAAAAATATTTTAGGCAACAGACAGCATGGATTCATGAAAGACAACAGTTTTCTGACAAATCTGATTTATTTTTATAAGGAGGCAAGTAAAACCTAAGACAGAGAGGTGGCTGTTGACATGGTATACTTTTTTGCAAAAGCGTTTGACAGCATTCCCCACATACTGCTAATGTGTACGGTAAAGTCTACAGGCTTGGAAAACTCAGTTTGTAAATGGCTAGATAATTGGTAAAAGACAGAATTCAGAGAGTTGTGCATAATGATGATGGTCTAGGGTTGTTTGTGGTGTACCCCAAGATTCCCAAAGTGTTGGGACCTTTACTTTTTAATATATTTATAAATGATATAGGGTCTGGGATTAAAAGTACCATTTCAGTCTTTGCAGATGACACCAAGCTATGCAGTGGAATAACGTCCTTACAGGATGTCTCCAATTTACAAGCCGACCTCAATGCACTGTTTAATTGGGCAACTATGTGGCAAATTAAGTTAATGTTGATAAATGTGAAGTTTTGCACTTGGGGTGCTAAGAATTTACATGGATCATACATACTAGGGAGAGTACAACTGGGGAAATCAATGGTGGAGAAGGATCTGGGTGTTCTGGTAGATCATAAACTTAAAAATAGCATACAATGCCAAGCTGCAGTTTACAAAGTCCTTTATTGTATTAAGAGAGGTATAGACTCCAGAGAGAGATATCATTTCACACCTGTACAAGTCATTAGTAAGACCTTATCTTCAATATGCAGTTCAGTTTTGGGCACCAATTCACAAAAAGGATATCGGGGAACTGGAGAAAGTACAGAGAAGGGCAACCAAACTGATAAGAGGCATGGAGGAGCTCAACTATATATAAAGATTAGAGGAACTGAATGTATTCGCTCTTGGAGAGAGAGAAGATTAAGAGGGGGATATGATCAACATGTATAAATACATAAGTGGTCCCCATGGTGAACTTGGTGTTGCGTTATTCACTTGAAGGTCATCACAGAGAACAAGGGGGCACTCTTTATTTTTTTTACAGACCCTATCTAAAGTTCTTTAGATAAGCCAGAACCAACATGCACCACTTTGAATAACTTCAGACCAGGCTCAGAATGGTTAATGTAACTTTACTAAACAAATTGCAGCATACAGTTCAATATGAACAACTTCCTCTTCCTTAAGCTACTGTAGTGTGGCTGCCCAGGCATACCTCCATGAGGTGAGAGCCCATATTGCCATTTTCCATTGCCTGGAAAAAGTCCTGCTGCCTTCAGTGCACCAAAAGGGATCAGAAGGGCCCTGGACCTCAGCCTTTCCCCTTTTTATAGCTCAGGTGAGCTGGTAAGGACCAAAAAGCCCAGGAACTGAGCATACAAAAGTTAACCATTTCCCCCAGCCTGGGCCTGCCGCTAGCTGGCTACAACCACATACTGTATTTCAACCTGCCTACAGGGGATGTATCCCCTGCCTATAAACTGATTAGCTCCATTTGCTGTTATTTATTCTTACACTCCAATTCGGCTTTACAGAGACTGCAAGAGGCTGATACCATGTTAAATAGTTACATAGTATGTGAGGTTCAGACATCTTACCCCAGGAATACTTTACTGCATTTGTATTTGAACACTGTGCTTAGACATCTTTAGCCTTTTTCATTACAAGATATTTACTGTTCCCACTACAGTACACCTAACTGGATTACAGTTAACGGGCTCCAACAAGCCAGTGAAGAACATCAGATCTGCTATAAGGGCCCTTAAACCATTACCTTTAGGTCAGATATCTCATAAAGTTAACGGTTAATAGTTTGGCCTCGGGTTCCCCTTTAGTATTGGTAATATCTACAATTATTCAATAGTTTTGAATAATGTATTTACGGATTATCTGTCCCTGACTGTATGGATGCTGTCTATTTGCATATTTGTCTGAGCACTATAGAAATCAGTCCAACCAAATCCTGGTTGTTTGTCTGGGATCTGGTTGACCAATACCATTTTGAGTTTCTTACTGCCTAAGAAAATTTAAGAAAACGTTAATACTTGAACTGTATCAGTGTGTCTTTACTGTGGTGGTCTATTAATCACATTGCCAGGTGTGCCAGAGGGGCTGAGGGTTGCCCCCATTCCTGGGGTTGAGAGGCAGAGTAACGGACTGAACAAACTTAAGCAGCTCCTTCGGTGGTATCGCTATACTACATTTAGCCTTTAAAGTATTTTTGCTCACCTGCGTTATTTGCTATTCTAACATCTACATTTGTACAATGTTTTCTCAGTGCAAAGCGTATAAGTGTCAGTGGGTACACTTTAGCCACAACATGGAAAAAACTGTGTAATCCCGGTCAAGCATTCAAGAACTCCATCAGCAAATACAAGTCAGGGTTTATTACAAAGAGCATACAGCAAAAAATTCCTGCAAAGCATAGACAGGATGTTAATTGCCTGACACACGGAGATGATGAAAGAAAGTAATATTGTGCTTCTAAGAAGTCTAGTAAACCATAAAAAGTATAGCAAGAAAAAAACTTTAGCATAGGAAATCAATGTCTACGTGCCTGACTTAAGACTTGAATTAACAAACATTGCCATTTATCAGGTGTTCTGTTTCAAATGCTGCTTTATGCATTGAAATACCTCCTTAGACCCAGTCTGTCTGGACAATATGGTTACCTGCTAACTTGGCACCATCCACAGGCAGCTTAACTCTTTAATAAGAAATGGAAAAAGGGAGAAGGAAGTGGGACTTTGAATGAAGCACACAGGTGAGAGTGGGGTCTCTATAGTGCAATATTTTATTTTGTTATATTTATCTTCTTATCATAAATTTAACTCACGTGCATGCTCCTGAAGATTGGATCAATCCATGAAAAGCGTAGAGCTGATATATGCCTTGTTTTAATCCATCATGTGTCTCATAGGATATCCCTCAAATATGTGTATTACGTAATATGAACTTTCTGCAATCATGTGGCATTTTGTTTTATTATATGTATATATATGTATTGTTTTTGATTTTATAATGAATCATGACTACCATTTGTACCTTAATACTGACATATATAATAAATTTGACTGTTTTTACACTTGCGTGCTTCATTTAAAGTCCCACTTCCTTCTCCCTTTTTCATTTAGACAGGGATGGAGGCACTGGACCTTACCAGGTCACTGATTCATTTAAAGTCCCAAATAGGGATGAGCCGAACACCCCCGGGTTCGGTTCGCACCAGAACCTTCGAACCGACCGAAAGTTCGCGCAAATTTTCGAACCCTATACGTTATAATGGACGCGAACGTTCGAAATCAAAAGTGCTAATTACAACGGCCAATATGCATGTTAATGTCATAAAACAGGTTTGGGGACCCGGGTCCTGCCCCAGGGGACATATATCAATGCAAAAAGAACTTTTAAAAACTAACGTTTTTTCGGGAGCAGTCATTTTAATGATGCATAAAGTGAAAAAAAAAAAAATGAAATTTTCCTTTAAATATGGTACCTGGGGGGTGTCTAAAGTATGCCTGTGAAGTGGCATGTGTTTCCCGTGTTTAGAACTGTCCTTGCACAAAATGACATTTGTAAAGGAAAAAAAGAAGCCATTTAAAACCACTTGCGGCTTTAGGTTTGTTCTTAAGTAGAATCTGAACAGGTACATTATGAAGTGTAGCTCCATCCCAAAAAAATCTATTTTTAAGCTTTTTGGAGAACATAGGGAGGGGTTATCACCCCTGTAACATTTGCTGTCTTTGCACATCTGTTCAGAACATGTCACCTCACTTTCCGTCCCAATGACAAATGTTTTTGGAAAAAGTGGGGTTTTAATTGAAACAAGGATTGGTGATAAAGTATCAGTAGAGAGGAGATACCTTTTTCCCAAATTAAATCTAACAGGATAGAATTTCCCTTCCTAGGGGTAGATTTCCTCTCACTTCCTGTTTTCTCTTTCCATTTGCAAGTAGGAGTCGTTTGTAAGTTGGATGTTTGAAAGTAGGGGCCTGGCGTATATACTCTGCAGAAATTTGCCCTATTAGATGTTGGTGTAGCCACAAGACTGGTGGGCACAGGAATGGGCCCTGCTGTGAGTTAATAGATCAAGATTTGTAATTGCATGCACCTGTTGAACAGGGCAGAAAAATTGGGGGGTGGTGGTGGTGGACGGTGTTGCCACAAGACTGTAAGCTCTCACAGTTACTCTTGGTGGGCGCAGGAATGGGCCCTGCTGTGAGTTATTAGATCAAGATTTGTAATTGCAAGCACCTGATGAACAGGGCAGAAAAATTGGGCCTTTGGCGGTGGTGGTGGACGGTGTTGCCACAAGACTGTAGGCCCTCATAGTTACTCTTGGTGGGCGCAGGAATGGGCCCTGCTGTGAACTATTAGATCAAGATTTGTAATTACCCGCCCCTGTTAAACAGGGGCTGAAAAATTGTGCCTTAGGCACTGGTGCTGGTGCCACAACACTGCAACCCCTCACAGATACTGTACTTGGAGCACAGCAGTCACACGTGTTGCGAAGCATTTTTTTAAAAAAAATTGTAAGTACCCGCCCCTGTTAAACAGGGGCTGAAAAATTGTGCCTTAGGCACTGGTGCTGGTGCCACAACACTGCAACCCCTCACAGATACTGTACTTGGAGCACAGTGTTGCGAAGCATTTTTTTATAAAAATTGTATGTACACGCCCCTGTTAAACAGGGGCTGAAAAATTGTGCCTTAGGCACTGGTGCTGGTGCCACAACACTGCAACCCCTCACAGATACTGTACTTGGAGCACAGTGTTGCGAAGCATTTTTTTATAAAAATTGTATGTACACGCCCCTGTTAAACAGGGGCTGAAAAATTGTGCCTTAGGCACTGGTGCTGGTGCCACAACACTGCAACCCCTCACAGATACTGTACTTGGAGCACAGTGTTGCGAAGCATTTTTTTATAAAAATTGTATGTACACGCCCCTGTTAAACAGGGGCTGAAAAATTGTGCCTTAGGCACTGGTGTGGTGGCATGGATCATTGAGGAGGAGGAAGAGGATAGTCAGTGAACATAAGAGGACAGTAACTCAGCATCAGCATAGGCAGTCTTGAAGGGATGTGACATTAAAAATTATTCGGTTATATCCGCCTCAGGTGCCTGGTAGCTGGTGGTGATCCAAGACTGATTCATTTTGATGAAGGTCAGTCGATCAACCGAGGCGGTGGACAGGCGCACCCTATGATCAGTCACAAATCCTCCAGCAGCACTGAATGTGCGTTCGGACAGAACGCTGGAGGCAGGACAGGCCAGTAGCTCAATTGCATACTGTGCAAGCTCTGGCCAGTGATCCATCCTCAGGACCCAGTAAGCCAGAGGATTTTCGGTGGGAAAGGTGTCCAAGTCTGACCTTGCCCCAAGGTATTCCTGCACCATGTATATCAGACGCTGGCGATGGTTGCTGGAACCGATCATACCTTGGGGCTGCGGACTAAAAAATTGTCTGAACGCATCGGTCAGACGTCCACCTTCCCCACCGCTCCTTCTGCTACTGACCGAAGCCTCAGCAACTCGTCGCCCAGGACCAGGAGTTTGTAGCCTCCCAGTTTCTGGGAACGCGTTGCACAGACCTTTCTGCAAGGCCTCCCTGAGATGTCTCATCCTCTGCTCCCTCTGCGACGGCAAGATAAGGTCCGCAACCTTACCCTTGTACCGCGGATCAAGGAGAGTGGCCAGCCAGTAATGGTCCCTCTCCTTGATCCGAAGAACACGAGGATCCTTCCGCAGGCTTTGCAGGATCAGGGAGGCCATGCAGCGTGGGTTAGCTGAGGCATTCGGTCCGGAGTCTTCTGGGTCACTGAGGATGACATGATCGCCAGCCACCTCCTCCCAGCCACGTACAAGTCCACTGGTTTGTTGGGACTGTACATCATCCCTAAAAGACTGCTGCTGCTGATGCTGAGTGCCAGGCTCCACCTCCATGCTCACACAATCCTCCTCCTCCTCCTCCTCCTCCTCCTCCTCATCCTCTTCCTGTGTGATGGGTGGGACAGAAGGAACACTGTCCGGATAAAGGGGGCCTTGAGAGGCAAGGAAGTCCTCCTCTTCCTGCCTCTGTTCTGCCTCAAGTGCCCTGTCCATTATCCCACGCAGCGTATGCTCCAACAGGTGGACAAGAGGGACAGTGTCACTGATGCATGCACTGTCACTGCTCACCATCCTCGTGGCCTCCTCAAATGGTGAGAGGACAGTGCATGCATCCCTGATCATGCTCCACTGACGTGGGGAAAAAAAACCAAGCTCCCCTGACCCTGTCCTGGTGCCGTAGTCGCAAAGGTACTCATTGATGGCCCTCTGCTGCGTGTGCAGTCGCTGCAGCATGGCCAACGTTGAGTTCCACCTGGTGGGCATGTCACATATTAGGCGGTTCTTGGGCAGGTTCAGCTCCTTTTGCAGCTCAGTCAGCCGAGCACTGGCATTATAAGATCGGCGGAAATGCACACAGACTTTCCTGGCCTGCCTCAGGACATCCTGTAAGCCTGGGAACCTGCCCAAGAACCGCTGCACCACCAGGTTGAGGACGTGAGCCATGCAGGGCACATGGGTGAGCTGCCCCTGTCGCAGGGCGGAGAGGAGGTTGGTGCCATTGTCAGAAACGACCATTCCTGGCTTAAGCTGACGTGGCGTCAACCACCTCTCGGCCTGCCCCTGCAGAGCTGCCAGAACCTCTGGCCCAGTGTGGCTCCTGTCCCCCAAACACACCAGCGCAAGCACGGCATGGCATCTTTTTGCCTGCGTACTTGCGTAGCCCCTTGTACGCCTACGGAGCACCGCTGGTTCCAAGGACAGAGCACTGGAGGAAGAAGAAGAGGAGGGGGTGGAGGAGAGAGGTGTGTCACAACCAGTAGCAGTAGTAGCGTTTTGGAGGCGTGGTGGCGGAACAACCTCCAACACTACTGCACCTTGTCCTGCATCCCTCCCAGCTGCCAATAGAGTGACCCAATGGGCCGTGAAAGAAAGGTACCGTCCCTGTCCATGCCTGCTGGACCATGAGTCAGCGGTAATATGCACCTTACCGTTGACCGCCCTGTCCAGCGAGGCATGGACATTGCCCTCCACATGCCGGTAGAGAGACGGAATCGCCTTCCGTGAGAAAAAGTGGCGTTTGGGAACCTGCCACTGAGGAACCGCACATTGAACAAACTCACGGAAGGGGGCCGAGTCTACCAACTGAAAAGGCAGCAGTTGAAGTGCTAGCAATTTAGCCAGGCTAGCATTCAACCGCTGGGCATGTGGATGGCTGGGAGTGTACTTCTTTCTACGGTCCAGCAGCTGGGGCAGGGAAATTTGCCTGCTGCAATCGGACGTCGGTGTACTGCAAGTACTTGGTTGTGACACACCTAATTCTACACCTTCAGTCCTCTCAGAGCAGCTTTCAGAGAGGACTGAAGGTGTAGTGGGGATGGAGATCCCAGCTGAGGAGGAGCAAGGAGAGGTCCGCTTAGTTCTTTGGTGTGGGTCTTTTATGTGTGCCTGCCAACGAGCTGCATGGCAGGTCGCCATATGTCTGGTCATGCTTGTGGTGCCCAAGCGGCTGATGTTTTGGCCACGCGAGATACGCTTGAGACAAATATTGCAAATAGCAGTGGTGCGATCTGATGCACTCGTCTCAAAAAAGGCCCACACCAAAGAACTTTTCTGATAACGTGCAGAGGCAGCGCCCTGCACAGGCGGAGCTCTGCGGTGTTGTACAGTTGCTGTGCTGGCCTCTACCTGGCCTCCAGGGGGCATCCTGCCTCGTTGGACATGTGACGCCGCATCCTCCTCCTCCTCGTCCTCCTCCTCATCCTCTCTCCCTTCAGGCACCCACGTGGAGTCAGTGACCTCATCATCCCCTCCCTCTTCACCACTAGAGCAAACCTGGCAGTAAGCTGCAGCTGGTGGAACAGTACTGCCAGATTCCTCAAGCTGGGTATCATCATCCGAGCCTTCGAATCGTTGGGCATCCTCCTGGAGCATGTACCCAACACTGTGCTCAAAGAGTTCGGGGGACTCCTCAGGAGGACATGGTGGGTCTAGGGAAGGGGTGGCTGATGATGCTCTGTCAGTACCCTGAGCCTGGGTGAGAGAGGATGAGGAGGATGAGGAGGGCTTGGTCATCCATTCTACCAAGCCTTCAGCATGATGCGGCTCCACATGTCCAGCTGCCGAAAACAAAGACGCGCGTGTCCCATGGCCACGTGCTGATGACGATGCACGACCACGTCCACGTCCACGGCCACGTCCACTAGAAACAGAGCCTGCCTGCCCTGTGTTCTTGGCTCTGCACGCTCTGCCTCCCCTTGGCGGTCTTCCAGCCATTGTAGTCGGTAGTCCTGTGGGTGCTGCTGAGAAGAATATATAGGAGCTCTGTGTGATGCCACTAACACACTAGAAGTCCTATGGGTGCTTCTGCAAAGAAAATAGAGGAGCTCTGTGTGATGCCACTAACACACTAGAAGTCCTGTGGGTGCTGCTGAGAAGAAAATATAGGAGTTCTGTGTGATGCCACTAACACACTAGAAGTCCTATGGGTGCTTCTGCAAAGAAAATAGAGGAGCTCTGTGTGATGCCACTAACACACTAGAAGTCCTGTGGGTGCTTCTGCAAAGAAAATAGAGGAGCTCTGTGTGATGCCACTAACACACTAGAAGTCCTGTGGGTGCTGCTGAGAAGAAAATATAGGAGCTCTGTGTGATGCCACTAACACACTAGAAGTCCTGTGGGTGCTGTTGAGAAGAAAATATAGGAGCTCTGTGTGATGCCACTAACACACTAGAAGTCCTATGGGTGCTTCTGCAAAGAAAATAGAGGAGCTCTGTGTGATGCCACTAACACACTAGAAGTCCTGTGGGTGCTGTTGAGAAGAAAATATAGGAGCTCTGTGTGATGCCACTAACACACTAGAAGTCCTGTGGGTGCTTCTGCAAAGAAAATAGAGGAGCTCTGTGTGATGCCACTAACACACTAGAAGTCCTGTGGGTGCTGCTGAGAAGAAAATATAGGAGCTCTGTGTGATGCCACTAACACACTAGAAGTCCTATGGGTGCTTCTGCAAAGAAAATAGAGGAGCTCTGTGTGATGCCACTAACACACTAGAAGTCCTATGGGTGCTTCTGCAAAGAAAATAGAGGAGCTCTGTGTGATGCCACTAACACACTAGAAGTCCTGTGGGTGCTTCTGCAAAGAAAATAGAGGAGCTCTGTGTGATGCCACTAACACACTAGAAGTCCTGTGGGTGCTGCTGAGAAGAAAATATAGGAGCTCTGTGTGATGCCACTAACACACTAGAAGTCCTATGGGTGCTTCTGCAAAGAAAATAGAGGAGCTCTGTGTGATGCCACTAACACACTAGAAGTCCTGTGGGTGCTTCTGCAAAGAAAATAGAGGAGCTCTGTGTGATGCCACTAACACACTAGAAGTCCTGTGGGTGCTGTTGAGAAGAAAATATAGGAGCTCTGTGTGATGCCACTAACACACTAGAAGTCCTATGGGTGCTTCTGCAAAGAAAATAGAGGAGCTCTGTGTGATGCCACTAACACACTAGAAGTCCTATGGGTGCTTCTGCAAAGAAAATAGAGGAGCTCTGTGTGATGCCACTAACACACTAGAAGTCCTGTGGGTGCTTCTGCAAAGAAAATAGAGGAGCTCTGTGTGATGCCACTAACACACTAGAAGTCCTGTGGGTGCTGCTGAGAAGAAAATATAGGAGCTCTGTGTGATGCCACTAACACACTAGAAGTCCTATGGGTGCTTCTGCAAAGAAAATAGAGGAGCTCTGTGTGATGCCACTAACACACTAGAAGTCCTGTGGGTGCTTCTGCAAAGAAAATAGAGGAGCTCTGTGTGATGCCACTAACACACTAGAAGTCCTGTGGGTGCTGCTGAGAAGAAAATATAGGAGCTCTGTGTGATGCCACTAACACACTAGAAGTCCTATGGGTGCTTCTGCAAAGAAAATAGAGGAGCTCTGTGTGATGCCACTAACACACTAGAAGTCCTGTGGGTGCTGTTGAGAAGAAAATATAGGAGCTCTGTGTGATGCCACTAACACACTAGAAGTCCTGTGGGTGCTTCTGCAAAGAAAATAGAGGAGCTCTGTGTGATGCCACTAACACACTAGAAGTCCTGTGGGTGCTGCTGAGAAGAAAATATAGGAGCTCTGTGTGATGCCACTAACACACTAGAAGTCCTATGGGTGCTTCTGCAAAGAAAATAGAGGAGCTCTGTGTGATGCCACTAACACACTAGAAGTCCTGTGGGTGCTTCTGCAAAGAAAAAATAGAGGAGCTCTGTGTGATGGGACTAACACACTTCAAGTCCTATGGGTGCTTCTGGGAAGAAAATATAGGTCTGTGTGATGGGACTAACACACTTCAAGTCCTATAGGTGCTTCTGGGAACAAAATATATGATCTCTGTGTGATGGGACTAACACACTTCAAGTCCTATAGGTGCTTCTTGGAAGAAAATGTAGGTCTGTGTGATGGGACTAACACACTTCAAGTCCTATAGGTGCTTCTGGGAACAAAATATATGATCTCTGTGTGATGGGACTAACACACTTCAAGTCCTATAGGTGCTTCTGGGAAGAAAATGTAGGTCTGTGTGATGGGACTAACACACTTCAAGTCCTATAGGTGCTTCTGGGAACAAAATATATGATCTCTGTGTGATGGGACTAACACACTTCAAGTCCTATAGGTGCTTCTGGGAACAAAATATATGATCTCTGTGTGTGTGATGGGACTAACACACTTCAAGTCCTATAGGTGCTTCTGGGAAGAAAATGTAGGTCTGTGTGATGGGACTAACACACTTCAAGTCCTATAGGTGCTTCTGGGAACAAAATATATGATCTCTGTGTGATGGGACTAACACACTTCAAGTCCTATAGGTGCTTCTGGGAAGGAAATATAGGTCTGTGTGATGGGACTAACACACTTCAAGTCCTATAGGTGCTTCTGGGAACAAAATATATGATCTCTGTGTGATGGGACTAACACACTTCAAGTCCTATAGGTGCTTCTGGGAAGAAAATGTAGGTCTGTGTGATGGGACTAACACACTTCAAGTCCTATAGGTGCTTCTGGGAACAAAATATATGATCTCTGTGTGATGGGACTAACACACTTCAAGTCCTATAGGTGCTTCTGGGAAGGAAATGTAGGTCTGTGTGATGGGACTAACACACTTCAAGTCCTATAGGTGCTTCTGGGAACAAAATATATGATCTCTGTGTGATGGGACTAACACACTTCAAGTCCTATAGGTGCTTCTGGGAAGGAAATATAGGTCTGTGTGATGGGACTAACACACTTCAAGTCCTATAGGTGCTTCTGGGAACAAAATATATGATCTCTGTGTGATGGGACTAACACACTTCAAGTCCTATAGGTGCTTCTGGGAAGAAAATGTAGGTCTGTGTGATGGGACTAACACACTTCAAGTCCTATAGGTGCTTCTGGGAACAAAATATATGATCTCTGTGTGATGGGACTAACACACTTCAAGTCCTATAGGTGCTTCTGGGAAGGAAATGTAGGTCTGTGTGATGGGACTAACACACTTCAAGTCCTATAGGTGCTTCTGGGAACAAAATATATGATCTCTGTGTGATGGGACTAACACACTTCAAGTCCTATAGGTGCTTCTGGGAAGAAAATGTAGGTCTGTGTGATGGGAC
The DNA here is from genome assembly GCA_028564925.1 of Lithobates sylvaticus. NCBI lineage: Eukaryota > Metazoa > Chordata > Amphibia > Anura > Ranidae > Lithobates > Lithobates sylvaticus. The sequence goes on from CM053026.1 coordinate 402,083,961, forward strand.
TAACACACTTCAAGTCCTATAGGTGCTTCTGGGAACAAAATATATGATCTCTGTGTGATGGGACTAACACACTTCAAGTCCTATAGGTGCTTCTGGGAAGGAAATGTAGGTCTGTGTGATGGGACTAACACACTTCAAGTCCTATAGGTGCTTCTGGGAACAAAATATATGATCTCTGTTTGATGGGACTAACACACTTCAAGTCCTATAGGTGCTTCTGGGAACAAAATATATGATCTCTGTGTGATGGGACTAACACACTTCAAGTCCTATAGGTGCTTCTGGGAAGAAAATATATAGGTCTGTGTGATGGGACTAACACACTTCAAGTCCTATAGGTGCTTCTGGGAACAAAATATAGGAGCTCTGCCTGCCTGCCACGAACACACTACAAGTCCTATAGGTGCTTCTGGGAACAAAATATAGGAGCTCTGCCTGCCTGCCACGAACACACTACAAGTCCTATAGGTGCTTCTGGGAACAAAATATAGGAGCTCTGCCTGCCTGCCACGAACACACTACAAGTCCTATAGGTGCTTCTGGGAACAAAATATAGGAGCTCTGCCTGCCTGCCACAAACACACTACAAGTCCTATAGGTGCTTCTGGGAACAAAATATAGGAGCTCTGCCTGCCTGCCACGAACACACTACAAGTCCTATAGGTGCTTCTGGGAACAAAATATAGGAGCTCTGCCTGCCTGCCACGAACACACTACAAGTCCTATAGGTGCTTCTGGGAACAAAATATAGGAGCTCTGCCTGCCTGCCACGAACACACTACAAGTCCTATAGGTGCTTCTGGGAACAAAATATAGGAGCTCTGCCTGCCTGCCACGAACACACTACAAGCCCCTCTTTCTAAATCAATCTTTGTAAATGAATCTATCTAACTCAATCTCTCTAAGTAAATCTCTCTAACTAACTAAATCCAGCAGAGTGTCACAGATCTATCCTGCTCTATCTGCGCCGGAACAGCATGTGACCGGCGCAGACGGCGTGGCGGCCTTTTATAGGGGGGGGCGTGTGCTAAAGCCCCTGAGCTGTAATTGGCTACAGGCGTCCTGCCTGTAGCCAATTATGGCTCTTCGAGTTTCCGGGGCTGTGATTGGCCAAGCATGCGGGGTCACAGTGCATGCTTGGCCAATCATCAGCCAGCAATGCACTGCGCCGGCCGCGCCGGCCGCAATGCATTGCGGGGCCGCTCGCATCACACGAACGTGATGCGAGCGGCCAAAATAGTTCTGGGCTCGCCGAGCGAGCGAACGCCCGGTGCTCGATGCGAACGTGGGTTCGCATCGAGCACCGGGCCCATCCCTAGTCCCAAACTGTTCTCCTCCTTTTTATAAGGAACAGAAGTTGAATCAAACACCATTTTACATCAGCAATTGCAGTACAGAGGATGTTATTCCAGTATTTTAAAGTGTTGGAAAGCAAATACTTTTCTGAGCCCTCTTTCTGTGAAGTAGTGACACTGACTGAAGGAACATGGAAGAAGCAGGGGAGGGACTACTTAGGACTTGACTAACTAGCTCTAATCAGTAGGGGAGGACAGAAAAATATTCCAAGATTACATTAGTAAACAAGTTGTAGTAGCCACAAACCATCACAATATTTCAGCATTCTACAAAGCAATAACAACCTAATGCTGTGCAATACAACACAAAACATTACATGAAAGCGGAGCAGGCATCTGGCATCTAAAGCAGTTGTATCATCAGGGGTGTTGCTAGGATTATGAAAGACCCGGGGCACCTGTTGGAACCCAGAAGAGTAGAATAAGGGGCCAAGTTTAGCACGCCATGCCAAATGGTGGGTGTGGCCCACTGATTCTACATTATGGCGAGTTGAATTATTTCATTTTATATTACAATGTAATAATAGTAATAATGTGCTTCAATCATCCTGACACCATAACAACCATGGTGCTGGGATGATTACCTGCTGATTGTTAAACTTTCCGAAATACACATTTCTATTGTGGTGTGGGATCTGGGCCTGCTGTCCCTCAATCCCTCTTTCTTTTCTTCCTTCTCTCTCTCTCTTCCTCTCTCTTTCTTTCTCCCTCTGTTTCTCCCTCTATCCCTCGTTCATTTCAGACTCTAACCACACCCGCTTTGATTCATGCCCCTTTAAGCCAAGCCCAATATTTAGCTTAAACCACACCGCATTTTTCTTTCCCTGCTACGTCACACCTACAAACGAATGCCCCGCCCCCTACTTATAATACAACTCCGCCTAGAGACAAAAATGTGTACCTATACATTTTTTTACAATGTTGGCGACTATGGATATGCTATAGTCATTTTACCCACAAAATTGTTGTGCACAGTATTAATATAATGGGCTGGAAGCTTCTTGTTTGCAGAGAATACTTTACTTTTATGGAATAATAGCTAAACATATCTTAGAGCATGACTACATACACTGAGAGAGATAACACTTCCTCTGATTACATTACCATAGATACACACTACAGTGCCACCTGCTGGATAGACAGGTACAATCCATACAGTATATAGTTCACAGTATTGAAAGCTATCTGCTGTTGTTCTTCCAACACCTCTTCTCAACAGCATGTGCAGTAATTTCCTTGGACGGCCAGTACTTAATGTCAATAATACCTTGCTCTTGATTGTCCCACAGTAGGTGATACTTGACGTTGATGCGTTTGGTCCTAGGATTGACCCTTTCTGGTTGTGTAAGCTTTATACATCCCTGGTTGTCTTAAAAAATGGGAATTGGTTTTAACATGTCTATCCTACAAAAAGTTGACATGCGTGTGCTGCTGCAATGTACTGTGCTTCAGTAGAAGATAGAGTAACAGTTGTTTGCTTTCGAATATACCAACTTATGGTTCCTTCCCCATACTGGAAGATGAATCCACTGATTTGCGGTCTGTGTAGTCCCCGGCCCAATCAGCATCCACATAACCAAGCAGTTTTGGATTTGATGTTGCTGGTAACCTTAACTTCATCTGAATTTGTTCCTTTGAGGTACTGCATCAATCTTTTTACTGCGTTCCAGTCACGCTGACAAGGAGCTGAGACTTTCCTGCATAGTATGCCCACTACTGTGACTATGTCTGGTCTTGTCAAAGTGGACACATACATCAGCTTACTGATTGCTCTGCGATACCTTTCATTGTTGGGTAGCAAGTTTTCTGCTTCATTGCTCTTTTGATAGCATGGTTCCATAGGAGTTTTCACTTCCTTTGCATCTTGCATATGGAATTGTTCCAAGGTTTCAGAGATTTTCTGAGATTGGTTGAGAAGATAACTTCCATCTTCTTCTCTCTCTATTTGGATTCCCAGATAGAGCTAGGGAACATTAGCTACTAACGCTTACTCTGATTACATTATCATAGATACACACTACAGTGCCACAGAGTGGACAGACTAAGGTGACCAGATTTTTTAAATGAAATCCGGGGACATGTTTTTTTTTTTACTAGTAATGGCGGCAATTAGCGACTCTCTGCCTGTCACCGCCGCTGCCCGCCTCACAGCCTGTCAAGTCTTACTCTCCTGGCCCTGGCTACTACTGGGTGGGGTGCAGAGGAAGATCAGTCCGCCAGGTAAGGCAAGGAGATGGGCAGGTGGCTGGCTGGGACTTGAGCCAAGGCAGAAGAACATGCGAGCAGGAGCGGAACGGGCATGCACCCGAAACTGAAGAAATATTCTCTCCGCTCCGACCAGCACATGATCATCAGAAAGGGGCACAGATAATGAAAAAAATACACCCCACCCCCTAAGCTAGTAGGAGCGGCAGAGGGGGGGTGTAATTCAGATTTTTTCTTTTAATTCTGCACTGACTGTCTTTGAAATTGCCCCAGCCCCTGTTCAAATCCAATCCGGGAACAAAACCGGGGACAGATTTGGTTCGAGGACAGTATCCTCAATCTGGGGACTGTCCCCGGAAAGCGGGATGTCTGGTCACCCTAGGATAGACAGGTACAATGCATATGGTATATAGTTCACAGTATAGAAAGATATTTGCTGTTGTTCTTCCAACACAACAATGCTTTACATTACATTACTTAATGCTACAAATGCTACAAATGAGAGTCAGGCATGTACAAACTGAAGTAAAATAAGAAATGATCAGACCAGACAGGATCTTCAATGAAGCAGGATTAATGAGAACAGCTGGGAACAAGCAACAGGCAAGCTCGAAGAATATAGGCTCATAGACCCTTTTTATAATAGATAAGTCAATAGCACCATATAAATGTGATTGTCTGCACCATATATTTGCTTGCCAAGGCTTACATCAATTTAACTAACCAAAAATGTGATATTTACAATTCAATTAGACAGACCAAATTATTTCCAAATCTCTACATTTATTTATTACAGTCCTTACTGAAACTATACCTTATCTATTGTTCCTTCCAATTAAAATCCCTTCTTGCAGACAGTATAATTTCCAACTTTAACCACTTCCCGCCCGTCTATAGCAGAATGATGGCCAGGCGGTGGTTCAGTTATCCAGACTGGCGATCAGTGGTACTGTGTGTCACTCTGACACAGCGCATCTCCGATTGTGAGAAGGAGCCTCGGAGGCTCCTTAGCACGTGATTAGCTGTGACCAATCACAGCTGATCACAGCGTGAACCTGGAGTATGTCGGTAAACGGTTTTCCTCAGCTCGCGCTGACAGGGAGGGCCGATCAGCGTCTCTCCCTGTCAGAGGGGGTCTGCGCTGATAATCAGCACATTATCAGTGCAGCCCGCATGAGAGGTGCCACAACAATGCCAATCAGTGCCCATTAGCTGCCATTCAGTGCCCATCAGGAACGCCTGTCAGTGCCCACCACATTGCCAATCAGTGCCCATCAATAACACCTGTCTGTACCTCATCATCAGTGCTGCCCATCAGTGTCATTTATTAGTGTCCATCACTGCCACCTGTCAGTGCCGCCTATCAGTGCCGCCTATCAGTGCCCATCAGTGCCTCCTGTCGGTGCCCATCAGTGCCTCCTGTCGGTGCCCATCAGTGCCACCTTATCGGTGCCCATCAGTGAAGGAGAAAACTAAATTCTATAACAGAAACGAAGAAAAACTTTTTTTATCTCAAAAATGTTGGTCTTTTTTAGTTTTTTAGCAAAAAATAAAAACCCCAGTGGTGATCAAATACCACCAAAAGAAAGCTCTAATTGTGGGAAGAAAATGATAAAAAGTTTGTTTGGGTACCAATCGTCATTCAAAGTGCGACAGCGCTGAAAGCTGAAAATTGTCCTGGGCAGGAAGGGGGAAGTGCCTGGTATTGAAGTGGTTGAATCAAACTTAAACTGGCCATGGATGGATTGTAATTTGGCCAGATCAGCACTCCCAAAAAACTTCTGTCGAACAGGTGATGAGACAGCACTGATGAGTTGGCTTTGATAAGGTGGCACTGATATGTAGAATTGATGGGCACCGATAGGCAGCACTGATGGGCACTGATATGCAGCACTGATGTGCACTGATAGGTGGCACTGATATGCAGCACTGATGGGCACTGATAGGCAGCACTGATATGCAGCACTGCTGGGCACTGATAGGCGGCACTGTTGGGCACTGACAGGCGGAACTGATGGGCACTGAGAGGCAGCACTGATAGGCACCACTGATTGGCAGTGATGGACACTAATAGATGGCACTGATGGGCAGCACTGATGATGAGGTATTGACATGTGTTACTGATGGGCACTGATTGGTACTGTTATAGGCACTGATTGGCACTGTTATGGGCACTGACAGGTGTTCCTGATGGACATTAAATGGCAGCTGATGGGCACTGATTGGCATTGTTGTGGCACCTCTTATGGGGGCTGCGCTGATAATCAATGTGCTGATTATCAGCACAGACCCCCCTCTGACAGGGAGAGCCGTCAATCGGTTCTCCCTGTCAGCGCGAGCCGAGGAAAGCCGTTTACCGGAACTCCCTGGTTCACACTGTGATCAGCTGTGATTGGTCACAGCTGATCACGTGGTAAGGAGCCTCCATCAGAGGCTCCTTACCACGATCGGAGATGCGGTGTGTCAGAGTGACACACAGCACCACTGATCACCACGCTGCGTGCCAGCATGTTATCCTGCTGGACGTCATATGATGCCCAGTCAGGATAACTGAACCACCACCCGGCCATTATTCTGCTATAGGCCGGGTGGGAAGTGGTTAAAGTTAGTGGTTAAACCCTCGGGTGAAAGCCATCTGGTCCCGGTGACTTATTAATGTTAAGTTTTTCAAGTCTATTGCTAATTCTGTCCTCTGTTAGCCATGAGGGTGCTTCCTGTGATGGTTCATGAGGATAAACTTGCAGTTTTGGTTACTGAAGCCCCCCGTTTCCCTCGTGAAGACTAAGGAGAGGAATAAATTCAATACCTTTGCCATCTCTCCATCCTTAGTAACCAGATTCCCTTCATCATTCTTTATGAGACCAATATGATCTGACCTCCCTTTCTTACTACTTACGTACTAAAAAAGGAAGTAAACCCTCTGTAAACGCTTTAAAAAAAAAATAAAAATCCAAAAGACAACCCGCAAGACAAAAACATAATGAGCTAGTATGCATAGCATACTAGCTCATTATGTATTACTTACCTCAGATTGATGCCCCCCCAGCCATCCTCCTCTCCCCCTCCGGCCACCGACATGTCGTCCCGGAGTTACTTCCGGGTATCGCGGCTCCAGCGATGTGATTGGAGCCGCGATGACGTCACTCCCGCGCATGCATGCGGGAGACGCCAGTAACGGCATTCAGACTGATGCAGAGGCTAATAGGTGCCATTGCGTCAGTTTGCTCTAGTGCGCATGTGCCGATGTCATCGGCACATGCAGGGGATAGGGGATGTCTCCTAAACCATGCAGGTTTAGGAGATATCCTGCTTAGCTACAGGTAAGCCTTAATATAGGCTTACCTGTAGCATAAAGTTTAAAAAAAGGGTTTACAACCACTTTAAAGAATTTCTTTGGATTTTTTTTACTATTCTATATGTGTCTGCTACCAGATGCAGCAGGTCACTTGCCACATCACCTGCTGCCAGATGCAGCATGTCACATTCCACTGTCACCTGCCACCAGATGCAGCATGTCACTTGCCACGCCGCCTGCCACCAGATGCAGTTTGGCTCACTTGTCACCACAGAGGCAGTTTGTGTCACTTGTCACCACAGATGCAGCGCTCACTTGTCACCACAGATGCAGCAGCTTGTTGCCACAGATACATTTCCACCACAGATGCAGCAGCTTGTCACCACAGATGCAGCTAGTTCATGCTGCTCTGTATTGGTGATTTGGTCTCTGCGCCAAGAAGATCAGCTCTCGTGGAGCCTGAGGCCGAAGGGAAGAAATGAGAGGCGGAGCCTGGGTGGCAATGAAAGCGACTGCCAATAGAAATGGAGCAGCTCCATTTCTATTGGCAGCCACTTTCATTGCCACCCGGGCTCCGCCTCTCACTTCTTACTCAAGAGAGCTCAGCTGGTCTTCTGTAAAATGGCCGGTGGGACAATTCACCAGTACAGGCCGTGGACCACTAACGGCGGTGAAAATTTGTGAAAACACTAATTTCCGTGAAATTTCCAGAGGCACGGTAAGACTGGGACAAAGGTCTAAATACCGGGAATGTCCCAGGAAATTTTGACTGTTGGCAACTATGAAACCGCCTACATACGTTTTATTTGTATATCTACTGTCTTCAGCTTTGTTCACTCTTTAGAAAGTGCACATCATTTTAGAAATCTTTCTTCCTGTTCCAGCAGTGGGTGTGGAGTCTGGGCTTACACTGTGTGAGAGCCGATTGGAGGAAAAGCACACATCCACATAAGCTCCACATAGGCAGAGGGACGAAGAAACATGCAGAGCTGCAGTGTGAATAGACAAGCTCTCTGCTTATTTATCTCTAAATTCCCTCCCTGATACAAATGTCCAGCTGCTTTTATCTCATGTGTCGGAGAACTTTTCAGAAGTTATCATGCTGATAACAAAGGAACTGAGCAGCAGAAAGACACTGCACTCCAGGCCTTTGGAGAGAGATAAGTAAATATTACAGATATACAGGTATATGCCTAGGTCAGATTTCATGAATAGGGGTTACAATCCCCCCCCCCAAACCCCCCCCCCTGGAAGACAAAGGAATAATGAGCTAGTATGCATAGCATTTATCATGTATTATGATTTACCTTAGATCAAAGCCGCTGCAGCGGTCCTCATACACCGATCCGGCCGGTGATATCGCTCACGGAGTTACTTCTGTGTATCATGGACTCCACGTTATGTTATGCCGCGTATACACGAGCGGTTTTGCCGTCAGAATAAACTCTGAAGGTTTCTCCGAAGGAATTCCGATCAAGCGGTCTTGCCTACACACGGTCACACCAAAGTCCGACCGTCTAGAACGCAGTGACGTACAACACGTACGACGGGACTAGAAAAAGGAAGTTCAATAGCCAATAGCTTCCGTCTCGTACTTGCTTCAGAGCATGCGCCATTTTTGGTACACTGGAACAGCATACATACGAGCGGTTTTCCCTATAGGAATTGGTTCATAGTTAGTAAGGTTGAATAAAGACATCAGTCCATCCAGTTCAACCTGAGTGAGTGTCTACAATTGTCCCTATCCCTGTACATATTGCACACTCACATCGGTCCCTACCCTCAAGGAGCCCACAATCCAAGGTCCCCATTCATATACTAGGGCCAATTTTTTGGACAGAAGCCAATTAACCTACCTCCTGCATGTCTTTGGATTGTGGCAGGAAACCGGAGTACCTGGAGGAAACCCACGCAGGCACAGGGAGAACATGCAAACTCCAGGCAGGTAGTGTCGTGGTTGGGATTCAAACCAGTGACCCTTCTTACTGCTAGGTGAGAGTGCTAACCACTACACCACTGTGCCGCCCAAATTTAGAACATGTTCTCTTTCTAGGTTATTCAGAATTTTCGACGTAAAAAGTCTGATGGGGCATACACACGATCGGAATATACAATGAAAAGCACCCGTCTGACTTTTTATGTCGGAAATTCCGCTCGTGTGTACACGGTATTATACAAGCTGTACACTCACTACTTTGCATTGTAGCAAAGTGTAATTTCTTCAGTGTTGTCACATGAAAAGATATAATAAAATATTTACAAAAATGTGAGGGGTGTACTCACTTTTGTGACATACTGTATATATATGTGCCAGACCATGAATGTTACTGTGCTAAGAATACACTGGTAATATATTGTCATGTGCAGTAAGGGTAAAATAATGAAGAGAACATAATCAACAATATACATTTACATGGCAAATATACATAAGCTTCTTATATAAAAAAATACACACAAATGATAAATAAAATAAGAATAAATATAAAAATAATTGAAGTATGAAATATTCCTAAAAAGTGATGGATTAATATATTAAGAAAAAAGGGAAGTTTTTGGTCAAAAAAATGTACCGTATTTATCGGCGTATAACACGCACTTTTTCCCCCTTAAAATCGGGGAAAGTCGTGGGTGCGTGTTATACGCTGATACCCCCAAAAAAAATGACAAAAATTGCAAGCGCTGCTGAAAAATAGCGAGCGCTGCCGAAAAAACCCGAAGCGCGGCCAAAAAAGAACGAAGCGCCCCCGGAAAAAGCCGAGCAGACTCTGCTCTGCTCGTAGTCCCGCCTCCCTGCGCTCGCTCCAGAAACAGCAGGGAGGCGGGACCGCAAGCTTAGCCGTCCGAGTCGGCTCGGCTTTTTCCGGGGGCGCTTCGGTCTTTTTTGGCCGTGCTTCGGGTTTTTTTCGGCGGCGCACGCGACAGGCGGCGGGAAATTTAAACGGAAAAGACTGAAAATGACGCTGGCAAGCTACAATGGCACTGGGCAAGGCTGCAATGACGCTGGGCAAGGCTGCAATGATGCTGGGCAAGGCTGCAATGACGATGGGCAAGGCTACAATGGCGCTGGGCAAGGCTGCAATGACGCTGGGCAAGGCTGCAATGACGCTGGGCAAGGCCGCAATGACGATGGGCAAGGCTGCAATGACGATGGGCAAGGCTGCAATGACGATGGGCAAGGCTGCAAATGACGCTGGGCAAGGCTGCAATGACGCTGGGCAAGGCTGCAATGACGCTGGGCAAGCTACAGTGACGCTGGGCAAGCTGCAATGACGCTGGGCAAGCTGCAATGACGCTGGGCAAGCTGCAATGACGCTGGGCAAGCTGCAAATGACGCTTAAATGTAAGTTGTTTTTTTTTCTCTAAACTTCCCTCCTAAAACGTTTTTTCCTTAAAATGCCCTCCTAAACTTGGGGTGCGTGTTATACGCCGGTGCGTGTTATACGCCGATAAATACGGTAATTACCGTATATGTATTAAGTTCGAAAGGTTTTCCAGAGAAAAGTTTAAAAAAAAATAAACAAAAAAAAAAAAAACAGCAGGGAGGCGGGACCGCAAGCTTAGCCGTCCGAGTCGGCTCGGCTTTTTCCGGGGGCGCTTCGGTCTTTTTCGGCCGTGCTTCGGGTTTTTTCGGCGGCGCACGCGACAGCGTCTCGGCGGCGGGAAATTTAAACGGAAAAGACTGAAAATGACGCTGGCAAGCTACAATGGCACTGGGCAAGGCTGCAATGACGCTGGGCAAGGCTGCAATGACGATGGGCAAGGCTACAATGGCGCTGGGCAAGGCTGCAATGACGCTGGGCAAGGCTGCAATGACGCTGGGCAAGGCTGCAATGACGATGGGCAAGGCTGCAATGACGATGGGCAAGACTGCAAATGACGCTAAGCAAGCTACAGTGACGCTGGGCAAGCTGCAATGACGCTGGGCAAGCTGCAATGACGCTGGGCAAGCTGCAATGACGCTGGGCAACCTACAATGACGCTGGGCAAGTTGCAAATGACGCTTAAATGTAAATTGTTTTTTTTTCCCTAAACTTCCCTCCTAAAACTTTTTTTCCTTAAAATGCCCTCCTAAACTTGGGGTGCGTGTTATACGCCGGTGCGTGTTATACGCCGATAAATACGGTAATTACCGTATATGTATTAAGTTCGAAAGGTTTTCCAGAGAAAAGTTTAAAAAAAATAAACAAAAAAAAAAACAGCAGGGAGGCGGGACCGCAAGCTTAGCCGTCCGAGTCGGCTCGGCTTTTTCCGGGGGCGCTTCGGTCTTTTTCGGCCGTGCTTCGGGTTTTTTTCGGCGGCGCACGCGACAGCGTCTCGGCGGCGGGAAATTTAAACGGAAAAGACTGAAAATGACGCTGGCAAGCTACAATGGCACTGGGCAAGGCTGCAATGACGCTGGGCAAGGCTGCAATGACGATGGGCAAGGCTACAATGGCGCTGGGCAAGGCTGCAATGACGCTGGGCAAGGCTGCAATGACGCTGGGCAAGGCTGCAATGACGATGGGCAAGGCTGCAATGACGATGGGCAAGGCTGCAATGACACTGGGCAAGGCTGCAATGACGCTGGGCAAGATTGCAATGACGCTGGGCAAGGCTGCAATGACGATGGGCAAGGCTACAATGGCGCTGGGCAAGGCTGCAATGACGCTGGGCAAGGCTGCAATGACGATGGGCAAGGCTGCAATGACAATGGGCAAGGCTGCAATGACAATGGGCAAGGCTGCAAATGACGCTGGGCAAGGCTGCAATGACGCTGGGCAAGGCTGCAATGACGCTGGGCAAGCTACAGTGACGCTGGGCAAGCTGCAATGACGCTGGGCAAGCTGCAATGACGCTGGGCAAGCTGCAATGACGATGGGCAAGCTGCAAATGACGCTTAAATGTAAGTTGTTTTATTTTCCCTAAACTTCCCTCCTAAAACTTTTTTTCCTTAAAATGCCCTCCTAAACTTGGGGTGCGTGTTATACGCCGGTGCGTGTTATACGTCGATAAATACGGTAATTACCGTATATGTATTAAGTTCGAAAGGTTTTCCAGAGAAAAGTTTAAAAAAAATAAACAAACAAAAAAACGTTTTTTTTTTTTTTGGAAGTGTAGAATAAATGTATATATACTTACTATGCATATTATGTGAGATAAAAGGGACGTATATGGAATATGGTATAAATAATGGAATTTATATATGATATTGATATGATGTAATTTTGGTCTATCTATATAGGGTACACCATAAAAATCGTTCATTATAGTGCGACTCAAAATGCACAAATAGTTAATCTATAGAGTAATTATCAGGGCCAAAAAAATTGAATCTGTAATGAGGATGTAAGAATGTATATATCATATATCCAAACATAAATACATACGGTATATACATGCTCAAACATATTAAGGAAAATTGTTGCCCATACTTACCGTAATTTTCCTTTTCTGGATCCTCCCCATGTCAGCCTACTATGGGTCAGCTCCGCCCCCTCTGACCCCTCCAGGACCACCTTTTTCCTAGCCCATAAAGGGCGGCTGTCTGCCCACACCAGTGTTCAAAAAATACCTGACATGGGGAGGATCCAGGAAAGGAAAATTACGGTAAGTATGGGCAACAATTTTCCTTATTCCTGGACCTCCCAGCCTACTATGGGATGTACCAAGCAACATTAAAAAGGGAGGGAAGACAAAAAATAAGCCAAACCCTCAATGCAATGCTACTCAAATTTTTAATGGGCAACAGCCGCCGTAATAACCATAGAGCCTAATGTTTCCTCAGGTGGACAAGCCAAATTAAGGCTGTAATGCCTAATAAAAGGTGTTGGGCGCGCTCCAGCCTGCTGCTCTGCAAACCACCCCAGGGGCGACCCCTACGTATGCTTCCCAGGATGCTGCTCAGGATGCTGCCATAGGCCCAGCGTTTTGTATGCAATATGTATGGTCTTTGACAAATCAAGAAGACACAACTCTGGATGTTGCCTGCATACCCTTTTAGGCCCCATTGGGAAAAACTACAGCTGATCTGCTTTTAGCCCATTCCAGGTAGGCTGAAACTGCAGAGGTCAGGTCTAACCTACTCCACTCATCAGCTGTATCCGCCGGAAAGGCTGGAGAATGACCTCCCAGTTCCTACGAAATTATATGGCAACCTTAGGTAGTAAGCTTGGTATCGGCCTAAGGACTATCTCGTCTGGGAGCACCAAACAACATGGTTCTTTAGATGAGAAGGTGCACAACTTGGAGACTTTTCTGGCCGAGGCAACGGCTAGTAAAAAACAAAAAACTGTTAAAAGAAAAAATGAACAAGAGAAAGCTTGATCAAACGAGGAACCAGCGATGTTCCCAAGACTAGTGTTAAGTCCTCTTTTGGAAAAAACGATTTCAATGGATGTCTAATTTCTATGGCTGCCCCTAAAAATTGGATCACCAACGGATGTAGAGCATATCTTGTTCATGACATAGCCGACAAAGCAGGGATTTGACCCTTCAGGAAATTAAAAGCTAACCCTTAGAGACCCCTCTGCAGAAACTCCAAAATGTTAGATACCGAAGGAGATCCAAGGTCCCAAACCCTTTCTGTAGTATTCCAGATCTGGTAATAGGTTACATTCGTGGACCTCTTACGAGCCTGTAATAATGTCTCCACTACACTGCCCGAGAGACCCAAGCCAGTTAAAGCCTCCCTCTCACTTCCAAGTTATTAACTTCATCCTCCTGCAGTTCGGGTGTCAGGCCCCACTCCGCAAAAGGAGATTTTGACAAGGAGGCAGTGGGATTGGTGAGCCCAACTTTATCCTCCAAGCCAGAGGGAACCACGGCTCCCTGAGCCAGTAAAGTAAGACTACTATTGCTGTGATCCTTTCTCGCTGAATCTTCAGAAGGATTTTGAGAGCCAATGGAAGCAGCAGGAACACATACACCAAGGGGAAATTCCAAGACCTGGACAGAGCACCCCGACCTAACGCCTGTGGATGCCAGGTCCGGGAAGAGAAGCGAAGCAGTTGACAATTCTCCTCCAATGCCATAAGATCTATCGATTGAGGCCCCATTCGTTGTGATTCTCAAAGCCTCGACTCAAGTGATCTGCTAAAACATTCCCAGGCTCTGGGAGATAAGATGAAGTAAGAGAGCCGAGATTCTTCTCTGCGCATAGGAAGATTGACATGCCACCTGAAGGAGAGGGCGACTTCTTGTGCCCCCTTGATGAGACACATAAGCCACCGTAGTTGCTCAAAGACTCTTGACAGCTCGACCTCGCAACATAGGTTGGAACGCTAAGAGAGCGCGTCTGACAGCATCCAATCCCAGGAAATTTGAACTCTTCACCCCACAAAAGTTCCATTGGCCTTGAACCTGCCGTCCCAGGCAGTGTGCCCCGCAGCCTGCCAGACTGGCATTGGTCTTCACCACTATTGGTTCTGAGGCCTTCAATGGAACTCCGCGGGAAAGATTGCGAGCTACTGATCACCAAACCAGGGACCAGATTATTGGAATTGGCAGATAGATTTTCTGGAACAAGGAGTGACGATCCCACTGAAGAAGAAAGTTGCACTGAAACCTCCTTCTGCACCACCTGACCCAAGGGACTACTGGAACTGTGGCTGATAGAACCCCCAGATACTGCATGCATTCCTTCATCATCATAGAAGGCCTGGCTATCACTGCTTTTGTCTAAGACTGAATCTCCTGGACCTTCCTCTGGGGAGGAGAAACACCACCCTGATCCGTGTGGAATTGTACTCCCAAATACTTCAACATTTGGGTCGGATGCATCTGGCTCTTCCGAGAGTTGAACAACCAACCGAAACAAGCTAATGTTTTACAGGTGAAATTCACATGAAGTAGAAGGAGCTCATTTGATGGACCCAGAAGTAGCATGTCGTCTAGATAATGAAATATTCGCACTCCCTTGACCCTGAGAGTCGCGATGACAGCAGACAGTAGCTTTGAGAACATTCTCAGAGTCGTGCAGAGACCGAATGGGAGACATTAAAATTGAAAATTAGAGCATTCCACGGAAAACCTGAGAAAGCGATGGTGGGATGCGTCTATGGAAACAAGAAGATATGCACCCGCCAGATCGATGGAAACCATCCAGTCTCCTGAGTCCAATGACTCCATTTTGAATAGTGGTACCTTCATGTAAGAATTCCGAAACCCCCTGAAGCCTCTGGGACCAAAAACAGAGGAGAACATACTCGTGCCTTGGAACTGGAAGGATGGCCCTTGCTGCCAACAGCTCCCCTATATAGCCTCATAAACATCTGTAGGAAGCCCAGCTTCTACGAACAAGGTCTGAGGAGGCCTTGTTTTGAACTTGAAACAATAACGTGATCAAATGATGGCTACAATACAGGCATCCTGTAATTTGTCCGCCCAAACCCCCCCGAATTGGGCTAGTCTTGCTCCTACTCGAGAGGGTTAAGTGGAGACACCTTCAGAAGGACCTATTTGAAGCCTTAGGAGCTTCGTTGGCCCTGGGCTTGGAAGGTTTCTGGAAGGTTGAACCGGCTCGCTTCCACTGTCTGAAAAACTGTCTGTAAGCACTGGTCTCTGAATCCTTCTTTGGATCTCTTGTTAAACCGAAAGGGCTGCTGTTGTCTTTTTCTCTTCTGCAGGATTAGGCTAGATCTGCCGCTGGAAACCCGCTGAATTGTTGATTCTAAGTCTTCCGGAATAGTAGCTTCCCGTCGAATGGAACTTAACATGACTGTGCTTAGAAGCCTTATCAGCTGACCAATGCTTCAACCATAAGGCTCTGTGGGCTTGACGGAATGAGCCAATATCTTTGCTGTCATTTTTGAACCAGCTCCCTGACCTGGTCAACAGCCACTTCAGCCACAAACTCTAAAGCAGTCTTGAAAACTGTAAAAGAGAAGAACTGCCACTTCCCAGACTTTCATCTGAACATCCATCCACCAGCTCGGCTACCCCCAGTCTAAGGCTGGATTCACACCCATGCATCCCTGTATTCCGCAGACCCGCACCACAGAACACGTCCCCTAGGAGACCACGGTAAATAAATGGTAGAGCACAACTGCAAAAAGCACCAAAACAAATAAATAAATAAATAAAAATAAAAACGCACAGGTGCGAATCCACCCCAAGTTCTCCTGCCACAGAAGTGAGCACTACCGCCGGCCTGCAGGCTGCTCCGGCCAAACTAAACAACTTTTTTTTTTTTTTAGGTCTGCACTTATTCTGTGATTCATAGGATCCCTAAGGAATCTGAATCCTCCAGCGGAAGTGGAATGTGGCAGACGAATCTACGTAATGAAGTATCCACCTTAGGCGTAGTGTCCCAAGGGTTACTACAGCCTCGATACTCTATTATGCACATTGAGCCCCTTCTCTGGCCCCGCCCACTCATCATCAAATACTTATTTAATTTCAGAAATGAATGGGAATGAAGGTAATGATTTCTTTAAATATGGGTAGTATCTCTGCTGTTTCTTTGGAGGTGACAATTCTTCTCTCTGTGGAACCTCTTTGCGGGCATTTAGCGCGCATTGGGCCCTTCTCTCTGTGGAACCTCTTTGCGGGCATTTAGCGCGCATTGGGCCCTTCTCTCTGTAAAACAGAGGATGTGCTCTCTTTTTTTTTAAAATAAAAATAAATAACTAACTAACTAAATAGAATAAATTAAATAAACTTCTCCATCCGAATCTTCAGTTTCAGGCAGCTAGGCAGGCAGGCAAAACTCCCCAGATCTATAAAGGCACAGGATAATAAAAACACTCCAGACAAGTAACACAGCAGTAAGTAATGAAAGTCCTGGAAATCAGGCTTACCAGAGCAGAGTAACAGATTGATCAGCTGGAGGCTGAGATTAGCCTAGAGGACAGAGCCTGCTGCAAATCAGTAGTGAGCATTCTGGTGTTTGCTAGGTAACCCAAGAGGAAGCTACCTCTGACCTCACCTGGTCAACTCTGAGCTTCCTGAAAGGAATACATGTGGAGGTGGTAAACTAGAAGTCCCAGCGAAACCACTGAATGAACACACAAAAAACATGGAAGGAGAGAGTGCCAGCACCTGCCTAACGAAGGTGTATACAGTCATTTATATTGCTAGTGACCTTTGCCAGTAATACACAGTCATTTATACTGTACCATACAATCCCAGCACCACGGGAACCCACACTCCTCGGGAGATTTACAGCCCATATGGGGGGGGGGGGGTCTTCTGATCCGGGAGAGGCTTAACCCGGACAGGATGGATCGTGGATGGAGAAAAAATAAATAAATAAATACATAAATGAAATAAAAATAAATATAAATAAATAACTAAAATTAAACTTTAAAAGGCGTCCGGAGCGAGGACGAAAAAAAGAACACTGGTGTGGGCAGACAGCCGCCCTTTATGGGCTAGGAAAAAGGTGGTCCTGGAGGGGTCAGAGGTGGCGGAGCTGACCCATAGTAGGCTGACATGGGGAGGTCCAGGAATTATATATATATATACACACAGTATCTCACAAAAGTGAGTACACCCCTCACATTTTTGTAAATATTTTATTATATCTTTTGATGTGTCAACACTGAAGAAATTACACTTTGCTACAATGTAAAGTAGTGAGTGTACAGCTTGTATAACAGTGTGAATTTGCTTAGTGTAGAAGTGTACTTAGATGTACGTGACTCGGCGCAAAAAAGTAATAATAATAAAGTGCTATTTAGAACAATATAAACACGTATAAAGTTACTAAGCAAATGTCCCATCTCTGATGCAAGATTGGAGTCCCTGAGCTGTAAATATTTGTTGATGTATATGGAAAAGGGGATGTGATACTGTCCATAGCTGCGATAATCTGTCTACCCAGGGGATTGGTTTGATTCCTATGTATTTTTGGAATGTGATAAAAGTACAGGGTGCAATATACCTCCCTACTGAGGAAGGAGGTTTTGGCCTTGTCGATGACATTATTGGATTTGGCCAACTGGATTAGCTCTTGGGCTTCTTCTTTATTTTCTGGGAGTGGGTCTTTTTGGAGTGTAATCTATTTTGTAGAGTCAGAAAGTAATCTATTAGCTTCTTGGATGTATATTACCTGGATGACTATGTCACCACCCTTATCAGCAGTTTTTATTATGATGGCGTCATTTTCCATCAGGGCTTTTTGTTCAGATGAAGAGAGTTGACCAGATTAGGATGTTTTAAAGGAAGACTGTTGGCATACTTTTTATAGATCTGAATATACTACCTTATTGAAGGTTTCTAGATAAGGGCATTTAGCTTGATGTGGAAAGAAAATTTACTTGAGCTTTAGGGAGGAGTGTATAACTGGGGATGAAGTGCAAAGATGTTGGGTAAATAACTCCAGATCAGTAATAGAGTCGTCTTGGAGCTATTCCTCTAAAGTGTCTATAATGTATGCATCGAAATTGAATTTGACAGGATCAGAATCAGATATAGGGGTTGCTTCTTGAGAGAAGGAAGTTGGTTTGGTGGCTGGTGGATCTTTGTTTTTTTTGGGCTTTAATTTGGCCTCTGATATACTGACTGAGATCCTTAAAAAGGTGGTAAGGATTGGGTTTATTGGGTGGGGCAATAGTTATAATAGTTTAGCCCCCGACTTAACAGAGCTTCTTCAGCATCTGATAATGTATGAGAAGACAGGTTGAAAATCTTTATAGTTTGCAAGTTTTTCCTTTCTTCTTGTCTAAATTTACCTCGTCCCACTCTGCAGCCTCTCTTTTGTATTTTCTTTTTTGTGAGACAACTAGAGAGTGGTGATGTACTAAAAAAAAAAAAAAAAAAGTGTACTAAAAAAAAGTATTGTGACTTATGGTGGATGCAGATACGGAGAGTCTACAAGAGATGGACAGGATTGCGGATGCTTGTAGGTATTGTTATTTTTTTTCCAGGAAAATACCTTATTATTTGTATAGTCTTCCAGGTCACGTCTGAATTTTCCTAATTTAGTTCTTAAGAGGTTGTCCTCTTGTCCCTTAGTATTCCTTTGAGAATATTAAACCAGGACAAGGGAACATATATTCTCTATTTCCTGGCACAACAATTGCACTTGATGTGTGAGCTGCTCATATTTGGAATGTCTATGTGTTATGAGGACCTTGATCCATTTGGAGGTACACAATTATGAGATGTTTTCCAATTTCTTACAATGTTCTAGATCTAAAAATGAACAGGTTTTTAAAACTCTGAGTCCCCTTGGAGAAATTCTAGCTAACAAGTATTTTTCCAGAAAGAATTTATCCCACCACTGTAAGTTGGTGGAGCTGATTAATCTCTCAAATTTTTTAAAACTTACCATATAATGTATAGCATGTGTTTTTAGAGAGAGGGGGATCCCTGACAAATAAAGGGGATAATGCAGTGTACAGGTCATCTAGGACATTGTACTTGCGGGATGCTATCTCGTTGATAAAATCCATACTATAGGGTTCTAAAAATGTACGTGACAAATGACTGTAAAGTGAATATCCAAATAGCACATTAGGCAAAACAGCAAAAAAAAATTCAATGCATGCAAAATGTGCAATGTTAAAGAATTTCTAAGAAAAACATGATGTAAGCAATTTTCAACAAAAGGTTGATTGATTGATGATTAGGGGCACACTAGTATATAGCCTGATAACAAGAGACACGCTAATGCTGGCCATACACGCACAAAATTTTCCCCGAAACTGGCCGGTTTCTGAAAGATCGTTCGACAATCGTGCCATTAGTGCCGGCTAATCTCGATGAATCCGAAGCAAAAACTTTTACCGTTTCAACAAAAGTGTATACGTGTATGTTATAATCAAAACTAAAATAATATTCCGTCTTGTATAGTGCATGTCCTTGACATACCGGTGAACTGGGAAAAGAATCTGTGAACAAAAGAATGTGCGTTTGTGAATAATGCTTGTTCCTGCACACCATCACAAAATTTTTGTCCGTAAACAAGCAAATTCTGATGTCTATGTGTGTGTGTATGTATGTATATATAGATATATGTATGTATATATAATATATATATATATATATATATATATATACATACACACACACACATACACACATATACACGTACATGTAGATACTGTATATGTATTTTAAAAAAAAAGGAATTATATGATATACAGTGGTGTGAAAAAGTGTTTGCCCCCTTCCTCATTTCCTGTTCCTTTGCATGTTTGTCACACTTAAGTGTTTCGGAACATCAAACCAATTTAAACAATAGTCAAGGACAACACAAGTAAACACAAAATGCAATTTGTAAATGAAGGTGTTTATTATTAAAGGTGAAAAAAAATCCAAACCATCATGGCCCTGTGTGAAAAAGTGATTGCCCCCCTTGGTAAAACATACTATAACTGTGGTTGTCCACACCTGAGTTCAATTTCTCTAGCCACACCCAGGCCTGATTATTGCCACACCTGTTCACAATCAAGGCATCACTTAAATAGGAGCTGCTTGACACAGTAAGGTCCACCAGAAGATCCTTAAAAGCTACACATCATGCCGAGACCCAAAGAAATTCAGGAACAATTGAGAAAGAAAGTAATTGAGATCTATCAGTCTGGAAAGGGTTATAAAGCCATTTCCAAAGCTTTGGGAATCCAGCGAACCACAGTGAGAGCCATTATCCACAAATGGCGAAGACATGGAACAGTGGGGAACCTTCCCAGGAGTGGCCGGCCGCCCAAAATTACCCAAGAGCGCAGCGACGACTCATCCAAGAGGTCACAAAAGACCCCACAACAACGTCCAAGGAACTGCAGGCCTCACTTGCCTCAGTTAAGGTCAGCGTTCATGCCTCCACCATCAGGAAAAGACTGGGCAAAAATGGCCTGCATGGCAGAGTTCCAAGGAGAAAACCACTGCTGAGCAAAAAGAACATCAAAGCTCGTCTCAATTTCTCCACAACACATCTTGATGATCCCCAAGACTTTTGGGACAACATTCTGTGGACCGATGAGACAAAAGTGGAACTCTTTGGAAGGTGTGTGTCCAAGTATATCTGGCGTAGAAGGAACACTGCATTTCAGAAAAAGAACATTATACCAACAGTAAAATATGGTGGTGGTAGTGTGATGGTCTGGGGCTGTTTTGCTGCTTCAGGACCTGGAAGACTTGCCGTGATAAAAGGAACTATGAATTCTGCTGTCTACCAAGAGATCCTGAAGGAGAATGTCCGACCATCTGTTCGTGTACTCAAGCTGAAACGAACTTGGGTTCTGCAGCAGGACAATGATCCTAAACACACCAGCAAGTCCACCACCGAATGGCTGAAGAAAAACAAAATGAAGACTTTGGAGTGGCCTAGCCAAAGTCCTGACCTGAATCCTATTGAGATGTTGTGGTATGACCTTAAAAAGGCCGTTCATGCTCGAAAACCCTCTAATGTAACTGAATTAGGACAATTCTGCAAAGATGAGTGGGCCAAAATTCCTCCAGGACGCTCTAAAAGCCTCATTGCACGTTATCGCAAACGCTTGGTTGCAGTTGTTGCTGCTAAGGGTGGCCCAACCAGTTATTAGGTTTAGGGGGCAATCACTTTTTCACACAGGGCCATGATGGTTTGGATTTTTTTTCACCTTTAATAATAAACACCTTCATTTACAAATTGCATTTTGTGTTTACTTGTGTTGTCCTTGACTATTGTTTAAATTGGTTTGATGTTCCGAAACACTTAAGTGTGACAAACATGCAAAGGAACAGGAAATGAGGAAGGGGGCAAACACTTTTTCACACCACTGTATAAGAAGGCCAGTATGGTGGCCTGAAATTATGGGAGGAGCCCGGAGGGTATTTAACCAGCCCACAGGCTGCCGGTCTTTGTTGGTTTCCTGTGCGAGATATCTGATACGTCAGACATCAAGGGCCGACTATTCGAGACAAGCGTTTGTGAGTTCCTGTTCGTGAGTTCCCGTATTCGTTAGTCCCGTCTTCATCAGTTGTGTTGCAGTTCTGTGTTCCGTGTCCGTGAGTCGTTATCGTTCGTGTTGTGTCGCACTCGTGTTACCGAGTCGCAGGTTCAGTACAACACATCTGGTTCGGCTGTCGCAGGTAGGGCTTTGGCTCCCAATTTTAATTTTATGCACCGCTTTTATGTCACTAAACTGTGATAACTGCTCAAACTCACGAATCACTCACGAATCACAAACATTTCACCCGCACTTGTTCGTTACCAAACAACGGACGTCACCAGGTGTCACAGACGACTCGTAGTCGCTCGCCCATGACACTCCGGTCGATGCCGCATCAGGCACTCATTTCGCAACATTTCACTTGGTTGAATCGCACAATCTTTTTTGCATCTTTAAAAAACATTGCGAGTCATTCCGGATCTATCCAAAGCACTTCGAATCATTTCTATCAAGTCAATCATTTTGAATCATTTCATTTCATTTCAATCATTTCATTTTATTTCTGTCACGAGCTGCGCTCCGATTCGAATCTCGTCGCATCTCCGATGCACTGATTCGCTCCGGTGTGCCCCAGACTGCGGCCTCATTTCAATACATGCTTCAGGGACAGACTCACCATTGGTTACAGATGCAGGCTTGATTCTAGTCTTTGTCATGGTATCTGTCACATATTACGTTTCGGTTCGAATCCACTCGCATCCAAGATGCAGCGATTCGCTCCGATTCGCCCAGCTGCTCGCGCCTCATTTCAGTACATGCTCCAGAGACGGATTCACTTGTCGGAAGTAGCCTCAGTTGTTGATTCTAGTCTTTGTCATGGCATTGTTTCTGTCACATATCAAGTTCCAATTCGAATCCAGCCGCATCCAAAAAAGATGCATCGACCGATACGATCTGGTGGGCCCAGCTGCTCGGCCTCATTTCAATACATGCGCCAGAGACAGATTCACTTGTCGGTACCAGCCTCAGTCGTTGATTCTAGTCTTTGTCGTGGCATCATTCTGTCACTTATTACGTTCCGATTCGAATCCAGTCCCATCCGCAAGATGCACCGACCGATTCGATCCGGTGCGCCCAGCTGCTCGGCCTCATTTCAATACATGCGCCAGAGACAGATTCACTTCAAAGGTTTCGATCATTTTGATTCTCGTCTTTGTCATGGTATATCATTTCTGTGTCACCTTACCACATTCCGACACGAATGTAGTCATGTCCCCGCACTAATTCGTCTCGGCGTGCCCAGGACAGGCCTCATTTCAGTACATGCTCCAGAGTCCATCGTGCTCAGTCGCAAACAGTGGCATGTCGATTCAGGCTCTGTCATGGGAGTTCAATCATTTCACCTCACATATTGCGCTCTGATTCGAGTTCTGTGACATCTACGATGTTACCAATTCGTCCCGGTGTGCCCCAGGTATTGGGCCTCATTTCACCGTTGTCTCATTTCAGTACGTGCTCCAGAGTCCGGTTCGCAGTCACTCGCAATGTAACGACCGGGCCAGGCCAGGCCTTTGTCACGGGACTTTTATTTTATCAAAGGCAACATGTGATTTCATTTCATTTGTATTGTCGTCTGTCATTTTATCCCATTTCATTTCATTTCATTTCATTCAATTCAACTCCTAAGTCACTGATGCCTGTTGTTACCATCAAAAGTTCTGAACCAATTCACAGGACAACAGCAAACAAACTCTCAAACGAGTGTTTTTCTCTCGCATTTTCTTCAGGTCAGTCGGATTCAGTAGGTCCACCTGCACCAACTTGAACGGTGCTCCAGCAGGTAAAAAAATAAAAATAAAAAAGAGAGGGGGGGACATGAATTCCCAGCTTAGGTACATATATAGTAGAGAGCACATACAAAACTTAAATTCATGTCACCCTCTATAGCCCCCAGCCTGCAAAGACACTCAACCCAGAGGACAAGGCAGCAGGCTTCAGAAAGCCACATCATGTCTTCAGCTGGCAGTAAAGACCTTACCGCCCCTCTGTCACCCTCTCCAGTCTCCGAGAGTGGCAGCGTCCAGTCTCTTAGGGGGTGGACTATCCCCAGACTGACAGCGGAGCGGAGGCATAGAGGGGTACCCTTCCCTACCACGGCCAGGAAGGCTGAGCTGTTCAGGCTCCTCTTTCCTCCACCTGCCGTGGCAGGATCTAGCACCCAACAGGCGTCACTGGATTCGATCTCGGCTGCCATCGCTCAGCTACACACCCTTGTGTTATCCCTGTCCTCTTCAGTCATCGAGGTACAGAACAGGGTGACACTCTTGAAAGACCAGCCCGGCCGTCGCAACCCCTGACCCTGCCGTAGTCCAAACCGCCGGTACACCTTCCACAGGTATCGCAGTGTGGAGTCCGGTCATACACCCCTCCCACCTGATACCACCTAACGTGAGGAAGGACATCTTAGAGGGCAAGGATGTCAACCTGGCCTCACTCTTGATCTCGGTGCACGACCTGGCAGAGAACAAGGCGTACACCTGGGGGGACGTCTCGGTTATCCTGAAAGCCAAAGACCCCAGGCTTAACAGGAAACTCTCTGTGCCAGAGTTCACTTTGGCATTCGGTATGCTCAGGGACGTGGTGTGTTCAGCCTCCTCCGGCAGACGGGAGGAGCTGGACCTCTACCTCCATATAGTCGTAGACCTAGGCTACAAATACGGTGGGTCCTACGACTATCACCGCTCCTTCTCGGCCAAAGCCGCAGCGAGGTTTCTCCAGTTCCATATACCTACAGACAGGGCCAGATTAAGAGCATCATGGGCCTGGTGCTGAGGATTTTGGTGGGCCTTTTTATGGAAACAAAATGAAAATGCAAACAATTTTTCGCTAAAACAAATTTAATATACTCTCACCAGTAATATCACTCATGCAGCATTTGAGCAGCAGCAACACCAGCAATACCACCTGCTATGCAGTCTCTCACGAGCAGCAACATAGAGAGACCACATTTCCAAACTGCCATTCAGGGACAACCCCCCCTTCCCAAAAAAAGATGAGGGTGGGGGATGTAGTCTCGGGGTTGATGGGGAAATCGGCGGTGAAGGTGATTTGTCAGGCAAATGGCTGGTGTTAGCACTTAAAATCATCCTGACATCATGCTTGATATGGTGTCAGGATGATCAAATTCCATTATTTCTATTACTACATTGTAATATATAGTGAAATAGTTCAACTCACCATCATGCAGAATCAGTGGGAACCTGAGCTTGTCACTTCCCACCAGATGCAGCTTGTTACTTGCCACCATTGCTTGCCACCAGATGCAGCTAGTCACTTGCCACCCATAGCCTACCACCAGATGTAGCGTATCACTTTGCAGAGTTACCTGCCACTTGCCACTGATAGCCTGCCACCGGATACAGCGTGCCACTTGCCACCGACATACTTCCACCAGATATAGTGTGTCACTTGCCACCAGCAGCCTGTCACCAGATACAGTGCGCCACTTGCCACCGACAGCCTGTCACCAGATACAGTGTGCCACTTGCCACCGACAGCCTGTCACCAGATACAGCATGCCACTTGCTGACAGCCTGTCACCAGATACAGTGTGCCACTTGCCACCCGACAGCCTGTCACCAGATACAGTGTGCCACTTGCCACCTATAGCCTGCCACCAGATACAGCGTGCCACTTGCCACCTATAGCCTGCCACCAGATACAGCGTGCCACTTGCCACCAGAAGCCTGCCACCAGATACAGCGTGTCACTTGCCACGACAGCCTATCACCAGATACAGTGTGCCACTTGCCACCGATAGCCTGCCACCAGATACAGCGTGCCACTTGCCACCGACATACTTCCACCAGATATAGTGTGTCACTTGCCACTGACAGCCTGTCACCAGATACAATGTGCCACTTGCCACCGACAGCCTGTCACCAGATACAGCATGCCACTTGCTGACAGCCTGTCACCAGATACAGTGTGCCACTTGCCACCGACAGCCTGTCACCAGATACAGTGTGCCACTTACCACCGACAACCTGTCACCAGATACAGTGTGTCACTTGCCACCAGAAGCCTGCCACCAGATACAGCGTGCCACTTGCCACGACAGCCTATCACCAGATACAGTGTGCCACTTGCCACCGATAGCCTGCCACCAGATACAGCGTGCCACTTGCCACCGACATACTTCCACCAGATATAGTGTGTCACTTGCCACTGACAGCCTGTCACCAGATACAATGTGCCACTTGCCACCGACAGCCTGTCACCAGATACAGCATGCCACTTGCTGACAGCCTGTCACCAGATAGTGTGCCACTTGCCACGACATCCTGTCACCAGATACAGTGTGCCACTTGCCACCGACAGCCTGTCACCAGATACAGTGTGCCACTTGCCACCTATAGCCTGCCACCAGATACAGCGTGCCACTTGCCACCAGAAGCCTGCCACCAGATACAGCGTGCCACTTGCCACGACAGCCTATCACCAGATACAGTGTGCCACTTGTCACCGATAGCCTCCCACCAGATACAGCGTGCCACTTGCCACCGACATACTTCCACCAGATATAGTGTGTCACTTGCCACCAGCAGCCTGTCACCAGATACAGTGTGCCACCTGCCACCGACAGCCTGTCACCAGATACAGCGTGCCACTTGCCAATGACAGCCTGTCACCAGATACAGCGTGCCACTTGCCACCGACATCCTTCCATCAGATACAGTGTGCCACTTGCCACTGACAGCCTGTCACCAGATACAATGTGCCACTTGCCACCGACAGCCTGTCACCAGATACAATGTGCCACTTGCTGACAGCCTGTCACCAGATACAGTGTGCCACTTGCTGACAGCCTGTCACCAGATACAGTGTGCCACTTGCCACCGACAGCCTGTCACCAGATACAGTGTGCCACTTGCCACAGACAGCCTGTCACCAGATACAGTGTGCCACTTGCCACCTATAGCCTGCCACCAGATACAGCGTGCCACTTGCCACCTATAGCCTGCCACCAGATACAGTGTGCCACTTGCCACTCCCTCCAGGACTTTTCCTGGATGGGTAGAAGGGACAGGGCCTACATAGTCAAACAAATCCCTGGGGCCCCCACCCCTCCTGAGCTGGGAAAGTATGGCTGTGTGTAAAATGAATGCCAGCAGTATTGATCAGACCAAGTTCTACAGAGGGGGGCGTGTACAAGCCTTTGGGCTCACATTGGTGTGCTGCAGTTTTGGCTGCACTGCTTGTCTATCTGCAGTTTTAGCTGCAGTTCTATTGATTTATATCAGGTTGCAGGTTTTTGCCGCATTTTTTGACAGTACGCCAAAGATGCAGCATGCAGAAATTTTGGTGTGCTTTCAGAAAAAAACATGCAACCTGATATAAATCAATAGGACTGCGGGTATAACACAGGAAACCTGCGTATACACCAGAAATGGGCCAAAACTTTGCAAACCAGTGTGAACCCACCTAAAAGCACAAGGAGCCAATTCTAAACATATTGGCTGCAGTTATAACAGCCATTGCTGAAGGGAAAAGTAAAGGGTGAGAGAAGGGAGATAAGAGTCACTGAGCTGACACTTGGATGGTCAGAAGCTCATCACTCACATATGTGTTCAGTTCACCTTCCATCTGCCTGTTCCTGTGCTCTGTTCACAACTTCCCCGCCCACACGGCTCCTTCACTGCACGGACTTCACAGAGAGAGAGGAGAGAGAGGGGAGGGGGAAGGCAGAGCCATTTGTGTAGGGGGGGAACTGTGTACTGTGATACTAATAACCACAGTTAGCCAACACAGGTACAGCCAGACACCCCTGCATTTACACACAGCTTCTCCTGTCCCATAGACGTTTATGGACAGGAGAAGTCGGGCTTATACTGCTGGCTGTGTGGGCCGATTTTAAGGCAGGGGCCTGGAGCTGCAGCTCCATCAGCCCCTATGTTAATCCGGCCCTGCCTACAGACTGGAGCATCATGGACACGGAGCTGTTCTGCCGGCACTTTGCGGGCCTACGGTCACCACTATGTGCCATTTGCCAGTCAGCGACCCACACCGCTGTCTGGTGTGCCAACGCAGCCTCCGTCCACCAGGTAGACAACACGACCACTACCAGCACGGGTCAGGGTCAGCAAGACCCTGCACAAGGGCCGAAAATGGACAAACTGGGACGACTAGTTCGGACAGCCAGGGGAGCGGCAATCTGCAAAAACTACAATTATGGCTCTTGCAACTTTAGCCAGTGCAGTTTACTCCACGTGTGTACCCTATGTCAGAGGACGCACCCCAGGCTCCTAAGTGAGGTCAAGCAGAGGAAGGCATGACTAAGCCGGGTCAATGTTGTATGGCTCGGCTTCTACTTGACCGCACATCCCACTCCATCCCTGGCCGTCTACCTCATCCGAGGCTTCACAGACGGGTTCCACACCGGGGTCGTCTCCCTGCCCCACACCATCCACTAGTGCAGGAACCTGCGATCAGCAGCCACAGATGAACAGGCCATCGACCAACTCCTGCAGACAGAGTTAGACCGGGACTTCATGATAGACCCTTTCAGCCAGCCCCCCTTCAACACATGGAGGGTTAGCCCTATCGGGCTTGTACAAGGAAAGTTCTCTAATAAAAAACGTCTAATTTACGACTTGTCAGCGCCTCATTCCTCCTCCGTTCCCAGTCTCAACTCTCTTATCCCCTCCGAGGAGTTCTCCCTTAAATACGCCTCAGTGGACATGGCCATCCAAGCCATACTTAAGACAGGTGTAGGTATCTGGCTTTCCAAGGCAGACATATCTGATGCCTTCAAATTGTTGCCCATACATCCCTCCCTTTGGTGCTGGCATGGCATCAAGTGGAAGGAGGCATATTACTTCGCCACCAAATTGACCTTCGGGTCCAAAAGTAGCCCTTGGCTATTTAACACATTCGCCGAGACCCTCACGTGGATCCTCCTGCACAAAGCACAGTGCCAAGAGGTTATCCACTACCTGGACGACTTCCTGCTGATAGAGCCGCCCGGTACAACCCCAGGGGACCTCAACAGGCTAAGGGTCGTTTTCAACAACCTGAATTTCCCCATCGCGGAACACAAGGTTGACGGCCCAGCACAAAAGATCACATTCCTGGGCGTCAACCTGGATACCCGGGTCATGCAGGCCAGCCTTCCCCCAGACAAACTGGATCGCATCAGAATGGTCCTCCGGGAGTTCACTCGTGCCGGGGATGTACTCAGAAGCAACTTCAGTCCCTTCTCGGGATGCTGAACTTCGCGATGAGGATCATCCCCCAGGGCCGCTCCTTCGTGTCCCGGCTGCTAGTGTACCTGTCCCACACCCAGGACCCAGATCAGGTTATCAGACTTGATGCTGCAGCCGTAGCAGACCTGGCCATGTGGGAGGAATTCCTGTCCAACTGGAACGGCGTGTCACTCTTCATCCCCACAGTGTCCTCCCTGTCACCACAGGTGGTGACAGACACGGCGGCTTCCACAGGGTTTGCCACCATTTTTGGCCATTTATGGTTCGCAGCACCCTGGCCTCCACAGGTACTAGCGACACCTGGCTTTACCACAACGTCTGCCCTCTTTGAGCTCTACCCCATCGTGGCAGCTGCCCACATATGGGGCCACAGCTGGTCCGGGCAGACAGTAGCATTTACAACCGACAACCTTGCCACCGCGGAAATCATCAAAGGCAGGTCCAAGTCCAGGCCCGTCATGTCCTTCCTTCGTAGGCTGGTACAGTTGTCCCTTCAGCACCAATTTAATATCTACTGCTCATTCATCCCGGGGAAGTGCAACCTAGCAGCAGATGCGCTTTCCCGTTTTAACTACATTTCCTTTTTCAAACAGATGCCTGGAGCCAGTACCCTGTCGGCCACTATCCCGGACTGATCACAGCTGACCCTGGATTAACTCAGCATCTACAGACAGCAACCAACCTCATCAACGCATCACTCTCCCGCAATACCCGCAAGGCCTATCAGACACCCTGGAGGGCATTAAACAAGTTCTTGTCTCAACACCCCCGAGAACCGTCCAGCGTCAAACAGATTCTGGCCTTTATTTCCTACTGTCACACTCACTTGACATTATCCCACAATACCATACGGCTGTACCTGGCTGGTGTACAGCACTACCTGTCCCTTCAAGACCCCGCGAGACCTTCCATATTCTCGTTCCATGCAGTACGGGCCGTCCTTCGGGGGATTCAGAAACGTCAGCCAGTAATCGGTCCCAGGCGACTACCGATAACCAAAGAGATCTTCAGGGACATGTCCACCATCCTGGACATGTCCCCGTTCGGTCTTCTCCCCAGCACGGTCCTACCAGCCACCATACACTTGGCCTTCTACGGGTTCCTATGACCCAGTGAGTTTACCTGTAACCACCCTTCAGGCCCAGTGTTACGTAAAAGTAACTTAGTCCGCCACCAGGATCATTTCATCCTACACCTGGCTGTGTCAAAAACTCAGCAGCTAGGCGCAGGAACAGACATACACCTCTTCAGGACCCACAACTGGTGTCCAGTCGCCACACTGAATCGGTTGTTAACACTTCTGTCCGATTAGCCAGACACCAGTCCTCTTCTGCCCTTTCCTGTGAAACCACTCAACATGTCGCAGTTCATGAAACATACCGGATTCTCCTCAGCAACCTACACCTAAACCCCAGTCAGTACTCCGGGCATTCATTCCGGATCGGGGCAGCCTCAACAGCATCCCGGCAAGGCATCCCGGACCACATCATTAAAAAGCTAGGTAGATGGAAGTCAGCCTGCTTTTCCCGCTATATACCTAACCCACAAGTGGAAATGGCTCAGGCATTTGCCAAGCTTACCCAGTGACTTGTCTCATCAATAAAGCTATTTCCCTACTTGAATGTTTTGCCCCCTTATTTTGGTGTACCATACGATAGACCAAGCCACACTTTCAGGTCCATTTCATGTTGGTAAGTTTGTGTTAAACCTGTATGTCATCTTTACATATATCGGCCATAGGGCTCTAAACCATAAATAAGAAGGCCAGTATGGTGGCCTGAAATTATGGGAGGAGCCCGGAGGGTATTATACCAGCCCACAGGCTGCCGGTCTTTGTCTCGGTTTCCTGTGCGAGATACCCACCCTCCCTTCCCTTTCTTAGGGCATTTCTCAAGTATTCTTACTTCAAACAGAATACTCATTTCACATCATTTCATAGCTACTCTCATTCCATCACTCCTTATCTAGGGTATTCCCCCTTATTTTGGTGTACCATACGATAGACCAAGGCACACTTTCAGGTCCATTTCATGTTGGTAAGTTTGTGTTAAACCTGTATGTCATCTTTACACATATCGGCACACGTATCGGCCATAGGGCTCTAAACCATAACTATAAATATAATATAACTATATAAAAATAATACATTTTTGTTTTATTTATTTACACAGTTGACCAACACCAGCAGATGACAGGGCTCCCTATCACTGACTGGAAACCTCACATCTGTGCCTCTACACTCTTCCTCCAGACTCTGGGACTTTGATTTCCAAATGAAATGCAAAATTTTCCATAGTCAGCCCTGGTTCACATTGATACTACTTTGAAATTGTGCTATTCACTTGAAGTAGCACGATTTCAAAGTAGCAGGTCAGTGCAATTTCAGGTGCTACTTGAAAGACATCTGTGTGGCTTCATGCACAGATGTCTATTGAAGTCATACCTGAAATCGGCAAAAGTAGTGCACAAACTACTTTTGCAAATCGGTGCAGTGCCACAAAGTCAGCATCACACCGATTTGAAAGGCGCCGTTGCCAGCACTTGTCATGCGATTTGACAGGTCAAATCGCATGACAAATCGATTCAACGTGAACCAGGTCTTAGTGATGATTTGGAGAGCCATGTCATCTACGGTGTTGGTCCATGGTGTTTGATCAAGTCCAAAGCCAGCGCAGCGCTCTACCAGGTAATTCTAGAGCACTTCAGGCTTCCTTCCGCTGACCAGATTTATGGAGATGCTGATTTAATTTTCCAGCAGGACTTGGCACCTGCCCACACTGACAAAAGTATCAATTTCTGCTTTAGCCCTTGTTCACTTTGAGCACAGCCTTAAAATCGTGCAATTTAAATGAGTTAATTTCAAAGCCGCATTTCAGTCCAACTTCGGGGGCGACTTAAAAGACATCTGTGTGGGTTCATGCACAGATGTCTATGGAAATCACTTCCGAAGTCGCCAAAAGTAGTGCAGGAACTACTTTTGGAAATCGGTGAGGCAACGCAAAGTCGGCATTACACACATTTTGTGACGCTCCTATTGCCGGCAATAGGCTCAGATTTGACATACGATTTAGCCTGTCAAATTGCATTTAAAATTGCACTGACATGAACAAGGGCTGAATGATCATGAAGGCCCCTTGAACCGCCTTTAGGGAAAGGGAGCCTTGACTGCTGGAAGCATGGCATCACTGTGGGTGTGAACCTAAAAAGGGAAGTTAAGTGGCTCCCTTAGGATTGGCTACAAAGACCTGAGGTGACTGGGTGGAGCCTCGAAAAGGCTATGCTGGGGCACTTCCAACTGCTCTGAGGAGATTCAGCTGTCACAAGAGTTGCCCATCCTCCCACCCGTTGTGATGTTTTGTCACAGCTTTATTGGTGGTTTTGACCTTGCCAACAATTGATGTTGCTTTATTGGCTATGCTCTCAAGTTAAATTCTGGGGTCAGTCTAATGCCTGTCTGGCACTGATGGTAAGGACAGGCCTCTTAGCCTGGGTTCAGACTAGTGCGTTGCGATTTCAGGGCCCTGTGTGACTGCGCAGTGAAACGCCGGCTGTTCTGCGGATTGTCCGCGTTTTAGGTGCGAAGCCGCTGCTAGCTGAATTCGCAACTCATTTTACTACTTTTGAGGGGGAAATCCACGCCAAGTTTTTTATAAAAAAACGGCATGGGTTCCCCCTTCAGAGGCATACCAGGCCCTTAGGTCTGGCATGTATTTTAAGGGTACCCCTACGCCGAAAAAACGGCGTGGGGGTCCCCCCAAAATCCACACCAGACCCTTATCCGAGCACGCAGCCTGGCAGGTCAGGAAAGGGGGTGGGGACGAGCGAGCGCCCCCCCCCCTAAACCGTACCAGACCGCATGCCCTCAACATGGGGGGGTGGGTGTTTTGGGGAAGGGGGGCGCCCTGCGGCCCCCCACCCCAAAGCACCTTGTCCCCATGTTGATGACGACAATGGCCTCTTCCCGACAACCCTGGCCGTTGGTTGTCGGGGGTCTGCGGGCGGGGGGCTTATCGGAATCCGGGAGCCCCCTTTAATAAGGGGGCCCCCAGATCCCGGCCCCCCACCCTATGTGAATGAGTATGGGGTACGATGTACCCCTACCCATTCACCTAAGGTGTAAAGTGTAAAGTAAAAAAACACACATTTTTTTCAAAATATTTTATTGCACTGCTCTGGGGGTCTTCTTCCGTCTTGGGGGGTCTTCTCGCCGGACTCCTCCGCTATTTTACCTAGCTCTTTTACCGAGCAGAGAAGCCCGGCTTTCTTCTTCTTCGTCGCCATCGCCGTCTGGGGGTCTCGATCCGCCTTCGGGGGTCTTCCGGGGTCTCTTCTGTTCTTGCCGCTGTCGTCGTGTTCTGCGCCGCCTTCTTCTTCTTCTTCTTCTTAAGATGTTGACTCGTCGCTCTCTCTGGCCGGAATGGCAGAGCCGCGCTGTGTTGGCACTTATATAGGGACAAGGGGGCAGGGTCACATGCTCATGTCACATGGTGACCCCGCCCACATATGATGTCACAGTCCCTGATCAAAACGAGATATATCAAAAAAATGTGCTAGCGTGTATAGAAATGTGCTAGCGTGTATAGAAATGAACAGGGATGCCACTTGATAGAGTATCACTAACAGTTTGACTACGCAGATCCCATCATTCCTATGCCCCAATAAGAAGTGGAGGCTTACCGGATCCCCAGTGACCCCCTTTTGGGGGTCTGAAAATGCGAAAACTGGTCACACTCAGGTCACAGACTCATCCACAGATGTCCAGGTGCCAATCTCCCGGGGATCCTCCAGGTGTATCAGGAATCTCGTATTGGAAAACTCCTATTAACAGGAGCTATTCAGTGGTTCACTGCAAATGTCCTCAGCGTGTCACCAAAAAAGAGAAAGAAACTCCAAATCGTGTAATACGAAAGTACCAGGGGTTTATTTGTGCTTAAACAAGCACTAAAAACAAATTACATGTAATAAAAACGAGCTCTAAGATATTTAAAACAGCAAACAGCCAGCGATAGGAAAAAACCTTAGTGAGGGTTTTAAATTCGAATCGCGCATGCGCAAATGGTGTGGGCGTAGCATTACACATAATACAATAGTCTATAAACATAACATTACCGTATATACTCGAGTATAAGCCGAGTTTTTCAGCACATTTTTTTGTGCTGAAAGTGCCCCCCTCAGCTTATACTCGAGTCAAGCACTTTTCTGCAGCAGAGAATTACATTTTCCGACCCGACTTTGGGGCCCCGTATCTCGGGGCCACTTGGTGCTAGGAACCCCAAATTTGGTGTGCAAACCCAGTGGAACCGACACTACAACAACAGCAATTGGGGTTCCTAGCACCAAGTGGCTCCGAAATACAGGGCCCCAAAGTCGGTCAATTGTGTCCATCTGCAGCAATGTCATTTCGGGACCCTTTGGGTCCAGAGACCCCAAATTTTGGCTGCAGCTAAGGGGGCATCTAGGAACCCTTAACTACCAAGTTTGAAGTTCAGGGGACCTATGGCTGCAAATGGGCACAGTGAGGCATGCAAATGGGCATTGTTGACCCTCTTTTCCACTTACAGTAGCTGCACATTTCTCACCCTAGGCTTATACTTGAGTCAATAGGTTTTCCCATTTTTTTGTGGTAAAATTAGGTGCCTCGGCTTATATTCGGGTCGGCTTATACTCGAGTATATACGGTATTTGTATGAGGTAGTGATATAGTTGCAGTATTGTAATCCTAGAGGCTGAAATCAAGCTGCAGAATTATCAAAGTATTTTTTAAGGCTCAAATATCTTAACTTTGGGGGAAAAAAAATTGGAGCAGCGTTTACATTATAAAACAGAAATACGGAGGCACTAGTGCAAAGCATTTCCCAAAGCATATTAAATTAACATTTGAACGACATGCTTTAGTCACTAACATGTGCCACCGCTGGATGTGCTGTATAAACTGTATGTTGCATGCAGGAATGTGTTCTGGTTGCAAGCCAAGACCTTCCTGTATTATACCTGAAACATATTATATTCTAATCTGAGCGGAACTCATTTCTGACTATATTGTGTTTCAGGTATGAGACAGGAAGGTCCTGGCTTGCATCAGAACACAGTGCTGCATACTGCGTGTAGCCTCAGCTGCATCATGTTTATGCAGCACATCTTAACCACTTCAGCCCTGGAAGGATTTACCCCCTTCCTGACCAGAGCATTTTTTGCGATACGGCACTGCGTTGCTTTAACTGATAATTGCGTGGCTGTGCAACGTTGCACCAAAACAAAATTGACGTCCTTCTTTTCCCACAAATATAACTTTCTTTTGGTGGTATTTGATCACCTCTGCTTTTATTTTTTTGTGATATAAAACACAAAAAAAAGTGACAATTTTGAAAAAAAAGCTATATTTTTTACTTTTTGGTATAATAAATAGCCTCAAATATATAAAAAAACGAAATTTCTTTCTCAGTTAAGGCTGATATGTATTCTTTTACATATTTTTGGTAAAAAAAAAAGAGATTTATGGTATTTTTATTATAAAAAATGTTTTAATAGTAATGGCGGCGATCTGCAATTTTTATTGCGACTGCGACATTGCGCCAGACACATCGGACACTTTTGACACTATTTTGGGACCAGTGACATTTATACAGCGATCAGTGCTATAAAAATGCAGTGATTTCTGTTGTAAATGACACTGGCAGGGAAAGGGTTAAACACTAGGAGGCGATCAAGGGGTTAAGTGTGGTCCCTCAGTGTGTTCTAACTGTAGGGGGGATGGGCTCACTAGAACATGACAGAGATCACTGCTCCAGATGACAAGGAGCAGTAGATCCCTGTCATGTTGCTAGGCAGAACAGGGAAATGCCTTGTTTACATCGCTCTGTTCTGCCTCTCCGTGTCATGATCGCGGGCCACCAGCGGACATAGAGTCCGTGGGACCCGCGGGCACGCTCATCGCACGCGCGTGCCCACTAGCCCGGGATTTAAAGGGGACGTACAGGTACGCCCATTTGCGCAGCCGTGCCATTGTGCCGATGTATATCATCGTGCGCTGGACGGCAAACGGTTAAGGGACAGTTTGTTTGTGATAGCTTGCGCCAAAAAAACTTTAAAGCATAAAAACATAAGTTCACCTTGAACATATGCATTTCAAGAAGAATGTGACGTGATTTAAAGTGTAAGTATTAGACAAGAATCAACAATGATCATTATATTAAAAATCTACAAACATAAAAAAGTTTAATTTTCCTCTTGACTAGCAGCTAATGGTTACGATTAGGTTTGGATTGCAAGATAAAAGTAAAATCTTAATTTGGACTTCGTTAGTCCACTTGAAAAACTGGTTTCCTGACAGACTCCATGGCAGCATACGTATGGGTTAACCCCACCTCCTCTCTACTCCTATAGGACCCTACTCCCATACATTTTTCCAAAGCCAGAGGCCGCATTCCTTTTTTGTCCTCCTCCTAAGGACCAGAACGGTTGAAGTCTTACCTTGGATAAAGTCTCCACGATTAAGGCCATGTGGAGTCTCCAGCAGTCCCCAGTTATTAGTGGGGTATAGAAGGGCGATAGATGTGGTGCCATTTGGATTCTCCAGCAGTCCCCAGCTATTAGCGGGGTGGAGAAGGGTGATGGATGTGGTGCCATGAAGAGCTTAAGCCTGGCCATTGACAGGCAAAGCGGCAGTACAGCCAAACATCTCAGCTATAAGTAGGAGGCTATAAACGCCCTTGCAGTAGCATCTTCTGTGGTCGTGGGGGTTGCCATGTGCGGTGATGTATACTTTTATAATACATATTCCATTGCAGCAGTTGTGTGTTTGTCTGTTTTCTTCCCTGACTTGTGTCTTTCAGCCTATGGCAGCTGGAGCGCATTTGCGTTCCAAGCCGCTGCTCTCTTCTGGCCTGGCATCCCTGGGTTACTCCTGCCCAGGGACTCAGCACATGAGCGATGTGGGCAGCGGTGGCGTCATTACAGTGGAGGAATTCAATTAGCGATCAGTACTGTTGATATTGGGATTTCTCTGTGGGCAGCTTGCAGCAGTTTCCCTAAATGCTGTGTGCAATCATCACATGTATATGCTCTGCATTAACACTGCCTGTGTTTGTGATCCTGCCTTGATTATATCACCTGTGCAATTTGGATTTCTGTGCAGTTTCACACTATGAATGTATCACTGCACCCCCCCCCCCCCCCATTGTGGCCAGCCCTTGTGTAGCAGGTATGAGAGGGTGTGTTTAACCCTTTTATTTCCTCTCTTGCCTGGGCACTCCTTTTGTTTTTAACCCTTTCCTTTCTACCCTATTTTGTTTTTTGTGAGTCCTTCTAGGTCAGATTGACAATAAATGGCATGAGATGATAAAGACCTCATTAGGTCACAACATCAACATTCTTCTTCCAGATTTAGTCATCATAAGTCACCGTTAAGGCCCAACCTTCATAGCAGAAGCTATGAATCATTCTCTAGGCAGCGCACCCACCGCCTTGTCAGCCGCTTCAAGGAAGGAGCCTGCTAGGAATGTGGGACTCCAGTCCCAGAGTGCAAGTGTCTGTGTGAGCCATACTTGCCCCTCTTAATGTTATGAAGAAGAAGAATGACTTGCAGAGGCCGATTATAGACCTCCCACACCTAAAACAACTTTCATCAAAAGGAGAAGTTCAAGACAGAGACATTGTCCCTGATTTCTAGGTGTTCCAGACAGATGACTGGCTTGTTTACATAGACCTAAAGATGCTTACTTGTATGTGCCCATTGTAGAAGTCTTCTGCAAGTTTCTTCAGTTCGCCATAGGTCAAGACCATCTCCAGCTCACTTGTCTAGCATGCAGGCTTTCAACATCGTCCGGCATGTTTTTCAAAGTCTTATTGGTTGATATAGTCTTTATCAAAACAAAGGGCATACGCCTGCATCGTTACCTGAATGACCTCCTCCTACTATCCCAAGACATAGGTCAGATGCTGGAGCCCAGAGCTCGGGTCTGTTCAAAGCTCTTCAAATTTGGCTGGCTGCTGAATCTGGAAAAGAGCCACCTGGAGCCCACTCAGTCTCTTGTGTACCTTGGGGCTCAGTTTTATATAATCAAGAGGACTATTGCTTTGCCTCTGGATCAGAAACAGAATAATTCTGGCCCTGTCTTCTTCCCACCTTTAAGTGTCTAAAATTATTCGCACTATGGTGTCTATGGATCCAATGGTCAAGTGGATGCTCTGGACAATGCAGCCCTCCCAGAAGGGATTTCTCCAGCAGTGGGAGCCACGAAACAGGTCATCTACAAAACCTCAGCCATGAGAGAGAGTCCCTGGTGGCTGCAACGGAGAAACTTACTAATTTGCCATTCCATTGCCCCATTTCCTTGTTCACAATCACGTCCGATGCCAGCAATGCAGGATGGGGGCTTACTGCCTATCGGGGATAGCTCAAGGCAGGTGGGGCTGTCAGCTTCACAAGATTGTGCTGAACATTCGGAAACTATGGGCAGCCTTCTGCACCCTACAAGCCAATTATGCCTCCGGCTCAGAAGAATCTAGCCAACATCTCAGCAGCTTATGTCCCTGATGTCCAGAATATTCTATGGATTTTCTTTCCAGAGTCCAATTGGGCAACAACGAATGATCTCTCCATGTGGAGGTCTTCAGCCAGATTTTGTCCCTGGGGTTCAGTCCTGAAGTCGATCCGTTCACCTCTTTGTGCAACAAGTTTGAGAAGTATAATACGTGGGGCTGGTATCTCCAAGGCTTCAAGACAGATGCCCTGAAGGATCATTGGAAATGCAGCAGGACCTGTGCGGTTCTTCCAGTTCCAGTTATTTCCTTGTTTTCTATGAAGACTCAAAACAGAGGTTGTGGAGATAGAGACAGTGATGCCCTTTTGGCAAAATAGGCCATGGTCCCCCTTGGTAGCACAGCTCAGCTACCCGAACCCAGAGCCTCTTCCCCTCAGGCCAGACCCTCTGTCACTGGGTGCATTCTACTTCCATGTCCAGCACAGTGGCATCTGATGGTCTAGTTTTTGAGATTGGGGGTCTTCAGCTGCTCTTCCAGGGTCATCTTCACTCTCATGAATACTAGGAGAGGGAGCGCTAACAAAGTTTATGGGAGAATCTGGTCAACGTTTGTGCAATACATGTCTGCTGCTGACAGATCATGTAATGATCCTGAAGTTTAAAATATTCTGGGCTTCCTCCAGTCAGATTTAGATTTGACCCTATCGGTCAGCTCCCTCAGAGTGCAATGGTCAGCATATGTCTGTCCGTCAATTCTTTAAGGGAGAAACTAGGCTCAGACCTTGAAGTAAGCAGAGGCTTCCCGAATGGAACCTTCCTCTTGTTCTTGACTCCCTCTCAGGAATTAAACTTGGACTGTCTCCATTTAAAACCTCTGTCAAGTCCGCCTTTCTGGTGGCTATCATGTCTGCATAAAAAGCCTCAGAAATGGATGCATCGATCATGGAGAACCTTTCTTAATAGTCTTTCCAGAGCAAGTGGTGCTGTTACCTATGCTTGAATCATTTGCCAAGGATACATAAGTGCTTCATGGGAACCAAGAAATTGTTTTGCTGACCTTTAGAGTACTAACATGCGTCCTTTAGACATGGGAGAGGTTGCGTTGTGACTTGGTTGGTAAAAGCACCTATCTAGTAAACAGGGAATCCTGAGTTTGACTCTCAGCGGTGCCATTTCTTTTACAAAACAGTGATCTGACTTCTGCGCTACTATGAGGAAGTGTAAAAAAAAAAGAAAAGAACAGCCACCTTGGTCAAAATGTATATGAGGTTGTTGCTTTACACCAATAGTGTTTCCACATTAACTATGTATAAGATTGCCTTTTCTTTGGTTCTAGGAATCCCTCAGATGTTGTGAAGTTACATCTACAAGCTACAGCTTCCTTCAGGCTTTTAGAATGCCTGTTCATTCTTTTTGCCATAAAGAACAAAGGGAAACATGCCTCATCTAGGCTGATTGTGGCATGGGTTGTCCAGGCCTTCCGACAGGCTCACAGAGCAGAGGGCTTGGCTCCTTTGTAGGTGGTGACCGCTAACTCGAGCAGGAGTGTGTCTACATCTTGGGCAGCTTTACAGCATGTGGTTCCCAATATAATCTGTAGGGCAGCCTTGTGGTCCTCAATCAATACATTTATGGCTCATTTTTGTGTAGAGTCTGCTTCTCTGTTAAAGCAGAGTTCCACCCTGAAAAACATTTTTACATTGTCACAGTCCTTTACTAGTAATAAAAAAACATTTGGATTGAAAAACATTTTTTTACCAGAAATTCCCTGCTGCTATGTGGTGTCTCTTAATCTGCCACTTCTGGGTCCGCGGAGCTCCGCATCACTTCCTCCCTTGTCTGTGCTCCTGGGAAATGTGGGTCATCATTTCCCAGGAGTCAGTGGGCAGGAGTATGTCAAAAAATAACATTATTTCCCAACAGGAAATGAGGAGATTTAAGGTGGATCTTCCTCCGTCGCCGCCCGTTGTTATGGCAACTTGGTAAACAATCGGCGCTACGGCTGCCAGCTCATCGCGCATGCCCAAGTTTGAGAGGTGCATGCTGGTTACCCAGCATGCACCTCTCCATCGCTAATCCAGGAAGAGGATGCGATTAGGCTTTATTTTTGTTATTAATGCATTATGATGGGATGCCTGTTAAAATTTTTTTTTTAAAAAGTGCCCGGAACTCTGCTTTAATTTTGTCTTGAAGGTCCTGTCTGTTGATGGTACAAATTAAAGCCTTTGGTTAATTTCCCGTCCATAGGATGCATGGCTAGTTAGTTCCTATACGTATGCTGCCATGAAGTCTGTCTGAACTGAACATTTCCTATCAAATACTAACTGTAATTTTCCTTTCCTGATGGACTCCATTGCAGCAGCAGGAGTTCCCTCCCAGTGTCATGAGTAGGATAGTTATGGAACGCAACCTCTGGCTCTGATCAAAAATGTATGGGAGTGGGGTCCTATAGGAGTGGAGAGGAGGCGGGGTTAACCCATACTGCCATGGAGTCCATCAGGAAAGGAAAATTACGGTAAGTATTTGATAGGAAATTTTCAGTTTTTGATCCACACCAAAATAATTGGATCATCAACATTGATAACATGTATGTGAAGAAAAAAAATTAAAAAGGGAAATTTAAATTGTATTTTTTATGTCAGCAAACAAGGTAGTCTATTTTTTTAATACAAGAACAATGTGTCAGACCAACATGGTCAACATAAATCAAAAATATACAAATGCAAGCATTCTTAAAGGGGTTGTAAACCCTCGTTTTTTTTTTTTATTAAAATAAAAAACATGTCATACTTACCTCCACTGTGCAGTTTGTTTTGCACAGAGTGGCCCCCGGTCCTCCTCGAGTGTCCATGTTGGAAAAGCCCTCTCCTTGGTGGACACCCGTGCGGGCGAGCTCCCGAGTCTCGCATGTGTCCATTCACACAGAATGCAGGACTCGGCACAGCCACATCATTGGATTTGATTGACTGTCAATCTATCCAATCAGGACAAGAAACACCAGATAGAGATGGTGTGCTCGCTCCCGGATGGAGGATGACAGCGTTCGGGTAATTAAAATAGGGGGGGGGGGGGGGCTGCAGGACTACAGAATGTTTTTCACCTTAATGCATAGAATACATTAAGGTGAAAAAAACATGAGGGTTTACTACTCCTTTAAAACAAAGGGTGCGAAAAATATAAATTAAACCACTCGTGACAGGATTTCAAGGACATCCATTAGCTTGTTTTGCAGGGCAGATGTTTTCTTTGATGTGTTCCAGGTCACTGCGGCAGTGTATCAAGATACTCGCCAGCTTGTTGGCTGTCAGACTGTTGATTGAGAATTCTAAAGCTGAAAAAAAAAAAAAGTAAAATATAAAATGTCCCTTTTTTAGGCACCCTCTACACATGCAGAAACCTATTGAGAGAAACATTTCATAAACAGAACGCTCACTTTAGATGTAATTCCTAGTATTTAAGGAGTTGGACAGGCATGATGTAATTACCTGCTCTGTGAAGTGGTTTGGCACAGATCCTTATATTCTCGGGTCCATCGCCAGCAATCCTGGCACATCCCTCATGCAGAGTGCCCTCACAGCAAGCTGCTTGCTATGGGGGCATCAGAGCTGACCCGCTGCTCTGTGTCCATTCAGACCCAAATGCGTGGCTCGGCCCAGCCCCCTCTCTCTCCTCATTGGCTCACATTTGAAGTGCACGTAACGACAAAACAAAAACAAGCACATTAAATTACATAGAAAACAAACTTTAGTACTCATCTGGTACAGGAGCATTTCTTTGTTCTTCAACGTTGTCAAACTCATTTTCGTAGTCAGGGGTTGTAGGATGTTCAGGAGACCTTTTAATGTCTGCGAAGAGAGAGAATTTACTCATTAAAAAGGTATACAAACACAAAATGACATCATTAGTAATTAGTAGCTAGAACATCCAGGGTCTGAAAGCTTCAGCCTTCGGATCCAAAGTAAATGGTCCAGATTTCAAAGAAAGACTACATCAGACGTACATACAAATCCTCCTGGAAACATGGACCCCGGCACAGGAGAACCAACAGAATGTATTTTGGGGTGTATTTCCAAATGCCCATGACATGTTTGAGCAATATATCATTTAGTGACAACTTTTTGTAAAAAAAAATATATATATTTTTCTCTTGGGACAAAAAAAAAAATTTTAATCATTATTCAATCTCTTGGGACATCAACATCACCCACTCTTCTAACCACTTGACAAAGCCCTTTCTGACACTTGAAGACAATTTTTTTTTTGCAAGAAAATTACGTTGAACCCCCAAACACTTTATATTGTTAAAGCAAAGGCCCTCAGATTAAAATGGTGGGTGTTGCATGGAAAAAATAAAAAATACACTTTTTTTTATTTTAATGCACTAAAACACACTTATTGCTCAAATTTTTGATGAAATAAAAAATATGATCTTAGGCCGAGTACATGGACCAAACACGACATGCTTTAAAATTGCGCACAAACACGCAGTGGCGACACTACATACATTTTTAAAAGCCTTTAAAAGCCTTTACATGATACCACATTAGATTCACGGAGGAGGTCTACTGCTAAAATTACTGCCCTCGATCTGACCTTCGCGGTGATACCTCACATGCATGCTGCAATTGCTGTTTACATATGACGCCAGACCAACGCTTGTGTACGCCTTTGCGCAAGAGAAGGGGGGGCAGGGGTGCTTTTTTTTTTTTTTTTTAGTTTTTTTTTTTATTTATTTAGCTTTTTTATTCTATTTTTAAACTGTTCCTTCCATTTTTTTTTCTTTGTTATGATTTTTATTGTTATCTCAGGGAATGTAAATATCCCCTATGATAGCAATAGGCAGTGACAGGTACTCTTTTTTTGAAAAAAATTGGGGTCTATTAGACCCTAGATCTTTCCTCTGCCCTCAAAGCATCTGACCACACCAAGATTGGTGTGATAAAATGCTTTCCCAATTTCCCAATGGCGCGGTTTATATCCGGGAGGGGGGACATTCCCTCCCACTGCTTGTAAAAGCAGTCTAGAGGCTAATTACCCGCTAGAATTGCTTTTACATGAAAGCCGATCACTGGCTGAAAAGAATGATACCAAGATGATACCTAAACCTGCAGGCATCATTCTGGTATAACCATTCAAAGTCCAGCAACATACTGGACATATATTGTAATCTTTTTTTTTTTCATGCAGCCTCTTGGCTGAACGAAAAAAAGAGATTGATTGGTGGGTATGCCCACCATTAGAATACCTCCCTTCATCCACCCACTTCTAATGATGGGCATACATGCACCATTTATATATGCCGATGCATGGGGGCATCCTCCCGCAAAAGTTATGCCGTGTACACACGGTCGGAAATTTCGACCGTATGTACGTGGCATTAGGAGCCAATCGCTCCTCCGCCCCCCCTGCTGCCCCCATGCTTCGGCACATATGCTCTTTTTTTAACTGTGGTGGTGAAATCACCTCCTACAGCGTTGGAGTCGCGGCTTTATGTATCGTGGGAGCAAACGCTGTTGCTGTCAAGATAAATAAATCCGCGCTGCAACTGAATGGCGCACCTGAAAACAAAAAAATGCTTAACACTAAAACACAGTAAACAAAATTACATACCTGAAAAGCAAGCATGATAAAACATGATAAAACATAATAAAACATTGCAGAATAGAATGGAGTAAAAAAAGAGCAACAATAGAGAGAGAGAGAGAACAATAAAACGACAACTATTTTTGTTTTTTTTATTTTTTTGAGATTCACAGGTAAAAAAGCTCCTGACTGTTAGCGACTGAATCAAAACGCTACCACAAAAAAAATGTTAGCGATCGCAGGGATCAGGCCTGACTCTGCGAACGCTGCAGTTATGTGTGCTTAGTGTTTTGTAAGTGACAGTGATCGATCGATACTGCACTTGGGTGGGCTGGGCTGGGCTGGGCGGAGGGGGAAAACGCAGGTGCTAGCAGGTATCTGGGCTGATCCCGCTAACAATGCGTTTTTTTGGAACCCTAAACTGCTGGGACGCTAGTATAGATCTGATCAGATCAGATATTGATCTGTTCAGATACTATACCACTAAGGGAGGTGTATGCTTTGCGCGTGGGTGTTTGCGGTACTGGCACTAACCTGGGGCGACGCAGACCTTATTTGACCCTAAAACCTAATTGATATCACCCGCCGGGCGATCAGGGGGTTAAACCGTTATTGGGTAATAAATGGCGGGTGCCCTGACAGTATAAAAAACAAGCTAACTAACCAGCGTCACCCGTAACAGTAATACAAAAAAAAACTGGTTACCTAGCGACACTAATGCAGCGATCAGAAAAACGATCGCTTAGTGACACTGGCAAAAGGGGGTGAAAGGGTTAACTAGGGGCAATCAGGGGGTTAAACCTTTATTAGGTAATATATGGGGGTACCTGACGCTATATAAAAACCTGACGGGGAACCTAAATAACGAAATAACTAACTGGCTAACCAGCGTCACCAGTGACATTTTATACGGTGATCACTGGTGAAAGGGTTAACTCTAGGGGCAATCAGGGGGTTAAAACCTTTATTTAGGTTGTAATATGGGGGTA
Organism: Lithobates sylvaticus; assembly: GCA_028564925.1. Lineage (NCBI taxonomy): Eukaryota > Metazoa > Chordata > Amphibia > Anura > Ranidae > Lithobates > Lithobates sylvaticus. Next base: position 402,128,930 of record CM053026.1, read on the forward strand.
CCTGACCTATAAACCTATTTATGAACCTATATAAACATGGCGGTTAACCTAAAAAAAAACTGGTTACCTAGCGACACTAATGCAGCGATCAGAAAAACGATCGCTTAGTGACACTGGCAAAAGGGGGTGAAAGGGTTAACTAGGGGCAATCAGGGGGTTAAACCTTTATTAGGTAATATATGGGGGTACCTGACGCTATATAAAAACCTGACGGGGAACCTAAATAACGAAATAACTAACTGGCTAACCAGCGTCACCAGTGACAGTTATACGGTGATTACTGTGAAAGGGTTAACTCTAGGGGCAATCAGGGGGTTAAAACCTTTATTTAGGTTGTAATATGGGGGTACCTGACCTATAAAACTATTTATGAACCTATATAAAACATGGCGGTTAAAATAAAAAAAAAATGGTTACCTAGCGACACAATGCAGCGATCAGAAAAACGATCGCTTAGTGACACTGGCAAAAGGGGGTGAAGGGTTAAACTAGGGGCAATCAGGGGGTTAAACCTTTATTAGGGGGGGGGTAGGGGGCTACCTAGGACCTAAAACTAACTGCCCTGACAGTTATTACAGTCACACTGACACTAAATGCAGTGATCAGTAAATAAATGATCACTGCAATTAGTGACACTGTGACTGGGGGGGAGGGGGTGATCTGGGGGGTGATCTGGGGGTGACAGGGGGGTGGATTGTGTGCCTATGTGTAACTGGTGTCAGTGTACTGTTTGTGCACTAACCTTTACATCTTCTCTGCTCGGCGTTCCGGTCACATAGACCGGCGCACCGAGCGTGACATCACTTCCGCCTTCCTGTCTATACAATAGACAGGAAGGGGAAGCTTTTCATTCGCCAGGAGCGATCGCGAGGGGGTGGCCAGAAACCACTGGCCGTCCCCTCGTCCCGGATCGCTCCTGAAGCGATGCCGACCGTCCCCGCCGGCGGAGGGGGGTCCGATCGGACCCCCCAACCGCCTGAAGAATGGCACGTACAGGTACGTGGTTCTGCCTGTACGTGCCATTCTGCCGACGTATATCTACATGGGGCGGTCGGCAAGTGGTTAAATTACATAGAAAACAAACTTTAGTACTCATCTGGTACAGGAGCATTTCTTTGTTCTTCAACGTTGTCAAACTCATTTTCGTAGTCAGGGGTTGTAGGATGTTCAGGAGACCTTTTATACAAACACAAAATGACATCATTAGTAATTAGTAGCTAGAACATCCAGGGTCTGAAAGCTTCAGCCTTCGGACTGGCTATAGGGAATTACTCTGTCCCACCCCGACGCACACAGGAACAGGATCCACAGCCTAAAAACATCAAACAGGGTCTGTGCTCAGTTGGAATACTAGTCTGGTATAAGGAGGAGCTACATGAGAACATCAGTGTAATCAAAAAAGGAGAGAACCACATCTGGATAAGAATAAGCAGCTCCATCCTCGCCTCTCAGTCTGACATCTGTGTGCAGCATACATTGCCCCACCAGAGTCCCCATATTTTAGACCAGACCTATGAGGTCCTACAAAGTGAGTCATCCATTTCCAATCCCTGGGACAAGTGCTCATCCTTGGAAACCTCAATGCTAGGACAGGAAGGGAAAAGGACCCTATATCAAGAATAATGTACAAGTGAATGTGAGAGATGACATCACTAAGGGGGCTAGGGAGGAGGTGGAATCCTTATGGGTAGAGCTCCAAAGGGATGAAGCTAAGGGGAAAAATTACTGTAAGTATGCTATAGGCCCCCTAACCTGAGGGAGGAGGGAGAGATGGATCTCCTATCACAAGTTGGATTAGCAGCAAGAATGGAAAGCGTTATCATAATGGGGGATTTTAATTATCCAGACATAGACTGGGTGGAGGGAACCACGCATTCGTCTAAGGCTCGCCAGTTCCTAAATGATTTGCAGGACAATTTCATGGTTTAGATGGTAGACACACCAACTAGAAATAAAGAGTTACTGGATCTACTGATTACCAACAATACAGACCTGATCACAGATGCGGAAATATGGGGCAATTTAGGAAACAGCAATCACAGGTCAATTGGCTTCAGTATAAATCACACAAATAGGAAACATAAGGGGAATACAAAGCCACTGAATTTCAAAAGAGCCAACTTCCCTAAACTATGAACCTTGTTAGAAGGCATGAATTGGGATAAAATCTTAGGAACAAAAGAACACGGAGAAGAGATGGGTTTGCTTTAAGAGCATATTAAATAAGGGCATTAACCAATGCATCCCATTGGGTAATAAATTGAAAAGAGTGAACAAAAGTCCTGGATGGCTTACCTCTAATGTAAAAATGCATATAAAAGCAAAGGAGAAGGCCTTTAAAAAATACAAGGTTGGGGGATAATCAGCATTCAGACTTTATAAAGAATGCAACAAAAAATGTAAGGGTGCATTTAGGGCGGCTAAGATAGAACACGAAAGACATAGCAGAGGAGAGCAAAAAAAAAATCCCAAGAAATTATTTAAAGTGGAGTTCCACCCACTTTTACAACTCTTCAGCATTCCTCACCAAAGTGTGCACTGTAAACGATTGGATATTTTTTTATTTTTTTTCTCAGCACCTACTGTATATCTGCTGTATTCATTTTTCACTTCCTCCTCCCTGGCCGCGGCCCATCGCATCATTTCCTGTTTGCAATGCCTCCTGGGAAGGGGCGGCAACTTCCTCTGACACTGCCGTTGCTATGGAAACCTGACCTGAAACCTATTACACTGCTTGTGCTGCACTTAGCATGTGCGAGATCTGCAAGGATGAGATCCAGGAAGAAATACAGTCTGGCTTCAGATGCCCACACTTAAGATGGCCACGGCCTGCTGTAAGTTTATAAAATAACAAACTACTGCTATACACTAACAAAACAGACCTTAGTTTACAGACTAACTTTACTAGAATACATTAGGCTTGTGTATTATAGGGGTATTTTTATTTAAAAAGTATAATTTCGGCCGGAACACCGCTTTAAGTATGTAAACAGTAAAAAAAGGGAGGACAGACCATATTGTCCCCATAAAGAATGAGGAAGGACATCTGGCTACAAAGGATGGGGAGATGGCGGAGGTATTGACGAGGGAATCGGGGGGCTTCAGTAAACAAAACCGCAGTGTTTATCCTTATGACACATCACAGGAAGCACCTCCATGGTTAACAGAGGATAGAATTAAAATTAGACTTGGAAACTTAACATTAATAAATCACCAGGACCAAATGGCTTGCATCCGAGGGTACTTAGGGAACTCAGTCAAGTAATTGCCAGACCATTGTTCCTGTTTTACTGACAGTCTACTGACTGGAATGGTACCAGGTGATTGGAGAAAAGCCAATGTAGCACCAATATTCAAAAAGGGCCCAAAATACATCCCTGGGAATTACAGACCAGTTAGCCTAACATCAATAGTATTTTGGAGGGGATGATAAGGGACTATACATAAGATTCTCACTTCCAGAGACTCTGCGCTCTCATCCCAGACTTCAATTCTATAGAAGAGAAGAGAAAACTCTTTATTCTACTAGGAGAAGAGGAGCCAATGGTGAAAATAGCTGCCCAATATCTGACAGCGTGTCACAGACTGAGAGGGACCTTAAAGCGGGATTCCGCCGAAATATGTTTTTTTTTTTTTTTTTAGTTCACTGTGAAATAAAAACATACATAATATCTAACTCACCTGCTGCACTTCTTCTCCCCGCCGATCGCCGATTCCGCCCGTTTCCATAACTTAGAAAATTCCTTGCTGGTCGATTCCATTTTGCTTGTGGGCATTAGAAACCCACAAGCATTTACTTCCGGGATGCGGCGAATGCTGCACTCCCAGCATTCACCGCTCGATCCCGCGCATGCTCAGTTCGCTCAGCGTGTAGCGCTGTAAAATTTCTGGTTGCCATCACAACGGCGCGGCGTCTCCGGAAATCTCTTGAGATTTCGTGCTGACGGCGTCCCACGTGGCTTCATGGGAGGAATGCAAAACAGGTCCCAGAGGTCATTGCAGAGCCGGGGGACAGCCGAAAACACGCCTACTCCCACGGGAGGACAGACCGGAAGCCAGAGGAAAAATCTGTAAGGTAAGTTAAATATTTTTTTTTTTTAATGGTCATTGGTGCATCAGCATTGCTAACTGATTTTAATAAGCTAAAGAAGTTTTTTTGAGTACCAAACCACTTTAAGAACGGAGGACTTAATCCTTTACACATATTACTTATCCCCCCTTCCCATACAAATTCAACTGCTTTAGCAATGCTAAAAATGTATTTAGTCCTGCCAATAAAGCTTATTTGAATTGAGAGAGAGAGAGTGAGAGAAAGAGGGAGAGAGAGAACGCGTGCGAGAGATGGTGTGTGAGAGAGAAAGAGACATGAGAGAAAAAGGCGTTAAAGAGAGAGAGAGAAGGCGAGAGAGAGAGAGAAGGCGAGAGAGAGAGAAGGCAAGAGAGAGAGAGAGAGAAGGCGAGAGAGAGAGAGAGAGAAGGCGAGAGAGAGAGAGAGAGAAGGCTAGAGAGAGAGAGAGACGTTGTGAGAGACGGAGAGAAAGAAAGAGCACCAAACAGTACACTGAAAGTAGGGTTACACTTTTTTTTTTTTACCTGTGCTGGTAACATCAGGTTCTCCTAGAATCCTCACCATTAAGGATGGGCCCGATGTTCGATTCGAACCCATATTCGAATCGAGCACCGGGCGTTCGCTCGCTCGGCGAGCCCAGAACTATTGGGGCTGCCCGTGCCGGCGGCCTCGCATATTATGTTTCAGTCAGTGTCAGCGTGTCAGTGTGCTGCTGACAAGATATGCTCTATTTCTGGGGATTTGTGTGTGCATGCTGTTAGAACAGCATTGCAGTATCACATCTGGGGGGTGTCTATAGGTGGCCTGTGAAGGGGGGCAGGTTTCCTGTGCTTAGAACTTTCCCTGCAAAAAAGTGTCATTTTTGCAGGAAAAAAGCTATTTAAAACCACTCGCGGCTAATGAATTGATGGCTCCTGTAACACAGAGAACTGTCATTCATTAATAAAAAACAAAAAAAAATGGCGTAGGGTCCCCCTCAAAATCCATACCAGACCCTTGAGGTCTGGTATGGATTTTAAGGGGAACCCTAGCCAAAAAAAATGGCGTGGGGTCCCCCTCAAAATCCATACCAGACCCTTATCCGAGCACGCAACCTGGCAGGCCGCAGGAATAGAGGGGGGGACGAGAGCGCCCCCCCTCCCGCCTGAACCGTACCAGGCCACATGCCCTCAACATTGGGAGGATGCTTTGGGGGTCTTAGACCCCCAAAGCACCTTCTCCCCATGTTAATGACGACAAGGGCCTCTTCCCCACAACCCTGGCCATTGGTTGTGGGGGTCTGCGGGCAGGGGGCTTATCGGAATCTGGAAGCCCCCTTTAACAAGGGGACCCCCAGATCCCCCCCCCCCTCCCCTGTGTGAAATGGTAAGGGGGTACTTTTGTACCCCTACCATTTCACCAAAAAAGTGGCAAAAATGGTAAAAATGACAGGAGACAGTCTTTGACAATTCCTTTATTAAAATCTTCTTTCTTCTTTCTTCATCCTTCAGCTTCTTCATCTTCTCCTTCCGTCATCTTCTTCCATCTTCTTCTTCCATTTTCTTCTTCCTCCGATCCGCTTCTTCTTGCGCTGGTCTTCTCGTCCTTCTCGTCCGGCATCTTCTTCCGTCGGCGTCGGCGTCGGTGTCTCTGTCTCTTCTTGGGCCGCTCCGCGCAATGGGAGGCTCCCGCTGTGTGAGGCTCCGCTCCGTCTGACAGGTCTTTTATAATGGAGGGCACCTGGTGACCCCGCCCCCTCTGACGCACAGGGACGTCATGGGGAATTCCATGATGGCTTTCCCCATGACGTCAGAGGGGGGCGGGGTCACCAGGTGCCCTCCGTTTTAAAAGACCTGTCAGATGGAGCGGAGCCTCACACAGCGGGAGCCTCCCATTGCGCGGAGTGGCCCAAGAAGACACCGACACCGACGCCGACGCCGACGGAAGAAGATGCCGGACGAGAAGGACGAGAAGACCAGCGCAAGAAGAAGCGGATCGGAGGAAGAAGAAAATGGAAGAAGAAGATGGAAGAAGATGGAAGAAGATGACGGAAGGAGAAGATGAAGAAACCGAAGGATGAAGAAAGAAGAAAGAAGATTTTAATAAAGGAATTGTCAAAGACTGTCTCCTGTCATTTTTACCATTTTTGCCACTTTTTTGGTGAAATGGTAGGGGTACTTTTGTACCCCCTTACCATTTCACACAGGGGGGGGGGGCGGGATCTGGGGGTCCCCTTGTTAAAGGGGGCTTCCAGATTCCGATAAGCCCCCCACCCGCAGACCCCCACAACCAATGGCCAGGGTTGTGGGGAAGAGGCCCTTGTCCTCATCAACATGGGGACAAGGTGCTTTGGGGGTCTTAGACCCCCAAAGCATCCTCCCAATGTTGAGGGCATGTGGCCTGGTACGGTTCAGGCGGGAGGGGGGGCGCTCTCGTCCCCCCCTCTTTTCCTGCGGCCTGCCAGGTTGCGTGCTCGGATAAGGGTCTGGTATGGATTTTGAGGGGGACCCCACGCCATTTTTTTTGGCTAGGGTTCCCCTTAAAATCCATACCAGACCTCAGGGGTCTGGTATGGATTTTGAGGGGGACCCTACGCCATTTTTTTTTTTTTGGCTGGGGTTCCCCTTAATATCCATCCCAGACCTGAAGGGCCTGGTTATTGAATTTGGGGGGACCCCTACGCTTTTTTTTTTTTTCATTTTTTTTATTTTTTATCAATTACTTTTTTTTATGAATGAGTTTCAATGAATGACTGTTCTCTGTATTACGGGAGCCGTGAATTAACATTAGCTGCAAGTAATTTTAAATAGCTTTTTTACTTTCAAAAATGACACTTTGCGCAGAGACAGTTCTAAACACGGGAAACATGCGCCCCTTCACAGGCATACTATAGACATAATTTAGACTAAATTTAAAGGAATATTACACTTTTATTGTTTCAATTTAAGCATTATTAAAATCACTGCTCCTGAAAAAACGGCCGTTTTAAAAAAAAAAATTTGCATTGATACATGTCCCCTGGGGCAGGACCCAGTTCCCCAAACACTTTTTATGACATTAACATGCATATTAGCCTTTAAAATTAGCACTTTTAATTTCGAACGTTCGCATCCATTATAACTAATAGGGTTCTAAAGCTCGCATGGACTTTAGGTCCGTTCGTGGGTTCTGGTGCGAGCCGAACGGGGGGGTGTTCGGCTCATCCCTACTCACCATGTTGGCCTTCTCATTCTGCTTGTGTATGTGGTCATCCTCATACGCGAGATCAATGGCTGAGATGGTAGGTATATCTTCTTTCAAAAATATTCCTGTAAAATAAAGTAGTAATCACATACATACAGTGGTGTGAAAAAGTGTTTGCCCCCTTCCTCATTTCCTGTTCCTTTGCATGTTTGTCACACTTAAGTGTTTCGGAACATCAAACCAATTTAAACAATAGTGAAGGACAACACAAGTAAACACAAAATGCAATTTGTAAATGAAGGTGTTTATTATTAAAGGTGAAAAAAAATCCAAACCATCATGGCCCTGTGTGAAAAAGTGATTGCCCCCTAAACCTAATAACTGGTTGGGCCACCCTTAGCAGCAACAACTGCAACCAAGCGTTTGCGATAACGTGCAATGAGGCTTTTACAGCGTCCTGGAGGAATTTTGGCCCACTCATCTTTGCAGAATTGTCCTAATTCAGTTACATTAGAGGGTTTTCGAGCATGAACGGCCTTTTTAAGGTCATACCACAACATCTCAATAGGATTCAGGTCAGGACTTTGGCTAGGCCACTCCAAAGTCTTCATTTTGTTTTTCTTCAGCCATTCGGTGGTGGACTTGCTGGTGTGTTTAGGATCATTGTCCTGCTGCAGAACCCAAGTTCGTTTCAGCTTGAGTACACGAACAGATGGTCGGACATTCTCCTTCAGGATCTCTTGGTAGACAGCAGAATTCATAGTTCCTTTTATCACGGCAAGTCTTCCAGGTCCTGAAGCAGCAAAACAGCCCCAGACCATCACACTACCACCACCATATTTTACTGTTGGTATAATGTTCTTTTTCTGAAATGCAGTGTTCCTTCTACGCCAGATATACTTGGACACACACCTTCCAAAGAGTTCCACTTTTGTCTCATCGGTCCACAGAATGTTGTCCCAAAAGTCTTGGGGATCATCAAGATGTGTTGTGGAGAAATTGAGACGAGCTTTGATGTTCTTTTTGCTCAGCAGTGGTTTTCTCCTTGGAACTCTGCCATGCAGGCCATTTTTGCCCAGTCTTTTCCTGATGGTGGAGGCATGAACGCTGACCTTAACTGAGGCAAGTGAGGCCTGCAGTTCCTTGGACGTTGTTGCGGGGTCTTTTGTGACCTCTTGGATGAGTCGTCGCTGCGCTCTTGGGGTAATTTTGGGCGGCCGGCCACTCCTGGGAAGGTTCACCACTGTTCCATGTCTTCGCCATTTGTGGATAATGGCTCTCACTGTGGTTCGCTGGATTCCCAAAGCTTTGGAAATGGCTTTATAACCCTTTCCAGACTGATAGATCTCAATTACTTTCTTTCTAAATTGTTCCTGAATTTCTTTGGGTCTCGGCATGATGTGTAGCTTTTAAGGATCTTCTGGTGGACCTTACTGTGTCAAGCAGCTCCTATTTAAGTGATGCCTTGATTGTGAACAGGTGTGGCAATAATCAGGCCTGGGTGTGGCTAGAGAAATTGAACTCAGGTGTGGACAACCACAGTTATAGTATGTTTTAACAAGGGGGGCAATCACTTTTTCACACAGGGCCATGATGGTTTGGATTTTTTTTCACCTTTAATAATAAACACCTTCATTTACAAATTGCATTTTGTGTTTACTTGTGTTGTCCTTGACTATTGTTTAAATTGGTTTGATGTTCCGAAACACTTAAGTGTGACAAACATGCAAAGGAACAGGAAATGAGGAAGGGGGCAAACACTTTTTCACACCACTGTATCTGCTTCTTGAGAGACAAATCACTAATTACCTGGTATTATGCTTGATGTTGAAATATCGCTTGGCAAGAGCTCATCCGACCCTTTTTGTACACCCTTGACATGTTGCACAGTCATCTTTCCTTTTCTCAGCTCACCTGGACTTCTTTCACGGACTATCCTGTCCGTACGACATATCCTGCAGTTTATCTTTATTTCCTGTTGGGGGTTAGGGATGAGCCGAACACCCCCCCGTTCGGCTCGCACCAGAACCCGCGAACGGACCTAAAGTCCGTGCGAGCTTTAGAACCCTATTAGTTATAATGGATGCGAACGTTCGAAATTAAAAGTGCTCATTTTAAAGGCTAATATGCATGTTAATGTCATAAAAAGTGTTTGGGGACCTGGGTCCTGCCCCAGGGGACATGTATCAATGCAAAAATTTTTTTTTTAAAAACGGCCGTTTTTTTCAGGAGCAGTGATTTTAATAATGCTTAAATTGAAACAATAAAAGTGTAATATTCCTTTAAATTTCGTACCTGGGGGGTGTCTATAGTATGCCTGTAAAGGGGCGCATGTTTCCCGTGTTTAGAACTGTCTCTGGGCAAAGTGTCATTTTTGAAAGTAAAAAAAGCTATTTAAAATCACTCGCGGCTAATGTTAATTCACGGCTCCCGTAATACAGAGAACAGTGATTCATTGAAACTCATTCATAAAAAAAAGTCATTGATAAAAAAAAAAAAAAAATGAAAAAAAAAAAGCGTAGGGGTCCCCCCAAATTCAATAACCAGGCCCTTCAGGTCTGGGATGGATATTAAGGGGGATCCCAGCCAAAAAAAAAAAAAAAAATGGCGTAGGGTCCCCCTCAAAATCCATACCAGACCCTTGAGGTCTGGTATGGATTTTAAGGGGAACCCTAGCCAAAAAAAATGGCGTGGGGTCCCCCTCAAAATCCATACCAGACCCTTATCCGAGCACGCAACCTGGCAGGCCGCAGGAAAAGAGGGGGGGACGAGAGCGGCCCCCCCTCTCGCCTGAACCGTACCAGGCCACATGCCCTCAACATTGGGAGGATGCTTTGGGGGTCTAAGACCCCTAAAGCACCTTGTCCCCATGTTGATTAGGACAAGGGCCTCTTCCCCACAACCCTGGCCGGTGGTTGTGGGGGTCTGCGGGCGGGGGGCTTATCGGAATCTGGAAGCCCCCTTTAACAAGGGACCCCCAGATCCCGGCCCCCCCCTGTGTGAAATGGTAAGGGGGTACAAAAGTACCCCTACCATTTCACCAAAAAAGTGGCAAAAATGGTAAAAATGACAGGAGACAGTCTTTGACAATTCCTTTATTAAAATCTTCTTTCTTCTTTCTTCATCCTTCGGATTCTTCATCTTCTCCTTCCTTCATCTTCTTCCATCTTCTTCTTCCATTTTCTTCTTCCTCCGATCCGCTTCTTCTTGCGCTGGTCTTCTCGTCCTTCTCGTCCGGCATCTTCTTCCGTCGGCGTCGGTGTCGGTGTCTTCTTGGGCCGCTCCGCGCAATGGGAGGCTCCCGCTGTGTGAGGCTCCGCTCCATCTGACAGGTCTTTTTAAAACGGAGGGCACCTGGTGACCCCGCCCCCCTCTGACGTCATGGGGAAAGCCATCATGGAATTCCCCATGACGTCCCTGTGCGTCAGAGGGGGCGGGGTCACCAGGTGCCCTCCATTATAAAAGACCTGTCAGACGGAGCGGAGCCTCACACAGCGGGAGCCTCCCATTGCGCGGAGCGGCCCAAGAAGAGACAGAGACACCGACGCCGACGGAAGAAGATGCCGGACGAGAAGGACGAGAAGACCAGCGCAAGAAGAAGCGGATCGGAGGAAGAAGAAAATGGAAGAAGAAGATGGAAGAAGATGAAGGAAGGAGAAGATGAAGAATCCGAAGGATGAAGAAAGAAGAAAGAAGATTTTAATAAAGGAATTGTCAAAGACTGTCTCCTGTCATTTTTACCATTTTTGCCACTTTTTTGGTGAAATGGTAGGGGTACTTTTGTACCCCCTTACCATTTCACACAGGGGGGGGGCCGGGATCTGGGGGTCCCCTTGTTAAAGGGGGCTTCCAGATTCCGATAAGCCCCCCGCCCGCAGACCCCCACAACCACCGGCCAGGGTTGTGGGGAAGAGGCCCTTGTCCTAATCAACATGGGGACAAGGTGCTTTAGGGGTCTTAGACCCCCAAAGCATCCTCCCAATGTTGAGGGCATGTGGCCTGGTACGGTTCAGGCGAGAGGGGGGGCCGCTCTCGTCCCCCCCTCTTTTCCTGCGGCCTGCCAGGTTGCGTGCTCGGATAAGGGTCTGGTATGGATTTTGAGGGGGACCCCACGCCATTTTTTTTGGCTAGGGTTCCCCTTAAAATCCATACCAGACCTCAAGGGTCTGGTATGGATTTTGAGGGGGACCCTACGCCATTTTTTTTTTTTTTTTTTTGGCTGGGATCCCCCTTAATATCCATCCCAGACCTGAAGGGCCTGGTTATTGAATTTGGGGGGACCCCTACGCTTTTTTTTTTGTTTTTTATTAATGAATTACAGCTCTCTGTGTTACAGGAGCCATCAATTCATTAGCCGCGAGTGATTTAAATAGCTTTCTTCCTGCAAAAATGACACTTTTTGCAGGGAAAGTTCTAAGCACAGGAAACCTGCCCTCCTTCACAGGCTACCTATAGACACCCCCCAGATGTGATACTGCAATGCTGTTCTAACAGCATGCACACACATATCCCCAGAAATAAAGCACATATTGTTGTCAGCAGTCAGCAGCACACTGACACGCTGACACTGTGAGTGAAACATAATATGCGAGGCCGCCGCCGCGGCGGCCTCTTATACCGTGGGGCGTGTATTAAAGCCCCTGAGCTATAATTGGCTACAGGCATCCTGCCTGTAGCCAATTATGGCTCTCCTCGCTGCCGGCGCTGTGATTGGCCAAGCATGCGGGGTCACAGTGCATGCTTGGCCAATCATCAGCCAGCATTGCACTGCGCGGGCCGCAATGCATTGCGGGGCCGCTCGCATCACACAAATTTGATGCGAGCGGCCCCAATAGTTCTGGGCTCGCCGAGCGAGCGAACACCCGGTGCTCGATTCGAACATGGGTTCGAATCGAACACCGGGCTCATCCTTATTGGGGGTATAACAAAAAACATTTTCAATGCCAATTGAATTATAACATTATATTAGGGGTCGGCAACCCGTGGCCCGCTGCCGCTAAATCTCCGGCCCCTCAGTGCCCGTGATTAATTCATAGGCACCCGGGCCCGGACAAGTGACGCTCTTAATGAGGTAATATAGCTGCAGTTTTATCATATAACAGACACTTTTGCAGTAACTAATAGGAGGAATATTCAGAGACATCTTTAATATTGTTTGGACCCCGTCCACAGCCACCGCTGTACCCACCCAGTCCACAGCCACCGCTGTACCCCCCCAGTCCACATCCACCGCTGTACCCCCCCAATCCACAGCCACCACTGTACCCCCCCAGTTTACAGCCGCCACCACTGTACCCCCCAGTCCACAGCCACCAATGTACCCCCCCAGTCTACAGCCACCACTCTACCCCCCCAGTCTACAGCTACCACTCTACTCCCCCCCAGTCTACAGCCACCACTCTACTCCCCCCCCAGTCTACAGCCACCACTCTACCCCCCCAGTCTACAGCCACCACTCTACCCCCCCAGTCTACAGCCACCACTCTACCCCCCCCAGTCTACAGCCACCACTCTACCCCCCCAGTCTACAGCCACCACTCTACCCCCCCAGTCTACAGCCACCACTCTACCCCCCAGTCTACAGCCACCACTCTACCCCCCCAGTCTACAGCCACCACTCTACCCCCCCAGTCTACAGCCACCACTCTACCCCCCCCAGTCTACAGCCACCACTCTACCCCCCCCCAGTCTACAGCCCCCACTCTACCCCCCCAGTCTACAGCCACCACTCTACCCCCCCCAGTCTACAGCCACCACTCTATCCTCCCCCTAGTCTACAGCCACCACTCTACCCCCCCCCCCCCAGTCCACAGCCACCATTCTACCCCCCAAGTCTACAGCCACCACTGTACCCTCCCCAGTCCACAGCCACCACTGTACCCTCCCCAGTCCACAGCCACCACTGTACCACCCAGTCCACAGCCACCACTGTACCCCCCCAGTCCACAGCCACCACTGTACCCCCCCAGTCCACAGCCACCACTGTAAGCCCCAGTTCACAGCCACCACTGTACCCCCAGTCCACAGCCACCACTGTACCCCCCCTGTCCACAGCCATCTCTGTATCCCCCCCGTACCCCCCAACTTAATTAATTAGCAGGTGAATGTGCCCTCCATGCATTCACATACATTGAATCCGGCCCTTAAGTGGAAAAAGGTTGCTGACCCCGGCATTATGTTATCCAAGGAATAGAAAATGTCCGAAACACCCCCAAAATAATTAAATGACAAAAAGGGATCCTTCAAGTATGACAAAGTAATGCATAAAAAAAGATGCATTGTAGCATCTTGGTGATGGCAATACAGTTTATAACCAAAAATAGGAAATAAAGTGCCAAATGAAAGAGTTCACATTAACCACTTTCAGACAGGACCATTTTGCTGGCTTAAGACCAGACCACTTTTAGCGATTCGGCGATTCGGCACAGCGTCGCTTTAACTGACAATTGCGCGGTCGTACGACGTGGCTCCCAAACAAAATGGACGTCCTTTTTTCCCCCACAAATAGAGCTTTCTTTTGGTGGTATTTGATCATCCCTGTGGTTTTTATTTTTTGCACTATAAACAAACAAAGTGAAAATTTAAAAAACAAAAAACAAAAAAAAAACGAATTATTCTTTACTTTTTGCTATAATAAATATCCCCCAAAAATGTATAAAAATAATTTTTTTCCTCAGTTTAGGCCGATACGTATTCTTCTACATATTTTTGGTAAAAAAAAAGAAATGGCAATAAGTGATTGATTGGTTTGCGCAAAAGATATAGCGTTTACAAAATAGGGGATAGTTTTGTGTCAGTTTTATAAATAATTTTTTTTTTTGCTAGTAATGCCGGCGGTCAGCGATTTTTATTGTGACTGCAACATTATGGCGGACACATCAGACATTTTTGTGCTATCAGTGCTATACAAATGCACTGATTCCTGTGTAAATGACACTGGCAGTGAAGGGGTTAACCACTAGGTGGCAGTGTAGGGGTTAAGTGTGTCCTAGGGGCGTGTTGCTAACTGTGAGGGGCGTAGCTGTGTTGTAGACATCACTGATCTCTGCTCCAATCACAGGGAGCAGAGATCAGTGTCACTGTTGCTAGGCAGAACGGGGAGACGTGAGATGATTGCAGGTATCCCCGCGGCGACCGGCGCATACGCAATGGCACGGCGGAAAATTTAAAGGGACGTAACTGTACACCCTTATGCCTATATAATATGTTTGGGGGTTCTAAGTAATTTTCTAGCAAAAAAAATGATTTTAACTTGTAAACAAGTTTGGAAAATAGGCCCAGTCCTTAAGTGGTTAAGAGCTAGATTCGAGGTTTCGTTTGCACTTTCGTTAACCACAAATATGCATATGTACTTTAAACAACTTTTGTGATTTAACAATTGGTCGTTCAACAAATTTTCATGCATGCTCACTACTTTTTTCAGACAAAATTATTGTTGGCTCATTATGTAATCATGTGTAGCTATGCACATAAGATTTGTCATTCAAAGAATTTTCGTGCTTGCTGACACTATATATAAGCTATACACAGTAATCGTTCTGCTTAGAAACATCAGGGTTTTAATTCAAATATCTAATCAGGAGGACATGGTTTTGAATCATGCATCAATGATTGTTCTGCACATCACTTTCACAAATTTCTTCCAGGAAAAATGTTAGATCGTTTTACTTCACAGACTTCCTTCCTCATTTTATTGATGCTTATCGAGAACTTCCATGTCTATGGAAGATCAAATCCAAAGAATACAGCGATAGGAATAAAAAAAACACGAGGCCTAAAAAAAAAAAAAAAAAAACTGATAGAACTCTGCCAAAACCCAAAAGCTAATGTCGACTATGTGAAAAAATAAATTGCAAATTTAAAAACCGTCTCAAAAAAAAAAGTGTTAAATAAAATGAAATCAGGTGCAGGTGCTAATGATATACTGTATATGTACCACATTTGTGGTATTTTGATAGGAAACGTAGACTATCAGATCAGGAGATCCCAAGACCCTCAGTTTCCAGCTTGCAACCATCATCACCAAATCTTGAACCACAATCAGAGGACAATGATGGACACTCAAGTAAGATTATATATTATTTATTACACATATAAAACTGTTTATAAATTGATATAACGAAGTCTAAACCCATGACAATGTTTGACTTTTTTTTTCTTGTAAAATTGAAAAAGCAGAAATTAATCAAATGTACAAATTGTACTTTTTTATGATGAGTGAAGATCATGACTATAAACTAGTAAACAGGTTTTTCAAGACACAGGTCCGTGA
This sequence comes from Lithobates sylvaticus, assembly GCA_028564925.1. Lineage (NCBI taxonomy): Eukaryota > Metazoa > Chordata > Amphibia > Anura > Ranidae > Lithobates > Lithobates sylvaticus. The sequence continues at coordinate 402,144,433 of CM053026.1, forward strand.
GTAAAACAAACAATCACACAACCATGTTTGGCCAAGAGACAGCTCCAGGTCCACAGAAGTACTGCTTGTAATTTTCTCTATTTTGTCAGGCATTCATGGTGGCTAGTGATGGTGGCACTGGAGCAATGTTGGTTAACGAATGTCCGTCATTTCTCCAATCTCCTGGTATAATATTGCCTTGAGATGTGGCCTCACGATTCACTGATTGATGCATATACATGACATTTTTGCACCTCAAATAGTTGTGCAGAACACAGCAGCAGTAAACCACCAGATCAATTTTGGCAATAGAGTGGTTGATTCGGGTGTAGAAAATGTGGAATCGATTGGACATGATGCCAAATGCATTCTCCACTACTACTCGTATTGCCTGTGAAAGCCTGTAATTGAAAATTTGTTGCTCCTCTGACAAATGTTTCATGGGGTATGGTTTCAAAAGATGTTCACCAAGAGAAAACGCATCGTCAGCAACGAATACAAAATTCAGGCCCTCAGTGGTTTTGTCATTGGTCAGCAATTTTAACTTTCCATTCCTCAGGTGTGCATAGAACTCTTTTTTCAAAATGGTACCTCCATCTGAACTTCGACTACTAATACTAAACTAAAGAAACCTTTACAGTTAGTGTGGAGGGGGGTATTTTGCACGTGTTTGCCATCTATGGCACCACCGCAGTTCGGGAAATTCCACGTCTCTTCGAATTGATGTGCAATGGCTTTCCAATCTTCTTTTGTTGTAGGAAATTGAAGAAAGTTATTACATAAAAATGTTTTCTTTATTGATTGCATAAATCAAATTTTACATAGCTTTACCTTTTTTTTTTTTAAACAGGAAGCAAATGAATCACAGCCTGAGCCATCACCTGCAGGACCATCACATAGACAGAAGAAAAGTAAATAGGGATGAAGCTACTAATGCCTTTCTTATTCAAGCAATAGCAGCACTGAAAAAGAAGAGCGATGACTGTGATGCATTTAGCTGCCTAACTGCAAACAAGCTGCGAAGAATGACAGAGCAAGAAAAACTAGTTGAACCCTTGCTCCTTCAATTGCTTAATAAAGGTTTGAGGGGTGAAATCACTACTAATACATACATAGCCGAATATACTAGTTACACCCAGCAGGTTCAACGAGCAATTCCCCAGGCATCAAACTGGCATGGTCCAGTGAGAACACCAGACAGAAACCACAATATTTGGTCAAGAGAGTACACACATGCACAATTATAAATACATAGTTTTAGAGAGTTTTGCACTATTTTTGAAACTGTTGCTTGTTCTATTGTTCAATGTACTGTGTATAAGATATGTGATTGTGTTACATACATGTATTTAAAAATGTATGGCATTGCCATATGAATTCTACTCAGGGTTGTAAATGTTTACATTGTGTTGCGATTGTATGACATATGACATGTTATTTACACATCTTAACAAATCCAAAGATTAAACACTACCTTCATTTTGTTAATTTAATGTAATAAAGTTGTTATAACTTGCACAAATGAGTTTTATAAATTATTTTAAATTATTTTAATGTTGTGCTTACCTTGATGTACTCATCTTGCAACACTGGGATTATGGCCTCGCAGGTCTCCGGAATTATTCGGCCTAGGGATTATACAGAAATGCCAGTGGAGAACTTCAGGTCTTCGAACGATCTACCCGTGGCAAAATATCTTAAGGTTGCAATGAGCCTTTGTTCTGGTGTAATGGACAGCCTCACCACAGTGTCCTCCCTCTGGAGAATTGGCCTCACCAATGCGAGCAGCTCACTAAAGGATTTCTCTGATATGCGTAAATAGTTGTGGTAGTCATCTGGATTATTGTCCTTTAGTTCACGTAGAACAGGGATATGCAATTAGCGGACCTCCAGCTGTTGCAAAACTACAATTCCCATCATGCCTCTGCCTCTGGGTGTCATGCTTGTGGCTGTCAGAGTCTTGCTATGCCTCATGGGAATTGTAGTTCTGCAACATCTGGAGGTCCGCTAATTGCATATCCCTGACGTAGAAGAACCATATGTGAATATTGGTCCCGGTTAATGAACCACTTTTTGGATCATATCCAGCGATTCCCCTTTTTCATAAGGGTAATGGACATTACCCCAAGCATGGGTATAGCAATTGATCTGGACATCTGATCATCATGAATGTCTATTTCTCAAAATATCCAAACGACAAACAAAGGTTTGCTTTCAACGAACGTACTCTGACACAACCCACAAACATTCGGTCGTATGTAGGTTACGTGGGGTTTGCTTTTCCAGGTTACAAATGTAATTTCCTTTGCTTGGGCAATAGTTAGATAAATTTATATATGTTCATATTGTTATCGAACGATCACTACGAATATGGAAACGATCATGTAAACAAGTTTATTCTGTCAGTTAGTGGCCAATTCACTTTCGACTGACGAAATATCGTTCAGTCTGCAAATGGCCGAAATCCTGTGCACGTACGGCCAGCATTGGGCTATATTTATTAGCAAGGTGCTGTAAAGCAGCCTGACAGGCTTCAAAGAAAACACAGTAAAAGACAATAAACAAAGAATAGTCTAGAGCTGCAAATCAGAACAATTGCTGGATGCGAGTCAAGATCTAGGGAATTATTGCAGTCCTTATAGTATGAAGTCGAGGTGGCTTTTTTATGTTTGAAAAAGCTAAGAAACAAGTCCACTGGTTCAGGGCTGGTCGTGTGTGTGTGTGTGTGTGTGTGGGGGGGGGGGGGGGTGGGTGGGGTGAGTAGAAGCAACCTCCCAAACATGCAAAGAAAGATGAGATAGACAGACACCTCTGGGTGTAGACTGTTAAAACATTTATTCCAGTTGTAGATAATAAAACTCACGTAGAGAAGAAGAATACAGGCACTTCATAGTGCAATATCACCCAGAAGGACGTCCGGAGGCGTTGGGGCTCAGGTATGCCCGTGCTGAGACTGTCACCGCTGCTCGTGGAGCCAATTCTGGCCCGGATTTGTGGTAGAGTGAGGGAATAGCCTGGACGAGGGGTGGACCGCAAGCTGGAATGCATAACTTGCCTGTGACATCACTAGTCCACAGCGCGTTTCAGAGCATGCGCAGTAAACGGAATACACACCGCACGCTTCTTTCTAAAGTTAGTGTAGTGCGAGTCCACATTGCTTATATACATATTGCCATCTATTGGGCGTTGTGTATTATGGTCAGCAATGCAGTGTTATATTATAATATATATATATATATATATATATATATATATATATATATATATATATATATCACACACACACACTATCTCACAAAAGTGAGTACATCCCTCACATGTTCTGTAAATACTTTATTCTATCTTTTCGTGTGACAACACTGAAGAAAATGACAATTTTCTTCAATGTAAAGTAGCGAGTGTACAGCTTGTATTACAGTGTAAATTTGCTGTCCCCTCAAAATAACTCAAAACACAGCCATTAATGTCTAAACCACTGGCAACAAAATTGAGTACACCCCTAAGTGGAAAATGTCCAAATTGGGCCCAAAGTGTCAATATTTTGTGTGGCCACCATTATTTTCACCCGGACCACCACACTAAACATGCAAAAATAGAAAACAACAAGCTCAGCTGCAAAGCAATTGTCCATGGAATGCAAAAGGGAGGAAGGGGCGTGACAGTCCATAAAAACAAGTGGGAGGGGCATGACAGCCTTTAGGCCAAATAGAAATAGTCACAAAGAAATGCACAAAAAGAAAAGTCTCTTGGATGGCTTCTGAATGTCCATTAAATTTGCAAAAAAGGAAAGAAAAGAAATATCCACATTATAACTCTTATTCAACTTCTACAACTACAACTTCTCCCAAAACCTTTGGTTCAATTCTGTGATCACTCATATGTACAGACATGAATTCTCTACCCCAAAACATTGCTTCTTTGTAAGGACAGAACTTGATATCCACAGACAAACTGGAACTGATGCGTTGGGCTGGCACATCTGGACCTCTCTCATGTGGTGCGCACAGAAATCTTGTACCTCGGGTTTGCGCCATTTGGCTTCCCCTCAAGGTGTCATTCCCAGGAACATTTTCCAGCAGGAGTCCGCCTTTTAATCATCTAAGCACCTCCTATGGTATTTGAACAACAAAAGATGAACAACGAAGATTTCCATGTAAAAGCTGTAGTCATCTCTTCATCCGGATAGGGTATAGGGCAGGGTATGAATAGGGTGTATGTTATGACTGGGATGGGCATTTCTTCACGTGCATGGGGCCAGTGAATGCTGGCTGGGGCAGATACTCCTCATCCGACATGAGTAATCACAAAATCTACCTGGTCAATTCAGGCCTTAACCATTGGAGGTATTAAAAATAATATTCTTCATTGACTCAAACATAAGTAAAGCCTGCAGGAATGAAAATGTTTCTCAGCAAGGGTTTTCATTACCGTATATAGATTCAATATATTTAACTAAACATTTTTCCAAATTCAGTATTACAGCAGAACTTCAACAAAACTTTAACCCCTTTAGTTTCTTCTATTTCCGGGACCCAAGTGGACCTGAGGGACTTAGAACATAACATACCCAAACCCATATTCTGACTCAGAAGTCTCCCAACTTTGCAAATATGTCTGATCATCATCAACAAACAAAACATTGATGGATAAACAACATTACATTATCAACACTTCATGACTGACACTCTGGGAATTCAAAAAGTTAAATATCCAGAATAGTCATTCTGATTGCTTATTTCAAACAAATCCTTCCCATCACATTTTACTACCCCATATGCAGCAACATTTTTTCCAAATTTCACCCTTCGGTTACCGGCGTGGGCCTGAACACAATATGAGACAACTTGTTGTGTACATTTTAAACACACACTTAAGATACTTTACTAATCAAAATGATACCCTATGCGTTCATTAACCATCTCAATACAGTACATTTTCACCCCCTTCCTGCCCAAGCCATTTTTCAGCTTTCATTGCTGTCACACTTTGAATGACACTTGCGCTGTCATACAACACTGTACCCAGATGACAATTGTTATCATTTTGTCCCCACAAATAGAGCTTTCTTTTGGTGGTATTTGATTACCTCTGTGGTTTTTATTTTTTGCGCTATAAACAAAAGAAGGAGGGACAAGTTTGAAAAAAACAATATTTTTTACTTTTTGCTATAATAAATATCCAATTAAAAAAATGTTTACCTCAGTTTATGCCAATATGTATTCTTGTACATATTTTTGGTAAATATAATAAGCGTATATTGATTGGTTTGCGCAAAAGTTATAGCACCTACAAAATAGAGGATAGATTTATAGCATTTTTATTATTATTTTTTTTTTAACTAGTAATGCCGGCGATCTGCGATTTTTATCGTGACTGCGATATTGGGGCGGACATATCGGACACTTTTGACACATTTTTGGGACCATTCACATTTATACAGCGATCCGTGCTATAAAAATGCATTGTTTACTGTATAAATGTGACTGGCAGGGAAGGGGTTAACACTAGGGGGTGATCAAGGGGTTAATATGTTCCCTGGGAGTGATTCTAACTGTAGGGGGAGGGGATTCACAAGGGGAGGAGACCGATCAGTGTTTCTCTGAGAACACACCATTGGTCTCCTCTCCTCTGACAGGACCGTGGATCTGTGTATGCTGTGTTACCGGGCAATCACGGGTGCCCGGCGGACATCGTGGCCGCCGGGCACATGCCCCCTGGTGGCCCAGGAAGGGGAAGATGTCATATGACGCCCTCCCTCAATGAGAGCTGCGCCGCCTGGCCGTTAATTGACAGCCGGCGGTCGGCAAGCAGTTAAACACAATACAACCACTTTCTCATTCCACATCCATTTGGCCAATCCATTCACTCTCAATTTTTCCATATTTACCCTTTAAACACCTGTTAAAACCTTAGTATTTTTTCTAGTGCATAGAATTACACAACCTTTAAAGTCACTTCCTTTTTCTTTACCAACCACAATTCATCTGGCATAGCGCCCAGAATATATAACTTCCTCATTCTTAGCATAGATATACTTCCCAATTATAATATTCTTAAACTTGTACTTGGTTAAAATCAACATTTTAATATCCCCATTCATTGTTAATACAGCATAAACACAATTAAAACCATTTGCACAAATATAGCATATTTTCTGTTATCAGAAAAGAAACAACTTTTAACTTTAATAATAAAAGGATAGGCAACTACAACTAAAACAGTCCTTAAGTCAGACTCAATAATCAAGACGAAATAATCAAGATACCCTATACATAAATTTAAATGCTATTTTAAAAAATTTGTATCTGATCAGATTCCTCAAAAAAAACATTTGGTACCAGCGCATACTTGTAATTTATCAGTGACATGTCACATTCACCTTTTAATGTTCCCAATTTACTATGCAGTGGGCATGGGCTTAATATGTGCTCAACACATTTCATGAATAGACTGACGATAGTTGCAACATTTTAACAATAAACATGTACTTTTATAGATAACTTTTCTAAATCAAATCCTTCTTTAACATTCATTCTCCACCTCAGCAAGTCTCTCTGACTCGCTGACTATGGAATGCAAATATAGCAGTATGCTCTCCACAAAAGCGGTAGTGAATGCATCCCCTCTTCCACCTGAAGCAAAATAGCAGATCTCTGCGAATGGATATGTACCTCCGTGCATTGTGCTAAACAGTACTTTGGACAGGAGGAATCACTCAAATAGTAACTTGTCCAAATCCGCTATTCAATCCTCTTAAAGCACCACACACAGATGAGTACCCTACTCTGTCCCTCTCACCTGCCCACTTTAGCAACGCTCTCTGTCTTGTCAGGATCATAGGACATATATCAACTACCCAACAATTCATCTGCATTCAGAAGAAAAAACAACTTATACTCAAAAATTCACATAAAATTACCTGAAGCAAATATAAAAACATAAAAAATGATACAATTGTCGTTGCTTGGTACACTTAAAGGGGGACATTGTTACTGTTTTGGGGGGTCTGAATGAGGTAGAGGGAAGTTATAAATTTTCCTCCTTCCCCCTCAAATTCCCCCAGGATTCCCTCTTCACTCCCTGATTCTTCACTTCTGAACTGGTGAGTTTGGGGGTGTGAATTATGACGTCGATCGATAGTGAGGCGCTGGGATCGCAGCTTAATAGCCTGACCGTTTGTGTCGATCAGAAAATTAAGCGTTTCTCTCTATTAACAACAACTTTCCTCTACCTAGGTGTCCGTCTTATGAAACTGCGAACAGCAGCGACCCTGAGGATCGCCACTGATCACAGTCCACAAACAGTCCATGAAACAGAGACAATCGTGGAAGAAGTGTTTAAACATGTTCTCCCGCCGATGATCTCCACTCACTGAGAATCCTAACTGATCGACACAGAAACAGTCAGGCCATAAAGCTGCAACCCCAGCGCCTCACTAGCGATCCACGTCAGAATTCACACCCCCAAACTCATCAGCTCAGAGGTGGAGAATCGGGGAGCGAAGAGGGAATCTGGGGGAATCCGAGGGGGAAGGAGGAAGATTTATAACTTCCCTCTACCTCATTCAGACCCCCCAAAACAGAAACCACGTCCTCCTTTAAGTGCACCAAGCAACGACAATTTTATCACTGCCCAATAAACTGACATCTCAGTGTTTCTGTGAATCTTTGGTACTGTAATCCGGCAGGTGGGGTGCTTTCAACAAGGGTTCTAGCCTCCCCACCAGCTCTCTCTCTTTTTACCCTTGGTTGAACCTTTTCCAGTACAGGCAGGTGTGGGTGCCCCCCCCCCCCCGAAGCCTCAGTCTCGCAGTCCTTCTCCCCCCACATCAGATATGTCTGATGTAGTAGAGGCACCAGTCCCCACCACCCTCTGTACCTGTGCCTGTTGCCGAACAGTGATCTGCACATTTTACCGACCCACCTGTACTGACAACTTCAGCAATAGGGATGAGCCAAACACCCCCGGGTTCGGTTCGCACCAGAACCTGTGAACGGACCGAAAGTTCGCACGAACGTTAGAACCCTATTAGTTACAATGGACGCGAACGTTCGAAATCTAAAGTGCTAATTATAATGGCCCATATGCATGTTATTGTTATAAAAAAAGGTTTGGGGACCCGGGTCCTGCCCCAGGGGACATGTATCAATGCAAAAAGAAGTTTTAAAAACTGACGTTTTTCCTGGAGCAGTCATTTTTTTTTTTTTTGCCACTTCAGCTCAGCATTCCAAGCGGACCTAAATCAGTTTGCACCGATCAGTTTTGTCCATTTTGTTTTGTCAACACATCATTGTGGCATATTCGTGGATCAAACATTTATTAATATAAGTAAAACACAAAGAAAAAAAGAACAAAGAATAAGCACAAAACCACTTCTACCACCCCATCTCTGTATGCCGCTTTAGTGTACACATTTCCATCTCACTACTCCTAGCAAAAATTTCCCCCCCCCCCACTTTTTTTTTTTTTTTTTTTGTTGAGGTATCCCCCCCTTCCCTACCCCCCCCCCCCTACGGTCTCATCGCTATTTCCATATTTATAAGTTGTTTATGTTAGTCCTTATCCTACTGTTGTTTCTATAGCCTAATAGCTTCAACATAGCTCCATGTTCTCTTAAAGCTTTTCCAGCTGTCCCAGCACTCTCCCATATCCTCATTATTTTCATCAAAATTCCTTTTGAGGGACTCCATGAGTCGAATACTTTCAACCGCGTCGACCCATTCCCATATGGATGGGGCCTCTGCTTCTCTCCACCTCTTTGCAATAAGTTTTTTTGCTGCATTTAATAAGTGTGGTACCAATGAGTTTTCATAGTGCTTTGCCTCCTCCCTTGTGGCATGTATCAGGACCACCCAAGGGTCGTTGTCTAGGGCCTTAAGGGTGATCTCCTTGATGTATCCTATAATCTTTGTCCAGTAGATTTTAATCTTATTACATTCCCACCATAGGTGGGCCATAGTCCCTCTTTCTTTGCACCCTCTCCAACAATCAGGGGAGGAGCCCTTTTGATATCGACTTACTTTATCAGGAGTGATATACCACATCGATAGACACTTATAGTTAGCCTCAGCCGTCCTGACATCTATTGCAGATCTATGGGTCATCCTTATAATTTTTCCTATTGTGCCTGTATCTAATTGTGAGCCTAATTCCCTTTCCCATTTTTGGACATATGGCGGGATCTCCTCCCTTTCTGTCTCCAACATCTTTTTATAAATCCTTGAGATCATTTTTTTTGTATTAGGTTCCACACATATACTCTCAAGCCATGTGGTGTCCGCTTCCGACCTCATTGGCTGAGGTAAGCTTTTGATAAAATGGTGTAGTTGGAGATACCGCCATCTGTCCATCCTAAGGGTTTCCCTCTTGCCTTGTAATTCCTCAAATGATAATATTTTCCCATCGTGCATTACATCCTTTAATCGTGTTTCATCTTTTAATATCCACTCCCCACCCACCTCAGTTTTGCCGGGCTGAAAAAATTCATTATCTTTTAGTGTTATTAATAGTGAATTATAATTTCTGTTTACTTTTTTATACCATTTATCCCATATTTTTAGTGACTTTAATGTAATAATGTGTGTATTCTCACCTAAGAATCTATGTGTCGGTGGATTCCAAATAATTCTACCCAAATGTGCTGAACTAATCTCTTTTTCCAGGGTAACCCATCTTTTATCCGTCACCTCCTTACCCCATTCCGGAATTCTAGACATGACGATAGCATGGTAGTAATTAACTATGTCAGGAACCGCGAGGCCTCCCTGCTTTTTTTCCTGTTTTAGTGTGTTTAGTGCTATCCGGTGTTTTTTGCTATTCCAAATAAAATTTATAATTATTGACTTTAATTTTCTCAGGTAGGTCGGCGAGAGTGGTATAGGCAACATCTGAAATTTGTATGTGATTACCGGGAGTACCATCATTTTGACTGTATTTATGCGCCCCATCCAAGAAAGGGGTCTATTAGTGTATTCTTTGCATTTCTTTTTTACATCATCGAGGAGCGGGAGATAATTAATATTATACATTTCTTTAATCGATTTAGCCAAGTTTATTCCTAGGTACTTGATCTGCTTCCTCCAAGGAAAGTCAAAGCTCTCCTGTAGAGACAGCTGATCCAGCTTTCCTATGTTTACATTCAAGATGAAAGATTTCGTACGATTAACTTTAAAGTTTGACATTTCCCCGTAACGCTTTAGGTCGGACAGTAAGTGCGACATGGACATCCGTGGGTTGCCTATAAAAAACAGGATATCATCTGCGAAGGCGGATAGTTTATGCATATCCCCTCCCGCCTCAATCCCTTCAATTTCTGGGTTGGCTCTAATTGTAGCCAAAAGGGGCTCCATAGTCAAGACGAAAAGGAGGGGGGACAGTGGACACCCCTGCCTTGTCCCTTTCCTCATCTCAAACAGAGGTGATGAGATTCCATTTATTTTAACTTTCGCTTTCGGGTGGTCATATAACACCTTGATGCGTTGGATTATCTTTGGACCAAAGCCCATATGCTCGAGTGTATCTATCATGAACCCCCAGTCTACCCTGTCAAAGGCCTTTTCAGCGTCTATTGACAGGAGTAGACCGGGGGTCCCTACCTCCCGAATCCTCTGAAGGAGCAGGAGCGCCCGTACCCCGTTGTCCCTACCCTCCCTACCCGCCACAAACCCCACTTGGTCCGGATGGACCAGTGTGCTCAGGTGGACCTTAACTCTTTCTGCCAATATTTTTGCATAGATTTTTGTATCTGCATTCAAGAGTGATATTGGTCTGTAGCCCGAGCACACTGACCCATCCTTTCCATCCTTCAAAATTACTGTGATACTGGCAGTCAGGGATTCCTCGCTCATTCTATACTCCGCCCCCAAGCCATTTAGGTAGTTGCGGAGTCTTGGGATCAGTATCTCTTGAAAAGTTTTGTAGTAGAGCGCCGTAAAGCCATCCGGCCCAGGGCTCTTCCCCGCCGGGGTGCTCTTCAGTGCCCGCCTTACTTCCTCCATAGTAAATGATTCCTCAAGTGTATCCCTATCATCTGTAGTTAATTTTCTGAGTCCTGCCTTAGTTAAGTAGTCTATCCTTTTTTTTTTTTCCTTTTCCCTGTTATAGACTCCCTTCTGTACCACCGTGTAGAGATCCTCATAGTATTCTTTAAAGGAATCTGCTATGTCCCTTGATGTGTATTTAATCTCTCCACTCTTATTTCGTATTTTTTCTATATAGTTAATCGTTTTTTTTTTTTTTGTAGAGTTCTAACTAAATGTTTGCTGGGTTTGTTGCCCCACATGTATCTTTCCTTCGCTATTCTATTATAGAATTGTTGTGTTTCTTGCTCCATGAGTTCTTTTACTTGTTCTCTTATTGCCACTATTTTTAGGTATAGATTTCTATCTTCCTCAGGGGACGCTTTGTGTTCCTGTTCGACCTGGTTTAATTCCGCTATTAGCTCTTTCAATTTCTTTGTTTTCTCTTTTTTTTATCCATGTTCCCTTTGCAATTAGGACCCCTCTTATGAATGCTTTATGGGCATCCCATAGAGACGCTCCACTAACTTCTCCATTGTCATTCTGTTTAAAGAAGTACTCTAATTCCTCTTTTACATATTCTACCACCTCTTTATTGCGTAGTAGGGCTTCGTTTAATCTCCAACTTGGGGATGAACTCCCAGTTTCCGAGGTATCCAAGGTCATGGAAACGGGGGCATGGTCAGACAGTGACATTACCTCGATTTTCGTGCTAACAATTCTGTCCAGGAGTCCGTGATCTATCAAGGCGTAGTCAAGGCGAGAGTACATCCCGTGTACGGGGGAGAAGAAGGAATAATCTCTTATTTTAGGGTGTTGAATCCTCCAAACATCAACCAGCTGATTTAAAAAAAGTTTTTGTTTGGTCAATTTTAACTGTTTCCTATCCGTCCCCCCCGCACCGGACGAAGAGTCTAGCCCAGGGTCCAGGCCGAAGTTTAGATCTCCCATCAGTATTACGTACCCTTCCCTAAAGTCCTTTAATTTGTTGAGAATCTCGCATAAGTATTTCATAGGGTTGGTATTCGGGGCATATATATTGGCCAAAGTATATTTTACCCCCCCCTATAGTTCCTTTCAAGAAGAGATACCTTCCCAGTGGGTCGACCAATCGATCCTCCAAACAAAAAGAAATGCCTTTAGAAAAGCCTATCGCCACCCCCCTTGCTCTACTAGTAATTGCGTCTCCATAGTACCACACTGGAAATGCTTTGGAAGATAGCTTTGTATTCGACTCATGTGCGAGGTGGGTCTCCTGTAGGAAAACCACCCCTGCCCCATAATTTTTTAGTTCTTCTGAAACTTTATGCCTTTTTTTGAGAGTGTTGAGTCCTTTTACATTGTATGTTGTGAATTTAATTTCTGTCCTCATATTCAGATGGGCACTTCTCAAGGTCTGTTAATTTCGGACATATAGCGATGAGATTTCCCGCCCTCCCTCCCCATCCCACCCTCTCTTTATACCTCTCCACCCTCCAGCCCCATCCCTCCCTCCCCACCCACCACCCCCATCCCTCCCCCTCTTTATACCTCTCCCCCCTCCAACCCCAACCCTCCCTCTCTTTATACCCCTCACCACCCTTCCCCCTCCCCCCGCCCTCCCTGACCCTTGTTCGGGTCTCTGAGTCGAGGTGGGTCATAACCTAATATGGCCCTCTTCGAAACTCCTAATTTCTCAGGTGAGGTGGGGCTCGATCCCCTAGGTCGCTCTTGCCCGGACTCCCCATTGCTTTGGGGAGTGCGGGATAAGCGGGCGTGTCTCATGGGGTGCTTTCGAGAGGTCTATCCTTCTTTCCCCCCGCCCCTTTTTTTTTTTCCCTCTCCTCCCCCCCCCCGCCCCCGCAGTTGTGCGTTATTTGACACATTTTCTCTCCCCCCTCCATGCCCCCCCCCAGCTAGGGGGCCCATCCCGGCAGCTCAGGGACCTGTATTTCTAATTTCTCGCAGAAACTTATTAAATCTTCGGGGTATCTCAATCTCGCTGATCTCCCCTCTTTTATTCCTATCAGGCAGGCTGGGAACCCCCAGCTATATTTAACATTTGCAGTCCGCATCACTTCCAATAGGGGTTTTTGTAGCCTTCTTCTTTCCAGTGTCTGTGGAGCCAGGTCAGAGTATATCTGTATATCTGCTTCTTTATATTTTAAAGGTGTTTTTCCATATAGGTTTGCCCAAATCTCTGCTTTCTCATCATAATGACGAAATCTAATGATAATATCACGTGGTCTGCCAGTATCTATAGCATTGGATTTTCCTACTCGGTGCACTCTTTCAATTCCTGGGAATGGGTCCTCCCTATTTCTCAGGAATGGATTAAGAATGATTTTAATGATCTCCCTGAGGTCCTCGCCTCTTTGTTCAGGAATCGCACGCATCCTAAGGTTTTGTCTGCGATTCCTGTTATCTTGATCCTCCATTTTATATTGGGTTTCCCTTATGCCTCGTACACACGTACGGACTTTTCCCGGCGGACCTAAGTCCAGCGGACAATCCGCTGGACTTTCCGGCTAGGTCCGCTGGACTTTCCGAGGGTGTGGACTTGCCCACACACGCACGGACTTCTCCAGCGGATAATCCGCCGGCCAAAAGTCCGCGGGACTTTTGAAAATGAACGGACTTGCCCACACACGGAGCAGTCCGTTCATTTCGAACGTAACTTCAGGTTACGTAGCTAGCGTAGGCAGTAAATGCCGCCGCGCTAGCTCCGCAAGCTGGCATGGATTTAAAGGGAATCCCCACGCCGAAAAAACGGCGTGGGGGTTCCCCCCAAATCCATGTCAGACCCTCATCCGAGCACGCAGCCTGGCAGGCCAGGAAAGGGGTGGGGACGAACGAGCGCCCCCCCCCCTCCTGAGCCGTACCAGGCCGCGTGCCCTCAACATGGGGGGTGCCCTGGGGAAAGGGGGGCCGTGCGGCCCCCCCACCCCAAAGCACCTTGTCCCCATGTTGATGAGGACAAGGGCCTCTTCCCGACAACCCTGGCCGTTGGTTGTCGGGGTCTGCGGGCGGGGGCTTATCGGAATCTGGGAGCCCCCTTTAATAAGGGGCCCCCCAGATACCGGCCCCCCACCCTATGTGAATGAGTATGGGGTACGATGTACCCCTACCCATTCACCTAAGGTGTAAAATGTAAAGTAAAAAAAAAACACCCACACTTTTGAAAAAATAGTTTATTGCACTGCTCCGGGGGTCTTCTTCCGTCTTGGGGTCTTCTCGCCGGACTCCCCCGCCATTTACCAAGCTCTTTTACCGAGCGAGGGGAGTCCGGCTACCTTCTTCGTCGTCGCCGCCGTCGTCTGGGGTCTCGATCCGCCTTCGGGGGTCTTCTTCCGTCTTGGGGGTCTTCTCGCCGGACTCCTCCCCTCTCTTCTGCTCTTTTACCTAGCTCTTTCACGAGGGGAGGAGTCCGGCTACCTTCTTCGTCGTCGCCGCCGTCGTCGTCTGGGGGTCTCGATCCGCCTTCGGGGGTCTTCCGGGGGTCTCTTCTGTTCTTGCGGCGGTCGTCGTCTTCCGCGCCGCCGGCGCCTTGTCCTTCTTCTTGTCCTTCTTGTTCTTCTTCTTCTTCCGATGTTGACCCGTCGCTGTCTCTGCCCGGAATGCCTGTGCCGATCTGCGCTCGGACTTATATAGGGACATGGGGGACAGGGTCACATGTTCATGTCACATGGTGACCCCGCCCCCTTGCGATGTCACAGTCCCAGCATCCTCCGGGACTGTGACAACACAAGGGGGCGGGGTCACCATGTGACATGTGCATGTGACCCTGTCCCCCATGTCCCTATATAAGTCCGAGCGCAGATCGGCACAGGCATTCCGGGCAGAGACAGCGACGGGTCAACATCGGAAGAAGAAGAAGAACAAGAAGGACAAGAAGAAGGACAAGGCGCCGGCGGCGCGGAAGACGACGACCGCCGCAAGAACAGAAGAGACCCCCGGAAGACCCCCGAAGGCGGATCGAGACCCCCAGACGACGACGGCGGCGACGACGAAGAAGGTAGCCGGACTCCTCCCCTCGTGAAAGAGCTAGGTAAAAGAGCAGAAGAGAGGGGAGGAGTCCGGCGAGAAGACCCCCAAGACGGAAGAAGACCCCCGAAGGCGGATCGAGACCCCCAGACGACGGCGGCGACGACGAAGAAGGTAGCCGGACTCCCCTCGCTCGGTAAAAGAGCTTGGTAAATGGCGGGGGAGTCCGGCGAGAAGACCCCCAAGACGGAAGAAGACCCCCGGAGCAGTGCAATAAACTATTTTTTCAAAAGTGTGGGGTGTTTTTTTTTACTTTACATTTTACACCTTAGGTGAATGGGTAGGGGTACATCGTACCCCATACTCATTCACATAGGGTGGGGGGCCGGTATCTGGGGGGCCCCTTATTAAAGGGGGCTCCCAGATTCCGATAAGCCCCCGCCCGCAGACCCCGACAACCAACGGCCAGGGTTGTCGGGAAGAGGCCCTTGTCCTCATCAACATGGGGACAAGGTGCTTTGGGGTGGGGGGGCCGCACGGCCCCCCTTTCCCCAGGGCACCCCCCATGTTGAGGGCACGCGGCCTGGTACGGCTCAGGAGGGGGGGGGCGCTCGTTCGTCCCCACCCCTTTCCTGGCCTGCCAGGCTGCGTGCTCGGATGAGGGTCTGACATGGATTTGGGGGGAACCCCCACGCCGTTTTTTCGGCGTGGGGATTCCCTTTAAATCCATGCCAGCTTGCGGAGCTAGCGCGGCGGCATTTACTGCCTACGCTAGCTACGTAACCTGAAGTCACGTGCTAAATGAACGGACTTGCCGATGAGCGGCAAGTCCCTTCATTTCAAAAGTCCCGCGGACTTGCCCACTAACGGCGGGATTGTCCGCTGGACTTCCAAGTCCAGCGGATAATTTGAAAACAAAACCTGAAACTTTAGTCCGCCGTACTTTGGCGCCAAAAAGTCCGCCGGCGCCCACACACGAGGGGATTATCCGCTGGACTTCAGTCCAGAGGATAATCCCGCGGGATTGTCCCTTCGTGTGTACGCGGCCTTAGAGTTAATTGAAATATTCTGATCTTCTCATCCATCTTATTGATATCTTGATCCTGCTTTTCTACTCTCTCCTCCACTGCCTCCACCCTGGTGAGTAATGAGCCCATGTCTTCTCTCAATAGTTTTATCTCCCCTTTTATGGTGTTTTCCATTTTTAGTAGCATCTCTGCCATATCTGCTTTCGTCGGCAATTGGGCAATTGCCGCTTGTTCTTCTGCTCTGGTGATGTCAATTTCACTTCCCGTTGAGCAGTCGCCTGTAGGAGGGTCCTCTTTCTCCCCCGACTTTTTCTCCTTCCCCCTCCTTCTTTCCATAGTGGGATTTTGTAACTGTTCCGTACTATTACAATGTGGACTTATTCCTGTCTTCAGGTATTGTTTTATAGTACTCGTTGATGCTTTAGGGGTCTTCGGTAACCCCTTTTTTGAGATTTGACTCATGTTAGTCTTGCGAGGCCCTCTGATTCTTTTCCCCAGTTTGCTACTGTCACTCCCAAGCTTGGGGAGGAGGGGTTAGGGGAGAGATAGCATCAACAGTCCTGCCCCCTCTGCCCAAAAAGGTTTATATTCCTCGCCTTGGGGCGTCTTCCCTTAGTTATTATAATAGAAGGTTGTTCTGATTAAAAAGATGGAAACTGACAAGATCAAAATAACCCAACCGTGCTTTCTGTTTGAGTAGCCTGTTTTAGTCTACCCCATTAGTTGATAAGAAGCCATACGTCAGAGGGGGGGTGGGGGGGAGGGGAAAAAAAAAAAAAGGAAGAGGCCCCAACAAAAGATCTCGCTGCGGACCGTGCTTTCCACTTCCCTAGTGCACTTATCCCCTTATCAGAGGGATCCCCCGATGATTTCCAGAGCTCCTCAGTTTAGTCTTCTTTAGTGTCTCCACTTCAGAATAATAGCATGGTGATCCTTAATCAGGCGTAGGTGCCCCACATTCATCATGGGTCAGCCCAACTGTTTGTAACTATTATATGGTGAAGGAGGAAGGCATCTCTGCCCTATATCCCCTTTCTAGTTTGCACCGTATGATTAGGGGCATACAGAGCCCAAGTCCCGAGGGAGTCCAAGCTCCCTTATATTTTCGATATTTGCTCGCAGTATTCGTTTTATATATTTCGGGTGTAAGGCAGGGGAGGCCTATCTTACAGGGAGAGGGATATTCTCTATATGGACATTTAGTCGCCTTTATGTTTTTGATTTGATAAAGGCTATTTTGTCCGAGTCTTATCTCCTGTCCCCCTGATTTTCACAGGCTCTGATTATGGCGTCGGTGGTCAGGCATTTAGCTGGCATTTTTTTAGGCTTTCCACCGGCCCACAACCTAGCTATGGTTCCCCGTGCCCTCTGACACCTGAAGATACTGCGCGGGCCCTCCCCCACGTCCAAGGTTGGGAGGGAGGGGGAGGGAGACCAGCTTACACCTTATGTTTAAACAGTAATCTATAATTTGTTTAAGGGCGTATCCACTTTGTCACTGTCAACTCTACTATGTTTTTTGAGGTATAAGAACGTTCGTCCTTAAATGTAGGGGTACACAAAACATTAATGACCACCAATGTGTTATATACTCAGATCAGGTGCTAAAACTGGCCAACTAATTATGACTTCAGCTGTTCATACCTGTAGGAATTGAACCATGGAGCGCCTCCTTAAATTCTTCATACTGCACTTCACATTCCAGTAAAACATGCTCCGCAACGAATATCAGGGTGCGGGAATAGGAACAGTACCATAGAGCTATTCAGTATGTGTTAAAATTAATATACCATATAGTTTGCGTCCTTTAGAGAGGTCCAGATTTTCCTTTAACCCAAAATCCGATGGTCACCAAACATTTCAAGAAGCCTCTTGTGGCATTTTTTTTGTAAAAGAGGACACTGTTGATTACTGTTTGCAAGTAAACCTGCTTACCTCTTCTGTCGGGCCGTTCGCTGTGACCGCTGTGTGCGTTCTGCTGTAAGCATTATACTCACATACCGGGATGTCCTACGGCGTGGGGGGGAGAGAGGACCCGTGGAGTCAGGGGTGATGCGGCGGCGGCGGGGGGAGACGCGGGGAGGAGAGAGGCTGTTACACACCGAGCCTCATACAGACCGTTCCGTTTGCTGTTTGTTCCGGCGGTTTGCTCGTAGTTCTGGGGAGTCGGAGAGTGAGATCTCGGAGCCTCTCACGCTCCATAGATCATCAGCGTGCTTCCTCCTCTCGGCTCACACCGCATACGACAGCCCGCTGGATCGAGCCCCTCCCTCCGTGCTGTGCGTTACGTCAGCACGTCCTGCCCCATCCCCTCGTGGAGCAGTCATTTTAATGAAGCATAAAGTGAAAAAAAAAAAAAGTGAAATATTCCTTTAAATATGGTACCTGGGGGGGGGTGTCTAAAGTATGCCTGTGAAGTGACATGTGTTTCCCGTGTTTAGAACTGTCCCTGCACAAAATTACATTTGTAAAGGAAAAAAAGAAGCCATTTAAAACTGCTTGCGGCTTTAATGTCATGTCTTGTCCAGGCAATATAGATGAAAATCTTTGAGAAAAATGGCATGGCTACCCCCACCCCCCCCCCCTACCCCAGCCTATTACCAGCCCCTTTGGGTCTTGTATGGATATTAAGGGGAACCCTGCACCCAAAATAAAACCCTATACCTAAAACCATATATACTCTGAACCGCAGTATACAGGCGGTGCAAACAAGACAGGGACTGTAGGTATATACTGTATGTATGTATGGACTGTTGGTGTATACTGTGCTGTGCTGGAGGCACACAAAACACACTAACTCCTGCAGATGGCTGTCTTAGGTGACAACAGGGCAGATACAGTGTAAGGTGGTTTAGTGTGCTACTGCTGTGCTATACTCACACAGCACACACACACACACACACACACTAACTCCTGCAGATTGGTAGAGAACAGCACTGAGAAGAACACACTATAACTGCCCATTTTTCCTCTTTCCCTACACTTTCCCCACAAGCAAAGGCTGGGGCGTGTACTAAACCCCCTGAGCTATAATTGGCCACAGGCATCCTGTCTGTGGCCAATTATTGCTCTCCTCGCCGCTGGCTCTATGATTGGCCAAGCATGCAGGGTCACAGTGCATGCTTGACCAATCATCAGCCAGCAATGCACTGCGACTGGCGCAGTGCATTGTGGACCGTTCGCATCACACGAATTTGATGTGAATGGCCCTCAGAGTTCTGCCCTCAACGAGCGGACGATGTTCGATTCGAACATGGGTTCGAAACGAACACCGGGCCCATCCCTATTCAGCAAGCAACAATAAAACAAACAGAGCACGTTTACACAAAAATCCTTATTTTAACAAATTTTAAACCTTGGTCCGTGACACTTTCTGTGTTAATTTACTGCTTAAAAACTCCTGTCTCAGCCATTCCTTTAAGGTCGTTTCCTCAAATATACTTCATGATCAATAATCTAAGACTGCTAACTTCCTGTTTTTAAAAGCACTATTTTTCTCTTCTTTTTTTTTCCTTTCTCTATGTGTCAGTTTCAAAACAGCTTGTGTCAGTTTCTCAGTATGGTAAGGGGTCTCTGTGAGCTCTACAGTCAATGTCCCAAGTTGTGTACGGATGGTGTGCCGGAGTAACAGGTAAATAAGAATTTATCTATGCTCCTTTCCTGCCTTAGACTCTCAAAAGTCACAAAGTTGTTCCCATGGACTACAAGCGAGATTGGGTTACCTCAAAACGAGTCCATAGAGCTCAGGGAGGTTGGTGTTGTTCCATATGGGAGTATGTGGCGATGGTCCCTGATCTGATATCCCGAGTATACATTCCCCTTCTTCCATGCCAGGAAGCCTATGTCTATGGGGGAGTAACGGGAGCACCTAGACCTCTGTATTTTATGCAACTCATCTTTAAGGTAGGTGGTCGAATTAAAAGAGGTTAATAGAAGAGCTGTCGAGGGGGTCTGAGGGTCAGCATGTAACCATTCATTAGATATATGCAAGTTGAGATGCAATGAAGTAATTACGCAAATTCAGGCACGCGAGAAACCCAGAGGGTATAGATGCCTGCAGAGTATATTTTGCGATCCGAGGAAGGGCATTATTCCAGAGGAAAGACGAGAGGGCGGATTCAATGGTCGAGAAAAGCTTCTTAGGAAGAAAGACAGGGGCAGCTCGAAAACAGTAAAGACATTTTGGTAAAAAAATAATTTTTTAAAGATATGAATACAACCTATGAGGTTTAGTGGCAGTGTTGACCATGTACGGAGCTTATCCGTCATCTGGCTGACAATTTGGGGCAATATTAAGCATCTCATATTTGGAAATGTCATTGTGTGCATAGACCCCCAAGTATTAGAAAGTGTGGAAGGTACATAAGCCGAGTTCTCTAGATAGTCCGTGGGAAAGGAGGGACCAATATGAAAAGCTGTGGATTTCTCCCAACCGACCCTCAGACCAGACATCTCAAACCCCCCCCCCCCCCCCCCACCTTCAATAATTAGTTGAAAGAGCCTTCCTTGCCATCAAGGTAGAGATAGGAGGGCATTGTCTGCATACAGAGAAATCTTCTCCAGTGGGCCATAGCAGATCCCCCAATCTCCGTCTGTTGCACCGCAAATGCAAAAGGCTCAATAGCAAGAGCGAACAGAAGGGGAGAGCGGGGGCACCCCTGCCAGGTACCTCTCTTTAGCAAAAAAGGTAATGAGACATCTGTATTAGTACGAACTCTAGCCTTTGGATCCGCAAGTGTACCCATTTCACATACTGTGGACCAAAGCCCATATATGACAGTTTCCCATAAAAAGGGCCACTGAACACTGTCAAATGCCTTCGGTATATCTAAAGAAAGTACTAGACCACTGCATTTATCTATCAAAGCCTTATGGATATGTAGATATAGCCTCCGGATGTTGTCAAAGGTACTCCGGCCTGGCATGAACCTGGATTAATCTGGAGTGATAAGTGACAGGATAACTTTCTGCAAGCGTAGTGCTAAGATTTTGGCATCGTTATTGAGGAGGGAGTGGGTTGGTAGGACCCACATAATAGTTTATCTTTTCCAGGCTTAGGTATAACTACAATAAGTGCATCATTCTTCGAGTCAGGAAGCCTACCCGAATCCAGGGATGCTAAGAAGGTGGTGAGAAGTTTAGGGGCCAATGTTTCGCTATATGTCTGTTACCACTCAGAGGGGAGACTGTCTAAGCCAGGAGTTTTGGAGGGAGGTAGAAAGTGAATAGCCGTCTCCACTTCCTCAATCATTAGGGGCTGTTCCAAGAGGAGTCTTTGAGAGTCACTAAAGTACAGGGAAACCAATGGAGGAGAAAAATTTGGTAAAGGCGGTCTCTGGAGGGATCACTGGTCATCAGAGTTCACGGTAGTAGGATGCAAACACCTGGTTGATAATCAGTGGATCGGACACAACGGACCCGTCAGCAAGATATATTGGCAGAGATTGAGCTGTCTTGAAAGTCAGTATGGGCAAGCAAGGCCAACAGCCTTCAATGTTTCCCCCCGTGCTTGTATATGCGAGAAGAAAGATGCAGTTGCTGTTTTTTCGTTACATCAACAATATATAGTTGCAATGCATTATGAGCCTCCAACACACCATGAGATTCAGAGGATGGGTTTGCTACATGTCGGGATCTATCAGCGTCGAGGGACTGTTCTAAGGCAGGATTGCATAGCTCTCCCAGTAGATCGGTAGTGTTTAATATGTTATATGTAGGAGCCCCGTATTAAAAGGCAACCCACAATGGTCCTGTAGCTGCAGTGTCAAAGTTAGAGATCCAATAGTGAAGCATATCAGTCGGGATGGATTCACGAATTTCAGGCGTGGAGATCCAGAGGGGACTGAGCTTCCAGGCCTGAAATGTGGGTTTATGACCCAGGGTTAAGTTCACCTGTGCTATTGAATGGTCAGACACAGTCTGGGATATGTAGGCTACAGACCAAACTGATGGTAGGAGGTCCCTGGTGGTCAGTGCATAGTCCAACCTGGAGAGGGTACAATAAGATTTAGATTGGCATGGGAAGGTTCTATCAGAAGGGTATTTCCAACGCCAGAGGTCTACATATACATAAGTTTCACACCACTTGAGGAACAACTTAGATTCAGACAATGAAGGCTTTAACCTATCTAGAGCAGGTTGTAGTACTGAGTTAACATCTCCTACAAGGAGCGTAAGTTAAAGTGGTAGGGAGGAGAGCTTCGTACTCAACACTGCAGCAGTGACCAGGAGGCGGGACATAGACTGAGGCCAGCAATATAGGAACCCCATGTACAGTGGCATGTAGGATGATAAACTGGCCCTTGGGAACCGTGATTACCTGGATGACAAGAAAAGGGGAGCCCCTTACGGATCAGGATCGCCACCCCCCAGCCATAACTGGAATATGTGAAGTGGTAGTTATGGGAGACCCATTGTTTTATTTTTAAGGCTAAGATTTTTGAACCTATCAGATGAGTTCCTTGTAAACACAAGATATGTGGTTTTAGATGTTTGATCCAATCAAAAATCATAGCGCTTTTCAACTTTGGAGTTCAGACAACGGACATTCCAAGAGCAAACAATTAAATCAGCCATAGTGTAGTAGAGGCATCATTGGGACATGGAAAGGGAGTAAAGGCAGTACCGTCCAGACTCCGGTCACGGCCCCAGCATCGTAGGCCAGACATTTTCGGTGCACACTCATTCATCCATCCATACTTCACTTCATACACACAACAATAAAACTATATACATATAAGTAAAGGTTACCCAAAAGGCAACAACCCTGCCCAACACCTGAAAAACAGAGTGTGCCTAAACCCTAAACTTGTACAATGTGCAGGGCACATGGCCTGTTCCCATAAACCAAAAAGAAAGAAAAACAAAAAAGTCAGTGTTCAAAAAAAGGGGATTGAACATTTTATCCCTCATAGCAGCTCATGCCAATTTAGTGGAAGAGGGCCTGGGACTCTCCTGCATGAGAGACATTTTGATGAACCAAGCCACACATTAAAAAGGAGTTGCTGAGAGTTCCACATTTTCTGTAAGATATATAGGCCGATAGGTTAAATGCATCTCCCCTCAGGTGGGGAGCTGGGGAAGCCATGGCAACGATTCTCACCACATCAAGGCATCCTTAGGAGATTGAAAAAAGTGGGTTTTCCCGAAAGGTAGCCGGAAACATGGGATATTGAAAGGTATTCTCCCGCAGCTTCTGCTTGATTTGCTGAAATTTGTCTCTCTGGTTGCGAACAGACACAGAGTAATCTGGAAATAGCGAGACCACCGCATTGTTGATGTTGAGGCTCCCTTTCAGACGAGTGGCGTGGAGGATGGAGTCCCAAGCCCTGTAGTTCAGCAGATAAATCACCATGGTGCGGGGAGGATTTTCTGCTGGAAGAGGCCGACCCGGAACCCTGTGGGCCCGTTCAATCACGAAACATGTGAATTGGTCACGGCTGAACTCCTGCTCCAGCCAGCTCTCTAGGAAAGCCACCTGTTCAGGGAGACCCACTAACCGGAGGTTGCTCTGGCCGAGGTGGTTCTTAAGGTCATCATCTTCCCACCATATGTACTAAGTTTAAGCAGTATGGGGTTAACAGTGTTTTCCAGATCACTAATGCGGCATTAGGTTTCAGTAACCCAACCCCGTATCTTTTGTACATCTTGTCGCATAATTGCAAAGTCATTTTTAAGTTCAGCCACCATCCCCATTAGATCGGTATGATTTATTCTGAAGGTGCGTAGTACATCTGACAGTGTAGGCCCAGGCCTGCCGTCCGCGCCATTCCCTTCATTCTCAGCGAGGGATATTTGGGAGGATATATGCGGGGTGTTCGGAACACCCGGGGAGGACTGCGGAGAAGAATCAGTGGCTTCCCCAAAGAGATCAGGGGTAGATGCTGGTGAGACAGTGTGCTGCGGCGGCCATCTTGGCAGGAGCATGTAGTAATGTTCATCTTGGCTGGCGGTTGTTTCTTTCGGTTGCCTATCCACCAGAAAAAATACACCTCACTGCAAAGCGGGGACTCTCGGCAACAGCGTAGGCTGTGTGGTTCGGTGATTTGGTTGCCAACGAACCAAAATGGTAAAGGATTGAGGCAGGAGAGACCAGAGCTGCTCTGAGATGCGTCCACTCACATGCTCCGCTAGGCCATGCCCCCCAAAATTTTGTAACTTTATTCAGCTGTCGAAAATCGTTACAAAATAACCCGCTCCCATCCGGTTTAGGCACTAACACTATGGGACTGGACCAATCACTCTGGGACTCCTCTATAACCCCAAACTCAAGCATTCTCTGTACTTCCCTCACTTATTGCCTCGTTGGGCCTTGGTATGTGATATGGTTTTAGTTTCACCCTTTCACCGGGTGGGGTGATAATATCATGCTATACCCCAGATGTTTGTCCCGGGAGCTCAGGGAAAACTTCTTTGTTGCGGAGCACAAGCTCTTTAACCTCCTATTATTGGGGTTTTCAATAAGGTGACTGCTATTCCAACCTCAGAAACCAAGCAATCAGACTGAGCTTGTGACAAAGTTTCTGCGACTAGGGATTCCCTATCCCTTCAGGCTTTCAACAGATTAAAGCGGACCTCCACCCTATAGTGGAAGTTCCACTCATCGGAACCCCGCCCCCTCCGGTGCCACAATTGGCACCTTTCAGGGGGGAGGGGGATGCAGATACCTGCAGATATAATCCAGGTATCTGCACCCACTTCCGGGAACAGCTAGCCGCAGCTAGCCGCAGATGCCCCGCCCCCGTTGTGTTCTGGGAAACACAAAGTTCCTAGGACACAACGGGGACCAGTGAAGACGCGCACCGCGACTCGCGCATGCGCAGTAGGGAACCAGGCAACGCTTCACTTCCTGATTCCCTGACAGAGGATGGCGGCGGGGGCAGCCGAGAGACGAGCGATTGCCCCACGATTGTACACCCTCTGCTGTACTCACTGTGCTTGGGCCAAATGTTCCTTTACGATTGGCATTACCTGTGCAATTCTATCTTGCATCAGGGCAACATGCTCTCTCCTTTTCCCAAGTTTCCTTGGTGATATCCAACAGCCCTCTTGGGTGTCTCCCATAGAGTAACCCGTAGAGGATTTCGGTACCTCCCTAATGGCAAACATCAAATAGGGAATTAGACAGTCCCAATCCTTTACATCTCGATCCACCACCTTCGTTAACATTTGCTTTAGGGTTTTGTTGAACCTTTCAACCAACCCATCCGTTTGGGGGCGATATACGAATGTATGCAATTGTGTCACTTTGAACAACTTGCATAGTTTTTTTATAACCCAGGACATAAAGAGTGTACCTTGGTCCGTAAGCAGTTCCTTACAAATACCCACGCTGATAAAAACGAGAAATAGCTCTTTGGCTATCATCTTGGCAGAGGTAATTCGCAGAGGAATCGTTTCTGGATAGCGGGCGTCATAGTCCAGTATAACAAAAATGTACTGATACCCCCTTAGCGGACTTCATTATCGGACCTACCAAATTCCATTGCCATCCTCTCAAAGGGGACCTCAATGATGGGAAGAGGTACCAGCGAGTTACGGAAATGGGGCATAGGTGCT
Organism: Lithobates sylvaticus; assembly: GCA_028564925.1. Classification (NCBI taxonomy): domain Eukaryota; kingdom Metazoa; phylum Chordata; class Amphibia; order Anura; family Ranidae; genus Lithobates; species Lithobates sylvaticus. The sequence goes on from CM053026.1 coordinate 402,169,979, forward strand.
GACTTCTGACATACAGGGCAGGAGGAACAATAATTTTCTATTTTCTTCATGACCCCAGGCCAATAGAATCTTCGCAACACAGTTTTTTTATGCCCCCAAATGACCTCCCAGTAGGTGCCCATGGGCCAACTCCCAACACCAACTTCCTGCAAGGTTTGGGCACTACAAGTTGCTCTATGGTTGCTTCCGCCCCTTGAGCAACTCGATACAGTAGATCCCTTTCCACAATGAAGTATGGGTAAGCGCATGTCTTATCTGGGTTCACTAGTCCGCCATATATTTTTACCACATTTTTCTGTGCTTTTATCAGTCTGTTCTGTGGCAAAATTTTCCCTGTGAATCTCTAGATCAGAAAACTCAGATGGCATGTTTTCGTCTGAGGCTGTTGGCTCCTCCACAGTTTCGAGTCTCCCCTGCCAACGCCGACAAAAGGAATTCTGGAGATTCCTCACCACTCTCAGAGGACTTCTGGGATTCACCTTCCTGGTTTAAAGGGGCATCATGTGGTAAGTGAGACACTAACCTCACCTGACATTTGTGGGTCTCAAAAAACACTTTAGCCACAGGATACTCTCAGGTGTCCCCATGCACATAAATAACAGCCACCTTGTTATTCCCAGAGACCTCTGTAGTAACTAATTCAGGTTTTACCAATGTAACCAGGCTACCTGAATCCAGCAACATAACATTTCTACCATTAATATACATTTTGCATTAATGTTTCTCAGTTCCCCGAATGGCAGTGCATGCAACTGTCGCAAACAGCGATTGACGTCTGTCCCTTAGAAAGTCACATTGCATAGGTTCATCCACAACTGGGCAATTTGCTGCATTATATCCCTCTTGCCAGCAGCGGTGGCAAACAAACTTTTTCGCTGCCTCATGTGGCCTTGACTTCCCCGGCTGCTCTCGCCAAACATTAGGTAGAACTCCCACCCTCACCCCTTGGAGTCATCTTACCCGCCGCTGGGGATGGTCTGGTCTTAGGGTGGAAAGTCCCTGGAAGAGGAGGTCAGGTTCTCTGTAGCCAAGTACCTTTCAACCAGATCCACAAGCTTGTCAGCCGTTTCTGGGTCTCCATGGCTTACCCACTTTTGGATGGCAGTAGGAAGAGATCTCAAGAAATGATCCATAACAACATGTTCCACAATCTTTTGTGCGGTCAAAGTCTCTGGCTGCAGCCACTTCCTGGTCAGGTGAATGAAATCATACATTTAGCACAACGTATTCTTTTGCTTGGTCAGGCTCTAAGTCATAATAGACTTTCTGCAATTCCCCAAATAAAGGGGCCATGAGTCCAGCCCACTGCTCCTTGGGCCACTTTTCCCTTTCAGCAGTCCTTTCAAATGTGGTCAAAAACACCTCAGGATCATCCTCTCCAGTCATTTTTGGCAGTAAACAGCTCACACAAAATGATGCGGTATTAGTGGAACCACTTTCCTCACTGGTCTGCGGACTCTGCTGCATTAATGTCTCCACTTGTTGGAATCTATGTTCCTGCAACAGCTCTATGAAGTGAGCCTCAGATTGCTGCTGGGCTTGTTGCTGAGCTTCCAGACTCTGCAGGTGAGCTTGCTGCTGAGCTGCAAGGCTCTTTTGCAAAGTTGCATTTGTCTGATGTTGATTTGCATTTGCTAGAGCCATCTGCCTCAGTATCTCTTCCATGCTGGCCTTTTTTTTTCTAAAAAAAAAAAAACTGCCCTGGCTTCCTCCACCAACTGTGGGGGGGTTAGCTTGGCAGTGGGTGTGTGTGACCCTCATGGAACAGTTCACTACACAAAAAAGGCACAGCAAACAGTCGTGAAGGTGAAAAAACAAAGGTGCGGTTTATTTACACTATATACAATGGTCAAAAACAGCAAAACAAAAAGAAACATGAAAATAAATCCTTGCCAACTTATTTTGTACATAGCTTCCCTGGCTATCAGCTAGGTGTAGCCTTGTGCTGCCCCCAGCACCTATATCTCCCTGTTAAAGAGGCTTGCCACACAGGCGTTGTCTCACCGCACATACAGGTATCACGCTCCCCAGTCTCAACAGGCACAAAAACTGGTTCCAGTATGGAGCACCTCCCTAAGTCTTAATGAGCTAACTTACTTCAGCTGGGCTCATTAACTCTACCCCTGCAGAACTCTCAGCACTTCCCCCTAGTGGTACAAATCTGCATAGAGCCTGAATCTAGGACACACATATTTGCCATCCTGGACACAACCAGGCAATTTTACCTGCCTGCTGTCACAATATGTATATATATTAAGGAAAATTGTTGCCCATACTTACCATAAGTTTCCTTTCTGGATCCTCCCCATGTCAGCCTACTATAGGTCAGCTCCGCCCCCTCTGACCCCTCCAGGACCACCTTTTTCCTAGCCCATAAAGGGCGGCTGTCTGCCCACACCAGTGTTCAAAAAATACCCGCCTCGCGACGGATAAACTGGGTGGGAATCCTCCAGCTGACATGGGGAGGATCCAGGAAAGGAAAATTACGGTAAGTATGGGCAACAATTTTCCTTATTCCTGGACCTCCCCATGTCAGCCTACTATGGGATGTACCAAGCAACATTAAAAAGGGAGTGAAGACAAAAAATAAGCCAAACCCTCAATGCAATGCTACTCAAATTTTTAATGGGCAACAGCCGCCGTAATAACCATAGAGCCAAATGTTTCCTCAGGTGGACAAGCCAAATTAAGCCTGTAATGCCTAATAAAAGGTGTTGGGCGCGCTCCAGCTTGCTGCTCTGCAAACTACCTCAGGGGCGACCCTTACATATGCTGCCCAGGATGCTGCCATACTCCTCATTGAATGTGCTTTGATCTCTGAAGGAGGAGGAAGGCCCAGCGTTTTGTATGTAATATGTATGGTATTTGACAAATCCGGAAGACAACTCTGGATGTTGCCTGTATACCCTTTTAGGGCCCATTGGGAAAAACTACAGCTGATCTGCTTTTAGTCCATTCCAGGTAGGTTGAAATCGCAGAGGCCAGGTCTAACCTACTCCACTCATCAGCTGTATCCGCCGGAAAGGCTGGGAGAACGACTTCCCAGTTCCTACGAAAATATATGGCAACCTTAGGTAGTAAGCTTGGTATCGGCCTAAGGATTATCTTGCCTGAGAGCACCAAACAATATGGTTCTTTAGATGAAAAGGCGCACAACTCGGAGACTCTTCTGGCCGAGGCAACAGCTAGTAAAAAACAAAAAAACTGTTAAAAGAAATAATGAACAAGAGAAAGCTTGATCAAACGGAGGAACCAGCGATGTTCCCAAGACTAGTGTTAAGTCCTCTTTTGGAAAAAACGATTTCAATGGACATCTAATTTCTATGGCTGCCCCTAAAAATTGGATCACCAACGGATATAGAGCATATCTTGTACATGACATAGCCGACAGGGGATCGGGGATTTGACCCTTCAGGGAATATTATTATAAGCTAACCCTAAGAGACCACTCTGCAGAAAAGTAATAGAAGTCAGGCTTACCAGAGCAGAGCAGCAGATTGATTAGCTGGAGACTGAGATTAGCCTAAAGGACAAAGCCTGCTGCAGTCAGTAGTGAGCATTCTGGTGTTTGCTAAGCAATCCAAGAGGAAGCTACCTCTGACCTCACCTGCTCAACTCTGAGCTTCCTGAAAGGAATATATGTGGAGTTGGTGAACTGCAAGTCCCAGCGAGCCAAACCACTGCATGAACGCAAAAAAAACATGGAAGGAGAGAGTGCCAGCACCTGCCTAACGAAGGTGTATACCAGGGGTCTCATAGGACTTGTAGTTTCGCAACAGCTGGAGGGCCACCAGTTTGAGACCCCTGGTGTATACAGTAATTTATATTGTTGTGACTTTGCCAGTAATACACAGTCATTTATACTGAACCATACAATCCCAGCACCACGGGAACCCACACTCCTCGGGAGATTTACAGCCCATCTGGGGGGGTCTTCTGATCTGGGAGAGGCAGAGGCGTATCTAGTGAAAATGACGCCTATGGCAAACACTGAAACTGCGCCCCTGTCAAAACTTAAATGCGGCCTTACCAGCACTCATAAATGCGGTAACATCAGCACTCATAAATATGGTAACATCAGCACTCATAAATATGGTAACATCAGTACCCATAAATACGGTAACATCAGCACCCATAAATACGGTAACATCAGCACTCATAAATATGGTAACATCAGCGCCCATAAATACGGTAACATCAGCACCCATAAATACGGTAACATCAGCACCCATAAATACGGTAACATCAGCACCCATAAATACGGTAACATCAGCACCCATAAATACGGTAACATCAGCACCCAAAAATGCGGTAACATCAGCACCCATACATGCAATAACATCAGCACCCAAAAATGCGGTAACATCAGCACCCATAAATACGGTAACATCAGCACCCATAAATACGGTAACATCAGCACCCATAATACGGTAACATCAGCACCCATAATGCGGTAACATCTGCACCCAAAAATGCGGTAACATCTGCACCCAAAAATGCGGTAACATCTGCACCCAAAAATGCGGTAACATCTGCACCCAAAAATGCGGTAACATCAGCACCCAAAAATGCGGTAACATCTGCACCCATACATGCAATAACATCTGCACCCAAAAATGCGGTAATATCAGCACCCATAAATGCGGTAACATCAGCACCCAAAAATTAAATAACATCAGCACCCAAAAATGAAATAACATCTGCACCCATAAATACGGTACCATCAGCACCCATACATGCAATAACATCAGCACCCAAAAATGAAATAACATCAGCACCCATAAATACGGTAACATCAGCACCCATAAATACGGTAACATCAGCACTCAAAAATGCTGCGCCAGCGTCTCGGACACTGTACAGAGGTAGAGAGGGAGTAGGATCACCAGTGGCTGGGTGCCATAGGTTGCCTAGTGGTAGCGTCGGCCCTATCTGCTTGGCACACACGCATAATCCCACATGACGACTTTAAGACCCCTTTCACACTGGAGGCGTTTTTCAGGTGCTACAGCGCTAAAAATAGCGCTAGCATAGCGCCTGAAAAAAGCCTCTGCTGCAAACCCAGTGAGAAAGCCCGAGTGCTTCCACACTGGGGTGCTGCGCTGGCAGGGCGTCACACAAAAAGTCCTGCCAGCAGCTACTTTGTAGCGGCGGAGGAGCGGTGAATACACCGCTCCTCCACCAATCTTGCCTATTAAAAACAATGGGGCAGCGCCGCCATACCACCGTCAAAACACAGCTGCAGCAGCATTTTGTGGGGGGATTTAACCCCTTTTTGGCCGATTAGCGCTGCTAAAATGACGGTAAAGCGGCGCTAAAAATAACGCTGATTTACCGCTGATGCCCGGGGTGGCTCAGTGTTCAAGAGGTCTAAGTCATCATCATGTGCTATTGTGTGTGTGTGCCAGACCCAAGCAGAAGCAAGTAGCCAATCAAATATCGTGCTCAATATGGATTGAATAAATATGCATAGCAATAGATATTATAAATAAAGTGTAATAAAAGTGATTTGTGCAACAGCAGGTACTACTCAAATTACTCAAAATACTTTATTACACTTTATGATATCTATAGCTAAGCATATTTATTTAATCCAAATTGAGCATATATTTGATTATCTTGCTGGTTACTGGTACACTGTACACATGATGATGATCAAGACTGTGCTAGTACCTGCTGCTGCTGCTGCTTGGGGGGAGTTCCAATTGTTTTTCTTCCCTCTGGTGTCTCACTCTCCTTCTCCTGGTCTCCAGCCATGTTCTTCTTCATAGTCCTCACCCATCACATCACAGGACCGTCAGCAGTCAGCATGTCACAGACCTGGGCCAGGAGACCCAGAAGAGAAACCGAAGCTGCTACGCAGAGGAGGATAGGCGGAGCCTCAGGCTCCGCCTCCCATAGTTACTGTATGGCTACGTAGGTGACCCGGGCGCTCACTCTGGCCAGAACCAACTCATCGGCCGTCATGGGGGGCGCTCGGGCACCTGTCGCTTACCTCCTCACTCTATAGTGTACTTTGCTCCGGCGCTGCGCTCCAGCAGGCCAGTCAGTGGCTCCGGGGACTAGATTAGTGTGGGAGGCGGCCACAAGAGGACAGGTGGGAGTCAGACTTTATTTTTTGTAGGGGCGGATTTTTTGCCGCCCCCCCCCCCCCCATGGCGCCCATGGCTCTTGCCATGGCTGCCATACCCTAGATACGCCACTGGGGAGAGGCTTAACCCGGAACAGGATGGATGGTGGATGGAGAAAAAAATAAATACATAAAAGAAATAAAAATAAATATAAATAAATAACTAAATTTAAACTTTAAAAGGCGTCCAGAGCGAGGACGAAAAAAGAACACTGGTGTGGGCAGACAGCCGCCCTTTATGGGCTAGGAAAAAGGTGGTCCTGGAGGGGTCAGAGGGGGCGGAGCTGACCCATAGTAGGCTGACATGGGGAGGTCCAGGAAATATATATATATATATATATACACACACACACACACACACACACACACACACACACACTGTATTGCCGACCATTATACACAATGCCCACTAGATGCCTACACTAGCTTGAGAAATGAGCGCGCAGTGTGTATTCCGTTTACTGCACATGCTCTGAAACGCATTGCGGACTAATGATGTCACAGGCAAGTGCTGCGTTCCAACGTTCAGTCCACCCTTGTCCAAGCTATTCGCTCACTCCACCACACAGCCGGACGGAATCAGCTCCAAGAGCAGTGGTGACAGTCTCAGCATGGGCATATCTGAGAACCAATGCCTCCGGATGTCCTTCTGGGTGATATCTCACTATGAAGTGCCTGCATTCTTTTTCTCTATGTGAGTTTTATTATCTACAACTGGAATAAATGTTTTAACAGTCTACACCCAGAGGTGTCTGTCTTTCTCTTCTTTCTTTGCATGTTTGGGAGGTTGCTTCTACTCCCCGCACCCCCTCCCCACAAGGCCAGCCCTGAACCAGTGGACTTGTTTATTTTTTTTTAGCTTTTTTAGGCTGGGTTCACACTATCTTCACATGCAGCTCACAGCAGGGGTCCGGTGCGTCCCTGTTCACCATTTCAGGTCCGATTTCAGCCCTGAAACAGACCAAAAGATGCACAGAACCCCTGTGAAAATTCGCACCGGAGCCGCAGCGGAGATATGTAAACCGGCTCCATAGAGAGCCGGTCAAAATCTCCTGCTATTGTGAATTGGATGCAGAGAAACCACATCCAATTCGCAATAGTGTGAACCCAGCCTGAAACCTAAAAAGCCCACCTGGACTTCATACTATAAGGCATGGATATGCAATTAATAAAGCAATCAGCGCAAACCAAAGAATAATAATAAAACAAACAAGTGCAGCTGGACACAAAAGAGGTGAATCACAAATCCTTCATAATACAATATAAAAATAAAAACTAGTGCAGCGCATCAGAAAAAATATATGTAAATGGAAAAACAAAATAAAATATAGTGACAAAAGTTCATATCCGGAAGATGCGGAATGAAGTGGTGTGGGTGATCACCCAAGTGACTGTAGATAATGACTTAAATAAATCATAACGTGAATAAAATCCTCCACCATTAATGAATGAGGTACTCTTACCAAACGTGCTATGCACATACACATGGACCCAATCAGGGGGAATGCAGGAACTTCCAATCCGGATTCGATACGATCTGTATGATAATCCAGCAGCAAGTAGTATCCTTATGAAGGCAACGATAGGCAACCAAAGCAGGGCCACGTACTCCAAGCAGGAAAGGATTGCCTTCATAAGGATACTACTTGCTGCTGGATTATCATACAGATCGTATCGAATCCGGATTGGAAGTTCCTGCATTCCCCCTGATTGGGTCCATGCGTATGTGCATAGCACGTTTGGTAAGAGTACCTCATTCATTAATGGTGGAGGATTTTATTCACGTTATGATTTATTCAAGTCATTATCTACAGTCACTTGGGTGATCACCCACACCACTTCATTCCGCATCTTCCGGATATGAACTTTTGTCACTATATTTTATTTTGTTTTCCATTTACATATATTTTTTCTGATGCGCTGCACTAGTTTTTATTTTTATATTTTTTAATTTTTATAATGGATATGCAATTAGCGGACCTCCAGCTGTTGCAGAACTACAAGTCCCATGAGGCATAGCAAGACTCTGACAGCCACAAGCATGACACAGAGAGGCAGAGGCATGATGGGACTTTTTGTACGGTAGTTTTGCAAAAGCTGAAGGTCTGCCAATTGCATATCTCTGCTATAAGGACTGCAATACTGCACTAGATCTTGACTCACATCCAGCAATTGTTCTGATTGCAGCTCTAGACTATTCTTTTGTTTTTTGACAAAAGCTTTCATGTGAATATGTTAGTCAATAGCCAGAAAGCATATAAAGGATAGAATATTTCCCTTGTGTGCATTACATGCCTTTGCAGACCTAGATGTTACCTTGCAAAATATTATCACCTTTCTGCACATAACAATGCAGAGAGCAGAAGTGTGGGTGGAACCTAGACGGTCCACCTACTACATTCTGCTTGCAGCACACTATAGAGTGGTGAATACCAGTCACCCAACACAAGGAAAGAGAGCAGCACAGACCAGTCTTTATTACAAGAAGCACAGAGATAAAGTGCTGTACATGAGGAGTACTCCACAGACCTGCAACAAATACACAAAGAAGACCCAGGAATCAAGTAAGAAATAAAATGCCTTTTGTATTTACACAATATTTCTCTATCCGGGAGTTCACCTTTAAGAAAATTGGCACCATAGTATCATATTGTTGTGCCCACACAATCACTATGCTTTCTAGTAGATTTCAGAATACCAGTTATTCCAAACACTGTTTTATTTCAAATAACATTTTAATTACAATGTTTTAATTTAAATGATTTTGCCTTGTTGTGGACTTTTACATCAAATTTAAAGTAGGTCTTTAATAATAGCCCTACCCACCTTTACACTGCCAGCTTCCCCCAAAGCCTAAGTTGCTAACAAAATGATTCAAGGTCTAGGTAGGTGTGAGGTTCTAGCAACAATCAAACTCCTGTCAGAGAAGGACCAACAATCCCATTGTCCAGATAGAAGCCCGCAACCAATACAGAACTACAAGTCCCAGCAGTTCTAAGATGCTTATATAAATCTCTATCTAGTCTCCTGCTAATAAGAACCTGAAGCCACAAGCGCCTCCATGCCTATCTTTGGAGTACTCTGACTCTTTTCTGTGAACACTGGGCTGTTATATTAACACACTATAGGGTTAATGGGACTCTAGTATTTTTTCCCCTAATATTTACCGCCCACTCGTGGATGTGACACTTCTGGCCATGTGTGATTTTATACATGTCCAGGGTTGCCACATGGCTTATTATCACATGCAAAATTTATAGGGTTGATGGGATTTTATTATATTTTGCCCAACTTTTACCACCCATTTGTGGATGTGAGATTTTTGGCTTCATATGGTTTCATACATGTCCAGGGTGGATGTAGGCAACTGGTACATTTACCACCCTATAGGGTCTATGGGGGTTTTAGTATATTTTCCCCAACTTTTACTGCCCACCTATGGACGTGATACTTTTGGCCATGTGTGATTGTATACATGTCCAGGGTTGCCACATGGCTTAATATGTTATCATATGCAACTTTTATAGGGTTGATGGGATTTCATTTTCCCCAACTTTTACCGCCCATTTTCAGATGTAAGATCTTTGGCCACATATGGTTTCTTACAAACCACTTTGACCTACAGGTAAGCCTAGATTAAGGCTTACCTGTAGGTCCAATAAATATCTCCTAAACCTACACGGTTTAGGAGATATTTGCAAAAAGACAGGCACCGCTGTCTACGGCGCATGCACTGTAGACAGCGGCACGCAGGCTCACTGAGCACGCTGCTGCTGACGGCGATATGCCGCTAGTGGCGGCTCCGGCCAGTAACAGCGCCGGAGCCGTGATACCTGCAAAGAAGATGAGGCTCCGTGCACCAGGGACAGCGGTGACATCGCTGGCTCCTGTGTCAGGTAAGTGACACATAATGGGCTAATGCGATGCATAGTAGTCCATTATGCTTTACCTTTGCAGGGAAACAAAGAGGAAGTAAACCCATCAGGGTTTACTTCCTCTTTAACCAAAAGCCTGTACCCCCATACAGAGACCAGGGGGGGGGGGGCTGAGAGGAAGGGTTTACAGAAGCCTGTGCATTATACACTAATGGCAGCTGCAGCGCTTTGCAGTCTCCAGTGAAAAAAATATGATATTTTGCAAAATGGGCAGATTTATTTATTTTTCACAAAAGGTGAATAAAAAGCCTTTAAACTCTAACATTACTGCTATATGTTAAAAGGTTTATTTACTGAAGGTGTAGAGCGTGTTTACTTTGCAAAGTTAATGAGGTGAATCCAAATTAAATTTCCCTTTGCAATGAATACCCAACCTTATGCAAAGGAAATTAAAAAACAAGGATTTTTTGCTTGTCCGTGATTCAATAATTGAAGTTAGTACGCTTTCAATACATTCGCTACGTTCTAAACTGCCTTAAAGGCTGTACGTCTCCTGTGGATCTCCTGCACTCCTGTGACCCGTTTTCAGCAGACAGCGGGCTGAAGCTTCAGTGAGCGAGGAGGGGGCAGAGCAGAGTGCAGCGACTTAGTCACCAGCTCTCTGCTCAGGGAGCCCTGAGAACCAAGCAATGCTATTTGCTCGGTTCTCAATGTTAGAACCGGCTGGGGGACTGATCCTGCATCCACCTAGGTAAGTATGATTCAGGAAAAAGAAAAAAAAATAAATAAAAAGTCCATATGACTTCTCTTTTAGGTAAATCAACCATAATGCCTGTTAGATTTGATTTGTTCTTTGCTAATGTAGTGTTTGACGTCTAAAGTGTTATATTTGAGTTATTCCATATATTTTTTCACTACAGAATTAATGTTCACATTCACTTATTTTTGAGTGCTACACTATTTGTTTTTTATTTTGTATACACTTTGTGTCTAGTAAAGTGTTGGCAGCTCACTCAGTTCTCTGTGCACAATTTTCTTTTATATGTCCTGGTAATGATTAAGCACATTTCTGTTGCGTGAAACGCCTCTACCTTGACCACTGCTGGTGTCATATTGGATATTTTCATATTCCAATAAAGTTTTCTTAGAGCCCATGTGAGGTGTAGCAGTTTCTTATTTTGGCTGTACTATTATATGTGGAGCTCATCAATCAGAAAGCCGAGCCCAAATTAAAGGTGTTAAGATATCTGGCTATATCATGGTACAGGATACAGTATATCCCCAGTCCCATGCTCCCTGTTGAGTCTCCAAGTACCCGTTTGTGTGCATAAAAATTTAATTGATCAGGTGACTGATGTAGGCTGGAAAATTCCCAGTGAACTGGCTGCAATTCGCACTGTGGGTGGCCCTGTACCTGCCCTCCTGCCTGACATTCTTCGACTGAAAAATCAAAGGAAACAAATTAAACGTTTTACTGCCCAACAGCAGCTGCATCCAATCAGATGTTGCCACTGCTGGGGTATTCTGTCAGTCGCCACCGTCAGATCACAATAGGCTCAGTGGGAGATTTGTCCACCTGCCCTGTATAGCGTGGATAGAGGAATCCATTTGATTTTTTATTCCCTTCTGCCTGCAGGTGCAATGAAAAGTATTTGAAGGTGTATGGCCAGCTTTAGATATTGCCTAGCTTTTTATATGCCACATTTTTTATAGAATCTGCTTATTTTACTTTAAAGGCTCATTCTGCCTTTACCTTTCTGACATTGTTTCATGTCAAGCTCATATTTAAGGTTCAACATGAAAAATGATGCCAATTGCCCCCCCCCCCCCCCCCCTTTAACCACTTCAGCCCAGAAGAATTTGCCTCCTTAATGACCAGGCCAATTTTTGCGATATGGCACTGCGTAGCTTTAACTGACAATTGCGTCGTTGTACCCAAACAAAATATATGTCTTTTTTTCCCTTACAAATAGAGATTTATTTGGTGGTATTTGATCACTTCTGCATTGTTTTTTTGTGTGGTATAAACAAAAAAAAGACAATATTTTTTATTTTGCCAATATCCCCCCAAAAAAAATTAAAAAAAAAAAAAAATTCCTTCATCAGTTTAGGCCAATATGTATTCTTCTACATATTTTTGGTAAAAAATACAAATAAACGCAATAAGCGTATATTGATTGGTTTGCACAAAAGTTACAGCATCTACAAAATAGGGGATACATTTATGGCATTTTTATTACTCGATTTTTAGCGGGACTGCGACATTGCGGCAGACAGATTGAACACGTTTGACACCATTGACATTTATGCAGCGGTCAGTGCTAAAAATAGCCACGATTACTATATAAATGTCACTGGCAGGGAAAGGATTAACACTATGGGGGCGATCAAGGGGTTAAGTGTTCCCTAGGGAGGTGTTCCTAACTGTTGGGAGGAGTGTAGTGACTGGGGGAGGAGACAGATCGCCCTTCCTAATCACTAGGAACAGCAGATCTGTCTTTCCCCCTCTGACAGAACGGGGATCTGTTCATTTACATGGACAGATCCCCATTCTGTCTCAGGAGCGATCACAGGTGGCCGGCGGACATTGCGGCCGCCGGCCACGTGCATCGGGTCCTGCGTGCGCGCTCCCTGGTGGCCTTAAAGTGACCGACATACAATGGCGGCGATTCACCCAGGAGAGCCAACCTGTCGCAGTAAAACTGCAGAGGCTGGTCTTTAAGTGGTTAAATTGTCCCCCTCTTACCTAAAGCTTGGATGCTTCTCCCTGCAGGCTTCTGTTGGTTTTTTAGTTCACCAAAGCAGTGCATGGCTCATATGGTTTCGTGAATAGAAGGATTACAAATCACATCTGCCACTGTGGCAGCAGGCCTTGTGGTATTCAATAGAGCCTATAGAACAGCACAGATGTTAATGCTTTTGTAGTTCATTGTTTACTTCCAGCTCCTTAACCAAAAGCCTGTACCCCCATACAGACCAGGGGGGCTGAGAGGAAGGGTTTACACAGGAGCCTGTGCATTACACACTAATGGCAGCTGCAGCGCTTTTTAGTCTCCAGTGCAAAAAAAAAAAAAAAATTTATTATATTTTGCGAAATGGGCAGATTTATTTTTCACAAAAGGTGAATAGTTAGCCTTTGAACTCTAACATTACTGCTATATGTCAAAAAGTTTAATTTACTGAAGGTGTAGAGCGTGTTTACTTTGCAAAGTTAATGAGGTGAATCCAAATTAAAATTCCCTTTGCAATGAATACCCAACCTTATGCAACGGAAATGAAAAAAAAACAAGGATTTTTTGCTTGTCCGTGATTCAATAATAATTGAAGTTAGTACGCTTTCAATACATTCGCTACGTTCTAAACTGCCTTAAAGGCTGTACGTCTCCTGTGGATCACAGGAGTGCAGTTTGCTCACTGAAGCTTCAGCCCGCAGGAAAAAGAAAAAAAAAAAAGTCCATACTTCTCTTTTAGGTAAGTCAACCATAATACTTGTTAGATTTTTGATTTGTTCTTTGCTAATGTAGTGTTTGATGTCTAAAGTGTTATCACATTTACTTTAAAAAAATGCATCTGCGTTTCTCCACAATGTACTTGGCATCTGTTTCTTCATTATGGTGAATCAATAATTCTAGTGACATAAGACAGTAAGATTAGCAGCATTACTAAAAACATGGCGTTTGTGGGGGTTTTTCAAATTTTAGGAGCCTCTAGATTAATTATTTAAAAAAAAAAGATCCAATTCTTATACACAATAATGTATGTATAAAGACAAGTCTCCAGAATGAGTAATCGGATAAATAGTGCCATCTTAAAGAGATCCTGTCCATACCATTTATAGCAACAAAAATTTTCCCATAGGATTATGAATGGATTTAACTTATTTTAAGCACAATATTTACCTGTAAAAAGCTTTGTTGTGTAGACATCCCAAAGCTTTGGGGTTGCTACATTGTACCGACATTTTGGCTGTGAGGTCAGTAGCCCCATCAGACTCAGAGCCCTCACTCAATTGGCTCTTATTCCCCTGCACTCCTCCATGAATAGCTACATAAAAGGTTGTGTAGAGCAGATAGGCAAGTAGAGGAGCTTGGTCAGCATAGGGAGTATTTAGACATTCATGGAAGAGGAGAAGGTTTTGCAGGAAGAGCTTGTAGAGGTCCTAAGATCCCTAATGATGGGCTAAGGTAAAGCCACTGCAGTTCTGCCAGTATCCACAGATTTTTAGACAAGCATTACAGTTTTAAATGCCCCTTTAGCTGCAATGATGTAAAAATTATCTTCTATTCACAGATCTGGAAAGAAGATGTAAGAGTTAATGTTAAGCAAATAAATCTTTATTTATCATTTTCATTTTTCAATCATCACTAGTTTCCGTATGGTCAGTAACAAACGTCTTTCCTTTTCACTGTCTGTAACTAATGCACCATCTCCTTACTGAACACGTCAGTGACACTAGAGTCACCACTGTATCTAAATAATATTCCAGTGGAATATCTTGGTCTCTTTTAAAGCGCTGTACATTGAAAGTTGCTATTCCATTTACCTTCGCCAATGAAGGATATCCGTGACATTTCCCATGACAAAACTCTTGCATTCTAAAGAGTAGCTCCTTTTACTGCAGTTCAGCATTGTTCATATTTTCATATGAAGGATGGCTATAAATATGGGTTGGCAGACCTATGTCTAACCCAATACATTCGCTAGAGCATTCAGGATATTTGAAAGCCATCCTACCAGGACAACTGGCCACAAGTGTGACAGCACTTCTGTAAGTTAACGATTAGGTTATGTCATGGAGAAAAGTGATTCTTTATTAATCATCATAGTTCAGTTCTGGAAACAGAGACAAAGGGGAAACAGGGCTGTTGTCCGAAGCAATCTAATGGGTTTCATACTAAATGACCATTTTTGCACAGGAGAAATGTAATAAGATGCTGAGGGGTAGCTAAGTACAACTGCTTTTCTTTTTATAATTGAGGCCTTTATCAGATGGGGGCTATTACATCTGATTGACATTATATTGAGCAAAAACTTAAAGCTTCGCCAATTAACTATACATATTTTCAGATCTATTTTGTAATTATCTTCTAATAATGGCATACCACTGTTTTTTATTTTATACTGTGCACTACCAGGAATGAAGTCCTCACACCAGTAGTCACACTCACTAGACATATTCATATATATAAAAGCCTAAATATTTTGAAAAGCAGAGGGCAAGACATCCTGTATATGTATAATACAGTATATAGAATAATACACCTTATAAAAATACACTTTGAATTACTTAAATGTGAGCTGTTTCACCATGTCAAAGGATTCACAATTGTAGTGTATTTAGGTTTTGTGCTGCCCTAGGCCTGACTAAACTCATGCACCCCCTTAATTAAAATATAACTCACCCCTTCCTGTCAAGGCCACACCCCTTGCTGTTTAAGGCCTGCCCTGAAATTTTCGAGTGGGGACACTAGTTCTGGGGGCCCAGGGGGGGCAATAGATTCCCTTAATTTGCATAGATTTCCTCTCACTTCTTGTTTGACTATGGGGCAGGAAGTGAAGGGAAATCTCTGCAATGGGACAGGGATGGTAAAAAATAAACTGACAGGGGTTATAACCCTCCCTTACTCTTTTCAAAATGAAAAAAAAGAAAAAAGTGCTTCCTAAAGTTCTAATTTAAGCACAAATTTCTGATAATTTATAGAGAGGACTAATGCCCCGTACACCTGGTCGGATTTTCCGATGGAAAATGTTCGATGGGAGCTTTTTGTCGGAAATTCCGATCGTGTGTAGGCTCCATCGGACATTTTCCATCGGATTTTCCGTCACACAAAATTTGAGATCTGGATCTCAAATTTTCCGACAACAAAATCGGGTGTACACAATTCCGATGCACAAAGTTCCACACATGCTCAGAATCAAGCAGAAGAGCCGCATTGGCTATTGAACTTCGTCGTACGTGTTGTACGTCACCGCGTTCTTGACATTTGCAATTTCTGACCAACTTTGTGTGACTGTGTGTATGCAAAAAAACGGAAAATCAGAAAAATCCATGGATTTTGTTGTCGGAATGTCCGATCGTGTATACGGGGCATAAGAAGTTATAACCATGCCAATGGTGCAGCAGAAAACAGAGCACAGTGAGGAAGGTTTGTGGTCCAGGATGAGAGGACAGTCAAAATTAGAAGTGCCCCCCCCCCCCCCCACAAACACAGTTACGGAATGCCAGCCGCCCGCATACCGGAAGCAGTGAGGCCGCTTTATGGGGGCGCTAGACTAATTTGCCTCTCAGCCCAGTCCGCTCCATAAGACTGGTGCTACACTAATGCCACGTACACACGACTGGATTTTCTAACAACAAATGTTTGATGGGAGCTTGTTGTCGGAAATTCCGACCAAGTGTAGGCTCCATCGGATATTTTTTGTCGGAATTTCTAACAACAAAAATTTGGGAGCTGGATCTCAAATTTTCCGACAACAAAATACGTTGTCGGAAATTACGAGCGTGTGTACACAATTCCAACACACAAAATTCCATGCATACTCTGAATCAAGTACGAGATGGAAGCGCACGGTCTGGTAAAACTAGCGTTCGTAATGGACATAGCACATTCGTCATGCTGCAGATTTTGAAATCTTCCAATCCAGCGCATTCTCGTCTTCTTTATAATGCTAGAATTATGAAGCTGTTTTGCAGCGGATATTCACACATAGTTCTGACAAACTGATTTCTTTATTTCTTGTAATCTCATGAACAATTTTTTTTTGTAATCTCTTTGTTTTTTTAAACCAAGATCTCCTGTTTATTTTTTTTCTAGTGATCTCCGTAATATTTATTTTTTGTTTTGTGTGTCAAGTTACTACAACACCATTATTATCTTGTATTTTTTAACCTCAAGGAGATTGGTTGGTGTCCCTTGTTAATTTTACGTCTTTTTGAAATGTACCTGCCTACTCACATACAAACTGTCCTTTTTTAGTTTTAACACATAGCCAATGATTTTAGACAAAAAATAGACATTTATTAGGAGTCATAACAAAATAAGGAGGAAGGCAACGCTGAATAAACTGGTGAAGTTTGCGAAGCCTTTGTACCCCAGGGCACACATCAACTATTTTACAGGCAAAACTGGGAGCCTGAGGAGTCCATTTAATAGGGAGCACAATCCGGCCCAGGACCCTGAGAGCTCAGGAACAGCAGCAGATGACATATGTCCCCAGCCTGTGGGCTTACAACAGCCTGCGTCTTTTGCCAGACCAGACTAAACCCAGGCCATTACTCTCTTGTCTTCCTTACACACTTGCTTCCAGGCTGTGGCTCTGGTGTTGGAGTTGTGGCAGGAGGTAGAGGAGGTGGATGGTCCAACTCCCATAGGTGGGTTTTGCTTGTGAGTTCACCCCTCAACCCCTTATTTAGGGCCATATATATCACTTCCTCACAAAAGAGGCGTTAGGCCTTAGGCATAGGCCTTAAGAAGACTGGGGGGGGTTCTGAGGGCCGCAGAAGCCTGCCGAATTAAAGTGCTTACTCCTCCACGCTCCTCCCCTTCCTGGGCCTTTTTTGTTGAAGGCGGAGGGGAGGGACCTGGGATTCGGGCTGGCGCTTACCCCTGCCATCTCCTGGCTACCACTTCCCCTGCCACCTCCTGGCTAAGGATATCCTGTGTATGGAAAAGGGGACATAGTTTTAGTTTATTGATCATCAATCACACACAATTTTGAGAAATATGTTGAACAATGCTATACCCGACTCAAGCTGGGTTCCTCCACATCTTCTTCCTGAGTGGAAGGCCCAGGAAGGCTTACCTGTAGCAAAAGGTGGATTGTAAGGGTTTACAACCACTTTAAGTGGCGATTGTATTGTGCACACGTGGAATCATTCTTTTTCTAGAGTGTATGTGTCGTATAGTTTTTTCTTTAATGTATGTTGGTTAACCAAACCTTTTTTGGTTAAGCAACAAATGCAGTGACTGCATTTAAATAAAAATTTGCATGCATGACAATATGGCAGGGAATAAAAACAAACCATCATAATATCTACACTCATGTTATGATGGGAGAATTTATAATTATCCAGTATGTGCAGTTTTATCAACTCCAGACAGTTCTATTAAATGTACAGTGTGCCAATTACATTCAGTGCAGACATTTTCCTGCTCCGAGACAATTTAACCACTTCAATACTGGCGTATAGTCAAATGACATCCACAGGAGGGCTCTACCATCCCATTCTCGCCGCTACTGCGGGCCCCCTGGGACACAGCCCCTCCCGATCAGGTTAAAGAGCCAATGAAATTGACTCCTTACCACATGACCAGCTGTGTCCAACCACAGCCAGTCACAAATGTAAACACATCGCGGGTAACGGCTGTTACTGGGTTCTCCTCCTCACACACCGATCCAGTGTGAGGAGATTGCGGTTAACAGTGAGTTACACATTACTGTGAATGTACTGTGCCCAGATTGCCCCCCTGAATAAAGAGGACCCGTCATTCCATCTGAGTACCTGTCATCCATCCATCCCATCTGAGTACCTGTCATCCATCCATCCCATCTGAGTGCCTGTCATCCATCCATCCCATCTGAGTGCCTGTCATCCATCCCATCAGAGTAGCCGTCATCCCATCAGGAGTACCTGTCCGTGAGCCCATCAGAATATCTTTCTGTGCAGCCAATTACTACCTACGTCCAGCCCATCAGTGTCACCCGCCATACAGCCACTATGTCCAGAAAAGTATACACTCCAGAAGAGGCATATCAAATACTGAGTCTGACCAACAAGAGCAGCGGGGAGCTTTCACCACCCAGTTACAGTTCTGATTCCGATTCTGTTTCGGAATATGAGCCAATTGAAGCCCCTACATCAGCATCCGAATCAGAGGAGGAAGTAGTTTGTCCAAAAAAAAAAAAAGACTGTCTGAAGACCAGGCAGCTACCAGCAGCGCCAGACACCCCAATGGCCAAATGGCAAATGCCATCGGGCCTAGACCTCAGGAGGAGAGGCCCAGTACAAGAGCTGCTAGACCCCAGGAGGAAAGGCCCAGTACAAGCGCTGGAATTTCATGCTAAAGAATTAGGGCCCAAACCCAGATTCCAGATACCTTGGCAAACCCATTGTGGCTGCCTTCTAGCACAGGGTTAGCCACAATCCCCCCTTTCACAGCACAGCCAGGTGTGCAGGTCAACATCAAAGGTTTCTCTGAAATCTATTTTTTTTATAAATTTTTCCCTGATGAATTAGTTAAAGGCATCATGGACCAAAGCAATCTTCTTGCACGTCAATTCATAGAAAACAACCCCAGCTCAAGCTATGCCCATCCTTTTGAATGGAGACCCCTAACAGTCCAGGAGCTTAAATTGTTTTTACATGGGGCTTACAAAAAAAAACCGAAATGCATGCATGCATATTGGTCTACCAACCCCATCCACCACATGCCAGTCTGTCATGTCCAGGTCCCGCTACTACATTATAAGAATGTAATGTAATGATCTGTATCACCTGTTGCTATATTGGATAGGTTTATATAAGGAGAATAATGCTGACTTATCTTTGTAATGAATAAGCGCACCTGTTAGTGTGTGAAATGCGTCTACCATTTGAACTGTTTGTAACACTTGGGATGTTCGTTTATTAAACAAGAATTTTGATGGATCTTGGAGTACAGCCATTTCTTCAGTGTTGCCTGTACTAACTATGGACAGTATTCCTGCCTGCTGCATGTACGATCCTTTCACTGCTGCTGACCACATCCCTGCCTGCTACCTGGACCAATGCTTTGGCTGTGCTGACAACATCTCTACCTGTACTGACTATGGACATTATTCCTGCCTGCTGCCTGTTTTGCTGTTGCTGTCCACATTCCTGCCTGTTGCCTGGACCGATGCTCTCCTCTGTGGACCACTGCACTGCTAAAACCGCAGGTAATCTTTTCTTTACCCTTTGCTCAGCAGAATGTATTTTGGTTTGTAATTGGTATGTACAGTACATGCTATGTGTTAGAAATATAAAGGGCCTTCAACAATGTGATAGGTTGGCAGGAATTTTTGTGTATAATTTATGCCCCTAGAATGCCTGAACACATGTGGTATCACTATACTCAGGAGGAGTAGCAGAATGTATTTTGGGGTGCCATTGCAAGTATGCATGTGCTGTGTGAGAGAAATAACTTTGTTATTATGACAATTTTGTGTAAAAAAAAAAAAAAAAAATTCTTAATTTTCCCAAGAATTGCGGGAAAAAATTACGTTCAAAGTTCAAAAAAACTCACCACGCCTCTTACTAAATACATTGGAATGTCTACTTCACAAAAAGGGGTAAAAAAGGGGTAATTGGGGGGTATTTGAACTTTCCTGGCTTGTTAGGGTCTCAAGAAATGATAGGCCTTCAGTACATCAGGTGTGATCAGTTTTTAATGATTTGCACCATAGCTTGTAGACTCTATAACTTTGTTTTGCTTGCGTCTATCTAGCAAGGTTACTCTGTGGTATAACAAGGAAGCTGAGACTTCTGCAGTGTGTAGATGTGCTTTTACTACACAAAGATGCTGTACATACAAAACTATTACAATCTTAGGAATACAATACAAGACTGACAGATATCATTAACAAGCAAAATACCTAGAAAAAGAACAGCCTATGGTCTATAACTACAAATATATTACTTTTCTGTTACTGTATGTTTGTGATCTCCATTGGCAACGATTCTTCTGGAGGATCAGGCTCTGCTTCTTCTATGTATCCTGTGACGGATCCTGTATTCAAGGTGTCCGCCTTCAATGCTTCCTAAGTCCTGGAACATGAGTCCAATGGATCTGGTTATAGGAACCCCCAAGAATTAGACGGCACTAGTTCTTGGGGTAAATCAGGAATGCTTTATTTGACATTTCACACACATATATAGCCAGATGATTAAAAGCTAACCTAATTAGCATGAGCTAATTATCTTAATCATTGCCCAGACTAGTTGACTGCCTGAAAAGGCTTTTCAGGGTCAGACTTTAAGGCTCCTAGTTAATTGGAATGACTATTCAACATTCATTAACATAAACAGTAACACAGGGCTAATTAGCACAACAACATTGTGTGGAATACACCTTACAAGCCAGACCAGCCTCATTAACACAATAGACAGGTGGCTTGAGTTCATGACATTAGAATGTGACAGCTTGTGTTCCATTCAGTCTATTTCTAATGCCAAATGCATATACAGAGAGTGTATTTTGGGGGGCCCGTAATCAGCTGGCAGGAGGCTAGCATGTAGTCCTCTCAAAAAGCCTGTGTCCCGGCTAGGTCTGTCACATATCCTAATATGTGTTCTGATGTTACAGCATGATGATGATGTGTCTAGCTTATGCCTGAATCCCCCTTTTAGGTGTCAGGCTGTTTACCATAGTTACCAAACAACAGAAAACATACCCGTTTACTGTAGCTGTAGAAACAATGGACTGTTGAAAATCGTCAATTGAATACAACAATGGTATCTATGTGAACCATTGTCTACTCAAGCCAAGACAGTAATTCTTTCAGTTTGAGAGCTAGTAATGTCTTATGCAGGCCATACACGATGCAAATTTTGAACGACCCGTCGAGCGATAAACGAAAACGGCACGCACAACAGCATGCGAGTGTACCATCAATTACGTATGAAAATCATACGTCAAAACACTATGTTTTCTTGCCAATAGAGGAAGTGATGTAATATTTTGTAACCTTTTAACCACACCCCCTACTGTACAAAATCGGGTCGCTCCAAGTACGAAATGAACAGTCGTTCTTTGGAGCGCACATTCATACGTACTGAGAAAATGCCTTTCAAGAGGTACAATAGAAAGCAAAAAATGGCAGCCATGGTAATTGGAATAATAGCCTTGGAGGAAGAGAAGAAAAAAAAAAGAAAAAACAGAAGGAAGAGCAGAGTGTGGACAAAAAACTGGCTCCTACAGCGTGAGAAATTCTCACATGTAAATCTATTGACAAACTTGAGGGAAAATAATCCTGAGGATTATCGAAATTATTCATGGATGACACAGGAGTCATTTGAGATTCTGTTATCGCATGTGCGGCCACATATCACCAAACAAGACTCCTGTATGAGAAAGGCTATCAGTGCAGAGGACAGGCTCATGGCAACCCTCCGTTTCCTGGCTACAGGCAGGTCTTTTGAAGACATGAAGTTTACAACCGGAATTTCTGCCCAATCATTAGGTTGGATTATAGACGTGTGAGGTCATAGTAAAGGTGTTCCAACCACAGTATTTAAAGGTAAGAAAACATGGTGAACTGTCTGATTTCTGTTACATGACTACACATGAAATATGTAAAATTCAGCAATGTGTCTAAAATGGGCAACAATTTTACATGAAGTATGCCAGTCCAAAAAAGAGACGTTTTGAAACAGAATCTATTTTTTATTTAACAATAGTATTATTTAACAATGACTATTTTAATGTCAACAAGAACAAGAACAGTAAAGAAAATGTATTGTTATAGTCACAAATTAGTATAGTGTGGATCACGAAACCAAGGACTTTGATGTTGTTACTGGTACATTGCCCAGCTTGTGGTTCCTTGTTGTTGGGACATCTGCCAGCTTGGGACAGATGGTACAGGTGTGTGGGATGTACATCCCCGATACCCTATAAGTTCAGTGTTTGCTGTTAGATGTCCCTTTAGTCCAATGCCAATCATTTTATGTAGCAGAGGTTCAAACAAGTCACGCTGTTGCATAGACATCCTGCTTAGCTTGTGTGCAACAAGGTAACCCACAACATCACACTCATCGTCCTTTTGTTCCATAATGGATGATGCATTCTTCAGTAAAGTATCATAATCTACTTTTTTCCTTTTTTTTTCCCCTCTGAGCCCTCAGTCCTGATGGCCCTGGCTGCTGTGGTACTGGGCTTTTAGAGTATCCTATAGAAAATAATTAAAACAGTAATTAATCAATTAATCAATTACCATCAATGCTAAATATTCCAATGTCTTTTTTACCAACAGTTTCCCACAAATTCCCAGAAATGGAAAGACCTTGCTAAAGAATTCCAGGATATGTGGAATTTCCCGAATTGTGGGGGTGCAATTGATGGGAAACATGTAAGGATCACCCCACCAGCCAATTCAGGATCCTACTTTTACAATTACAAAGGGTTCTTTAGCATAATATTAATGGCGATCGTCAATGCAAAATATGAATTCATATACCTGGACATAGGGAAAAATGGTAGAAACTCAGATGGAGGAGTAATACAGCGGAGTGCATTCCTGAACGGACTGAAAGGAGGTGTTTTGCATCTTCCATCTTCAAGTGAAACTGTGGAAGGACTAAATTTTGTGTTTATTGGGGATGACGGATTTGCTTTGCATGAACATCTTTTGAAACCTTATCCCTTACGTAATTTAACAGCTCAACAGAAGATATTCAATTATCGCCTGTCTAGGGCAAGACGGGTGGTTGAAAATGCGTTTGGCATTATGGCCAGCAGATTCAGAATCTTTCACACCGCTATGAATGTAGCAGTGGAAAAAGTGGACATTATTGTGGTGTGCTGCTGTATGCTACACAATTATTTACGACGCACAACAGTGTCATACATGCCAACATCTGCAGTTGATATGGAAGACATTACCAGTGGGACAATTGTGCCAGGTGACTGGCGAAATGACAGTACTGGTTTTCAAAATTTAGCTCCTGCAACGCCTAGATTACCAACTGCCGATGCACGTCAGAATCGACAAAATTATACTGATTATTTTGTAGGCAGGGGGGGCAGTTGCATGGCAGGAGTCTATATAGCTATATATAATATGGATTGGGGACAGTGGAAGACAGTGGAAGAAGGAAACAGAGAAGACAAGATTAAATGGCCATTGTAAACAATGCAGTGGATTAACCTATGTTTCACAATGAGTGCAACAAGAATGCTTTACTGGATATAGATGACATGCTGATTTTAATATTGTGGTTTTGGTTAGACTTTAAGTTTAAAAATAATAATGCAAAAAAGTATAGTAGTGCACAACATATTCACTACTCTATTGGCAGTGGTTTAAATAAAGAATATAATATATGATACAACATAAAATTTACCTGTGTCTGTGTTTGGGGCATATCCTCTGTGTCAGATAATACACTGGAGTCTGATGGCCCACTTGCTTGAAGAGTACAATGGGACTCTCTGGGGTCACCTGAATCAGCTAAGAACACCAGGTCTTTGTAGTACCACAAACGTGGCACATACATGCCATCAGCTCCTGCACCAGATTTTTTGGAGGCTTGTATCTTCTTGTACTCCTTAAAAACCGTGCGCAAGTTGGCAGTCTTGTTCTTCACATAGTGTTCTGTGGGTTCCACACAAACTGCCATACATAATTCTTTTAGTTCTTTTACAGCTTCATCGCGCTTATAGCGATTTGAAAAATCTCTTGAACTCACATCCCATAAGCAGGATAATTCTCGGTATTTGTCAATAAATTGTGGTAGGAAATCGGGAGATGTGAATTTAAAAAGCATTGTCCTTTAAATAAAAGAAAACATAAAATAAATATATATATCTATATTACATGTTTAAAGTATTATAATACATGTGTAGAATTGGACAAATTGCCATCTAGAACATCCAGGCCTGTATTAACATGATAGCTACAATAATACAATAAAAGGTACTTTCATCAATCACACACACATCCACGGGCAGTCCCCAGCTCAAACTTACCTCAGGTATCTATTTGTATTATTGTCTATCGAACGAATATTACTCGAATATTCCCTCTTACGTGACGTCACGAACCCGCCGACGTTCGTATAATCACATGCGATGTATCATGTACAGGCCACGCCTCTTCTTTAATACAGTGAACAGTTGCAGACATCATGGCAGAGCACATGCCAGATTCTGAAGGTGCAGGGCCACAGATGCAAAGAGAGGAGATTGTGGCGGTGGAGGGAAGTCAGCCAATAAGTCCAGTCACCAAAAGGAGAAGGAAGAAAAGCCACCAACATGACATTCGAGGAGATGGTAGCAGGGCCGATCCTAGGGTCACAGACTCCTGCGTGCGGAAATATTTCTGGCGCCCCCACATGGGCGTGGTCCTCTTACTAACTCCCCCACTTTACAAATTCTATGGCTACGACTCAAACACAGAGATGCTCCCCTAAGAAGTCTTCATTACCCTGGGATCCTCCCATGATCTTTTAACAATAAAGAAAATTAGTACACTAATGGGACCTGGAGGGGGGTCTCTCTAATGCACACAGAGAGGACTTCTGTTAGAGAGTCTGTTAGAAAGAGCCCCCAGACATACTGCAGACATACTACAAGAGATGGTCAGAGACTGCAGGCATAGTACAGGAGAAGGTCAGAGACTGCAGACATAGTACAGGAGAAGGTCAGAGACTGCAGACATAGTACAGGAGATGGTCAGAGACTGCAGACATAGTACAGGAGAAGGTCAGAGACTGCAGACATTGTACAGGAGAAGGTCAGAGACTGCAGACATAGTACAGGAGAAGGTCAGAGACTGCGGACATAGTACGGGAGATGGTCAGAGACTGCAGACACACTACAGGAGATGGTTAAGAGACTGCAGTTCCTAAGGATGGAAGTAGATAATGGCCGACCAGACCTGGCGATACAGCAACATCAGTTCTTCTGATCAGGAGTCAGCCAACTCTGGGTTGCCCGTGGCAACTCCGCTGGGTAGTACTCAGATCTCTATTCTGGCAATAACTCCCTTCCTTTCTTTACCAGGGAGGGCGCCAGGCTATGCGGCTTTCCCTCTGGTGGCACAGGGCAGCGGGGTTCTCTTTCTGATGACATCCCCTCAGCACTTCCTCTCCCTGGAATCCTGGGTGCACTTCCCCAAAAGCTTTCCCAGGCTCCTGGCGCTCTCTCTCCCCCCTCTTATTCAGCTGAGCATGCTGTGTGGGTTGCAGTTTCCGGGTCACAATGGGACCACCAGTCCTCAGGACTACATGTCCCACAATCCTCTTCTCTGATCCCTTTTTATTGTATTTCTTTCCTGACTAATATGAAGGAGGGAGAAGAAACATAGCGGGCAATAGGGATGAGCCGAACACCCCCCTGTTCGGTTCGCACCGGAACCTGCGAACAGACCTAAAGTTCGTGTGAATTTTAGAACCCTATTAAAGTCTATGGGACTCGAACGTTCAAAATCAAAAGTGCTAATTTTAAAGGCTTATATGCAAGTTATTGTCATAAAAAGTGTTTGGGGACCTGGGTCCTGCCCCAGGGGACATGTATCAATGCAAAAAAAACGTAAAAACTGCTGTTTTTTCAGAAGCAGTGATTTTAATAATCCTTAAAGTGAAACAATAAAAGTGTAATATTCCTTTAAATTTCGTACCTGGGGGGTGTGTATAGTATGCCTGTAAAGGGGCGCATGTTTCCCGTGCTTAGAACTGTCCCTGCACAAAGTGTCATTTCTGCAGGAAAAAAAGTCTTTTAAAAGCATCCTGTCTCCATGGAGACACTGCGGGAATCCCAGGTCTTAGCTGAGGAGGACCGGGCCACCCGTCACCTGACCCCGCCCCCTCTGACGCAAGGGGGAAGCCGGGCTTCCCCAGTGACGTACGGGTGACCCCGCCCCCCTCTGATGTAACGGAAACCTGCGTTACATCAGAGGGGGCGGGGATTCCTGCAGTGTCTCTATGGAGACAGGATGCGCTGCGCTGGACGTCATCGGAAGAGATCACCCATCGCTGGACCCCGGAGATAAGATCACCCATCGCTGTATAGCAAAAGTGGATTACCACCGCTGGAATCTTTTTTTTTTTTTTTTTTTAATAAAGGACTTTTCCCAATGGTGTCAGTGTGTTTTTTTTTTTAATTTTTACACTTTCTTTGTGAAATGGTAGGGGTACTTTTGTACCCCCTTACCATTTCAAAGGGGGGGGGGCTGGATCTGGGGGTGCCCTTGTTAAAAGGGGCTTCCAGATTCTGATAAGCCCCCCGCCCGCAGACCCCCACAACCACTGGCCAGGGTTGTGGTAATGAGGCCCTTGTCCCCATCAACATGGGGACAAGGTGCTTTGGGGGGATCCCAAAGCACCCTCCCAATGTTGAGGGTATGTGGCCTGGTACGGTTCAGGAGGGGGGGTGCTCTCTCGTCCCCCCCTCTTGTCCTGAGGCCTGCCAGGTTGCGTGCTCGGATAAAGGCCCTGGTATGGATTTTTGGGTGGAACTCCACGCCATTTTTTTGGGCGTGGAGTTCCCCTTAAAATCCATACCAGAACAGAAGGGTCTGGTATGGATATTTGGGGGGGAACCCCACGTCATTTTTTTTTAAATTTGACCCGGGGTTCCCCTTAATATCCATACCAGACATGAAGGGCCTGGTAATTGAATTTGGGGGGAACCCCACGCATATTTATTTTATTTTTTTTATCAATGACTGTTCTCTGTATTACGGGGAGCCGACAATTCATTATAGCCGCGAGTGCTTTTAAGTGACTTTTTTTCCTGCAAAAATGACACTTTGTGCAGGGACAGTTCTAAGCACGGGAAACATGCGCCCCTTTACAGGCATACTATACACACCCCCCAGGTACAAAATTTAAAGGAATATTACACTTTTATTGTTTCACTTTAAGCATTATTAAAATCACTGCTCCCGAAAAAACTGCAATTTTTAAAACTTTTTTTTGCATTGATACATGTCCCTTGGGGCAGGACCCAGATCCCCAAACACTTTTTATGACAATAACTTGCATATAAGCCTTTAAAATTAGCACTTTAGATTTCTCCCATACTTTTACAGGGTGTTTGCGGCTTTTCGAATTTGCCGCGAACACCCCAAATTGTTTGCTGTTCGGTGAACAGGCAATGTTCGAGTCGACTTGAAGCTCATCCCTAGCGGGCAGCTGACCTGGCAAGCGGCGCTCACTAGTACAGCAGTGCGAGGAGGAAAGGGAGGGTGGGGTCTAAGAGCCCTCAGCTGCTCTCTCTCCACTCAGACATGGGCGCTCCAATCTCTGGCTGCTTCACTGTCCTCCTCTGACATGAGGAGAGAGGGGGATGGGCAGTAAACACATAGAGCCCTCTTCCCATTGATAACGGGGATGGCGGTGGCACAGTCTCTTCTCCCCTGATCCGCTCCTGCATACCTCCCAACTTTTAAAGTTGAGAATGAGGGACATTCTGGGGAGCGTGACCTGCGGCACGTGCAGCTTATTTTAAAGTGCCCATCAGAGCCCCCCCCCACAGCAGGTGTCCCCCATCAGAGCCCCCCCCCCACAGCAGGTGTCCCCCATCAGAGCCCCCCCCCCACAGCAGGTGTCCCCCATCAGAGCCCCCCCACAGCAGGTGTCCCCACCACAGCAGGTGTCCCCCATCAGAGCCCACCCCACAGTAGGTGTCCCCATCAGAGCCACCCCACAGCAGGTGTCCCCCATCAGAGCCACCCCACAGCAGGTGTCCCCATCAGAGCCACCCCACAGCAGGTGTCCCCATAGATCAGTACCTGTCAAATAGATCCCTGTAGCTTGGGCGCGCTGGGAGCAGAAGCACCGTGCATGTTGCAGAGGGGCGTGGCATCTCTGGTTACTAGGAGGGCGGCACTCAAACAGCATTTCTGGGAGTGCACTGGATGATTGGCAGCAGCTCCGGCCAACCCAGAAGAGAAGAGCCGACACATGCAGAGGGGGCGGGGCAGACAGGAGACTGCTCCACGCGCACCGGATTTGTGGAGTCTAGTACCAAAACCTGTTCCGGTACTAGGCTCCACAGAGGTACTCAGCACGGATTCCGGGGACAGTGGGGTTGGTATGCGCTCTTGTCAGTTGCCGGCAGGATGGGGAACCGCAGCACCCGCTACATGCGCTCCACCTCTGCCTCTGGACACAGACGAGGAGGAGGGAGGGGAGCAGCACTCTGGAGCTTCGGCGCCCCCATCTCTGCAGCGCCTGGGTGCGGAGCACCCCGCGCACCCTGCCTAGGATCGGCCCTGGATGGTAGACATGGTGACTATACTGCAGAAGAAGGATTATGATTGTCGTGAGCATGCATACAGCAACATGAACATACTCAAAGATGCAATATTAGAGAAGGTGCAACGTGTTTTACGCAAACGCCATGGCATTGAACGCACAAAAGACGAGTTAAGAAAGCGATAGTCTGACCTGAAATTAAGAGAAAACAATCAGCTTAGAAAGATCAACAAAATAATCCACAAAAGTACTAAATTTTACGTGTCCATGTATATAGTATGTACTTGTATGCTTATTACATCATTTATGAGTGTTATGTTCTGTGTAATCTGTATGTGCACTTTTGCTTTCACCCATTTTGCTTGGTAATTGCAGTAGGTTGCTTGACTTTACAAATATACAAAGGTTTCATGTTTGGAAATGTAAAAATGGTATTGCAATGCTTTACCTGCACCTAAAAGTCATATATATATATATATTTATATATTTTGCATTTAATAGGAAGCCTTAAAAAGAAACATGGAGAGGTGGAAATAGCACATCCGGATTTCAAGCAGACAAGTGCTCAGTCTGACATGGCAACAGACACAACTGTAATCGTACTGACGCCTGTTGAAGATGAGAGCAGCCATGTGTCCACTTGGTACACACATATATATATATATATATATATATATATATATATATATATATATATATATATATATATATATATATATATATATATTTATATATTTTATTAATCAGCTTTATTTTTGAAGTTTATTTTTATTATTTTTATTTAATAATTTCGCTTTTTTTTTATAGCTGTTCAATCATCTGCTTCAAGCAGCTCAATGTTTGACAGTAGTACATCAGCAAACCGAATTATTGCAGATTTGAATTCATTAAATGCTGACATTGAGGATGTTCGCACTACCCTGAATTCTTTTCCACGCAGAATTTCAGAGATCCTTGAGCAATTATCTACATTTTGAATTGTTTAGAAGTTTATATTGTTTTTCATGCATACCCACTTTGTGCCACTCACTGCATGTCGCACTCACTGCCAGGCTTGGTAAGTGCACTCGACAAGCCTTTTCAATAAATATTCAATTTTATTTCCGCTCAGTTTAAAGTGACGTTCATAATACTTATATATTTCACAGGAACCTGTCGCATCTGCTCCTGATGAGTGGAGAAGCATCCACGAAACGCGTCGAGCTATATTTGATGCCACAGTGACACCCACTACACCCAAATATTTTTTACTAATCAAATCATTTTTTATATAGCATAAATACATCTACACAATGAGACCATGAGCATAGGTACCGGGTATGCCGTTGTTTGGCACTTATGGGCTGTATTACTGTTCTATTTACCATCAATTGCTCACTCTGTATTTATTTTATATCTTGTGTATACTTATACCATGCATGACTATGTCTATGTCTTGTGTTTATCACTTGCATAACTACTATATTACTTTTTAAATACTCCATGTACATATGTTTAATAAAATAATGTTTACCCTAATCTCAGCATTTTCATCTGCTTCATTTAAAGTCCAACCCTCCTTTTTTATAGTATTCAATTCAGGGATGGAGGCGCCTCATCGGGCCTCAATTAAAGTCCCAAATCTCTCCACCTTTTCTTGTTCATGCATACCCTGGTTCGTTTTTGCACATTAACATGCACCTTTTGTTATACAAACCCATAGTTTTCTTGTCCATCTGTACCGTCTAGTGCAAAGCAGACATTTTAGGCCCTTGTCCAACTGCACTTATATTTTTTCACCTGCAATCATGTTGTCCATCTGTACAGTCTAGCACTCAGCTCTACTGGTTGTACAAATGGACACTTCTCTGGAATGGACTTGAAAACAACCTAGCTCAATGGATCCTTATGGTACAGATGTTTCAACATTGCACAGCAGTTGTAGGCAATGTTTTGGCTATATGTACAGTTTAGCACAATGAATACTTATTGTGTATATGAACAGTTTTTGGTGTTTCTTGTATATGTGTACAGAGTAGTAGTATCTTTATTGTAATAATGTCTTTGCAAGAATGCGGTTGTACTCCTGCTATGTTTTGGTCCACCTGTACAGTCTTGTATATTGTATTCCTATTGTACATATTAATACTTTATATGCTTGTCCACCTGTAGACACTAGCACACTGCATCCCTACTGTGACAATGTTCACCTTTTCATAATTGCACTACTACTGTACAAATCGCATAGTGGTTTTATATAGAGGTTATATTTTTGTATTTAAAAGTTTATGTTTTCAAGAAAATACATGTTCATACATACAGGTACAAGCATGAAACCATTCCTGTTTTGGGTTTGGCACAATAAATCTGTGCTTGTTTGAATTTGGTGTGGCGTGTCTTTATTTTAATCATTACGTGCATGATGTCACCTCTATTCACCACACTTGATGTTATACATGATTTGAAATGTCCATTACACATGTACAGAAACTTTGGAGATTATTCCACTTAGCTCGCAGACATGTCAGCACCTCCTAGATGAAGCTATTTTTTTTTTAGCAAATGTGGTGTATAGCAAATGCAATAGGTCATTATTGCCTGCTTTCTTTATATTTTTTTCCTGCCATGTCAATGAATATGGACCTTTATGCATGCACAGACATTTGTGTTTATTTCACTTTTCTTGCAGACTTGTTGGCACCTCATCAGACTTTGCTGTGGCCTATTGTTTTTCCTGTATTTTAAGATAATTTATAGTTGTATTCGAACATTCGTTCGTGTTTTTTCTATATGTTTTCCTTCCGGTTCGAACTTTCCGGGATCATGCGCACTTCACTTTCTTAGGTCAAATCGTCCAACTCTGCCATTAACGATACGAAATTTGGACGATTTTTTATCAACAAACCCAACATGTTGGATCTGTCAATTTGGGCTGTCGTACGAAAATGGCGTGTCGCACATACCACACTGACGATACGAAAAACTGTAGATTTTACTTTCGATTTGGATTTTCGTTCGAAATTCGCATCGTGTATGGCCGGCATTACTTGTTTACTGTAGCTATAGAGACAATAGCCTGTTGAAAACTGTCAATTGATTACAACAATGGTATCTAACCCCATTGTATGAAAATAGCATTTGTTTGAGAAATCTACTCAAGCCAAAAAACTGACAGTATTCTGACCAACTCACTATTGTAATATTGTCCCATGTATCCTATGTCTGATTAATAAATAAATAAATCATATTTTTACACATTCCGCCCTAGATTTTTTTTCTTTTAGACTCCATACAGAAAATCACTTCATTACTAATAAAACTCATTCTAAACATAAATTTTCCTTGAATGCAACACCTCCCAGGTGTTTCAGTCTTTAACTAAGTTCATTAGAAAGTCCATTCTAAAGTTCTTTAGAAACAAGTCCAGGCTTGTAATTAGGGATGAGCCGAACACCCCCCTGTTCGGTTCGCACCAGAACCTGCGAACAGACCTAAAATTCGTGTGAACTTTAGAACCATATTAAAGTCTATGGGACTTGAACGTTCAAAATCAAAAGTGCTAATTTTAAAGGCTTATATGCAAGTTATTGTCCTAAAAAGTGTTTGAGGACCTGGGTCCTGCCCCAGGGGACATGTATCAATGCAAAAAAAAGTTTTAAAAAAGCATTTTTTTCGGGAGCAGTGATTTTAATAATGCTTAAAGTGAAACAATAAAAGTATAATATTCCTTTAAATTTAGGACCTGGGGGGTGTGTATAGTATGCCTGTAAAGGGGCGCATTTTTCCCGTGCTTAGAACTGTCCCTGCACAAAGTGTAATTT
The DNA here is from genome assembly GCA_028564925.1 of Lithobates sylvaticus. Lineage (NCBI taxonomy): Eukaryota > Metazoa > Chordata > Amphibia > Anura > Ranidae > Lithobates > Lithobates sylvaticus. The sequence goes on from CM053026.1 coordinate 402,202,724, forward strand.
CTGCATGGAAAAAAAAGTCATTTAACCACTTAAGCCCCGGACCAATTTGCAGCCAAAGGACCAGGCCCCTTTTTGCGATTCGGCACTGCGTCGCTTTAACTGACAATTGCACGGTCGTGCGATGTGGCTCCCAAACAAAATTGGCGTCCTTTTTTTCCCACAAATAGCGCTTTCTTTTGGTGGTATTTGATCCCCTCTGCAGTTTTTTTATTTTTTGCGCTATAAACAAAAATAGAGCGACAATTTTGAAAAAAATTCAATATTTTTTACTTTTTGCTAAAATTTACCCAAAAATATATAAACAAACATTTTTTTCCTCAGTTTAGGCCGATACGTATTCTTCTACATATTTTTGGTAAAAAAAAAATTGCGATTATTGATTGGTTTGCGCAAAAGTTATAGCGTTCACAAAATAGGGGATAGTTTTATAGCATTTTTATTAATATTTTTTTTTTACTAGTAATGGCGGCGACCAGCATTTTTGACACATTTTTGGGACCATTGTCATTTATACAACAATCAGTGCTATTTAAATGCACTGATTCCAGTGTAAATGACACTGGCAGTGAAGGAGTTAAACACTAGGGGCGGGGAGGGGCTAAGTGTGACGTGTGTGTGTTTTTTTTTTTACTGTAGAGGGGCGTAGCTTGGTGTTCGACGTCACTGATCTGATCTTCTGTTCCGATGACAGGAAACAGACGATCAGTGTCAGTCTCACTAGGAAGCACGGGGAGAGGTTTGTTTACACTTACCTCTCCTCGTTCTTCAGCTCTGTGACCCAATCGCGGTACACCAGCGGCGATCGGGTCCGCAGGTCCCGCGGCCACGGAGCTCAGGACAAGGTCGCGAGCGCGCCACCAGCCGTGCCATTCTGCCAACGTAAATGTGCAGGAGGCGGTCCTTAAGTGGTTAAAAGCACTCGCGGCTATAATTGACCCCGCCCCCCTCTGATGTCACGGGGAAAGCCATAGGGAAGTCCCCGTGCGTCAGAGGGGGGCGGGGTCACCAGGTGGCCCCGCCCTCCGTTATATAAGAACTGTCAGAAGAAGAGAAGCATCACACAGCAGGAACCTCCCATTGCGCGGAGCGGCCCGAGAACGAAGCGAGGAAGAAGAGACTCCGTGGAGGAAGATGCCGGACAAGAACACCGGAGCAAGAAGCAGAGGATCAGAGGAAGAAGAAGAAGATGGAGGAAGAAGAAGATAGAGGAAGAAACCGAAGGATGAAGGAAAGAAGAAGGAAGAAGATGGAAAGAAGAAGACTTAAATAAAGGAATTGTCAAAAACTGGCTCTTGTCATTTTTAACAATTTTGTCACTTTTTTTGGTGAAATGGTAGGGGTACTTTTACCCTTACCATTTCACACAGGGGGTGGCCGGGATCTGGGTGTCCCCTTGTTAAAACCCCCACAACGACCAGCCAGGGTTGTGGGGATGAGGCCCTTGTCCTCAACATGGGGACAAGGTGCTTTGGGGGGGACCCCAACGCACCCTCCCAATGTTGAGGGCATGTGGCCTGGTATGGTTCAGGAGGGGGGCGCTCTCAAGTCCCCCCTTCTTTTCCTGCTGCCTGCCAGGTTGCGTGCTCGGTTAAAGGGTCTGGTATGGATTTTTGGAGGAACACCACACCATTTTTTTTTAATTTGGCGTGGAGTTCCCCTTAAAATCCATACCAGACCTGAAGGGTCTGGTATGGATATTTGGGGGAACCCCACGTAATTTTTTTTTTAATTTGACGCGGGGTTCCCCTTAATATCCATACCAGACCTGAAGGGCCTGGTAATTGAATTTAGGGGGAACCCCACTCTTTTTTTATCAATGACTGTTCTCTGTATTACAATTCATTATAGCCGCAAGTGCTTTTAAATGACTTTTTCCTGCAGAAATGACACTTTGTGCAGGGACAGTTCTAAGCACGGGAAACATGCGCCCCTTTACAGGCATACTATACACACACCCCCCCCCCCCCCCCCCCAGGTACGAAATTTAAAGGAATATTACACTTTTATTGTTTCACTTTAAGCATTATTAAAATCACTGCTCCCGAAAAAACGTCCGTTTTTAAAACTTTTTTTTGCATTGATACATGTCCCCTGGGGCAGGACCTTTTTATGACAATAACTTGCATATATGCCTTTTAAAATTAGCACTTTAGATTTCTCCCATAGACTTTTACAGGGTGTTCGCGATTGCCGCGAACACCCCAAATTGTTCGCTATTCGGCGAACAGGCAGTGTTCGAGTCGAACATGAGTTTGACTCAAACTCGAAGCTCATCCCTACTTGTAATACATCAAAGGCCATGCTCTCCACAGCTCTTGCGATCTTCCGTCATTCTTTCCATCCTGTAACCACTTTTCTTTGGTCTTCCTATTGATCAAATCGAAGACAGCCTGTGGAGTGGAAAACAAAACGGATTATCTGTTCCTTTAATAAAACAAACAGTAGATCCAGGCCCTTCAGCTACGATCTCTCCTCTAAATGGCTTCTTGCCTGGATATCTGACTAACTTTGCCCCCTGCCTGTACCAACTTCTGACCCTCCCAAAGAACATCAATAGGGAGGAGAGGAAATATACTGATATTTCCCAGAAGATCACTGCTGTTTATTTTGGTGGTTTGATGTTATGTAGCCTCACTTTCCACTCTTGCTGAGAAGTATCCACTAACCAGTCAGAGTCCCAGCCACTGTCTTGAAGCTCATCTGCCAATGCAAATATAGCTTCAAACCTTCCTGCCAGATTCCCTCTCATTCCTAGATAGGCTTCCGCTTCAGATACGTCACTCTTGGTTTCTATGTCATGGGAAGCAGTAACATGGTATCTGTTAACAAAAAATGTAGCGCTAACACATGTACATATCGTAAAAAAGAAAACGTGAATAAATGTGTATCATAATATTCACATGGTGAAAGTAAGCACTATCAAACATAAATCAAATATCAATATGTGCTAATAAATAAACTCTAGTGATAACGTGAACTAAATCAAGAAAGAATGAGTATAAAGTTCTTATGGGTGAAGATGACCACAGATGAAACCCTCGAATAAGCTCAGGGGTCATATGGGTGAGGATGACCACCGATGAAACCCTCAGATAAGCTCAGGGGTAAAGGAACACAGGTAAGGAACAGGCTTGTCTGATGTCACGGAAAAGCAATAGGTACTCTTACCAGAGATGTTGGATACAGCTACCGTACGGTATTTGTATCAAGCAGGCTTAGATGTTAGAATTCTTGCATCAATGGATGGAACAGGTGGATACCCCGGCGGTCAGGAACCAATCCGCATACAAGACGGCCGAATGGACCAATCAGTATAACAAGGACCTCCAATCACCAGATGATCCAAGGCGAAGTAATCCCACGAACCGGGGAGACAGGAAGAAAAAATGGAGACAACTCCGATGGTGCAGGTCAAAATGGTATGTAAAAATGTATTCACATTGGAATGTGACAAATCAAAAATAAAATATGATAAAATCTCGAGATGATATAAAATGGGTCGGCAATGTGGAAGGTATGAGACAGCTGGCCCGACGCGTTTCGACTCTATGGGTCTTCTACTGGGGCGTATCTCTGAGAGATACGCCCCAGTAGAAGACCCAAAGAGTCGAAACGCATCGGGCCAGCTGTCTCGTACCTTCCACATTGCCGACCCATTTTATATCATCTCGAGATTTTATCATATTTTATTTTTGATTTGTCACATTCCAATGTGAATACATTTTTACATACCATTTTGACCTGCACCATCGGAGTTGTCTCCATTTTTTCTTCCTGTCTCCCCGGTTCGTGGGATTACTTCGCCTTGGATCATCTGGTGATTGGAGGTCCTTGTTATACTGATTGGTCCATTCGGCCGTCTTGTATGCGGATTGGTTCCTGACCGCCGGGGTATCCACCTGTTCCATCCATTGATGCAAGAATTCTAACATCTAAGCCTGCTTGATACAAATACCGTACGGTAGCTGTATCCAACATCTCTGGTAAGAGTACCTATTGCTTTTCCGTGACATCAGACAAGCCTGTTCCTTACCTGTGTTCCTTTACCCCTGAGCTTATCTGAGGGTTTCATCGGTGGTCATCCTCACCCATATGACCCCTGAGCTTATCCGAGGGTTTCATCTGTGGTCATCTTCACCCATAAGAACTTTATACTCATTCTTTCTTGATTTAGTTCACGTTATCACTAGAGTTTATTTATTAGCACATATTGATATTTGATTTATGTTTGATAGTGCTTACTTTCACCATGTGAATATTATGATACACATTTATTCACGTTTTCTTTTTTACGATATGTACATGTGTTAGCGCTACATTTTTTGTTTACACGATTTTGGCTTTGTTTGTTTTGTATGCTAGCTGCTTTTTCACATTATATCCTCTTTAGGTAGCGCAGTGTTTCCCACATTTTTCATGGTATCTGTTAAGCCCTGTTCTTTCAGGAACCTTTACATAAATACTGAACTCAGCACTCCAGCTGTGGAATCTGTGCCCCAGCCCCTACCATCCACTCATATGGTGTGCTTTTGGCTATTGGCCTAGAATTTAACAACATGACTGCCTGTATGAGGGCCCGATCCCACCCCCTTAGTGTATGTGTGGGTGTAAGTTTGCGTATCTGGTCCTTCAATAGCCCGCTGTATCTTTCAATCAAACCAGCTGCCTGTGGATGGTATAGGATGTGGCACAACCAGTACACTCCAGAATCTTTGGCCCACTGCTGTACTGTTGATCCGGTGAAGTGTGAGCCGTTATCACTTTGGACTGGTTTGGGACAACCATAAGCAACAACAAGTTTCTGGAGCAGTTGAAGCATTGCGGCTTGATCTGCACGTTTGCAAGGATGAACAAGTATAAGTCCTGAATAGGTGTCCACTGCAGTGCAACAATATCTCAGTCCATTGTTTCCCCGGGGCAAGGGACCAATGAAGTCAATATGCCAGATCTCTGCTGGCCTCTCACCCCTCTTAATCGACCCGGTGGAGTACTTGTGCAATGGCCATTGTCGCACTTCTCCACACACTGTATAGTTCCCTATTACAGTCTTTATCATGTCATTGGATATAAGCAATCCTCTCTGCTCTGCTCTCTGATCTGCAACTCTGTTATAGTTCTCAAAGTCTGGGACTAGGGGTGCATGTGCATCAACATGCCCCACTTTTATGGTGCAGAAGTGAGCTTCCTTCCAGATGTAGTCCCAGACTTCCTTGCCTCCCCACACCACATTTTCATGAATCATCCATTCATTGGACTTCTACGTGGGCATCCAAGTTGTCAGTCCTTTAAAAACCGCCCAGCTGTCAGTGTAGATAGTGACATGGGAAGAAAGATCCTTCTGAAGAGTTATCACTACAGCTTTCAACTCTGCACTAGGGATGGGCCCGGTGTTCGATTCGAACCCATGTTCGAATCGAACATCGGCCGTTCGTCCGCTCGTCGAGGGCAGATCTCTGAGGGCCGTTCGCATCAAATTCGTGTGATGTGAACGGTCCACAATGCACTGCGCCAGTCGCAGTGCATTGCTGGTTGATGATTGGCCAAGCATGCACTGTGACCAATCATGCTAGGTCAATCATAGAGCCATCGGCGAGGAGAGCAATAATTGCCTGTGGCCAATTATAGCTCAGGGGGTTTAGTACACGCCCCACACTATATAAGGACGCCGCGCCGGCGGCCTCGTGTAGTGTGTTCCGGCTTGAGGAACAGTGACAGTGTACTGTACATGTACACACTATATGTGAATCATTTCTGTGTGGGGAAAGTGTAGGGAAAGAGGAATGCCATTTTTCTTTATGATTTTCATCCATATTGCCTGGACAAGACATGACATTAAAGCCGCAAGCAGTTTTAAATGGCTTTTTTTTCCTTTACAAATGTCATTTTGCGCAGGGACAGTTCTAAACACGGGAAACACATGTCACTTCAGAGGCATACTTTAGACACCCCCCAGGTACCATATTTAAAGGAATATTTAACTTTTTTTTTTTCACTTTATGCATCATTAAAATCACTGCTCCAGAAAAAACGTCCGTTTTTAAAACTTCTTTTTGCATTGATACATGTCCCCTGGGGCAGGACCCGGGTCCCCAAACCTTTTTTATAACAATAACATGCATATTGGCCGTTATAATTAGCACTTTAGATTTCGAACGTTCGCGTCCATTGTAACTAATAGGGTTCTAACGTTCGTGCAAACTTTCGGTCAGTTTGCAGGTTCTGGTGCGAACCGAACCTGGGGGTGTTCGGCTCATCCCTACTCTGCACACTGACTGGACCCTCCATTTCCGGTCTCCTGCAGGACTGTGTACTTGGGTTGTAGGCTGCTGCTGTCCATTTACACCCAGACGAGGCAACTATGGCTGAACCATCAGTGAACCACACTGACTCTTTCATGTCTTCTGACAGAGACTCAAAGGGTGGAGCCTCTTGTATGGGGGATGACTGCAGCACAGGAATTTCTACTTCTGGCTGGGTGCTGGTAAAAGTAACAGGCCCTGCCAACTGTTTTGAAGGTACCACTTCCATTTTATCAGTGTCTGGTTCTGGGCTACAGCTGCCCTAGTGGTCAGTCCATTATCTCTAACCCATCCTGCTATTGGCAATGCAGTATGGATGGTGACTGTGTCCTTTCCTGTAATGGTCTCTACATGTTGAAGTGCTGTGTAGGCCCCAAACAGGTACTTCTCTAGGGGCGTGTATCTCTTCTGTGCCCCTGTCAGTTGTTTGGACCTAAATCCAATGGGTATTGCTCTCAGTCCTTTCCTGGTGACATTATATATAGGCCTCAGAATCAGTCCAAGATGTGGGATGAATGATCTCCAGAGCCCCGCAACTCCAATGAACTTCTGTGCCTCCTCTTTGGTAGTAGGGGGCGACAGAGCCTGGATAGTTTGCACAACTGTCTCTGGAATTTTCCTCTGCGGTCCAGTCCATATCATTCCCAGGAATTTCACTTCTGTGGCAGGTCCTTGGACATTGTCGATAGCCCACTCTCTGTTCTCCATGCGATGTATCAGCTGGTGCAGTTCTTCAGTTACATCTTCTTTTGTTCCAGAGATTATGATGTCATCAATGTAGTGGAACACAGCGACTTTCAAACTCAAGGTACTTAAATCTTGGGCAATCAGTCCATGACAAATCGTTGGAGAATGAACATAGTCTTCAGGAAGCACAGTGAAAGTGTACTGGCGGCTGTCCCACACCATAGCAAACTGGTCTTGACACTCTGGGTCTATCAAAATCGAAAAGAAAGCATTAGTCAGGTCTATCAAAGCATGATATTCTCCTGCATTTTTAGCAATTTTTTTTAACAATTGAGATCATATCTGGTACAGCTGACTTCAATGGAGGTGCCACTTTGTTTAGACCTCTGTAATCCACAGTCATTCTATATGTCCCATCAGGCTTTTTTTACTAGGAACACCGGAGACGAGAAAGGACTTGCAGCAGGTCTAAGGATCCCTACTCTCAAAAGTTCTTGAATAGTCTCCCCAATTTCTTTGTGGCCTCCAGGAAGTCTGTACTGCTTGAGACAGACTGGCTTCTCTGATGGAGGAATGTAGACAGGGGTCCATTTCACATGACCTCTGACCTCTGACCACAGCCTTCACCGCCCTTACCAGATACGCTTTATCAGGATTCCCGAATGTGAATGTACCTCTTTCAGTCTGAATTGACTGACCTTGAAGTACATCCATCCCAAGAATATTTTCGGGTAACTGACACCAAAACATTGGTCATAAATCCTGATCCCTTGCCAATAACCAATTTCACCCATATCCTAACTGCTGGTGTAGTTTGCCCTCCCAAACCTTCTACATAAATCAATTCTCCTTTGTGATGGGAAGGATTTCCTTGCAAAAGTGTAACTTTGGTTCCGCTATCAACTAAAGCCATTACATGTGTAGGAGAAGATGACTTCCCCCACCATACAGTGACAGGTGCATATGGGTGTCGGTCTCTTGCTGTCACTGCCCTTACTGCTATTACGGGAGACTCACCTTCCCTTCATAAAGAATAAGGAACCTCCCAATCCCCTTTTCTGATTCTCTCTAACTCCTCCCCAGGATGAAGGGATTTGGGTTTATGTTCAGTTTGGGGAATAGGTTTGGGGCTAACAGGAGGGGTCTGTTCTGTTTCCTATAAGTGTAGGCTGATGTTATCTTCACTAAGAGTAGTGTTTCTAACCCTGACAGTTTTCCCTACTAAATATTTCCACCTCTTCAGCATTTCTGCAGTAGAAATGCCATCTATCTCATCTTTGGGTACTCCTGCCTTTAACAGGTCCACCCACATTTCTTTCCTATAAATAACTAGCCTGGTTTTCTCTTCACCTCCTGTCTTCTCTACCCCATTCCCTTTCTTCTCTGTTCTTTTCTGCTTGTATTCTTCCTGTCTGGCCTTGACCGTATCTACTGCCCTGACATGTTTTGTTTTAGTCTCCTCTAGCTCCCCCAACTGGCTTAAAAGGGTTATGGCTTCATAAATCTTGCTTTTTAATCCCAGGCCTCCCAACAAGGACAATAATGGAGCCCTGAGATTAAATGGTGCAGACTTCATCAGCTTAGAGCGCAGAGCAGACTTAAAAACATATTTAATCCGGTTATACAACCCATCTCACGTAACCTGGAAATACCCTCTCCTATTGATTTCCATGAGCAGGTATTTTCCAGGTCAGTAGGACTAGCGTACACTCGAACTATTCCATCTCTCATGAGGTCTAACAGTGAAAAACTTCACGCTAAACTCTCGGGCTTTAAGCATTGCCGGACGCAATTGTGGATCATAGGTTAACACTCCCATAGTCACTGCTTCCTTACTTGACAAAACAACACTGTCTGCCCCTTCATCCCATAAGCGTAGGAGCCAACTCACTAGGGGCTCCCCAGACCTTTGTTTGTATTGTTTTGCCAGCTCATGGAGTTCAGTTTGTGTAGACTCCCACACTTCTGCCATATCTTCTCTATCATGTTTCCTATGCTTAGTAATGAGAGGTCTGGCATACTTTTTCTTTCGCACTAGCAGATCATCATGCGAAATATCAAACTATCTCCTCATCCTCACTATCATTTGAGGAGGGCACATCCTCACAAACCCAATTTTGGGATGTGACAATGGCACGTACCCTGGCTTTACTAACAGGTTTACAGCCCTTCCTTTTCCTTAAGGCATTAATTTGGTCATGAGGGCTGCACACTGCTCTTGCAAATCATCAGCCCGACTAGCAGTTGAATGTACACACCCTGAAGCAACTGCTAGCTGGTCTTTTAATACCTTAACTTCTGCCTCTGCCTTCTCCCTTCTATGTGATTCGGTGTAAATAGCATGAAGAAAATACCAGCCCACTGTGGACACTGTCCTCTTCTCTTTTTTACTAAATCCAACCCCTTAAGGCTAAAATCTACAAAATGATCTGAGACTTTATCACCCCAAGTCAGCGTCAAGGGAGAAGCATACTTCACAAATTCTTTAGCAAGAGGCTCCCACTCATTGTCTCTGGCCCAGATAGGTAAGCTGCACACTTCCTTCTGGTCACCAGAACCCTCTGCAGCCTTGCTTTTCCTAAATAGAGATGGCCTTGCGGTTTGTCCGGCGGTTGGTTTGCGGCGAACTTTGCTCGTTCGCGATTCGCCAAACTGGCGGACTTATGGCGCTATTCGCGGCGGCCATATTCGTTTACATTGTGAAGAACTTTGACCCATGACACATCCATCATGGGGTACAGGACAGCCAATTGAGACATTTCCGCACATGGACATACCCCCTACCTTATAAATTTACCTGATCTGTCCTCTGAAACATCCTTTCCTAGAGATACCTTAAAAGCCCACGTAACAGTAATTCCTAAAGAAGGAAAGGATCCTACCTGCTGTGGCAGTTATAGACCTATCTCAATTTTGAACTGCGATTTGAAACTATTTACAAAGATTATTGCTATTCGAATTGCGCAGTACCAACAGCCGTTGATACACCTTGACCAAGTGGGATTCATTCCAACTAGGGAAGCCCATGATAACACAATCAAAGTGTTAAATCTTATTCATATTGCACAGGAGACGCATACTCCATGTGTTATAATAGGTACAGACGCCGAAAAGGCATTCGATCGCGTCAGCTGGAACTTTATGTTTGCGGTCCTACATCATATAGGTTTGGGGGAACATATGTTGCAGTGGATCCATAAGATCTATTTATATCCGACAGCTCAGGTTAAAACTAACAGAATTTTATCAGACCCCTTCCCTATTATGAACGGGACAAGACAGGGATGTCCTTTGTCTCTGTTGCTTTACGCTTTATCCCTGGAACCTTTCCTTTGTATGATCCACTTGAACCCAGATATTACTGGAGTCAGGATAGGAGAGGAGCAGCATAAGGTTTCAGCTTACGTGGACGACTTGCTCTTTTCACTCACAAACCCTTCAGTGTCGCTCCCGAACCTTATATACGAATTTGAGACATATGGTCGACTGTCTAACCTACGGATTCATTTTAATAAATCGGAGGCTATGGGAGTAGGCATCTCTACTGTGTTGCTCAGAAACCTACAGGCAAATTTTAAGTTTAAATGGACAGATACAGCTTTGAAATATCTGGGAACGCATATCCCCTCTAATCTATCTCGGGTGTTCGAACTTAATTTTCCTCCTCCTTTGACTAGAACACGTATTACCTTGGAGACCTGGAATCGGGGATTGCATTCTTGGTTTGGGAGATGTAACCTCCTAAAGAGGAGTATCTTACCAAAGTATTTATATTTATTCCAAACCTTACCAATAAAGATACCATCTCAGTACTTTAAACAGGTTCAGTCCCTATTTATTAAATTTATATGGGCGTATAAGAGACCACGCATTTCCAGCTCCCAATTATCCTTATCTTTTTTTTTTTTTTTCTTTTTTTTTTTTTTTTTTTTTTTTTTTCTTTTTTGTTGCCATCTCAGTTCAACTTCACGCGGACTTTGCTCCACATTTTCTGTTCATTGCGTCCGTTTCAGTGTTTACATCATTGTGGCTTTATCTTAATTGCTGGTTGATCTATACTCAACTTTACTCCTTTATTAAACTATATACTTTTTTATATTTTATAGCCCCCCCACCTCCCATACCCCGCTCCGGTTGCTGTGACCGTTGGCCCACCATGAAACCCGATTTTTACTGTTTACATCGGGTTCTTCAACTTCAACTCTATGGGCGAAGGGCTTCTGCGAAGCTCCACGTCCTTTTGAACTTTATCCATTTATCCCACTTCTCTACTACATCTCCCGTGGACTCCTCCGGATTTGTTCTGAGGGATTCCATTAGTCGGGTGTTTTCAACATAATCTATCCACTCCCAAATTGGAGGACTCTCTTGTTTCCTCCAATTTCTCGCTATCTGACGTTTAGCTGCATTAAGCAGATGCGGTACTAAAGAGCTTTGGTAATTTTTAATAGGTCCTTTAGTACCGTGGAACAAGATCGCCCAGGGGTCCTTTTCCACAGTGACTCCGGTGACCTCCTTAATATAGTCTAATATTCTACTCCAATACTTTTTGATCTTGTCACAGTTCCACCATAAGTGTGCCATCGTTCCCTTCTCACTACAGCCCCTCCAGCACTCAGCTGAACCTCCTTGTGTGTATTGGCTTGTTCTAGATGGGGTTAAATACCACCTAGAAAGGCACTTGAAGTTAGTTTCGTAGGCCCTGGAGTCAACTGCCGAGCTATATGTTAACTTGAAAATTGTTCTCATTGTTAATGTGTCGATTTGAGTGCCCAATTCCCTCTCCCAATTTTGAATGTATGTAGGTATCTCCCTTCCTTCCACCTCCTGTAGAAGCTTGTATATCTTGGATATTGATCCTTTTGTTTCAGATGCTGTAAAGATACGCTCCCAGTGAGTCAGATCATTGCCTTCCCTTATTGGTTGGGGGAGGCTTCTGACAAAGTGGGTCAGTTGGAGGTACCTCCATCCATTCATGTCAAATAAATCTCTTCTACTTCCTAATTCAATTAATGTGAAAATCTTCCCCTTGTGAACAATATCTTTCAATTGAACCCTATTGTCTTTAATCCAACCCCCTCCCAATGTATTATTCCCTGGTGCAAAATAGGCATTATTTTTTAGTGCTATCAGTGGAGAATTATATTTGGCTCCAGTTGATTTGTAAATTTTATCCCAAATTTTTAGTGTATTTGTGGTCATAGTGTTTGTGCCTTCTTTCAGTGATCTATACTTTGGAGGAATCCAAATGTCGTTTCCTAATTGTGAGTTGCAGAGAGTTATTTCCAAGTTTACCCATCTTTTTTTGCTATTACTGTTGCACCATTCTGGGATTCTCGAGAGTACTGTAGCGTAGTAATAATTTACCACGTCTGGTACTGCTAGGCCCCTCTATTTTTTTCCTTCTTTAGTAAGTGGAGTGAGATTCTGTGTTTCTTATTTTTCCATATATAGTTCATTAATATGGATTTTAATTTTTGGAGGTACACCTGAGGTAAGGGGATAGGGAGCATTTGGAATTTGTACATAATTATGGGTAGTAACGTCATTTTGACGGTGTTTATGCGGCCTAGCCACGAGAGAGGTCTTGCAGAGTAGTCCTTACTTTTTTTAGCTATCTCGTCTAAGAGCGGGATGTAGTTGATTCTATATATCTCCTTATCGGATATAGCTAGGTTAATTCCGAGATATTTAATATGTTTTTTCCATGGGAAGACAAATTGTTCCTGTAGCTTCTCCTTCTCTTTTTTGGGTACATTTATATTTAAAATAAAGGATTTGGAGCTATTTATTTTAAAATTTGATATCTCCCCGTATGCCTTCAAGATCTGCATTAGGTTGGGCAGAGTTCTCTGTGGATTATTTATGTAGAATAGAATATCGTCGGCGAACGCTGCTGCTTTGTGTTCGTCACCGTCTACCACGATACCTTCAACCCCTATGTTGTTTCTGACTGTCGCCAGGAGAGGTTCTAAGGAGAGAATGAAGAGGCGGGGGGACAGGGGACAGCCCTGTCTCGTCCCGTTTGCCATGCGGAACCGGGCAGATGTAGCTCCATTAATTTTAACCCTGGCCTCGGGGGCATCGTATAAAACCCTGATCTTTTGAAGTACTTTTGGACCGAAGCCCATTTGGGCCAATGTTTGAAACATGAGTCCCCAGTCTACCCTGTCGAACGCTTTTTCCGCATCTACTGACAGGAATAGACCTGGGGACTCAGCCTCTCTAGTTCTCTGTATTAGCAGCAGCGTGCGGACTGCGTTGTCCCGTCCTTCCCTCCCAGCCATAAAACCCGCCTGGTCAGGATGGATCAGTGTGCCCAAGCACAGCTTGACCCTTTCTGCAAGGATCTTAGCGTATATCTTGGTGTCTACATTTAGTAGTGAAATTGGCCTGTAGCTTGAGCACACTGATCCATCCTTCCCCTCTTTCAGGATGACCGTGATATCAGCCGTTAGGGAGTCTTTACTCATTTTATATCCCACACCTAGACCATTGAAGTACGCGCATAATCTGGGGATTAATAGCTCCTGGAATGTTTTGTAATATGATACCGTAAGGCCATCCGGCCCGGGACTTTTTCCGGAAGGCGAGTTTTTTAAAGCCCTTTTTACTTCCTCTTCTGAGAATGGTCTCTCAAGATCTTCCTTGTCCTCTAGAGGGAGCCTAGACAGCCCTGCCTTTTCCAAAAAGGATTTTATTCTGTTTATTTTTTCCTCTTTTGTCCTAATGTTTCGGTCGACTGAATAGACCTCCTCATAGTATTCTCTGAAGGAGTTTGCGATGTCCTTCGAGCAGAATTTAACCTCTCCTGTCTTACTTTGTATTTTCTCTATAAAGTTTCTTGACTTTTTTTTTTGAAGAATTTTGGCTAAGTGTTTACTTGATTTGTCTCCCCATAGATATCTTTCTTTTTCTATTCTGTTAAAAGTTCGCTTCGTTTCCTGTTCTAGCATACCCTTCAAGTCCTCTCTCGTGGCTATTAATTTCAGAAATAGTTCTTTATTTTGGCCCTTTGATCGTTTATGTTCTCTTTCCAGTAGGCCTATTTCTGCTTTAAGGTTCTCCATTTTCTTACACTGTTCTTTTTTCTTCCAGGCCCCCTTTGAAATAAAACACCCTCTTATAAACGCTTTGTGTGCATCCCACACATATGATCCCTGGACCTCCCCGTTGTCGTTATTTATAAAATATTGCTCAATCTCTGTCTTGATCTGCGCTACGATGTCCTTGTCTCTAAGAAGTTCCTCGTTTAATCTCCAGTTGTTATCCGGTACTTGTATATCTGGGGCATTGATCGTCACCATAACCGGGGCGTGGTCGGATAAGGTGAAGATCTCTATTCTAGGTTCAAAAACTTTTTCCAATAGACCGTGGTCAACAAATATGTAATCTACAGTAGGATAAAGCTGCGCCAATATAGGAAAATAAATAAATAAACATATAAAACATATAAATTGCAAACCATCAGATTAATTAGATGGAAAAAACTGGTCTCATACAGAACAGTCCAGACAAAAGGTAAGTTAGTCCAGAAAAATCAATCTAAACATCAGGCATGGGATAGGTTAAATCCACCGATCAGACGTATTTTAAATTGACACCCCAGTGCTCGTGCTACAATTCATCCACTGTGACATGTATGCAAACGGTGCTTCATCCCAACCACCTGATGAATGGGAGGCTTACCAGAAAATGTGAATAATAAGGCATTGGATATAAGCTTGAAATGTATCCAGTAGTCCAGCGCTGATAGGGTTAACGGCAGCTCCAGGAAAGAGACACTCCAAATGAGAACAGGGAGGGAGGGGAGGAACCCGTCCTGAAATCCGTTCACAAACCAGATAGCCAGCCAAATCCTAATACAATCCTCCGTTTGGGGAGAAAACACAAAGGGGGCCACCCATAGCGTGATACTGATAATACTAGGTTTTATTAAAAGCGGATTAAAAATAACTTACATAAATGAAAAGGAAATGGGCAAAAAAGATAACAACACAACACTGCCGGCCGGTCAGTGTGATCCCGTCCCTTGATCCAATGTCAGTCTGTAGTGGTGGCGTCGCTGCGTGCCTTCCCATACGACGTTTCGTCATAAATGACGTTTTCAATGGGGAACCATTGGAGCGTTCCCCATTGAAAACTTCATTTATGACGAAACGTCGTATGGGAAGGCATGCAGCGACGCCACCACTACAGACTGACATTGGATCAAGGGACGGGATCACACTGACCGGCCGGCAGTGTTGTGTTGTTATCTTTTTTGCCCATTTCCTTTTCATTTATGTAAGTTATTTTTAATCCGCTTTTAATAAAACCTAGTATTATCAGTATCACGCTATGGGTGGCCCCCTTTGTGTTTTCTCCCCAAACGGAGGATTGTATTAGGATTTGGCTGGCTATCTGGTTTGTGAACGGATTTCAGGACGGGTTCCTCCCCTCCCTCCCTGTTCTCATTTGGAGTGTCTCTTTCCTGGAGCTGCCGTTAACCCTATCAGCGCTGGACTACTGGATACATTTCAAGCTTATATCCAATGCCTTATTATTCACATTTTCTGGTAAGCCTCCCATTCATCAGGTGGTTGGGATGAAGCACCGTTTGCATACATGTCACAGTGGATGAATTGTAGCACGAGCACTGGGGTGTCAATTTAAAATACGTCTGATCGGTGGATTTAACCTATCCCATGCCTGATGTTTAGATTGATTTTTCTGGACTAACTTACCTTTTGTCTGGACTGTTCTGTATGAGACCAGTTTTTTCCATCTAATTAATCTGATGGTTTGCAATTTATATGTTTTATATGTTTATTTATTTATTTTCCTATATTGGCGCAGCTTTATCCTACTGTATATCTGTTTTAGTGTGAAGTATCCCACTTTCTAGCAGCAGCCTTTATTTTTATATTTTATTTTTATACTTTTTCAATTCATTTTATTTTATTTTTCATTTTCTATTTTTTATTTTTTTCATTTTTTTCATTTTCATCCATTTTTTTCTCCCTCACATCTCCTTTTCTCCCAAGCGCGGTTTATTTCTTTCCCTTCCCTACCCCCCTCTTTTCCCTCACCTCTTTATTCCCCCCCTCGTCCCGCTCCCCCTTCCCTAGCCCCCCTCCTCCCCCCCTGACCCCTACTAAGGTCTTAGAGACATTGGGGGTCCGCCATTTGTGGATCCCCTCCGTACTCTCCATCCTTCAGGTGAGGTGGGACTCTGATCAGATCTAAAACTCTCCCGTACCCTGAGACAAAACCAGGGAAGCGGGGGTTAGCGGGCGGGACTCAGAATGTTTTCGTCTGCCCCAGACGGTGGTCGACCAACCCCCCCAGTCTCCTCCCCCCCTCCCCAGCCCCCCCACCCCCCCACCCCCTCCCACCCCCTCCCACCCCCTCCCAACCCAGCAAGGCCGGGACATGCAAACCCAGTTTTTGGCAGAATACACTCAAGTCTTCCGGAAATTTTAGTCTAGCGGAGCGGCCATCTTTAGTGCCTATGAGGCACGCGGGGAAGCCCCATGTGTATTTTACGTTTTCCTGTCGTAATAAATCAAGTAAAGGTCTCTGCAACCTCCTTCTCTATAGTGTCTGGGGGGCTAGGTCTGAATATATCTGGATCTCTGAGTCCTCGTATTTCAGGGGTGTCTTTCCATAAATTAATGACCAAATTTCAGCTTTTTCCTCGTAGTGACGAAATCTGGCTATGATGTCCCGGGGTCTAGAAGCGCCAGATTCAGTCAGTCTGCCTACACGGTGTATTCGTTCTAGTTTGGGAAAATCCTCTTCTTCTTTGCGCAAAAGGGGATTGAATAGAGCAACTATTACTGTCCTAAGATCCTCCCCTCTTTTTTCGGGGACATTTCTGAGTCTGAGGTTTTGGCGTCTGTTTCTGTTTTCTGCGTCTTCTAACTTGTATGACAATTCTCGTTGGGCGAGTTTTAATGATCTTATCTGGTCCTTTACTATGCATAGTTCTAGTTCCTGGTTTTCCGCTCGTTTCTCAACTATTTCCACCCTTGAGAGCAGCTGTCCCAAATCTTCCCTAAAAAGGTGGAAGTCCCCTTTAATTGCATTCTCCATTTTCAGAAGCATTTCTTGCATTTCTTCTTTGGTAGGGAGATGAATTCTCCCTGCTTGATCTTCAGCCCTGCTGGTGTCGGTACCGTTTTCTAGGGATTGGTCAGGAGGAGTTGGGGAACAATGGTCGTCTGATTTTTTGTCCTTCGGTTTCCTTCTCTCCGTCGTTGTATCAAGGAGGGAGTCCGTGTGGTTTAATTGTGGGCTAGTACCTGTTTTTAAGTAGTGTTTTATGGTGCTTGCTGTTTTGGGAGTTTTTAGGGGACCCTTTTTTGGGGCTTTACTCATGGTTTTCGGCCGTGGGTTTCTAATTCTCTTCCCCAGGGTACTGACTATTTAATCTCGTGGGAGGAGTCTAAATTCACCTCCTTCCTCGAGCAAACAGTTTTTACCTCAGATATAATACTTAGATCAAGGATGACCCAGCGGTATGGAGGTCCTTTTGGATCGCGAGTTCTCACCGGTCCCCTGCCTCTCGCTTGACCTTACAACACCTTCCGGGGGTAGGGGGTGGGTATGGTGCAAGAACGGTCAGCCTCTTCAATGGGGACAGGCACACCCCGTTAAATGTCTCACAGCAACAACCCTACGAGCATATTTAGAGTGCATTTGCAAACCAAGAAAACAGAAAAAGAAAAAAGGAAAGACCAAAAAATATTATGAAAAAAAACAGTAATGAAGCACAAGTGGGGTCCGATATTCTGATAAGGTTTCGATTAGCTGTGAACCCGACTAGCAACTCTCCAGACACAGTCCCATCCCAGAGCAGAAACCAGTATAGGTGCATTTGTTAGGTGCAATTGTTAATTGTTAATTCTGCTGCTTTGGATGCCTGACCCGAGAGCATTTGGGGTTAGAAAACTCTATGTATGCAAAATAGAACCGGCCTTACATCCGATTAATTGTGAACCCGAATAGCAACTCTCCAGACACAGTCACAGCCCCCCCAGACTCCTCCGCTATCTTCCCCTGAACAACTCCAATGGAAGAGCTTCAGTTTGTAGATACAGCGGGAGCAGAGACCAGTATAGGTGCAATTTTTAGGAGCAGTTGTTAGTTCTGCTGCTTAGAGTGCCTGACCGGAGAGCATATGGGGTCAAGAACTCTATGTATGCATAGTAGAACCGGCCTTACGTCTGAGGGGTCATTGGTACAGCAGAATCTTCATTTGACTGGGATCCACAGAGAAAAAAGAAAAAAAATAAAAACAATTGGTAACCCACTCTAGGCCTCTCGTTGCCACATATTGCTCTCCCCTCGGCCAGATATTTATAAAGTACTTTTGTATTCCACCACAATGGCTCGAAGTCCCTTTGTTATCCTATATTTCCCGTCCTACCGCCACCACGGGGGACCACCAACACCGGCAAGGGCACAGATGCAGAGACAACTTCACCTGGGAGTCTGATCACATGGAGCGCAAATGATAGCTTACCTCATCCTGACGGTGTATGCTATCTGGAGAGTATACTCACAGCTCCGGACCCCGCTGTTTGTGGTTGTTGTTGGTCCCCGGGCTCGCAGGTGGAGAGGGAGGAGGGGGCGCGGGATCCGGGTAGGACCAGGAAATCGGAGGAGGAGGCGGGCAGTCCCGCGGCGACAGGTCGAACTCGTCGTCCGCGTATTCAATGTCTCCTCTAGTGCTTGTTGGCCCGCTGGTCGCCGTCTGCTGGTCATTAATCTGGACCAGAGGGGCTGTCGGCCTCGGAGTCTCTCACCCTCCGTGGCTCGTCAGCGTTCTCCTCTCCTCCCGTCCATCGTCCTCACATCCGCCCGCTGTGTCAGGCCCCTCCCTCCGTGCTGCGGTCTACGTCAGCACGTCCTGCATCTCCCACATGACAGGGATCTACTGCCCAATTATCCTTATCTAAACACAGTGGAGGCATTGCACTACCGGACGTATTCAAATACTATCAGGCTGTACATATGGGGCGACTTATAGACTGGAACCGCCATTCAATAAGTAAACTATGGACTCGGATCGAACAGGCGCAAACTGATGTTCTACTGAAAGGGGCACCATGGTGTTTTGATAATCTTCCGCCTTATCTAAAAGCACACCCTCTGATAGGCCCTACAGTATGTGGGTTATGATTATTAAAACTTCACTCTCGTCACCAGATTCCCCATTGTTGCCCATACTCGATTCACGATTCTCCCCAGGCTTAAGAGACTACCACTTTTCCACCCTATGCCAGACTAATTGCTTTCAAGCATGGCATTTCTTACTACCAGATGGATGGCCTTCCATAGCGGCACTGACGGAGCCCTCGGGCCCCTTTGGTTTACCGTTCTGGAAGGCTTTGCAGCTCCACCATTTTCTCCATTCACTAAAGTTTATGGGGAGGTTCAGACGACAACTATCTACATTCGAAAAGTATTGCTCGGAGGAAGGGACGCAAACACTCTCGAAGATGTACTGAATACCCCCCCCCCCGGAACAACCATATATATCGTGGATGGAGAGGAGGGAAGAGGAGATGAACTGTAAGTTTACAAATAGTCAAAGACAAAATATAATTAGACTTGCGTTGAAGTCATCCATTTGTACCAAGATCCAGGAGACTAATTATAAAATATTGACACGGTGGTATCACACTCCACAAAAATTACATAAATTTTATCCCGAAATACCAGATCGTTGCTGGAGATGCCAGGAGGAGGGAGGTACGATGCTACACATCTTTTGGTCATGTCCAAAGTTAATTCCATTTTGGAGGGAAGTACGGAACATTATCCAAAAATGTTCTGACCATGAAATACCAGAAGACTCAGCTTCTTTTTTTTTTTATTGCATGTTACGGTTACCCCAGCTAAAAAATATGAGAAATCTATCTTAAGACACTTAGTAAATGCTGCAAAAGCGTATATCCCCCTTAGGTGGAAAAATATGTTACCGCCCACTATTGGATGCTGGCTGCATAAGGTGGAAGACATTAATAAGATGGAAGATCTTACACATTCGGCACAAAACAAACAAGAAATATAAATAGACCTGACCTGGTGGCCATTTTACATTCTGTCTTTTGTCAGTGTAGGGAAAGGGCGCTGTGTGGAGCAGGGACAGTCAGTCTGTAATCACTAGCTATTACTATTAGGTCCACAAAAGTCCTTTTAAGGACTGGTATAGGTGTACAGTATATAGGGTTGTAATACACTTATAATATACTTTCTTTCAAATATAGAAAGCATATTATAGTGCACTGCAGTGCTGACTGATTCTGCAGCTCTTTTCTCAGTGTAGGGACAGTTTGGTGTTTGGAGTAGGGACAGTCTGTAATTCACTAGCTAGCTACTATTAGGTCCACAAAAGTAATTTTAAGGACTGGTATAGGTGTACAGTATATAGGGTTGTAATACACTTATAATATACTTTCAAATATAGAAAGCATATTATAGTGCATTTCTACTGTGCAGCATTGTGACTGCTGAGCAGTTCTGCAGCGATACTACAAAGAGTGACAAACGCAATTAAAAAAAGTATTATAACTGGTGTGATAGACCAGTAGACATGTGCACAACAAAAAAATTTGTTTATTTTCGTTTCGTTTTTTTCGTTTCCGTTGATTCGTAACGATTCGTACATTCGTAAGTCGTCGGTGTTCGGATTCGTAACGATTCGTATATTCGCAAGAGTTATTTTTTCGTTGATTCATTTTTTTGTTAGTTTAATTTTCGGACGCATTCGTATTTATTCGTACATTCGTAACATTCATAACATTCGTAGATTCGTAATCGGAGCATAATTCATAATTTTATGTAATGTGTATGCTATTATTACATTTTAATAATTTACGAATCGAAAAAAAAAAGTTACGAATCGAAAAAAAAGTTACGAATGTACGAATTTTTTTGTTCAAATGAGACACGGAAAATTACGAATCGAAAAAAAAAAAAAGGTACGAATCGAAAAAAAAGTTACGAATGTACGATTTTTTTTGTTCAATCCATTTGAAGCACGTTTAGCAGCACCATTGTAAGGGACACGGAAAATTACCAATTCAAAAAAAAAAAAAAGTTACGAATGTACGAATTTTTTCATTCGTTTTCGTTTTTAGGATTTTCTTCATTAGTACATTCGTTGTTTCTAATTATTTTTTTTCGGATTTTCGTTGTTTTTCGGATTTGTGCGATTCAAATGATTCGTTATTCGGATTCGTACGATTCGAACGATTCGTTCATTCGTACGAAAACGAACGAACGAAAATAACGAAAAAAAAAGAAAAACGAAAAAAAACTAAACGAATTGCACATGTCTATAGACCAGTGGCCCCCAAAACGACAGATTGAAGCGGGGTGTTATATACCTTCTTTCACATATACTGCACTTCTCTATAGACTTTTGTCACAGGGTCATTTAAAAAATGACAGGCAGAGGAAGAGTCAGGCCCTTCCGCAGGGGTGGTAGGGGTAGGGCAGGAGCACCAGGCTTGAGCCAAAGTGGGAAGTTGTAGAAGGTTACGTCAAAGGACGCACCACACTTGGTTGAGTGGCTCACTCAGCCTTACTTTTCTGCACCCTCCTCATCCTCTCGATCTGCACCTTCTTCACTCTCTGATGTGTGCACCCCCAAAGACACTACCACAAACACCACCACATACCCCCCGCTTGAGTCACAGGAATTATTTTCCGATCCATCATCACAAGAAATTTCCTATGCGCAGCCATTCTTGGCATTGGATCAGGAAGAGGAGGTAGCAACAAGCGCCACTCAGCAGTCTGACGACAGTACCCAGATCAGCCCAAGGAGGTTGGTCCCCACTGTTGCTGCCTACTCCGAGATCTCTAATCATAGTGGTGGGGAAGGTGACGTCGATGATGACGTGTCTAGGGACGTCACGTGGGTGCCCACAAGAGAGGAAGATGGGGGGAGTTCAGAGGGAGAGATGGACCAGCAGATAGGGAGGAGACGCAGGCGGAACTTACATTGCACAGGAGGGACAAACCAGACTGCTAATGTATCAGGAGTGAGGCATCAACCAAGTACGGTCACATCTGGTGCTCCCAGGACGCCGGCACATGGCTCCGCAGTGTGGGCTTTTTTTAACGTGTCCACTGCGGACAATAGTGTTGCCATCTGCAGCGTTTGCATGCAACGCATAAGTCGCGGTAAGCCCAACACTCACCTAGGGACGACCGCCTTAAGAAGGCACATGAGCTGCCATCACCGAGCCCAGTGGGAGCAACGCCGTCAGAACCCACAAAGCCACACTCCAGGCTCTCACCGTGCAGCCTCTTCTACTTCTCCTTCTCCTCTTTCCTCAGAATTGTCCTCCACTCCACCTTCCATCATTCCGTCCTCACATTTTTCTGGAAAAAGGCAGGCTTCTGTGGGCCAAATGTTAGAGCGTAAAAAAAATGATGACGCCGGATAACCCTCTTGCCCAACGGTTGACCGCTGGCTTGTCAGAACTGATAGCCCGCCAACTACTGCCATATAAACTGGTGGACTCGGAGGCCTTTCGAAAATGTGTGGCCATTGGAACACCACAATGGAAGGTCCCAGGAAGGAAGTGTTTCTCACAGAAGGGCATCCCAGAGCTATATGGCCATGTTCAGCGGCAAGTGAATGTATCTCTGGCACACAGTGATGGTGCCAAGATACATCTGACCACAGACACGTGGTCTAGCAAACACGGGCTTGGGGAAGGTATATAACTTTTGCTGCCCACTGGGTGAACCTTCTGATGGCCGTCAAGCATGTAACCCGTGGCACCTGTGTAGATTTGGTTTTACCGCCATGGATTGCATGCAGGCCAGCCTCTTCTCCTCCTCCTACTTCATCCTCCCTCTCCTCCTCGGCTGACTCCTCCTTTTCCGCTGCTAGCGTCTCTTCCGCTGCGCTGCCCAAGATCCCCAGAACCTATTCGACATGCCAGGTGAGACGTTGCCATGCTGCTGCTGTGCCGGGAAGCCAAGAGCCACACTGGCCCCGCACTCCTTTCAGCTTTGCAATCACATGCAGATCAGTGGCTAACACCGCTCAATTTGACAGTTGGTAAAGTGGTGTGCGACAACGGTGCCAATCTGCTGAGCGCGTTGAAACAGGGCAAAATTACACATGTGCCATGCATGGCACACGTCTTAAACTTGGTCGTGCAGCGATTCATTGTCAAATACCCTGGGGTCCAGGACATCTTGCGGCAGGCAAGGAAAATCTCTGCCCATTTCAGAAGATCTTACACGTCCATTGTTCGCCTTGCTGACATTCAGCGGCGACACAATCTGCCGGTCAGACGTCTTATTTGTGATTGCACGACGTGATGGAACTTAACCTTCTATATGCTTGATAGGCTGCTCCAGCAGAAACGTGCAGTTAACGACTACCTGTACGAACTCTGCGGCAGAACAGGTTCTGGGGAGCTTGTTTTGTTTTCACCGCGCCAGTGGCTGCTGATGCGCGACGCATGCAGGCTTCTGCGGTCATTTGATGAGATCACCAAACTGGTCAGTTGCAGCCATGGCGCCATCAGTGACATTGTACCTTATGCCTTCTTTATGGAGCGTGCATTGCGTCGTGTCATTGATCAAGCCGTCGAGGAGCAGGAGCAGGAAGATGAGGAAGTCGCAATGCTGGATGAATTACCAGGGGGGGGGCTACTCTGAGACAAGTCAACAACAGGAGTCTGAAGAGGAGTCAGAGGAGGATGGTGCCAGGGCGATGAGGAGGAGCAAGAAGAGCATGCTTTAAACCTTTCTAGGATCCCTGTTGTTGTCCGTGGATGGGGGGAGGAGAACGAGGAGGATGACATTATCCTGGATGATGAGCAGGAGCCAGCCCACCACACCGCTTACAGTTTAGTGCAAATGGGGGCCTTCATGCTTCAGTGTTTTAACAGGGACCCCTGTATAAAAAGCATAAAGGTCAAGGACCAGTACTAGGTGGCAACGTGCTTAGACCCCCGGTACAAACACAAAATGGCGGAAATGTTACCACCATCACAGAGGGCTGTCGGAATGGAGCACTTACAGGCCTTGCTTAGAGAAATGCTGCATTCTGCTTTTGCATGAGCTGGCAGAGTAATTTCCACTCCCAGAGAAAGAGTTGCGGGTACCAATCCAACAGCGCCTGCAAGAAGAGGGCGGTTTGAAGATGTATTAGTCACTTCTGATATGAGATCATTCTTTCAGCTGACCTATCGACAGGTGTCATCCGGATCCAGCATCAGGGAACGCCTAGACAGACAGGTGTCCGACTACACCGGGTTAACGGCTGATGTGGACGCTCTGAGAAGTGATGAACCCCTGGACTACTGGGTGGGTTAGGCTTGACCTCTGGCCAGAGCTTGCACAATTTGCAGTGGAACTGTTGGCTTGCCCCTCGTCCAGTGTCCTGTCCGAAAGGACGTTCAGCGCAGCAGGGGGGATCGTGACCGATAAGCGCACTCGCCTAGCTCACGACAGTGTTGACTACCTCACATTTCTAAAAATGAATGAGGCATGGATCTTGGAGGAATTCAACACATGTAGACCATGTATATGCATACCTCTATATAAATCGTTTATAATCTAGCACAGTGGTCATCCTCAACCCTGTCCTCAGGGCCCACTAACAGGCCAGGTTTTATGTATTACCTTGGGGAGATGCAGACTAGAATACTGCAATCACTGAGCAGCAAATGATATCACCTGTGATGTATTTCAGTTATCTTGCAAACCTGGCCTGTTAGTGGGCCCTGAGGATAGGGTTGATGACCACTGATCTAACACACAGACCTTTTTTCTACCTTTGGCTCACTTGTAGAAAAAAAGCACACCGTACTATATGCCCGTACCCTCCTGTTTGAAGAGGTTGAGCGGTGTCGGGGGGCAGGGATGCAATTGCCTCCCGGGCCGCTCTGATGTGCTGTACAATTTGGCCGGCCGCTGTGTCGCCAGCTCACTACTGCGCATGTGCAGTTTCTGAGCTGGCCGAGTGCAGCAGCTCCATCCAGCAATGTGTTCTGTCACTGGGCTGGAAATTGTTCTGTCTTACAGAGCGCAGCCCAATCCAGCCCCTCCCTCCTCCACATGAATGGTAGATCTGCTCTTTCCCCACCCACAATCCAGGGCAGCCCCTGTGCTGTCTGTGAAGACTCAGAGGATGTGTGGGTGGGAAAGGTAAAACCAAGCTGTCGGCTCCAGTAAATGCCAAGGTAAGTGAGCTTCTCATCCCTCCCTGCTCTCTCTCCCAAATCCCTCTCTGCAGCTACAGAGTTTTCTTACTAGCAGCCTGGCTTACCTTGCCCTCCTAGGTGGTATGAAGAGGTTCACACTGATACTGGTATGCTGCAGAGCTGGTTGTCTTCCTGCATGTTACCCTTGCACAGAAAAAAAGTCCTGCATGCTGCATCTTTGGTGCACTTTTAGAAAATGCAGCAAAAAATGTGCAACTTAAAATATATCTGGGGGACTGCGGCTAAAGAAATCCACCAGTACTACAGCCAAACACAGCACACCAGTGTGAGCCCAAAGGCTATTCACTTGTCACAGGCACTGCCACTCCACTGAAAAGCGATTCATGCTTGGGTCACTTTTCTGAGGCATTTGACAGGCAGTGAGGAGGTATCATCACATTTCCTCCCTGCCCATTTTAACCTTCTAAATGCCAATCCCTCCAGCTAATGGCACGGTTTACTTTGAACACACCTTATTTCCATTACTTTCAGCAGCCAGTGTCAAGTGGTCTCTTTCTCTGTATGAAGCAGTCTCTCTCTCTCTCTCTCTCTGTGCAGGCAGTATGAAGCGGTCTCTTTCTCTCTCTCTGGAGGCAGTGTGAAGCGGTCTCTATTTCTCTCTCTGTGTTCAGGCAGTGTGAAGCGGTCTCTTTTTCTCTCTCTGTGTGAAGGCCATGTGAAGCGGCCTCTTTTTCTCTCTCTCTGTGGAGGCCGTGTGAAGCTGCCTTTTTTTCTTTCTCTCTGTGCAGGCAGTGTGAAGCGGTCTCTTTTTCTTTCTCTCTGTGCAGGCAGTGTAAAGCGGTCTCTTTTTCTTTCTCTCTGTGCAGGCAGTGTAAAGCGGTCTCTTTTTCTCTCTCTCTGTGGAGGCCGTGTGAAGCGGTCTCTTTTTCTCTCTCTGTGTTCAGGCAGTGTGAAGCGGTCTCTTTTTCTCTCTCTGTGTGGAGGCCTTGTGAAGCGGTCTCTTTTTCTCTCTCTCTGTGCAGGCAGTGTGAAGCGGTCTCTTTTTCTCTCTCTCTGTGGAGGCCGTGTGAAGCGGTCTCTTTTTCTCTCTCTGTGCAGGCAGTGTGAATCGGTCTCTTTTTCTCTCTGTGTGGAGGCAGTGTGAATCGGTCTATTTTTCTCTCTCTGTGTGCAGGCAGTGTGAAGCGGTCTCTTTTTCTCTCTCTGTGTTCAGGCAGTGTGAAGCGGTCTCTTTTTCTCTCTCTGTGTTCAGGCAGTGTGAAGCGGTCTCTTTTTCTCTCTCTGTGTGCAGGCAGTGTGAAGCGGTCTCTTTTTCTCTCTCTCTCTCTGTGCAGGCAGTGTGAAGCGGTCTCTTTCTCTCCCTCTCCCTGTGCAAGCAGTGTGAAGCGGTCTTTTTCTCTCTCTGGAGGCAGTGTGAAGCGGTCTCTTTCTCTCTCTCTGTGCAGGCAGTGTGAAGCGGTCTCTCTCTCTCTCTCTCTGCAGGCAGTGTGAAGGTGCAAAGCGGTCTCTTTCTCTCCCTCTCTCTCTCTGTGCAGGCAGCGTGAATCGGTCTCTCTCTTTCTGTGCAGGCAGTGTGAAGCGGTCTCTCTCTGTGTGCAGGCAGTGTGAAGCGGTCTCTCTCTGTGTGCAGGCAGTGTGAAGCGGTCTCTCTCTCTCTGCAGGCAGTGTGAAGCGGTCTCTCTCTCTGGGGCAATGTGGAGCAGTCTCCCTCTCTGTGCGAGCAATGTTGCGCAGATGGATGGCGAGCTGATTAGGTGGTTCAATGGGCCACTCGACTGAACTTGCCCCCCAGGCCTAAGGCTGCCAGCCCTCCCCTGTCGGTGCTGGTGTCAGTGCTCTCTATCTCGGTGCTGGTGTCAGTGCTCTCTCTCTGTGCTGGTGTCAGTGAGGGAGATAGCAGTGGAGAAGCCAATCAGCAGGCAGTGCCAGCACCATGGCTGAGGATCAGCACTGGACTGGCACCTCTGGACCACCGCAGTGGAGCCCTGCATAGGTGGGGGTAAGGGTCGGGCAGAGGGAGGGGTCAGGGGCTCAAGCACAGGTTGGCACACTCTGACACTGGCACAGGACTGCCCTGACTGTGGCACTGATCATCTCCTGCACCCCCTTCATAGCCTGGCCTGACCTTGCCTCTCCTCCATGGCCTTTAATTGACAAAATGTCACAGATAAAAAAAAGAATGCTTGTCGTTGTCGAACCCAGATTCACTTAATACTTCTGGTATGGTCAGTGTCCATGTTGTGGGACTATGTGTGCACAGCTAGTATTTTGTGGCTGAAAATACGACCTGGAGGTTTTTAAGGTTCGCCTGCCATTAAAGTCAATGGGGCCTGCCGCGAACCTGCGGTTTGCAAACATTTGGGCACGTTCACGGATCACGTTCGCAAAAAGTCCCGTCGGAAGTTCGTCCATCACTATTCCTAAACAGCTTACGCAGAATTTTACCTAGCACAAGCTACACAACACACTACAGAAAAACAAATCTGCTTCAATTGAACTATAGCACAGATCACGGCACGAGCCCCCAATTGTTTTGCTTGCGTCTATCTAGCAAGGTTACTCTGTGGTATAACAAGGAAGCTGAGACTTCTGCAGTGTGTAGATGTGCTTTTACTATACAAAGATGCTGTACATGCAAAACTATTACAATCTTAGGAATACAATACAAGACTGACAGATATCTATAACAAGCAAAATACCTAGAAAAAGAACAGCCTATGGTCTATAACTACAAATACATTTAAAAGTTACTTTTCTGTTACTGTATGTTCGTGATCTCCATCGGCAACGATTCTTCTGGAGGATCAGGCTCTGCTTCTTCTATGTATCCTGATATGTGTTCTGATGTTACAGCATGATGATGATGTGTCTAGCTTATGCCTGAATCCCCCTTTTATGTGTCAGGCTGTTTACCATAGTTGCCAAACAACAGAAAACATACCCGTTTACTGTAGCTGTAGAAACAATGGACTGTTGAAAACCGTCAATTGAATACAACAATGATATCTATGTAAACCATTGTCTACTCAAGCCAAGACAGTAATCTAACAGTCATTCTTTCAGTTTGAGAGCTGAAAGAATCTCAAACAAGTAATATCTTACTTGTTTACTGTAGCTATAGAGACAATAGCCTTTCGAAAACTGTCAATTGAATACAACAATGGTATCTAACCCCATTGTATGAAAACTGCATTTGTTTGAGAAATCTACTCAAGCCGAAAAACTGACAGTAATCTGACCAACTCACTATTGTAATATTATCCCATGTATCCTATGTCTGATTAATATAAAAAAATCATATTTTTAACAAACGCAACACACTTTCACAGAGACTAAATAATATAGGACTAATTTGGGTTATTTTTACTAAAGATATGTAGCAGTATAAATTTTGGCGCAATTTTATGAAGAAAAATTACTTTGCAAAGTGTTTTTTTTTTTTTTTCCGCTTATATTACCAAAAATAAAAAAACAATGATTCATGATTAAATACCACCAAAATAAAGCTCTATTTGTGAGATGATGATAAAAACTTTGTTTGGGTAAAGTGTAGCATGACTGAGAAATTGTCATTGACAGTGTGAGAATTAGTCTGGGCAGGAAGGTGTATACATGCCCTGTATTGAAGTGGTTAAAGAGGTTCTTCAGTCATCAAAAATTTAAAGTCAGCAGCTACAAATACCGTAGTTGATGATTTAAAAAAAAAAAATGAAAAAAAGACACTTACCTCTCCAGGGATCTAGAACTGTCCTCCCCCAAGCCAGTTTTTCGCCGGTCTTTGGGTTCCCAGTGCCGCCATGTTAGATGTAGCTGCAGCTTCACAGTGCACATGTGCAATTTGCGCTACACTTTGTTAATGGACTCCCAGCCTCCAGGAACCTGTGGCATGTCCCAGGAGGTTCCGAACGGGAAGGGGGGGGGGGGACTAGGCGATCCAGGTGAAAAATTGGGAGCGGGTACCACTCCATAAGTGACAAAAATGTTAGAAGAGGAGGGAGGATTAAAGAAGCAGAACTTTGCTTGTACAGTAAAGTTCTGCTTTAAGTACTAGCAGGTTGAGATTGATCATCACCAGAGCAGAGGCCGGTTATAGACCTCACGCAGCTAAAACTATTTTCATCCAAAGGAGAAGTTTAAGACGGAGACATTGTCCCCGATTTTATAGGGGTTCCAGCTAGACGACTCATTTCCATAGACCTAAAGATGCTTACTTGTATGTGCCCATTCAGCAAGTTTCTTCGGTTCACCTTAGGTCAAGACCATCTCTAGATCACTTGTCTACCATGCAGGCTTTCAACATCGCCTGGCATATTTTTCAAAGTCTTATTGGTTGATATAGTCTTTATCAAAACAAAGGACATACACTTGCATTGTTACCTGAATGACCTTCTATCGCAAGACATAGGGCAGCTGCTGGAGCCCAGAGCTCAGGTCTGTTCAATACTCCTCAAATTCAGCTGGCTGCTGATTCTAGAAAAGAGTCACCTGAAGCCCACTCAGTCTCTTGTGTACCTTGGGGCTCAGTTTGATATAATCAAGAGGCTTTACCAATGGATGCCAATGATCTGAAACACAATAAAGAAGACAATGACAGGGAAATTACAGGTTGCTGAGTGCAGAATACATTTACAAGAAGTTGTCAATGAACCCTAATGAGAAGCTAAAAAGGGAAGCTGAAAAAAAAAAAAAAAAAAAAAGGTATTTCATTCTGGAAGCACCTAAAATATTGGTTATTTATCAGCTTCCTAAAATACACTAATAGCGAGTAGGGATGGGCCCGGTGCTCGATGCGAACCCACGTTCGCATCGAGCACCGGGCGTTCGCTCGCTCGGCGAGCCCAGAACTATTTTGGCCGCTCGCATCACGTTCGTGTGATGCGAGCGGCCCCGCAATGCATTGCGGCCGGCGCGGCCGGCGCAGTGCATTGCTGGCTGATGATTGGCCAAGCATGCACTGTGACCCCGCATGCTTGGCCAATCACAGCCCCGGAAACTCGAAGAGCCATAATTGGCTACAGGCAGGACGCCTGTAGCCAATTACAGCTCAGGGGCTGTAGTACACGCCCCCCCCTATAAAAGGCCGCCACGCCGTCTGCGCCGGTCACATGCTGTTCCGGCGCAGATAGAGCAGGCTAGATCTGTGACACTCTGCTGGATTTAGTTAGTTAGAGAGATTTACTTAGAGAGATTGAGTTAGATAGATTCATTCATTTAGATTGATTTAGAAAGAGGGGCTTGTAGTGTGTTCGTGGCAGGCAGGCAGAGCTCCTATATTTTGTTCCCAGAAGCACCTATAGGACTTGTAGTGTGTTCGTGGCAGGCAGGCAGAGCTCCTATATTTTGTTCCCAGAAGCACCTATAGGACTTGTAGTGTGTTCGTGGCAGGCAGGCAGAGCTCCTATATTTTGTTCCCAGAAGCACCTATAGGACTTGTAGTGTGTTCGTGGCAGGCAGGCAGAGCTCCTATATTTTGTCCCCAGAAGCACCTATAGGACTTGTAGTGTGTTCGTGGCAGGCAGGCAGAGCTCCTATATTTTGTTCCCAGAAGCACCTATAGGACTTGTAGTGTGTTCGTGGCAGGCAGGCAGAGCTCCTATATTTTGTTCCCAGAAGCACCTATAGGACTTGAAGTGTGTTAGTCCCATCACACAGACCTACATTTTCTTCCCAGAAGCACCTATAGGACTTGAAGTGTGTTAGTCCCATCACACAGAGATCATATATTTTGTTCCCAGAAGCACCTATAGGACTTGAAGTGTGTTAGTCCCATCACACAGAGATCATATATTTTGTTCCCAGAAGCACCTATAGGACTTGAAGTGTGTTAGTCCCATCACACAGACCTATATTTCCTTCCCAGAAGCACCTATAGGACTTGAAGTGTGTTAGTCCCATCACACAGAGATCATATATTTTGTTCCCAGAAGCACCTATAGGACTTGAAGTGTGTTAGTCCCATCACACAGACCTTTATTTCCTTCCCAGAAGCACCTATAGGACTTGAAGTGTGTTAGTCCCATCACACAGAGATCATATATTTTGTTCCCAGAAGCACCTATAGGACTTGAAGTGTGTTAGTCCCATCACACAGACCTATATTTCCTTCCCAGAAGCACCTATAGGACTTGAAGTGTGTTAGTCCCATCACACAGAGATCATATATTTTGTTCCCAGAAGCACCTATAGGACTTGAAGTGTGTTAGTCCCATCACACAGAGATCATATATTTTGTTCCCAGAAGCACCTATAGGACTTGAAGTGTGTTAGTCCCATCACACAGAGATCATATATTTTGTTCCCAGAAGCACCTATAGGACTTGAAGTGTGTTAGTCCCATCACACAGAGATCATATATTTTGTTCACAGAAGCACCTATAGGACTTGAAGTGTGTTAGTCCCATCACACAGACCTACATTTTCTTCCCAGAAGCACCCATAGGACTTGAAGTGTGTTAGTCCCATCACACAGAGATCATATATTTTGTTCCCAGAAGCACCTATAGGACTTGAAGTGTGTTAGTCCCATCACACAGACCTACATTTTCTTCCCAGAAGCACCTATAGGACTTGAAGTGTGTTAGTCCCATCACACAGAGATCCTATATTTTGTTCCCAGAAGCACCTATAGGACTTGAAGTGTGTTAGTCCCATCACACAGAGATCATATATTTTGTTCCCAGAAGCACCTATAGGACTTGAAGTGTGTTAGTCCCATCACACAGACCTACATTTTCTTCCCAGAAGCACCCATAGGACTTGAAGTGTGTTAGTCCCATCACACAGAGATCCTATATTTTGTTCCCAGAAGCACCTATAGGACTTGAAGTGTGTTAGTCC
Organism: Lithobates sylvaticus; assembly: GCA_028564925.1. Lineage (NCBI taxonomy): Eukaryota > Metazoa > Chordata > Amphibia > Anura > Ranidae > Lithobates > Lithobates sylvaticus. Next base: position 402,234,738 of record CM053026.1, read on the forward strand.
CATCACACAGAGATCATATATTTTGTTCCCAGAAGCACCTATAGGACTTGAAGTGTGTTAGTCCCATCACACAGACCTTTATTTCCTTCCCAGAAGCGCCTATAGGACTTGAAGTGTGTTAGTCCCATCACACAGAGATCATATATTTTGTTCCCAGAAGCACCTATAGGACTTGAAGTGTGTTAGTCCCATCACACAGACCTATATTTCCTTCCCAGAAGCACCTATAGGACTTGAAGTGTGTTAGTCCCATCACACAGAGATCATATATTTTGTTCCCAGAAGCACCTATAGGACTTGAAGTGTGTTAGTCCCATCACACAGACCTACATTTTCTTCCCAGAAGCTCCTATAGGACTTGAAGTGTGTTAGTCCCATCACACAGACCTACATTTTCTTCCCAGAAGCACCTATAGGACTTGAAGTGTGTTAGTCCCATCACACAGAGATCATATATTTTGTTCCCAGAAGCACCTATAGGACTTGAAGTGTGTTAGTCCCATCACACAGACCTATATTTCCTTCCCAGAAGCACCTATAGGACTTGAAGTGTGTTAGTCCCATCACACAGAGATCATATATTTTGTTCCCAGAAGCACCTATAGGACTTGAAGTGTGTTAGTCCCATCACACAGACCTACATTTTCTTCCCAGAAGCACCTATAGGACTTGAAGTGTGTTAGTCCCATCACACAGAGATCCTATATTTTGTTCCCAGAAGCACCTATAGGACTTGAAGTGTGTTAGTCCCATCACACAGAGATCATATATTTTGTTCCCAGAAGCACCTATAGGACTTGAAGTGTGTTTAGTCCCATCACACAGACCTTTATTTCCTTCCCAGAAGCACCTATAGGACTTGAAGTGTGTTAGTCCCATCACACAGAGATCATATATTTTGTTCCCAGAAGCACCTATAGGACTTGAAGTGTGTTAGTCCCATCACACAGACCTATATTTCCTTCCCAGAAGCACCTATAGGACTTGAAGTGTGTTAGTCCCATCACACAGAGATCATATATTTTGTTCCCAGAAGCACCTATAGGACTTGAAGTGTGTTAGTCCCATCACACAGACCTACATTTTCTTCCCAGAAGCACCTATAGGACTTGAAGTGTGTTAGTCCCATCACACAGACCTACATTTTCTTCCCAGAAGCACCTATAGGACTTGAAGTGTGTTAGTCCCATCACACAGAGATCATATATTTTGTTCCCAGAGGCACCTATAGGACTTGAAGTGTGTTAGTCCCATCACACAGACCTATATTTTCTTCCCAGAAGCACCCATAGGACTTGAAGTGTGTTAGTCCCATCACACAGAGCTCCTCTATTTTCTTTGCAGAAGCACCCATAGGACTTCTAGTGTGTTAGTGGCATCACACAGAGCTCCTATATTTTCTTCTCAGCAGCACCCACAGGACTTCTAGTGTGTTAGTGGCATCACACAGAGCTCCTCTATTTTCTTTGCAGAAGCACCCATAGGACTTCTAGTGTGTTAGTGGCATCACACAGAGCTCCTATATTTTCTTCTCAGCAGCACCCACAGGACTTCTAGTGTGTTAGTGGCATCACACAGAGCTCCTCTATTTTCTTCTCAGCAGCACCCACAGGACTTCTAGTGTGTTAGTGGCATCACACAGAGCTCCTCTATTTTCTTTGCAGAAGCACCCATAGGACTTCTAGTGTGTTAGTGGCATCACACAGAGCTCCTCTATTTTCTTTGCAGAAGCACCCACAGGACTTCTAGTGTGTTAGTGGCATCACACAGAGCTCCTCTATTTTCTTTGCAGAAGCACCCATAGGACTTCTAGTGTGTTAGTGGCATCACACAGAGCTCCTCTATTTTCTTTGCAGAAGCACCCACAGGACTTCTAGTGTGTTAGTGGCATCACACAGAGCTCCTCTATTTTCTTTGCAGAAGCACCCACAGGACTTCTAGTGTGTTAGTGGCATCACACAGAGCTCCTCTATTTTCTTTGCAGAAGCACCCACAGGACTTCTAGTGTGTTAGTGGCATCACACAGAGCTCCTCTATTTTCTTTGCAGAAGCACCCATAGGACTTCTAGTGTGTTAGTGGCATCACACAGAGCTCCTATATTTTCTTCTCAGCAGCACCCACAGGACTTCTAGTGTGTTAGTGGCATCACACAGAGCTCCTCTATTTTCTTTGCAGAAGCACCCACAGGACTTCTAGTGTGTTAGTGGCATCACACAGAGCTCCTCTATTTTCTTTGCAGAAGCACCCATAGGACTTCTAGTGTGTTAGTGGCATCACACAGAGCTCCTATATTTTCTTCCCAGAAGCACCCATAGGACTTGAAGTGTGTTAGTCCCATCACACAGAGCTCCTCTATTTTCTTTGCAGAAGCACCCACAGGACTTCTAGTGTGTTAGTGGCATCACACAGAGCTCCTCTATTTTCTTTGCAGAAGCACCCATAGGACTTCTAGTGTGTTAGTGGCATCACACAGAGCTCCTATATTTTCTTCTCAGCAGCACCCACAGGACTTCTAGTGTGTTAGTGGCATCACACAGAGCTCCTATATTTTCTTCTCAGCAGCACCCACAGGACTTCTAGTGTGTTAGTGGCATCACACAGAGCTCCTCTATTTTCTTTGCAGAAGCACCCACAGGACTTCTAGTGTGTTAGTGGCATCACACAGAGCTCCTCTATTTTCTTTGCAGAAGCACCCATAGGACTTCTAGTGTGTTAGTGGCATCACACAGAGCTCCTATATTTTCTTCTCAGCAGCACCCACAGGACTTCTAGTGTGTTAGTGGCATCACACAGAGCTCCTCTATTTTCTTTGCAGAAGCACCCATAGGACTTCTAGTGTGTTAGTGGCATCACACAGAGCTCCTATATATTCTTCTCAGCAGCACCCACAGGACTACCGACTACAATGGCTGGAAGACCGCCAAGGGGAGGCAGAGCGTGCAGAGCCAAGAACACAGGGCAGGCAGGCTCTGTTTCTAGTGGACGTGGCCGTGGACGTGGACGTGGTCGTGCATCGTCATCAGCACGTGGCCATGGGACACGCGCGTCTTTGTTTTCGGCAGCTGGACATGTGGAGCCGCATCATGCTGAAGGCTTGGTAGAATGGATGACCAAGCCCTCCTCATCCTCCTCATCCTCTCTCACCCAGGCTCAGGGTACTGACAGAGCATCATCAGCCACCCCTTCCCTAGACCCACCATGTCCTCCTGAGGAGTCCCCCGAACTCTTTGAGCACAGTGTTGGGTACATGCTCCAGGAGGATGCCCAACGATTCGAAGGCTCGGATGATGATACCCAGCTTGAGGAATCTGGCAGTACTGTTCCACCAGCTGCAGCTTACTGCCAGGTTTTCTCTAGTGGTGAAGAGGGAGGGGATGATGAGGTCACTGACTCCACGTGGGTGCCTGAAGGGAGAGAGGATGAGGAGGAGGACGAGGAGGAGGAGGATGCGGCGTCACATGTCCAACGAGGCAGGATGCCCCCTGGAGGCCAGGTAGAGGCCAGCACAGCAACTGTACAACACCGCAGAGCTCCGCCTGTGCAGGGCGCTGCCTCTGCACGTTATCAGAAAAGTTCTTTGGTGTGGGCCTTTTTTGAGACGAGTGCAGCAGATCGCACCACTGCTATTTGCAATATTTGTCTCAAGCGTATCTCGCGTGGCCAAAACATCAGCCGCTTGGGCACCACAAGCATGACCAGACATATGGCGACCTGCCATGCAGCTCGTTGGCAGGCACACATAAAAGACCCACACCAAAGAACTAAGCGGACCTCTCCTTCCTCCTCCTCAGCTGGGATCTCCATCCCCACTACACCTTCAGTCCTCTCTGAAAGCTGCTCTGAGAGGACTGAAGGTGTAGAATTAGGTGTGTCACAACCAAGTACTTGCAGTACACCGACGTCCGATTGCAGCAGGCAAATTTCCCTGCCCCAGCTGCTGGACCGTAGAAAGAAGTACACTCCCAGCCATCCACATGCCCAGCGGTTGAATGCTAGCCTGGCTAAATTGCTAGCACTTCAACTGCTGCCTTTTCAGTTGGTAGACTCGGCCCCCTTCCGTGAGTTTGTTCAATGTGCGGTTCCTCAGTGGCAGGTTCCCAAACGCCACTTTTTCTCACGGAAGGCGATTCCGTCTCTCTACCGGCATGTGGAGGGCAATGTCCATGCCTCGCTGGACAGGGCGGTCAGCGGTAAGGTGCATATTACCGCTGACTCATGGTCCAGCAGGCATGGACAGGGACGGTACCTTTCTTTCACGGCCCATTGGGTCACTCTATTGGCAGCTGGGAGGGATGCAGGACAAGGTGCAGTAGTGTTGGAGGTTGTTCCGCCACCACGCCTCCAAAACGCTACTACTGCTACTGGTTGTGACACACCTCTCTCCTCCACCCCCTCCTCTTCTTCTTCCTCCAGTGCTCTGTCCTTGGAACCAGCGGTGCTCCGTAGGCGTACAAGGGGCTACGCAAGTACGCAGGCAAAAAGATGCCATGCCGTGCTTGCGCTGGTGTGTTTGGGGGACAGGAGCCACACTGGGCCAGAGGTTCTGGCAGCTCTGCAGGGGCAGGCCGAGAGGTGGTTGACGCCACGTCAGCTTAAGCCAGGAATGGTCGTTTCTGACAATGGCACCAACCTCCTCTCCGCCCTGCGACAGGGGCAGCTCACCCATGTGCCCTGCATGGCTCACGTCCTCAACCTGGTGGTGCAGCGGTTCTTGGGCAGGTTCCCAGGCTTACAGGATGTCCTGAGGCAGGCCAGGAAAGTCTGTGTGCATTTCCGCCGATCTTATAATGCCAGTGCTCGGCTGACTGAGCTGCAAAAGGAGCTGAACCTGCCCAAGAACCGCCTAATATGTGACATGCCCACCAGGTGGAACTCAACGTTGGCCATGCTGCAGCGACTGCACACGCAGCAGAGGGCCATCAATGAGTACCTTTGCGACTACGGCACCAGGACAGGGTCAGGGGAGCTTGTTTTTTTTTTCCCCACGTCAGTGGAGCATGATCAGGGATGCATGCACTGTCCTCTCACCATTTGAGGAGGCCACGAGGATGGTGAGCAGTGACAGTGCATGCATCAGTGACACTGTCCCTCTTGTCCACCTGTTGGAGCATACGCTGCGTGGGATAATGGACAGGGCACTTGAGGCAGAACAGAGGCAGGAAGAGGAGGACTTCCTTGCCTCTCAAGGCCCCCTTTATCCGGACAGTGTTCCTTCTGTCCCACCCATCACACAGGAAGAGGATGAGGAGGAGGAGGAGGAGGAGGAGGATTGTGTGAGCATGGAGGTGGAGCCTGGCACTCAGCATCAGCAGCAGCAGTCTTTTAGGGATGATGTACAGTCCCAACAAGCCAGTGGACTTGTACGTGGCTGGGAGGAGGTGGCTGGCGATCATGTCATCCTCAGTGACCCAGAAGACTCCGGACCGAATGCCTCAGCTAACCTACGCTGCATGGCCTCCCTGATCCTGCAAAGCCTGCGGAAGGATCCTCGTGTTCTTCGGATCAAGGAGAGGGACCATTACTGGCTGGCCACTCTCCTTGATCCGCGGTAAGGTTGCGGACCTTATCTTGCCGTCGCAGAGGGAGCAGAGGATGAGACATCTCAGGGAGGCCTTGCAGAAAGGTCTGTGCAACGCGTTCCCAGAAACTGGGAGGCTACAAACTCCTGGTCCTGGGCGACGAGTTGCTGAGGCTTCGGTCAGTGGCAGAAGGAGCGGTGGGGAAGGTGGACGTCTGACCGATGCGTTCAGACAATTTTTTAGTCCGCAGCCCCAAGGTATGATCGGTTCCAGCAACCATCGCCAGCGTCTGATATACATGGTGCAGGAATACCTTGGGGCAAGGTCAGACTTGGACACCTTTCCCACCGAAAATCCTCTGGCTTACTGGGTCCTGAGGATGGATCACTGGCCAGAGCTTGCACAGTATGCAATTGAGCTACTGGCCTGTCCTGCCTCCAGCGTTCTTTCCGAACGCACATTCAGTGCTGCTGGAGGATTTGTGACTGATCATAGGGTGCGCCTGTCCACCGCCTCGGTTGATCGACTGACCTTCATCAAAATGAATCAGTCTTGGATCACCACCAGCTACCAGGCACCTGAGGCGGATATAACCGAATCATTTTTAATGTCACATCCCTTCAAGACTGCCTATGCTGATGCTGAGTGACTGTCCTCTTATGTTCACTGACTATCCTCTTCCTCCTCCTCAATGATCCATGCCACCACACCAGTGCCTAAGGCACAATTTTTCAGCCCCTGTTTAACAGGGGCGGGTACTTACAATTTTTAAAAAAAAATGCTTCGCAACACATGTGACTGCTGTGCTCCAAGTACAGTATCTGTGAGGGGTTGCAGTGTTGTGGCACCAGCACCAGTGCCTAAGGCACAATTTTTCAGCCCCTGTTTAACAGGGGCGTGTACTTACAATTTTTTTAAAATAATGCTTCGCAACACGTGTGACTGCTGTGCTCCAAGTACAGTATCTGTGAGGGGTTGCAGTGTTGTGGCACCAGCACCAGTGCCTAAGGCACAGTTTTTCAGCCCCTGTTTAACAGGGGCGGGTACATACAATTTTTTAAAAAAATGCTTCGCAACACGTGTGACTGCTGTGCTCCAAGTACAGTATCTGTGAGGGCCGGGTTGCAGTGTTGTGGCACCAGCACCAGTGCCTAAGGCACAATTTTTCAGCCCCTGTTTAACAGGGGCGTGTACTTACAATTTTTTTAAAATAATGCTTCGCAACACGTGTGACTGCTGTGCTCCAAGTACAGTCTCTGTGAGGGGTTGCAGTGTTGTGGCACCAGCACCAGTGCCTAAGGCACAATTTTTCAGCCCCTGTTTAACAGGGGCGGGTACTTACAAATCTTGATCTAATAGTTCACAGCAGGGCCCATTCCTGCGCCCACCAAGAGTAAGTATGAGGGCCTGCAGTCTTGTGGCAACACCGTCCACCACCACCACCAAAGGCCCAATTTTTCTGCCCTGTTCATCAGGTGCTTGCAATTACAAATCTTGATCTAATAACTCACAGCAGGGCCCATTCCTGCGCCCACCAAGAGTAACTATGAGGGCCTACAGTCTTGTGGCAACACCGTCCACCACCACCGCCAAAGGCCCAATTTTTCTGCCCTGTTCATCAGGTGCTTGCAATTACAAATCTTGATCTAATAACTCACAGCAGGGCCCATTCCTGCGCCCACCAAGAGTAACTGTGAGAGCCTACAGTCTTGTGGCAACACCGTCCACCACCACCGCCAAAGGCCCAATTTTTCTGCCCTGTTCATCAGGTGCTTGCAATTACAAATCTTGATCTAATAACTCACAGCAGGGCCCATTCCTGCGCCCACCAAGAGTAACTGTGAGAGCCTACAGTCTTGTGGCAACACCGTCCACCACCACCGCCAAAGGCCCAATTTTTCTGCCCTGTTCATCAGGTGCTTGCAATTACAAATCTTGATCTAATAACTCACAGCAGGGCCCATTCCTGCGCCCACCAAGAGTAACTGTGAGAGCCTACAGTCTTGTGGCAACACCGTCCACCACCACCGCCAAAGGCCCAATTTTTCTGCCCTGTTCATCAGGTGCTTGCAATTACAAATCTTGATCTAATAACTCACAGCAGGGCCCATTCCTGCGCCCACCAAGAGTAACTGAGAGCTTACAGTCTTGTGGCAAAACCGTCCACCACCACCACCACCACCCCCAATTTTTCTGCCCTGTTCAACAGGTGCATGCAATTACAAATCTTGATCTATTAACTCACAGCAGGGCCCATTCCTGTGCCCACCAGTCTTGTGGCTACACCAACATCTAATAGGGCAAATTTCTGCAGAGTATATACGCCAGGCCCCTACTTTCAAACATCCAACTTACAAACGACTCCTACTTGCAAATGGAAAGATAAAACAGGAAGTGAGAGGAAATCTACCCCTAGGAAGGGAAATTCTATCCTGTTAGATTTAATTTGGGAAAAAGGTATCTCCTCTCTACTGATACTTTATCACCAATCCTTGTTTCAATTAAAACCCCACTTTTTCCAAAAACATTTGTCATTGGGACGGAAAGTGAGGTGACATGTTCTGAACAGATGTGCAAAGACAGCAAATGTTACAGGGGTGATAACCCCTCCCTATGTTCTCCAAAAAGCTTAAAAATAGATTTTTTTGGGATGGAGCTACACTTCATAATGTACCTGTTCAGATTCTACTTAAGAACAAACCTAAAGCCGCAAGTGGTTTTAAATGGCTTCTTTTTTTCCTTTACAAATGTCATTTTGTGCAAGGACAGTTCTAAACACGGGAAACACATGCCACTTCACAGGCATACTTTAGACACCCCCCAGGTACCATATTTAAAGGAAAATTTCACTTTTTTTTTTTCACTTTATGCATCATTAAAATGACTGCTCCCGAAAAAACGTTAGTTTTTAAAAGTTCTTTTTGCATTGATATATGTCCCCTGGGGCAGGACCCGGGTCCCCAAACCTGTTTTATGACATTAACATGCATATTGGCCGTTGTAATTAGCACTTTTGATTTCGAACGTTCGCGTCCATTATAACGTATAGGGTTCGAAAATTCGCGCGAACTTTCGGTCGGTTCGAAGGTTCTGGTGCGAACCGAACCCGGGGGTGTTCGGCTCATCCCTAATAGCGAGAGACCAATAGTGAGTGGGATTGACTTCTTATTTTGTCACTTAGGGAATATATAGATAAGTATCTGCAACCATTAGTAAATAAATGTAATTTGTACTTAAAAGACAACAAAGATCTAGTCACCATAAATGTGGAATCCCTTTACACCAACATCATTTAGAATGATGGTATTGAAGCATTGAAATGGGCTTTATTGAACCAATGAAATCTTAAAGATGAACAAATAGATTATATTTTAAAAGCATTAGGGTTAACCACTTCAGCCCCGGACCAATTGGCAGCCAAAGGACCAGGCCCCTTTTTGCAATTCGGCACTGCGTTGCTTTAACTAACAATTGCGCGGTCATGCGACGTGGCTCCAAAACAAAATTGGCGTCCTTTTTTTCCCACAAATAGAGCTTTCTTTTGGTGGTATTTGATCGCCCCTGCGGTTTTTATTTTTTGCGCTATAAACAAAAATAGAGCGACAATTTTGAAAAAAATGCAATATTTTTTACTTTTTGCTATAATAAATATCCCCCAAAAAAATATATAAAAAAACATTTTTTTTTCCTCAGTTTAGGCCGATACGTATTCTTCTACATATTTTTGGTAAAAAAAATCGCAATTAGCGATTATTGATTAGTTTGCGCAAAAGTTATAGCGTTTACAAAATAGGGGATAGTTTTATAGCATTTTTATTAATATTTTTTTTTTTATTGTGACTGCGACATTTTGGCGGACACATCGGACATTTTTGACACATTTTTGGGACATTTGTCATTTATACAGCAATCACTGCTATTTAAATAGCACTGATTCCTATGTAAATGACAGTTGTAGTTAGGGGGTTAACCACTAGGGGGCGGGGAGGAGTCAGTGTGACGTGTTGTGTTTTTTTTTTACAGTAGGGGGGCGTGGCTGTACGTCTGACGTCATTGATCGGCGTTCCCGATGACAGGGAACCGCCGATCACTGACAGTCAGTGTAGGAAGCGCGGGGAGAGGTTTGTTTACATAGACCTCTCCCCGTTCTTCAGCTCCGTAACCCGATCGCGGGATACCAGCGGCAATCGGGTCCGCTGGTCCCGCGGCCGGGTCACGGAGCTCCCGACCGGGTCGCGAGCGCGCCGCTAGCGGCGCGCGTGCGACCCACAGGCAGGCACATGCACGATCACGTACAGCTACGTGATTCTGCCTGCCCGTGCCATTCTGCTGACGTATATATGCAGTGGCCGGTCGGGAAGCGGTTAACAATTGAAAAATTGGATTTTTGACTTACCCTAAAATCCATTTCTCTGAGTTCATTGACAGACACAGCACTCCATTATTCAGAATGATAGGGTAATATCGCCCCCTACAGGAGTAGGACACAAAAAAAAAGAAGGACTTGGCTACGCCTATGGGCAGTCCTAGGCGATATACACCCCCCCCCCCTTCTGCTATAGGCCTTCAGTTTAGTAACAAGCAGTGTCAGAAGCCTCAAAACTCCTTAGAGGGGTGGGTGCTGTGTCTGTCAATGAACTCAGAGAAATTGATTTTACGGTAAGTCAAAAATCCCATTTTCTCTTTTATTCATTGACAGACATAGCGCTCCATTATTCAGAACCATAGGGACGTCTCAAAGCAGTGCCAAACATGAGAGGTGGACAACGAAAAATCCCAAGGCCAACACAAGAGCCAACCAGGTAACAGGAGCTCAACACAGAAACTGGAGCCCGACCTGAACAATACCCCTTCAAAGGGAAATAGACCCTCTAAACAGCAGCCTGCAACACCTTGCAGCCAAAAGAAGCAACCTCAGATGCCAGCACAGCCACGTTGTAGAATTTTGTGAAAGTGTACACCGACAACCAAGTGGCCGCCTTGCAAACCAGCGCAGCTGATGCCTGATGAAAGGCCCAAGAAGCAATAAGCAGCCAAGTAGAATGTGCCATAACAGGTAAAGGAGGAACCCAACCCGATAGAATAGACCAGAGCCATCGTCTGTCTGAGCCATCTAGAAAGGTCGCAGAAGAAGCAGACAGCCCCTTTGTGATCCTGGACAGGCCAAAAAACAGCGGGTCTGATCTCCGAAAAGGCCCTGTGACTGCCAAATACACCAGAATCGCCCGAACACATCCAGGGCATGCAAGGTAAATCCCTTAGGACATTTTGACCTGGGACACAGGGAAGACAATACAACATCCTTAATCAAAAGGAATCAGAGGAGGGAACCACGTACAAGGGTGAAGAACCACTTTATCTTTGTGGATCACCAGCTAAGAAGTATGACATGGCAACGCCTACAGTCGAGCAGAGGTGATAGCAACCAAAAACAGCCACATTCTGGGACAGAGCAAGCAGAAGAAACCGAATATTTTCAAAAGGGAGGCTCCTGTAGAACCAAACGCACCAAGAGTAGGCGGTAGAAGCGACCACACCAGTGGAGGCAGATGTCGAAACCCTTGATTAAGAGTACGCACCAGGTTGTGCGAGAACAGGGGACGCCGAAGAAAACCGACAAGGCCGACACCTGGCCCTTGATGGTACTCGAGGCCAAGTTCTGCTCAACCCTGTGTGAAGGTAGGTCGAAATCCGAGCCGAGAGAGAACAAGGGTAAATGGCAAGCACCGCACACCAGGATATGTATGCTATCCATGTTCGGTGGTAAATCTTCCCAGATGAAGGCTTCCTAGTAGGGCTGAAACAATTAATCGACAACTAATCTATTATGAAATTAATCGATTACTATTTTCATAATCGATTAATCGGCCAGTCGATTAGTTGGCCAGAATGCATTATTTGTTTACACATCAGGAAATACAGTACAGCACACATACAGCTCAGTACATCATCCATACATGTCAGTAAGTGCCTGAGAACTTGTGAATGTGTGAGGAGCAATGCCTCATGGGACATGTAGTCCTGGGTAGGAAGCACTGTAGAAACAGATCAAAAGCAAACTGCATAGGTATGTACCGAGCCTTATGCTGGCCACATGGATCAATTTTCAGACGAGAATATTCAGATGAAAAATCTTTGTACATTCGCTAAAAGAATGTTGTTTGATATTTTCACTTGCTTTTAACATTCTGTTTTAAAATGAATGTCATTTCTGAACGAAAACCACATACACTGTCTGAAAATTCTTTTGACCAAGTCGTTTTCTATTTCAAAATTTTCCTGCCACTGTGGTTGAAAAGAACATCGATTTGACCTCACTAGCGATTCGAAAATCTAACGAACGTTCTTAAAATGACATTGTTTTTGTATGGCCAGCATATAATATATTACAGTTCTGTTTTTTCCTATGAGTCTGATGATATTTACCAGATTCAACCTCTAATAGTATATACAGTATATCTCTTCTCTAATGGCGTGTACACACGGAATTTCCGATGGAAACAGTCCGATGGGAGCTTTTCCGACGGACTTTGGATTGAGAGCCTGTTCTTAATTTTTCCGAAGGAAAACCTGTCTATCGTATTTTTTGATCGTGTGTATGCAATTATGACACGCAAAATTCCGACGCATGCTCGGAAACAATTTGATGCATGCTCAGAAGCATTAAACTTCCCTTTTATAGTGCCGTCGAACGTGTTGTATGTCGTGATGTTATTGACCGTCGGAATTTGGTGTGACTGTTTGTGTAGGCAAGACAGTTTGAGCGAAAGTCTGTCGGAATTCCGACGGGAAAACCATCAGAGCTTTTTCCGACGAGAATTCCAATTGTGTGTTCACGGCATAATAGTATATACAAAATCTCTCCTCTAATATTATATACAGTATATCTCTCCTCTAATAGTATATATAGTATATCTCTTCTGTCTGTTATTCTCAGAGTGGATTAGATATTTTGCTATCTAACCATATAGTTGGTTATTTATATTTACATATTTGCATAGAGATATTTAAGAATAAATTGCCTTTTTTTTTTTTTTAAACTTTACATATTAACTAAATTATACACCACACTTTAAGGTTATTAACCGATTAATCGAAACAATAATCGGCCAACTAATCGATTATGAAAATAATCATTAGTTGCAGCCCTACCCTGATCCCCCCTAGTCTGATCGCTCAAAGTCCCAGGATATCGATCAGCAGTCGGGATTCCTCGAGCGTCCAATGATCCTGAGCAGAAGCCAGAGCGAAGCCACCAGACCAGGGACCCCCTGCCCCCAGACCAAGATGAATCTGATAGCCCAGATACCGCGGGCACTTTACGCCAGGATCTTGCTTGTATGGAACTGCGCAAATGGAACCGCCTCAAAAAAGGTAGATACCATCAGGCCCAAACACCCACATGCAGGACTGCAGGGAGGCCCACCTGCCAGACAATAGTAGTTGAAACAGCATGCAACTTCTGGAGTTTGTCCAGAGGAAGAAACCCTCTGGCCAGAGATGAAACCAGGGTCAGGCCCAGATAATCCAATTTTCTTGAAGGAGCCAGAGCAAACTTCAGGTAGTATAGAAGCCAACTGAAAACTGAGGTCTGTAAAGGGAGCTACGTTGCCCCTCAGGGTAGCCGAGGAGAAGAAGATCATCCAAACAGCCCAGGACCGAAATCCCCCGCTGACATAACCACACCAGAACTGGGACCAACACCCTTTGTGAGTACGCAAGGCGTGGAGGCGAGACCAAAAGTCAACACTGAGCTGAAAATGCTCTTTCCACAGTAAAAATGGAGGAAGTGTTGGTGTCAGGCATATTTTGGAGTGCGTAAATAAGCATCCGTGATGTTGACAGAAGCCCGAAAGTCCCCATGAAGGGACGCCACCACCGTGCGGATAGACTCCATTCTGACTTTCGGTACCCACTAGAACCGGGACAAGCACACTCTGAAGCAACAGGGCTTGTACAGCCCCAAGGAGAACTGCCAACAGTCCAGTGACAGACGCCAATTGGAAGGAAAAAAACATTTTCGGGGTTCAAGGCCGGAACACTAGGACATCGGTGAGGGTGCGCCTTCATGCTGAAGGGGCCTTGTCCGTGGGTTTAGGGAGCCCCGCTCTCGGCTCGCCAGACCAGGTCCATTGCATGCCGAGAAGAAAGACCACATCCACTACGAGCCCCCCCCCCCCATTTCAGACTGTGGAAGACACTTACACTTCCCTCCTGTGAGAGACTTGTAACAATGTCATCCAGAGTGGCCCCAAATAGACAATTACCTTGAAAAGATAACCCAGTCAGAGCTTTTTTAAAAGCCCAGTCCGCAAACCAAAAAACTTAAGCCCCAATACATGTCTAAGCACCACTGCAGAAACAGAGAGCTTAGCCACCAAGGGAACTGCGTCCAAGAGGCATCGCATACAAACTGCAGCCCCCAGACCAACTGGTCTGCCAACTCAGCGAAAGCAGAGGGAATCTGCTCCCCCTCCAGGTATGTCAGCCAGATCCTTAAAAGCCGGAGACTCCTCTACCAGAAGGATGGTCACCTTGTGCAACCTAGGAGAGAGACAGGAGGATCCACTACTGGTGGAACAGTCCACTCTTTTAGGAGGGACCCCACAAAGGGTTCCTCACAGCAAAGCGTCTTTGGAACCACAAAGGGACACTTCGGAAACTCCCAGTCTTTACGAACAAATATTCAAAAAAATAGGAGGGAGAAGGTAACGCTTTTGCCGTGTAAGACAGTTTACGGGTGCCAAGGGGACCGTCGTCTCTGTCGCAGCCACATCCTCCATCTTTAAAGTTTCCCACACATGTAATAAAGGAAACAACCAGAACCTTCTTGTGCGCCACTGCAGTTGTGGAGGTCAGGGAGTGTGGCTACCAACCGCGCAAGGTGGGCCACACCCACGACCACAGAGCCAGACATAGGATCAGTCGAGACCGATGAGGCAGGGGAGGGCGGGGGCGCTATTTACTAGCCTATATGCCTAAGCGGCACCTGTGAAAACGCAAAGAACAAGGGGGGCTGCCGACTGAGACATCCGCTGCCTTAGGTGTACCTCCCCATAGTGACAACCCTGGAGGGTAGGGGGGTGGACAGTGTCCTAAGCACCTAAGCCAGAGGCCTGGAGGGGTGTGGAGGAGAACCCCAGGGGGACCGACCACCCCAGGGAGTGCCCGAGCCCCACACCACTCCAGGGAAGGAGAGGACGGGTCCCTTACTTACAGCTCCAGCGAGTGCGCAGATAACGCTGCCAGACAGATCCTCCTCGCCACCGAATGGTGAGGGGCTGTAGCCATGAGGAACGCTCCGACACAGGCATAGACCCGGTCGTATGCGACCTTGCAAGTTGTTTAACTCGCAGGGCCAGCCCCCGTCCAGTGGGACTATATCACGGCCAACCTAGCGTGTAGCTGCTGTCTGCACTGGTCAGACTGGGGAGATCACTGGGTCTTAGTGTCCAGTCAGTTGCCCAGTCCGGCAGTTGATTGTAGATTTCACAGGAAAAAATCCAAAACAAAAACAAAAAAAGTAGTTTAAAAAGCAAAAACAAAAAATTGCCAGGACCAGAGATCCCAGCAGGGAACTAGGTCCTTACTCCTGACTAGGCAGAAAAAAAACCTGAAGGCCTATAGCAGAGAGGGGGGTGTGTATCACCCAGGACTGCCCAAAGGTGTAGCCACATTTTAAAATGTACAAACATTTTATGGATGATATTTTTATAATTTGGGAAGGCCCAACTTATACTTTGGAAGATTTTTTCACTTATATTACCAATTACTTATATTACCAATAATACAGTAAATATGCTATAAAAATTCACAGTAAATGTGAATAGGGAAAAGGTAAATTTTTTTAGATTTTAGGATTTTTAACCACATCAATGTTCATTTTCACCCCCTTTTTGCCCAGGCCAATTGTCAGCTTTCAGTGCTGTTGCGTGGTCATGCAATGCATGCAACGTACCAAAATTATTTTTTTCCACACAATAGAGTTTTCTTTTGGTAGTATTTAAAGCGGTGTTTCAGCGGGAAGATTGTTTTTTAAAAGTCAGCAGCTAAAAAAATGTAGCTGCTGACTTTTAATAAGGAGACTGACTTACCTTTCCAGGGCGCCCGCGATGTCCCTCGGCTCCTGGGTCCCAGCGCTGCCATCCTCACTAAGGGAAACAGGCAGTGGAGCCTTGCGGCTTCACTGCCCGTTTCCTACTGTGCATGCGCGAGTCGTGCGGCCCTTTGTGAATGGGACGCGCTGTGTTAGGGAACACACAGTTCCCAGAACACAGCGCGCCCCATTCCCCAGAAGACAACGCGGAGGAGGAGCGAAGACCGAAGAAGATTAAGATCACCGCTGAGCAGGAAGGAGGCAGATTAGGAAGACTGCCTAGCAACAGGGATTTCTGCTAAGGTAAAAAAAAATGTATTTTTTTTTTCAAATGTTTTATTTTTATTTTTTTAAGAATATTAATGCTCTTTTTTTTTTAGGGTGGCCCTCCACTTTAATCACCACTAGGTTTTTTATTTTTTGTTAAACTTAAAAAGACCGAAAGTTTTGAAAAATGTCATTGTTATAAATTTTGCAAATAAATAATCTTTCTTTACAAATTTAGGCCAACACGTATACTGTTACATTTCTTTGGTGAAAATAGCCCAAATCAGTGTATATTATTTAGTCTGTAGGAAAGTTATAGAGTCCACAATAATAGTATATAGGTTTAAAAACTGATCAACCTGATGTACTGATGGCCGATCTAATTTCATAAGGCCCAAAAAATGCCAGGACAGTGCAAATACCCCCAAAAATACCCCTTTTTGGAAAATAGTCCAAATGTATTTAGTAAGAGGCATGGCAAGTTTTTTTTAAAGTTTACATTTTTTTTGTCACAATTTTTTGGAAAATTAGGAAATTTAAAAGCATTGTTTTTTTTCCACCACATACTCTCACCAATGCAGTACAAAGTCATCATAAAACTGGTGTGGCAGTGATCACGGACACTGACTGGTGGTGATGTAAAAAGAAAATTATATATATATATATATGTATATATACACACATACACACACACACACACACACACACACATATATACATACATACATATATACAAACATACACACACAGTAAAGATGGCACAATTTAAAAATGTGCAAACTTTTGATTGATGATAGTGTTAGCTTTTGGGAAGGCCCAACTAATGATTCACTTATCTTAATAAATATGCTATAAAATTGACAGGGAAAGTGAATAGATGTGGTGATCTTTAATGAACAAGAGAGAATGTTCACCAAAACGTATTGCAGCTGCACTATGCCATGGCCACATACAAACTGGCTCATTAGCTGTGGTCAGTTAGGCCAGCCATCGGATGGAGCGATTATTATTTTCTGCAACCTATGGTTGCAGGAAAGAAAATCACTTGACTCCCTGATCAACACAGATGATGTTGATGGGTGAATCCCTCCCATGAAGCTATTGTGTTCTCCCCGTGGGGGGGGGGGGGGGGGGGTGTAGCTGTCCTGGCTGGGAAAACAAGAGCAACTGTACACCAAAACGTATTTCAAAAGACATTGATAGAAATGGTTTCATACCAAATAAAAGTTGTAGCCACCCCCTGTGTATATCCAAAACCCAATTTATGAGATTGAGAAGAAACCATAATCGTGATATACAGTAGACTATGAGGAACAAAGTGCAATATTGGCGAAAAGGTTTATGGAAAAAAATTAAATAAAAAAAAATCGGTATAACAAAGGACTCGGAGAGAGGTATGAATGGAGAAAAAAGTGTAGCACCCTCTACCTTAGGTAGGTAGATTGCTAGAGTACTTGTGTTTTATTACAGCCAGTGCAGGTAAATTTAGGCAGGCCTAGCTGTGCGTTTTTGATTTGGGGGCTGGGAGTGGTTTTGAGTATAGCAGTAGGTGACTGACATGTAGGTCATCTCTCTGGCACCTCCTCTGTTTCCAGAGGGTTCTGGAAAAGAGCAGGGCAGGGTATTGAAGTGGCATGGAGTGTATCTTGGAGCCCTGACTAATTCAACTAGGATTGGCAGGGGGCAGGCTGACTCATAGTCAGCCTGCTGTGGGAGGAGTTGTGGGGTGGAAGAACTAGTGATGGAGTGTTAGGGGGCTCTCTCAAGGGCCACGACAGCCTTTCTGGGGGGGTGAACTCGAGTCTGGAGCTTGGGAGCTGGGAGGGAACCTCTGGCTACATGGTCATCGAGAGGTGTCTGGAGCAGGAGCAGGTAGAGGATAGCGGGGAACATTGCCGGGCAAGTTACTAGGAGGGATCCATTCCAGTATCGGTGACTGACAGGCACAGTCAGGCCCGGATTTACTCCCTTTGCCGCCCCAAGGCCAGGTCCTTCAATGACGCCCCGCACACGCACCACCATTCTCGTCCTTTATCGATGACTGCTACAATAGATCAATTAAAAACATCTCCACACACGAGAACACTGAAAATAACTGGCTTTAATTGGAGAGACTGAAAAAAGGAGTGTGTAATGTACAGAATCCAGGGGACAGGAGTATGTAATCTATAGAATGCAGGGGGCAGCTCCGTATATTCCTTTAATCCCATCCCGATTCCATCCGCCACCCCCCGATCCAATTCTGGCTCCATTTATCCCCGATCCCATCCCAACTCCATCCATCCCCCGATCCCATCCCGGCTCCATCCATCCCACGTCCATTTACCATCCTGATCCCATCCGGCTCCAACCATCCCCCGATCCCATCTCTTCTCTATCCATCACCCGATCCCATTCCGGCTCCATCCTTCCCTTGATCCCATCCCAGCTCCAGCCTTCTTGTCCCCCCTTCATCCCATCCCAATCCTTCTTGTCCCCCCTTCATCCCACCCCAATCCTTCTTGTCCCCCCCTTCATCCCATCCCAGCTCCATCCTTCTTGTCCCCCCCTCATCCCATCCCAGCTCCATCCTTCTTGTCCCCCATCCAATTCCAGCTCCATCCTTCTTGTCCCCCCCCCCTCATCCCAGCTCCACCTTTCTTGTCCCCCCCCTCATCCCATCCCAGCTTCATCCTTCTTGTGTCCCCCCCTCATCCCATAACATCCCCCTCCTTCTCCCCCATGCCTCCCTCCTCTGCAAGTCCCACAGAACCTGGCAGAAGAGAGAGAGCACATTCAGCTGCATGAGCGGGGGAGGTGCTGCTGGCGGGACTCGGGAGAGTGGACTCAGGCTGAGCGGAGAGAGAGTGGGGTCTGCTGTTGGTGCTGACGGGGGGCACAATGGCAGGACAGTCGGGAGTGAGTCTATGCGGCTAAAATCCTACCTCAGATCAGCCGCGTTGTTGTGGCAGAGCGGTGTGCTGCTCCCTGCCTCCTCCTCTGTGTACAGGAAAACATAGGAGGAGGAGGGGTGGGTTCAGTGCACTCTGCTCTGTGCTGTGTGCCCGGGAAAGATGCTGGTTGCTATTAAATGTGATGCTCGCGGCGTGCGTGGGGGGCAGCATCCGCGAAAGCCGAGAAGTCGCCGCAGGAGCGGCGCCGCCCCTGCCCCCTGAGGCCTGGCCTCGGTGGCCTTGTGGGAAATCCGGCCCTGGGCACAGTGGATAAATCTGGGGGAGACATGCCAGGAGTGGAAGTTAAGCCAGAAGGAGAGGCTGTGATGTCACTGGTGTTGGAGGCAAGTTGCTGCCAGGATGGTTGGCAGATTTTGCACAGGACTGTCTGGGACCAGTAGTCCACCAAGCTTTGCAGGATAGCATCGCTTTCATTGATATCGGTTGCTAAATCAATGGGGTCTGCAGACCCCTGCCAGCAAATGGCTATTATTGAAATGTTGGGACTTATTCAGAGTAGGGCCTAAACATGTGCTAGCTGTATCAGGAAACTATGATTGCGCAGTAGAGAAAGCGGAATTTATTCAAGTGATGTGCTGTAGGAGTATGGAGTTTAGAAACTGCCAATATAGATTCAAAACGATTGTTCAATTCAACAAGATCAATTATCTGGGCATCCCATGTCACTTTCCCCAATCCAAGTAAAATCCCCTAAAAAAAAAAAACACAAAAACAAGCTAAAGGACTATTCATTGACTGGCAATGTGTATCTGAAGCGAAAGCCTGGCCTAGCAGGGTGATGTGTGGAACTACTACACGCAGCGACCCCACCGGGGTATTGCAGGCAAAAAGAAAAAATTAACAGCAAAACAGAGATGGCCTTTATAACAAGTTTTTTATGCAATATAAACAGATGGAACATATAGTCAAAAAGTATTGGCCTATTTTGATGAGAGATAACACATTCAAAAATTGTTATCCTCAAAAAATACAGAGCCCCAGCTTTAAGAAAGAAAATGGTTCACAATGTCCCAGATTCCCCAAGAAAAACAGTGACTTTGATCAAAAGGACTTTTACAAATGTGGGAGATGTCAAGCCTGTAAGACAGTATCTAAAAGAGAAAATAGGATTTTTGTAACGGCTTACCTGTAAAATCCTTTTCTCAGAGTACATCACAGGAAACAGAGCCATAGTAGTTACTATGTGGGTTATAGGCCACCTTCAGGTGATGGACACTGGCACACCCCAAGATAAGAAGTCCACTCCCTATATAACCCCTCCCACTACTGGGAGTACCTCAGTTTTTGTAGCAAAGCAACATATGTATATACGAAGAGGGGAGGGACCGCTGTGTCCCGTGATGTACTCCAAGAAAAGGATTTTACAGGTAAGCTGTTATAAAAATCCTAATTTCTTCATCGTACATCACGGGACACAGAGGCATAGTAGTTACTATGTGGGATGTCCCAGAGCAATGCCAACTGAGGGGAGGGAGACAACAAAAGTAGGGCACCATGAGACCAGAGGACTTGTACTGCTGCCTGCAGCACACTATGCCCAAAGGCAATATTCTCACGCCTTTTTACATCTACCTGATAGAATCTGGTAAATGTATGGACTGAAGACCAAGTTGCGGCCTTGCAGATTTGAGCCATGGAGGCTTGGTGATGCACTGCCCACGAAGCACTAACAGCAATGGTGGAATCTTCCTCTTCAAACCATAAGCTTGAACAACTACTTGCCAAATCCATTTAGAAATAGTAGATTTCGATGCTGCCTGTCCTTTTTTAGGACCTTCAGGCAACACAAACAAAACATCTGTTTTTCGATTCTGAGCAATCACCTTCAAGTAGACTGACTGCTCTCACCACATCCAGATAATGTAGTGATTTCTCTTCCGTAGAACTGGGTTCTGGAAAGAATGAAGGCAGAATAATATCTTGGTTTAAATGAAAACCTGACACTACCTAGTAAAAATTAGGATTAGGACGCAATACTACCTTATCCTTGTTAATTAAATATGACTCTTACAAGAAAGAGCAGCCAACTCCGATACCCTTCTTGCAGAAGATATGGCTACCAGAAAAAATAGTTTCCTTGTCAGAAGGGAATATGCAGTATCGGCTCAAAAGGCTGTTTCTGCAATGCCAACAGGACTAAATTCAAGTCCCAAGGGTTCAGGGGTGACCTAACCGGAGGATTAAGCCATGTTACCCCCTGAATAAAACCATAAACCAAAGAATGCGAAGCAAGTGGTTGTTGAAACAATACCGGTAATGCCGAGACCTGGCCTTTGATAGTACTCAAGGCCAGCTTCATCTCTAACCCCATGTGGAGAAAGTCGAGGATTCTCCCCAATGACATACTTCCTGGGGTGCCAACCCCTGGATTCACACCAGGAGACATATGCCTTCCAGACTCTATAAGGCCCCTTTCACACTGGGGCGGTTTTCAGGCGGTACGGCGCTAAAAATAGCGCCTGTATACCGCCTGAAAAAACCGGCCCCATTCACTCCAGTGTGAAAGCCGGCGGGCTTTCACACTGGAGCGGTGCGCTAGCAGGACCGCAACAAAAGTCCTGCTAGCAGCATCTTTGGAGCGGTGAAGGAGCGGTGTGTTCACCGCTCCTATACCGCTCCTTCCCATTGAAATCAATGGGAAACCGCGGGGATACCGCCCGCAAACCGCCGCTGCAGCGGTTTTTAACCCTTTTGCGGCCGCTAGCGGGGGTTAAAACCACCCCGCTAGCGGCCGCATACCGCGGGTAAAACGATGGTAAAGCAGCGCTAAATATAGCGCTGCTTTACCGTCGCCGCCCCGCACCGCCCCAGTGTGAAGCCAGCCTTATATATGATTCTGGAGGCCGGTTTCCTTGCATTAATCAAGATAGAATACCGGACCTTACAAGAGAAGGTCTGGTAGGGTTCATGGTTCTCCTACCGCCATTCTTATGATCTCTGCATACCAGGATCTTCTGGGCCACAAGAACCACCGGCTTCCCTTCCTGCTTGACCCTGCGAAGAAAAAACGCAGAAGCAGCAGAATAGGAGGGAATGCATAAATCAGTGAGAACGGATTCCACGGAAACACCAAGGCATCTGCTCCGCATGCTAGTGGATCCCTTGTTCTTCACACAAATTTGTCAATCTTTTTGTTGAACCTGAACCAAACAGATCTACTTCCGGGATCCCTCCCATCTCCGGCATATTGCCAGGAATACATCATGGTGAAGGGCCCACTCTCCCTGGAACAACTGCTGGCAACTCAAGTAATCCGCCTGCAAATTTTCTATTCCTGGAATGAAGACTGCCGATAGCCAAGGTACATTGTTTTCTGCCCAAGTTAGGATATGATTCACTTCTCTTTGGGAGGCACAACTTCTCGTGCCCCCTTGGTGATTGATATAGGCCACTGCTGTGGCATTGTCGGATTGGATCCTGACAGGACAATTCCGTAACTTTAGCGACCAGGCCCTCAGGGCCAAGCGTGCTGCCCGAATCTCTAGAATGTTGATGGGCAAGGTCTTTTCTGATCTGGACCATTTCCCTTGGACAGTCACCTCTTCCAGGACTGCTCCTCAACCTGAAAGGCTGGCATCTGTTGTAACCAACTTCCAGGTAACTGGTAGAAAGGATTTTCCCTTCTGCAGATTCTTGGTTATTAACCACCAACTGAGGCTCCGGCGCACCCTTGGAGGCAGACGCATTAGGAAATCTAGCACTTGGACCTTGTGCCAAACCGATAGGATACAGCAGCCTCGAATGAAACTGAGCATAAGGAATGGCCTCGAACGAAGCCACCATCTTTCCCAACCACCTTGTGGAAAGTCGAATGGAAGGATTCTTCTTTGCCTTGACCACCTGAATCAGTTCCTTTATGGCACTGATCTTTGCCTGGGGCAAGAATACCTTTCTTGTTCATACATCACGGGACACAGAGCCTTTGATAATTACTTAGTGGGTTAGATAGTCACCATCAGGTGATTGGACACTGGCAACCCCAATTACAAGATGAGTTCCTCCCCTATATAACCACTCCTACAGTTTTTCCGCCAGTGTCTATGGTGGTTGGTCACGTTAAAGATGTGCTAAAAAAAAAGCTGTTTGATGGTCCCTGCGGGGGCCTAGGAGCTATACAACCGGATTCATGCCTCAGGCCAATACGCCTAAGATGGATGGTACCCAGGCCTCGTGAAAGAAGAAATTAGGTTTTGCCTGTAATGTCTCTTTGAGGACTGGGCTCTGGGATCCAGAACTTTGGTGCACAAAAATTAAGTTGCGCGAAAAGTTTTCTGGCAGAGTCTTCTACTAATCCAGGGAAGAGGATCCTGCGAGTAGGAACCCAGAACCTTGAAGGTTGGCACAACGTTACTCACCGTGATGAGTGAAGGTTGGATCTGTCTGTTATCATCAGTTTCCTGCGGCGGGTATAAGGTAAGTGAAGACAATCCTAATGGCGCGTACACATGATTGGACTTTGACAGACTAGGTCCGGCGGGCCGGAATCCATCAGACAATTCGATCGTGTGTGGGCTCCAGCGGACTTTTCTTTCCCAAAAGTCAGACGGACCTAGAAATTTCAAATCTTTCTGATGGACTCAAGTCCAGTCTAAAAATCCGGTCGTCTGTGTGCTAGTCCGACAGAAGAAAACCGACACTAGGGCAGCTATTGGCTACTGGCTATGAACTTCCTCATTCTAGTCCGGTCGTACGTCATCACGTTCAAATTCGTCTGACTTTTGGAGTGATAGTGTGTGGGCAAGTCCGTTCGTTTGAAAGTCCGCCGGACCTCCGCTGCAAAGTCCGTCGGATAGTTCATCGGACCAAGTCCGTCGAAAAGTTTGCTCGTGTGTAAGCGGCATAAGTTTACCCCTTATGGATTATCTTCTTTTTTTGAGTAGTTTGCATGTCTTACTTGGTTTCCGCCACTAGAGGGAGTAAGAGACAAACCTGGTGTATACTTACATGCCATCCAGGATACACGCTCAGTGAAGCTGGTCTGACAAGCCGCTTACCTCCTCCGCTGCAGGCTCTGCCACATAAGATGAAAGGGGGATCCCACGCAGTCCAGGGTACCGCAAAGTCCTCAGGTGCCCTCCTTTCTCCCCCTTGCCCCCATCCGTCAGGATGGTCCTACGCGGGGGCATGCTTTTACAGCAGTTTTCAGTGGGGGGGTGTGGTTTGAGACGCCGTGCACGTGTGGCGTGCACAGCGCACCAGTGCGCAGGTGGCTATGTTTTAAAATCCCAGAACGCCGGAGCCCCTGTAAGCGGAGGGACACAGCTGTGGGCAGTAAGCATCTCAGTGGATTCGGATCCAGGCATACATAAGACACCTACTTTGCATCAGGTTGTACAGACTGAGCTAATAATATTGTAAGGCCCCTTTCACACGGGACGGATCCGTATTGATCCGCCCCGTGAAGATCCGCTGCTCAGCGGGGATCGCTCAGCTGATCCCTGCTGAGCCGGCTGATGACAGGGCGGTCACTGCACACTGTGCAGGGACAGCCCTGTCAGTTCTCCGCTCTCCTTTATGGGGGATCGGATGAACACGGACCGTCTGTCCGCGTTCATCTGCTCCGCTCTGCAGACGGATGGAAAAATAGGGTTTTCCTCCGTCTGCAGAGTCGGACAATAGCGGAGGCGGACGATAGCGGGTGTCAGCAGATGCTCATCCGCTGACACCCGCTATCCCATAGGGGTACATGCATGTCCATTTTTCATCCAAAAACGGATGGATGAAAAACGGACATACGGTCCGCATGTGTGAAAGGGGCCCAAGACTAAGGCACAACAGTGATTGCATTTGTACTATTACCTCTGCTTTGGCAGCTTATGACTAGGTCTCCCCGTAAGAGGGCTTCAGGGGCAGGTAAAAGAGGCACTAAGAAATCACTGCCTAGTTCTAGGGGTTTTGGGCATGCCTGCAGGATACCATCCCCCCTGAAAGACTGGAGGCAGCCTCACAGGATGAGTCTGTGCCCCTGCCAGGCTTTGCAGCCTCTCCCAATGTTGTAGCGCATGTGTATGTCACTGAAGACACTATGAAAGCTGTGTTGGATGGTTTAGAAGGAAGAATTACTACTTTTATCACAGCTTCCTTGAAAAGTAGAAGAAAGAAGGGGTAGATCCCCTTCCTCTGCTCTGGGTTCCCTATCGGATGAGTATTCTGATAATGAGGAAGTATCCCTATCCAGGGATGGGGATCAGGAGCAGTCGGACGATTCAGGGGAAGAGGAGAAGCTCTCTTCTGCCTCTCAGGCCCTCAAAGTACAGGTGCAATATTATACTGAGTTGGTGCCTACCACATACAAATTGCTCTTTTGCTGAGGCTGCCATATCCTCGGTTTCCTCCTTGGGATCTCGGAAATCCCCCACAGGCTGTGTATACCTTCCCAATTCATCCCTTGCTGGAGAAATTGTTGTATGAGGACTAGGTTCACTCAGATAAACTATTTTCTCCTCCTAAGAGGTTTTCCATGCGTTATCCAGTTGAGGAAAAGTTCACCAAGAAATGGGGGTGCCAGCAATTGATGCGGCTATTTCATGTGTGAATAAAAGCCTGACCTGTCCTGTGGACAATGCTCAGGGGTTCAAAGATCCAACTGATAAAAAGCTGGAAACTTAGTTTAAAGCCTTTTACTGTGGCTGGCGCTGTGGTCCAACCTGCGGTCGCAGCAATTTGCACGTGCCAGTTCCTCAAGGAACAAATGAAGCAGGTGCTTAACCTCCTTCCCACTGAGGTCAAGGTTTATGCAGACCTTCCTAAGGCCTTGTGTTTTGCAGTTGATGCCATTTTGGATTCTGTTCAGCAAGCAACCCTCCTTACTCTCCTGCTGGTACACATGCGCAGGTCCCTTTGGCTTAAGCATTGGGCAGCTGAGGCTTCATGCAAAAGATATTTGACTGGGTTCCAGTTTTATGGGGAACACCTGTTTGGGGATGATAAGTATAAAGATATCCAGAAGATTACCGGGGGCAAGACCACGTTGTTACCGGTTAAGAAGAATAAACGTCCCTCATTTAGACGTTCTTTCCCCAGCCCCATGGAGCATCAACCTCCAGGCAGTGGTGACGGCCTCCTCAGTCCAATACTAGGGGAAAGGTCCAAGGCCAAGCCCAAGGGCAAAAGAAGTGTTGGGGTCCAAGATCTGGTAAGCAGAATGCCAAAGCCCCTCTATGAAGAGGCGCCCCCGCTCGGCCAAGTGGGGGGGGGGATGCTGCTGCAGTTTGCAGGCGCCTGGCGGGGAGAGATTCAGGATAAATGGGTAACCTCCACAGTGTCTCTGGGTTACAAGCTAGAGTTCAGGGAGCTTCCGCCATCTCGTTTCCTAAGGTCAAGAGTCTCCAAGGATCCAGAAAAAAGAGGACCCTTGTTTTTAGCCTTAGAACGTCTGTTATCACAAGGGGTAATTATAGAAGTAGCCTTAGAATAGCAAGGCTCGGGGTTCTACTCAAACCTCTTTACGGTTCCAGAACCACACGGGGATGTCAGACCTATTCTAGATCTAAAAGACCTGAATCAGTTTATAAACATTCGCTCTTTCCGCATGGAGTCAATCCGCTCAGTGGTTTACACCCTTCAGGGAGGAGAATTCCTGGCATCAATAGACATTAAGGATGCAAATTTACATGTGCCAATATTTCCGGCTCACCAAAAGTTTCTAAGGTTTGCGGTGGATCAGCGCCACTTCCAATTCGTGGCCCTACCTTTCGGTCTTGCTACCACACCTCAAGTCTTCACAAAAATTCTAGCCCCGACTTGGCAAATCTAAGGGTTCAGGGAATAACAGTGAAAGCCTATCTGGACGATTTGCTACTCATAGAACAGTCCGTAGCACGACTAGACCGCAATGTGCTCAGCACAGTGGAGTACTTTGAGTACCTAGGCTGAGTCCCTAATCCAGAAAAATCCTCCTTACAGCCCCTAAAAAGGCTGGAGTATTTGGGTATGGTCATCATAGACACAATCCAAAACAGAGTATTTTTACCCGGGTCAAAAGCCAAAGCCATAAAAGGATTTGGTCTGGGCAGTCATAGCAAGGAAAAATCCTTCCATTCGACTATGCATGAGACTGTTAGGGAAAATGGTGGCCTCATTCGAGGCTGTTCCTTACACCCAGTTTCACTCAAGGCCCTTGCAGAGCAGCATTCTCTTGGCCTGGAACAAAAGAGTTCAAGCCTTAGGATCTTCCAATGTGCCCATCACCAGGGGTACGCCAGAGCCTCAATGGGTGGCTGCTGACCAAAAATCTACTAAAAAAAAATCCTTTGTCCCGGTTACTTGGAAAATCGTAACCACAGATGCCAGCCTAATAGGCTGGGGAGCAGTTCTGGAAGAAGCTTCTACTCATGGAAGATGGTCCAGAGCCAAAGGACTCTTGCCCATCAACATTCTGAAGATTCGGGCAATTCGCCTAGCCCTCAGGGTATAGACACAAGGTTGCCCTGTCCAGATACAGTCTGACAATGCTACGGCAGTGGCTTATATCAATCACCAAGGAGGCAGGATGCCAAAAAAGAGGTGAATCTCATTTTTACTTGGGCAGAAAGGCATGTTCCTTGCCTGTCTGCGGTCTTTATTCCAGGAATAGAAAATTGGCAGGCGGACTTCCTAAGCTGCCAGCAGCTGTGTCCAGGAGAATGTTCTCTACACCAACATTTTTCAGGCCACATGGTCGGAAATGGGGTACCCCGGATGTGGACCTGTTGGCTTCCAGGTTCAACAGAAAACTGTACAGCTTTGTGTTAAGGGCAAAGGATCCACTAGCACAAGAGTCAGATGCCTTAACGGTTCCATGGGATCAGTATTCTCTGATCTATGCATTCCCTCCAGTTCCGCTTCTCCCGCAATTCCTTTGGAGGGTCAAAAGGGAAGAAAAGCCGGTAATTCTGGTGGCCCTGGCTTGTTCCAGACGATCTTGGTATGCGGAGATCATAAAGATGGCAGAAGGAAAACCTTGGGTTCTTCCGCTACGCCAGATCTACTGTCACAGGGTCCAATATTCCATCCTGCCTTACAAAGTCTGAATTTGACGGTTTGGCTATTGAGACCCACGTTCTGAAGAGCCGTGGTCTTTCAGAGCCGTGGTCTTTCAGAGCCAGTCCTATCCACTCTTGTTAATGCTAGGAAGCCGGCCTCCAGGCTCATCTACTACAGAATCTGGAAGGCATATGTTTCCTGATGTGAATCCAGGGGGTGGCATCCTAGAAAGTATGCCATTAGCAGGATTCTTGCTTTTCTACCATTAGGCATAGAAATGAAGCTGGCCTTAAGCACTATCAAGGGCCAGATCTTGGCCTTGTCGTTATGCTTTCAAAGGCCTTTTGCCTCTCATTCCCTGATCCGGGCCTTTGTTCAGGGGGCACTGCGCTTGAATCCGCCAGTTAATCCGCCCGTGTGCCCATCGGCTTTAAATTTGGTTTTGTCCGTTTTACAGACACAACCTTTTGAACCGTTGCACCATGCTGCTTTAGTTCTTTTGACAAAGAAATTGTTTTTTCTGGTAGCAATATCCTCAGCTAGGAGGGTATCAGAATTAGCAGCTTTTTCTTGTAAAGAGCCATATTTGGTTATTCACAAAGACAGGGTGGTGTTGCATCCTCACCCGACTTTTTTGCCTAAAGTGGTTTCAGAATTCCATCTGAATCAAGATATGATCCTACCGTCCTTTTTTGAAGTTTCGCAGTCCGCGGAGGAGTTGTTACACTTATAGATGTTGTAAGAGCAGTCAAAATCTATCTGCAGGCAACGGCTCAGATATGAAAGACTGATTGTCTATTTTGCCAGAAGGCCCCAAAAAGGACCAGGCAGCATCAAAATCCACCATCCCTAGATGGATTTGACAGGTTATTTTTCAGGCTTATGGTGTAAAGAAGAAAATTCCTCCTTTCCAGGTTAAAGCGCACTCGCACTAGGGCAGTTAGTGCTTCATGGGCAGTGCATTACTAGGCCTCCATGGCTCAGATCTGCAAAGCTGCTACTTGGTCTTTGGTCCCATACATTAACTAGATTCTACCAAGTGGATGTGAGAGGGCATGAGGATGCCACCTTCGGGCGCAGTGTGCTGCAGGCAGCGGTATAAGGCCTCTTGTCTGTTGGCGGTCTGTTTTTCTGATCTGTGTCTCACTCCTCTCAAATTTGGGCATTGCTCTGGGACATTCCACCAATTATCAAAGGCTCTGTGTCCCGTGATGCATGAACAAGAAAATAGGATTTTTTAAAAACAGCTTACCTGTAAAATCCTTTTCTTGAGAATACATCACGGGACACAGAGATCCCGCCCCCCTTTGGGATTATACGTGGGGATACTTATTGCTTTGCTACAAAACTGAGGTACTTGCCATGTAGGAGGGGTTACATAGGGGAGGAACTCTTCTTGTAATTAGGGTTGCCAGTGTCCAATCACCTGATGGTGACTATCTAACCCACTAATTATCAAAGGCTCTGTGTCCCGTGATGTATTCTCAAGAAAAGGATTTTACAGGTAAGAGTAGAGTAGATCATCTAGGTACGGTATAATAGTTATACCTTGGGCCCTTAATCTGGCTAGGGGAGGGGCCAGGGCCTTTGTAAACACTCGATGTGCAGTAGCTAGACTGAAAGGCAGAGCTATAAACTGAAAATTAAGATTTTATACCTCAAAGCATATATACTTCTGGTGAGTGGGGGGGAAATCAGTACATGGAGGTATGCATCCTTGATGTCGATTGACGCCAGAAGTTCTCCTCCTTGAAGGATGGAGACTACTGATCGGATTGACTCCATGCGGAAAGAGCGGATATTCAGGAACTGGTTCAGATCTTTGAGATCCAGAAAGGGTCTGACGTCTCCATTTGGTTTTGGCACCGTGAAAAGGTTTGAATAAAACCCCAATCCCTGCTTCTGCATGGGGACCACCGAGATCACTTTTTGCGACAAAAGATGGTCCAATGCTTGAAAGACTTTCTCTGGATCCTTGGGAACATTTGAGGAGAAGGGGACTCTCGGAACTCTAGCTTGTACCCTAGAGCTATTGAAGAAGTCACCTATTTGTCTCGACCCTCTTCCTGCCAGATCCTTGAGAACTGCAGAAGTCTTCCCCCCGCTCGAGCGAGCCAGGGCGCCCTTTCATAAGGAGGCTTTAGTATTTTGTTTTGTAGAGTGACGTTATCGTGGCTTCCGGACAGTAACAGCACCGGAGCCGCGATACACAGAAAGAAGATGGAGGCTCCGTAGAAGAGGGGACAGTTGGGACATTGCTGGCTCCTGTGTCAGGTAAGTGACACATAATGGGCTACTACTTATTGCAGGGAAATAAAGAGGAAGTAAACCCATCAGGGTTTACTTCCTCTTTAACCCTGGAGAGATTCCAACCTTAAGAGTTAAAAATGATTTGAAACTAAAAATAATGAGACCTGATGAGTTTATGAATTAGACACCGAGTCCATCGAGGCTCAATATAGAAATAGATTTAACCGCTTGCCGACCAGTAGCCGCAGATTTACTGTGGCAAAATGGCACGGCTGGGCGAAACAACGTTACCTTACGTCGCTTCGCCTTTTGGCCACTAGGGGCGCGTGTGCCAGTAGCCGATGCGAGCGCGATGACCCCTGGGCTCCCGCAATTGCTCGTGACAGAGTGAGAACCAGGATCTGTGTGTGTGTAAACACACAGATCCTGGTTCTCTCAGGGGAGTAGAGACAGATCGTGTGTTCATACTATGTATGAACATTTATAAATTTTACAGTAATCAGTGCATTTTTATAGCCCTGATCGCTGTATAATTGTCAATGGTCCCAAAAAATGTTGATCTGTCCGCCGCAATATCACAGTCCAGATTGCCACCATTACTAGTAAAAAAAAATATATATATAAATAATTATTATTATAAAAATGCCATAAATCTATCCCCTATTTTGTAGACGATATAACTTTTGCGCAAACTAATCAATATACACTTATTGCGATTTTTTTTTTTTTTTTTTACCAAAAATATGTAGACTACATACAAATAATTGGTCTGAACTGAGGAAAAAAAAATGTCGGATATTTGTTATAGCAAAAAGATGTTTTTTTTCAAAATTGTCGCTCTTTTGTTTATAGCGCAAAAAATAAAAACTACAGAGGCAATCAAATACCACCAAAAGAAAGCTCTATTTGCGGAAAAAAAAAAATAAGTCAATTTTGTTTGGGCACAGCCTCGCAAGACCGTGCAAGTGTCAGTTAAAGCGATGCAGTGCCGTATCACAAAAAATGGCCTGGTCAAATCTTCCGGGGCTGAAGTGGTTAAAACTGCCTTATGTCCAACATTTGAAAATATAGGGAGCATATAATTGGAAAATACAAATACTGTATGCACCTTATGTATTTTTTTTGTTGTGTTTACCATCCTCTGTATTTATAGTATATATTACATCATTAATTTTTATTTTTTTTTAATTATAAAAATGGAGAGTACCTACAATTGTAATAAGCAAACATACATTTTATGCAACATCTATTTTGAGATGTGTTTTAATTCTCTGTATTTATTGCATATGTATTATATAGGATGCTTAATTTTTAACTGCTGGGGGGGCTGTGGAGAAATGCAAGAGCTTTATACGTTTTATATGTTATATTATTAGGACTTTAGATGGTAAAATGTTAAGAATATGGTAATGCACTGGTTATCAATAGGATAGGATGTAAGAATAGGGTAGCAGAACTGGTATTTGCTAAAAGGCTAACAGAATTCCAGCAGAGGATTACAGTACTGAGTGCATCACTAGAGTACCGCTTTCTTAGGACGTCTGTAAAAGATGAAACGCATTGGGGCAGAGTG
This sequence comes from Lithobates sylvaticus, assembly GCA_028564925.1. Taxonomy (NCBI): domain Eukaryota; kingdom Metazoa; phylum Chordata; class Amphibia; order Anura; family Ranidae; genus Lithobates; species Lithobates sylvaticus. The sequence goes on from CM053026.1 coordinate 402,266,362, forward strand.
TCAGAGAAATAGCAGAAGCCAGATTTGCCAGTATCTGCATTTTACCGTTCGTAGAATGGTGCTCTGGCGCATGGGGGTGCTCGATACAGCGGAACGGCGCATACGGGTGCGCGATACAGCATACCAGTGTGGGCGTGTGTGCATTGTATCGCGCATAACGTGAAACCTCCTTACTCGCCTAGAAAAGGCTGTTCAGCTGGTTTGTCTCTCAGCTTCCTGTGTTCCTGCCTCAAGTTCTGCTATCCTGTGATTACCTGTTGTGACCCGGATTGATGTTGACCTGCTCTGATCTCCTCCAGTACTTTGACCTTGGCTTGTTTAAAGGACTCTCATCTGCCTGCCTACCCATGTTTGACCCTGGCTAGTACTAAGGACTTGCTTCTGCTGGATTACCTGTGTTTGACCCCCGGATTTCTCCAAAGGACTCATCCCCAATCTCTACTTCCTGATCCGTTGGGTTAAAATCCCTGCTGGGCTTCCAACTCCAGGATTGGTGCCAAGCCTACCACTGCACGGTGTACCAGCACTACCTGTGATCTTCACTCAAGTCCCATCTTACCTGCTGGCGACTCGTGCCTCTTTGTGCCCTATACCCTCTGTACCACTTCCTGGGGTAGAGTGCGCTCAGCTGCAAGGGGAGCCGCTCTCAGCATCTCGGCCTTGGTGAGTACTCTGACACAGAGCCTCTGTTGGTAGAATCAGTTCCACTTGAGGTGGAATGCATGTCGCCTCCTTGAGCAGACGGAGAATGGCACTCCCCCTAGAGGACCATAGTGAGCTATCCCAAGTGGCGTTAAAGGCAGAGAGTAATGCGATTGTGCAATTTTTTTATTCTCTTGTGGGTTTCTTAATAAATGGTTTTATACAATGAAATCCCTTTCTGATCTGTATTTTTCATACTGATCTGGTAGAGTGGAGGGAAAAAAATTGTAGTGGAAGGAAGTTATGGTGGAGGAGATTTTGTGCATGAGAAGCCAGTCCATCCTAGGGGAGCAAGTGATCCATTTAAAAAGGGAAGAGCTGCATTTAAAAAGGAAAAGCACTTACTGAGGTCATATGGTTCTGTGATTCATTCTAAAAACGGGGTGAAGCCGTCTGAGCACTGAAAAATTTTGAAAGTTGAACAGTTTTTGCACATTATTCACTTGGGTTTTTATTTAGTGATTGGACTGGATATTGAATAGACTGATGTAATGTTTATTTTTGTAACTTATTTAAATTACAGAGAAAGCCCGGGGCACAAATAATAAACAAACATTTAAGGAGGTTTTTGAAATCCTGTTATTTTCGCAAAGAAAATTTGATTTAATGAAACGTAATATTACTAGCACAATTTTGCACTGTGATGATTTCTGGCACTTTATTCATTTATTTTTGCACATAGTATCTCTGCTAGTATATTGTAATGTTGTAGTTCATTGTATCAGAAGGGAATAATTTGTAGCGGCAGCTGGTTGGTGCTCATTTGGGCTTTTCCATAAGCGCAGTTGTTGTCCATTGACTCTAAACAAAGTAATTGGTAGCAGAGGAACTACTGCAACCAGCATATAACGTTAACCATAAGTATATAGGTGCACACCAGTATATAAATAATACAAGCTTTATATAGGAGGAGAACAACAACAATACATACATCCAAAGAACAAGCAGGTATTACCAGCAAAAGGGCCCAATAGGAGTCATGGTGGAATTGTGCACATATACCCCTTTATCCCTTTCATGACTACGCCTATTTCTGACATTGGTGTTTACAAGTTAAAATCCATATTTTTTGCTAGAAAATTAATTAGAACCCCCCAAACACATATATATGTGTATATATATATATATATATATATATATATATATATATATATATATATATATATGTGTATATATATATATATATATATATATATATATATATATATATATATATATATATATATATATATATATATATATATATATATATATATATATTTATATATATTAGCAGCGAACAAAATGGCGATTGTTGCAATATTTTATGTCACATGGTATTTGTGCAGCAGTGTTTTAAGCGTAACTTTTTGGGAAAAATATATTTTCATGAATTTAAAAAAAAACGAAACAGTAAAGTTAGCCCAATTTTTTTGTATAATGTGAAAGATGATGTTACGCCGAGTAAATAGATACCAAATATGTCACGCTTTATAATTGCACGCACTTGTGGAATGGTGAAAACTACGGTACCTAAAAATCGCCATAGGCGACGCTTTAAAAAATGTTTTACGGTTACCAGGTTAGAGGTCTAGTGCTAGAATTATTGCTCTCGCTCTGACGTTAACCTCACATGTGTGTTTTGAACACCGTTTACATATGCGGCCGCGACCTCCATATGAGTTTTCTTTGCTGCTTGCGGGAACGGAGGCGCTTTAAAAAATTTTTTTTAATTTTAAATAATTAAATAGTGTTTTAAAAAATAAATAAAAAAATTTGATAATTTTTATTGCTGTCACAAGGAATGTAAACATCCCTTGTCACAGTAATAGGTGGTGACAGGTACCCTTTATGGAGGGATCGGGGGTCTAAAAAGACCCCCGATCCCTCCTTTGCACTTCAAAGTATTCAGATCACCGAAAACTGTGATTCTGAATACTGTATATTTTTTTTAAAACCGGCGCCATTGGCAGCCGAGTAAACCGGAAGGGTCGTCGTAACATCACTTCCGCGTTTACATTCAGGAGCCTGGAACGAAGCTCGTTCCAGTCTGTCTCTAGGCGCCGGAAAGTGGCGCGTCACGGATCGGAGCTCCTGGTGGGACGGGACGCCCGGTAAGAGAGGCGGCGGGAGGGAGGGATGCCCCCTCCCACTCCTCCGGTATAACAGCCAAGCGGCTTTTTTTTTTTTTTACCAACAAAAAGGTTTTTATTGAACAAAAAGGTGGTATACATCCAACAGTAACAAACCAGCAGGTAACACTTCCTGTTGTTTAAGCGTACACTATTGTGCATGATAACAAGGCACATCTTCACTTTATTAGCCAAGCTGCTTTTAGCGGCATCGTTTGTTATACCTGGAAAGCCGATCGCCGGCTCTAAAAAACGGTACCGGGATGATGCCGACAGCTGCGGGCATCATCCCGGTATAACCCACGAAAGCCGAGTACCCATATCTGCGTACGCTCAGCGGGAAGGGGTTATATATAGTTATTAGAGACCCCTCCAGATGAATGTTGCATCTTGCTTTGTTTTGGAGACCCGAAGACAAGATCAGCAGTCACAGGGGGATCCTCCAACTGTTGTCCAACCAACGTGGAAGGGAGCTTCTCACCAGTAAGAACTGTGGTGTAGAACTGACTATCTTTTCACTTTAGTCCCTCAGTTTCTAATCTGACATACAACCCTACCTTTAAGCCTATGATCTTGACTTGGCCACTAGAAGCCTAGCCTGGCTCTAGCCTATGCTCGTTATTGACCCTAGCTATAGAGTCCCAGACAAGAAGGGATACGTTTACATAGAATAACAGGAGCTTCATATAACGTAGCTGCATTAAAAAAAAAAAAAAAAAATCTATTGCAATATCCCCTCAGCTCATGGAAGATCAAGGGAATCTCCAAAATCTCTGAATTATATTCTCACAACCTCCTAAAACCTCTCACTACCCTCCAAACTGACTACAAGTTACCTACCTAATTTTAAATAATTACAAATAACACATTGCCTGCTATGGAATTCACACATATTTAAAACAGATACCAGGTATAGCATGGCATTACTTAACCAGTATCAACCCTGCTAGGAAAGGTATCTTTGTTCTAGGATATCCTTCAAAATAAGTCAGCTTTTCACAAACTTCTTACCATGATAAAAATGGGAAAAGGACCTAGATCAAACTTTTTAGTCATCCCAGTGGCTATAGCAGGCAGCTATAGGCAGGGCCGGATTAACATAGGGGCTATTGGAGCTGCAGCTCCAGGCCCCTTTCTCAAGATAGGCCCATTTGCCCAAAAAAAAAAAAAAATTCAAAAAAATGATAAAAATAAATTAAAAAAATGATTGACTCCGAGGGTTGTAGCTCGGCGATCAGGAGTCACAGAGACCCCACATTTGGGAGGTATGTAGCTAAAGACGTACTCCAGTGCTGGTTAAAATATGGGGCTGCTTTCATCTATGGTTCCGGAGATACATTGCTGCATGTGCAGCCTGTCAGAAGCTACATACAGAGCGGCCAGTTTAAATGCAAGCTGGCACACTCTGCAGCAGACTGAGAGGATGAGCTCACAGGGCTTATAATAATTATTTGTATATTACTTATGATAATTAACCCCTTGCCACCCAGGCCAATTCTGACTCTTCTCTCCTACATGTAAAAATCATCATTTTTTTGCTAGAAAATTACTCAGAACCCTCAAGCATTATATATATTGTTTTAGCAGACACCCTATGGAATAAAATTGTGTTTTTTGCAACTTTTTATGTTACATGATATTTGCGCTTTTTTTTCATTTTTTTTCTGGAAGGAAATGGTTTCATTCCTAAAAAAAACACTAAAGTTAGCACAATTTTTTTTTGTGTACCAAGCGATGCTTTAATTTTTTTTTTACAGGTTACATGTTTAGAGTTACAGAGGAGGTCTAGTGCTAGAATTATTGCTCTCGCTCTAACGATCGCGGCGTATGTAACCTGTGTGTATCTGGCTCTGATACTAACCAGTCACTGACTAGTATCTCTCCCCAGCATGTCCCCACATCCCCTCTCACCTGCTGACCTGTGGATGGGGGAATCACTCCTGCAGTGTTATTGTGTTCTGCCAGTGAATACAATGATTAGTGTTGCTAACTATAGCTGGCAGCACTGATTGTTTTGGGGAAAACCTGACAGGCTGGTTGTACTCAAGTCGGTTTATAGGTTGACTTGTGTAAAACCAGCTAGCCCATACATAGATCGACTATGACTGGTCTCTGCTTAATTGGTGTAATTTCAATCCATGTATGGCCCGCTTAACCACTACGCAGTCCCTAAAAATCCTCCCACAAACCTTTACATTTTTTCTTCCCAGATTCCTTCATTCCTCCTCTCCTATACATAGTGCCCACTGTCATACTCTCCACACTTATCTCCTATACATATCGCCCGCTGTCATATCCTACACACGCCTCTCCTGTACATAGTGCTCGCTGTCATACACTTCTCTCCTATACACAGTGCCCACTGTCATACCCTCCACACTCCTCTGCTGTACATACTACTCACTGCCATACCCTCCATACTCCTCTCCTATACATAGTGCCCACCGTCATACCCTCCACACTCCTCTCCTGTACATACTGCCCACTGTCATACCCTCCACACTCCTCTCCGGTACAAATTACCCTCTGCCATACCCCCACACTCCTCTCCTGTACATACTGCCCACTGTCATACCCTTCACACTCCTCTGCTGTACATAGTGCCCACTGTTAGACCCTCCACATTCCTCTCCCTCACCTGCACATACTACCCACTTTTATACCATCCATACTCCTCTCCTATGCCTCTTACCCACAAAAACAGTTCTTTAAACTTATACTGAATATCCTCAATTACCAGCTATAGAATGGGCACACTTTTGTTAGCTCAACTAAAGGAAATCTTCTCAGTCCTCATATTTGTTCTGCCCATTATTAGTACTTATTTAATTTTGTAATTACTATTTTGATGAATAGAGGAACATAGGGGGTGTCAGCTACTCTAAATATAGCACCTGTAAAAAAAGTGTCCCTGAAAATATTTTTGAAATGTTGGCAACTATGCACTTAGGCACTGCCCAAGGGCCACAGGGTCAGTACGGGGCCCCATGAGAGGCTCCTGTGATATTAAAGCGGTAATAAACCTTTCTAACAATACTACTTTTTAGAGGCCCTGAGGTAGGTTATGCCATAATGTACAAGTATGCACAGCATATTAGCACATTAGTGTACACTTAAATTGTCAGACTGAGCCCTCCAGTGCTGTGCTGTGATCAATCCGGCAGGGCCCGGGCGCTTCCATCTTCACCCGGTCTTCCTTCCGGGTTCTGTGCCTTCGGTCACTTGCCTTGGCCGGGCTGTGTTAATGTCATTCCCAAGCATGCTCATGTGCATCCTCTTTCTCTCATCCCCCCTTTCTCTCTCATCCTCCCTCAGCCCTCACACCTCTTTCATCCGCTTTCTCTCTCTCTCTCTCATTCTCCATCTCTCTCAATTTAATTTGTTATAACAAAAAATTGTTTGCATTTTTATTTACTTATTGTTTATAAAAGGCCCCACCAAAATCCTCAGCACCAGGCCCATGATGTTCTTAATCTGGCCCTGGCTATAGGAGCCACATACAAAGCCACTCGATCTACTAACCTATGGGAGCTCTCTCACAAACTCACTGAAATTGACACCTTTTCCTGTGCTCTATCTGCCCAACTAGCACTTTTCCTGTATCATCTCCTCAAGATACTCACATACTAACCATTGCCAAACACTGGAAAGATACTGATCCACCTCTCTTTAGCGAAGGGATCACTTTAACCCATACGAATATTGGATATGAACGAATGCTATCTTTGGCTGAAGGGAAATTACTCAAAGCGGATAAAGATTGTTCCCCTTGGTTAACCTGGTTCAACAATAGAGCGAGCTCCACATTATAATCACTCTTCTTCTTGCTGTGAGATGCTTTTTCTATTCTCCTCCTTATCTCCCCTAAATAGATGAATACGGGCAAAACTTTCCAAGGCAATCGCGCATACCTTCTTGTGTATTTGCTCAAATGTTGAATGTTAACTTTATCTTTGTTGACACTGCTTAGTTTTGTGCATTGTATTTTGCTATTATTTATACTTTCCATGGGCAAGTGTTCCGCTTGCCTGTGTTCCCCATTACCTGTAACCTTTTAAAAAAAAAAAAAAAATTAGACAAAAATGTAATTAAAAAACAAACACTATTGCAATAAACAGGTTCACCTACCAATATACTGTAAGGTGACCACTACACATATGGTGGCATTGTGCACGTGAAATGATAATAAGGACATGACAAATACTCTGTCTGCCACAAAGTTTTCGATATAAACTGAGCAGCTGCAATTAAACTATTAGACCATAGGAATACTTGCATAATGGTTCTTTCTGGCTTAGGGTTTAGCAGCATGGACAGGACACATGGCTTTTGCCACGTACACATGACCAGACTTTGACGGACTAGGTCCGACGGAACGAATCCGTAGGACAATTCGATCGTGTGTGGGCGCCATCGAACCTTTGCTGTCCAAACGGACTTGAGCCCGGTCGAAAAATCCATTAGTCTGTATGCTAGTCTGACGGACAAAAACAGACGCTAGGGCAGCTATTGGCTACTGGCTATGAACTTCCTTATTCTAGTCTGGTCATACGTCATCACGTTCGAATCTGTCAGACTTTGGTGTGCTTGTGTGTGGCCAAGTCCGTCGGGAAGACCGTCGGACCTAGTCCGTCGAAAAGTCCGCTCGTGTGTACGCTGCATTAGACGTTTGCTCTTCCTGTCCACTCCCTTCTTTGTGCACCTAAACCACCCCACATTATATTCCCCATTCATTACACCTCTCCATCCCCATACATAAAACAGCATGCACCAGTTAGGCCTGTTATCTCTGAATATCCACTCATCTACCAGGGCAATATTTTTTTTTTTTTTTAACATTTCACAAGCTGCAATTTTTGCTAGAAATTACAATAAAACCACCAAAAAGTATAGATTTTCCAAAAGCAGAGACCCCAGAGAATAAAATGATAGTAGTTGCATTTTTTTATGTTGCACGATATTTGCGCAGTTATTTACCAAATACATATTTTCAGGAAAAATACACAAATGTATTTAGTGCAAACATATTACAATACCCATTTTTGGTAAGATATAAAAGATGGCAATTATATACCAAACATGTCAAGGTCATAAAATTGCAGACGCCCATGGAATCGCAAAAAACAAATGGTACCTAAAATTCTCCATAGGAGATGCTTTAAAAGCCTGACTGAACTGTAAACTATGGTCCTAGAATTATTGCTCTCACTTTAATGTTTGCGACAATACCTTACATGTGTGGCACAATTGATGTTTACATCCACATGCCTGCCCTACACTGTGCTTTTTATATGGGGTGTGTGTGGGGGTGCTTTACATTTTTTTTTGCGTTCAACTGGCTGAAGGTAAATAACCTTTGTACAGCTCGTCCTCCGACCTCCCCCCTATACTTACCTGAACCCAATCTCAATCCAGCGATGTGCATGACAGTAGCGGCTCTCCCAACTCTCTCCCTCCTCATTGGCTCAGACAGCAGTGGGAGCCATTGGCTCCTGCCAAGAGCAAAAAACACACACGTTCCCATAGCAAATCGCTTGCTATGGGGGTACTCTGCGGGGAAGAGGAGCAGGAAACACAGGCAGAGAACTTAAGAGGAGGTTCCAGAGCAGGCAAGTATGACATTTGTTATTTAAAAAAGAAACCTAATGTCTCCCCAGCCCTTCCAGCGCATATTGTGCTGAACAGTTGCATCTTCAGCTACATTAGCTGAGGAATGACTGCTGTGACTCCAGAAGTGACTTAATACGCATCACTTCTAAAAGGTCAGGTGAGGACTCAGGGGATGGATGTTCCTCCTGCTCACTCCGGGGAAGCAGTTTTCCATGGTTCCTGGCTCCCAGGTGAAATGGGTGCAACCAGTAGGGGGTGGGCACCCCTTTGAAAGCCTCCCCTAAAGTGATTGGGTGACCCTAGAGCGACCCTGATCACTTATTAGAGAGCCCCCTGCCAGCTTTTAACCACCTTAACTCCAGAAAGTTTTACCTCCTTTATGACCAGACCATTTTTTGCTACTAGCACTGCACTATTTCAACTGGTAATTCAACAGTCATGCAACGCTGTAGCCAAACAAAATGTATATAAAGCCCTCCCAAATGATGTTTAATGTACTGAAATAAATTAGTTTCACTGAAAAAAGATTTATCATTTAATCAAGACAGACAGGTCAAATTTTGGCAAGACAAAAGTTTTGTCGCCTATACAGAAATTGAACAACTTTACTGAAAATCCAAAAATATGTCAGCAAATTAAGTAGTGGTGCTGTGAGATCCAAATTTAATATCTTGTATGACTTCCATGAGCTTGAAGGACAGCATCCATGCGGTTTGGCAAGGATTCATACAATTTATTGATGAAGTCATCAGGAATAGCAAAGAAAACAGTCTTGCATGCGTCCCAGAGTTCATCAATATTCTTTGGTTTCGTCTTCCATGCTTCATCTTACACCACATATGCTCAATGATGTTCATGTCTAGTGACTGGGCTGGCCAATCCTGGAGCATCTTGATCTTCTTTGCCTTAAGGAACTTTGATGTGGAGATGGAAGTATGCGATGGAGCACCATCCTGCTGCAAAATTTGGCCTTTTTTATGGTTGGGAATATAAGAGGTAGCTAAGATTTCTTGGTTTTTTAGACTATTGATGTTGGCTTCCACCCTGCAGATCCCTCGCACACCCCCATACTGGATGTAACCCCAGACCATGATTTTGCCTCCACCAAACTTCACTGTTTTCTGGGTAAATCTTGGCTCCATGCGGGTTCCAGTAGGTCTCCTGCAATATTTGCGACGACTGTGGTGTAATTCAACAGAAGATTCATCTGAAAAACCCCATTCTGCCACTTTTCCAGAGTCCATCCTTTTAGCAGGCTGTGGCCCTTGGCAAATGCCACACGGTTTTGCAATTGTCTTTTGTTTAGTGCTGGCTTATGGGCACTGATTCGACCATGGAGGCCATTTCGAGACAGAATCCAACAAACTGTTCTGGTTGACACAGGGACTTCAGGTGACCGGGTCTCGTGGAGCTCTGCTGCAGTGGAAAATGGGCTGGCTTTGGATTTTCGAGCCAACAAACGGTCCTCTCGAGCAGTTGTCTTGCGGGGTCGGCCTGACCTGGCCCTGTCCAAAACGTCTCCAGTCTCTTCAAATCTTTTTTGTTATCCTCTGAACTTGACGCTGAGACACATTGAAGGTGTCTGCCACATCAGCAGTGGATCTGGTCTTCAGGCTCTTGATAATCAACACTCCGGGTGAATCTTAGGCATGTTTGCAGAGGTCTAGTTGCAGTTGAGAAGGTCTATGTACTGGTGTTCTTTTTATATACACCTGATACATATTTGGTCTATTATTAGTCACAGGTGAAGCTCATATAACAAGGCGACAACACTTATGTCTTGGCAAAAATTGACTCAATGGGCTTTACCAAGCTGTGAATATTAGAATACTTTTTGTCAGTTTCATTTTGCACTGAAACATTATTACAAAAGCTGTTGGGATTAAAATGACCCATTTCTTGTAACAAAATCTTGATTAGAAATATATTTTAGCAGCACTTCAGGTCAGTTTGTACACAAGCGACAAGACTTTTGTCAGGGACTGTACATACAAAACAAAAAATATATGGAATACATTTTTTCCTTCACTTTTTGCTTTAAAACATATGCAATAATAATAAAAAAAAAACACACACACACACACACACACACACACACACACACACAAATTGGCCAAAATGTAATTGCTACATGTCCTTGGAAGTTCAATCGCTGTAGATCTGAGGGGTACATGCAAGGAAAATAAACAGCATTTAGCTTGCACATGATTGGATGATAAAATCAGCAGAGCTTCCCCTCAGATCTACAGCGATCTACACTTGCAAGTGCACTTGTCTCAAATCACACTTTGACCTAGTGATAAAAGAAGCCGACAAAATAGGCTCGGTCATTCTAAACGCAATCGATTATAAGAAAGAGACTTTGCGCAAGTTGCAGGATATCTCCACATATATTTTGGATAGGGATCCCACTCCTGTTTTCAGACAGCAAATGATTAATCTTCTGGACACAGGTGTGGAGATGGGGGTTTTTGACAGAAAAGTAACAGAGCATCGTATGGTCAAGTCACCTATATAGTCTCCATTTTCCATCACATGCCCAAATTCCACAAGAATATAATTCCAATACAAGGTAGACCGATAGTGGCAGGTATTGGTTCCCTTTTTGAGCGTTTGGGTTATTGGTTAGACCAGTATGTTCAACCATTGGTTGTTAGGTTCTATAGTTAAATACAGTCGCTACTAGGGATGGGCCCAGTGTTCGATTCAAACCCATGTTCGAATCGAGCACCGGGCGTTCGCTCGCTCGGCGAGCCAAGAACTATTGGGGCCGCTCGCATCAAATTCGTGTGATGCGAGTGGCCCCGCAATGCATTGCGCTAGTCGCAGTGCAATGCTGGCTGATGATTGGCCAAGCATGCACTGTGACCCCGCATGTTTGGCCAATCACAGCGCCGGCAGCGAGGAGAGCCATAATTGGCTACAGGCAGGATGCCTGTAGCCAATTATAGCTCAGGGGCTTTAGTACATGCCCCACGGTATAAGAGGCCGCCGCGGCGGCGGCCTCGCATATTATGTTTCAGTCACAGTGTCAGTGTGTTGCTGACTGCTGACAAGATATGCTATATTTCTGGGGATTTGTGTGTGCGTGCTGTTAGAACAGCATTGCAGTATCACATCTGGGGGGTGTCTATAGGTGGCCTGTGAAGGGGGGCAGGTTTCCTGTGCTTAGAACTTTCCCTGCAAAAAAGTGTCATTTTTGCAGGAAAAAAGCTATTTAAAAGCACTCGCGGCTAATGAATTGATGGCTCCTGTAACACAGAGAACTGTCATTCATTAATAAAAAACAAAAGAAAAAGCGTGGGGGTCCCCCCAAATTCAATAACCAGGCCCTTCAGGTCTGGGATGGATATTAAGGGAAACCCCAGCCAAAAAAAAAAAATGGCGTAGGGTCCCCCTCAAAATCCATACCAGACCCCTATCCGAGCACGCAACCTGGCAGGCCGCAGGAAAAGAGGGGGGGACGAGAGCGGCCCCCCCCCCTCCCGCCTGAACCGTACCAGGCCACATGCCCTCAACATTGGGAGGGTGCTTTGGGGTCCCCCCAAAGCACCTTGTCCCCATGTTGATGAGGACAAGGGCCTCTTCCCCACAACCCTGGCCATTGGTTGTGGGGGTCTGCGGGCGGGGGGCTTATCGGAATCTGGAAGCCCCCTTTAACAAGGAGACCCCCAGATCCCGGCCCCCCCCCCCCCCCCCCCCCCCTGTGTGAAATGGTAAGGGGGTACGTACCCCTACCATTTCACCAAAAAAGTGTCAAAAATGTTAAAAATGACAGGAGACGGTCTTTGACAATTCCTTTATTAAAATCTTCTTTCTTCTTTCTTCATCCTTCAGTTTCTTCATCTTCTTCTTCCTCCGATCCGCTTCTTCTTGCGCTGGTCTTCTCGTCCTTCTCGTCCGGCATCTTCTTCCGTCGGCGTCGGTGTCTTCTTGGGCCGCTCCGCGCAATGGGAGGCTCCCGCTGTGTGAGGCTCCGCTCCGTCTGACAGGTCTTTTATAATGGACGGCACCTGGTGACCCCGCCCCCTCTGACACACGGGGACGTCATGGGGACGTCAGAGGGGGCGGGGTCACCAGGTGCCCTCCGTTATAAAAGACCTGTCAGACAGAGCGGAGCCTCCCATTGCGCGGAACGGCCCAAGAAGAGACACCGACGGAAGAAGATGCCGGACGAGAAGACCAGCGCAAGAAGAAGCGGATCGGAGGAAGAAGAGGATGGAAGAAGATGATGGAAGGAGAAGATGAAGAAACCGAAGGATGAAGAAAGAAGATTTTAATAAAGGAATTGTCAAAGACCGTCTCCTGTCTTTTTTAACATTTTTGACACTTTTTTGGTGAAATGGTAGGGGTATTGTACCCCCTTACCATTTCACACAGGGGGGGGGCGGGATCTGGGGGTCCCCTTGTTAAAGGGGGCTTCCAGATTCCGATAAGCCCCCCGCCCGCAGACCCCCACAACCAATGGCCAGGGTTGTGGGGAAGAGGCCCTTGTCCTCATCAACATGGGGACAAGGTGCTTTGGGGGGGACCCCAAAGCACCCTCCCAATGTTGAGGGCATGTGGCCTGGTACGGTTCAGGCGGGAGGGGGGGCCGCTCTCGTCCCCCCCTCTTTTCCTGCGGCCTGCCAGGTTGCATGCTCGGATAAGGGTCTGGTATGGATTTTGAGGGGGACACCTACGCCATTTTTTTGGCTGGGGTTCCCCTTAATATCCATCCCAGACCTGAAGGGCCTGGTTATTGAATTTGGGGGGACCCCCACGCTTTGTTTTTTTTTCATTTTTTTTATTTTTTATCAATGACTTTTTTTTTATGAATGACTTTGTTTCAATGAATGACTGTTCTCTGTATTACGGGAGCCGTAAATACACATTAGCCGCGAGTGATTTTAAATAGCTTTTTTACTTGCAAAAATGACACTTCTAAAGACAGTTCTAAACACTGGAAACATGCGCCCCTTTACAGGCATACCATAGACACCCCCCAGGTACGAAATTTAAAGGATTACACTTTTATTGTTTCAATTTAAGCATTATTAAAATCACTGCTCCTGAAAAAACATCCGTTTTAAAAAAAAAATTTGCATTGATACATGTCCCCTGGGGCAAGACCCAGGTCCCCAAACACTTTTTATGACATTAACATGCATATTAGCCTTTAAAATTAGCACTTTTGATTTCGAACGTTCGCATCCATTAGAACTAATAGGGTTCTAAAGCTCGCACGGACTTTAGGTCCGTTCGCGGGTTCTGGTGCGAGCCGAACGGGGGGGTGTTCGGCTCATCCCTAGTCGCTACATAGACGACCTAATTCTATGGAAGAGTTCCCTTATGGACGGTGTTACCCTTATATCCTTGACGAACAAAAACCATCTCAATTTGGAATTTCGCTTTTGATAGTCATTGGGATGCTCTAAATTTTTTAGATCTTACTTTAACAGGCTGTGCAGCTCAGGGCTTGGTTACAACCATCGTAAGGCATGTGCAGGCAATGCCTTACTTCTGGCTATTTGGCTATTTTGATGGGGGGAGTTCAGGGCCAGACGCAACTGCTCTACTGAGGAAGGTTTTAATAAGGAGTGCAATATAATCTCACGATGTCACTCACAAGTGTACGACAAGTGGAATGTAGATAGAGCAGCCCGTCTCGCCATGGAGAAAAATAGAATTACCCTCTTGGTCGTAAGAAGAGCCTTCGTAATAGTAAGAGTTCTAATGACAGGAAAACAAGTTCAGTCACTTTTGTAACTGCCTCCTCCTTGGAATTTAATAAAAATTAAAAAACATAAAATAAATATTTACTAATACTTACCACGGATGGAGATTTGGCACAAATAGGTCGGGCTGTAGGTTTTCAAGCCGCCGTGCCAAAACACTACGAGACCTTTTTGTCCCCAAGTTTGTTCGAGTCACAGCAATGCGAAAAAAACTTGAACACTGTGGGCTCTTACATTTGTGGAAATAACACATGCCGTTTCTGTAGTAGACACTCTAGACACCACAAGACAGTAGTTTCATGTGCCACGGGGCAATAATTCACAATTTGTGAATATATCAACTATGGCACTAGCACTGTTGCAACATGCCATAAATGTAACAATATGTGGGTTGCACCATGAGACCACTGAACTCGAATCAGCTAACATTTTCATGGTGCATCATACTGTACTGACAAAGGCTTATCCAATGTGTCCAAGCACTATAAGTATGAACATAACAGCAATATGGCATCCTTTTCGTACTGCTGGAGAGGAGCAGTAGTCATGCAATGATTTTTTATTTTTCTTTATCTATAAATGTTCATGCTTTTCTACATATATGTATGCTGTGAACAAGGCTCGTCGCCAAAACTAGTCTGCTGCTGACTCTCACTGTGAAGGCTTTACAATAAATGCGCTTGATATGGAGTTGCCGGCTGCTTCTTTTTCCTGGTGACCGTTTGTCTACAAACTAAGGTGTAATATATAAAAATATATATAAATATATATATATATATATATATATATATATATATATATATATATAAAAAAAATCACATAGACACAGTATCTCACAAAAGTGAGTACACACCTCACATTTTTGTAAATATTTTACTATACCTTTTCATATGTGACAACACTGAAGAAATTACACTTTGCTACAATGTAAAGTAGTGAGTGTACAACTTGTATAACAGTAAATTTGCTGTCCCCTCAAAATAACTCACACCAATAATGTCTAAACCGCTGGTAACAAAAGTGAGTACACCCCTAAGTCAAAAATGTCCAAATTGGGCCCAAAGTGTCAATATTTTGTGTGGCCATCATTATTTCCCAGCACTGCCTTAACCCTCTTGGGCATGGAGTTCACCAGAGCTTCACAGGTTGCCACGGAGTCCTCTTCCACTCCTCCAGGACAAAAATCACAGAGCTGATGGATGTTAGAGACCTTGGGCTCCTGCACCTTCCATTCGAGGATGCCCCATAGATGCTCAATGGGGTTCAGGCTTGGCTAGTCTATCACCTTTACCCTCAGCTTCTTTAGCAAGGCAGTAGTCATCTTGGAGGTGTGTTTGGGGTTGTTATGATGGAATGCTGCCCTGTGGCCCAGTCTCAGAAGGGAGGGGAGAATGCTCTGCTTCAGCACGTTGCAGTATATGTTATGGGCGGCACAGTGGTGTAGTGGTTAGCACTCTCACCTAGCAGTAAGAAGGGTCGCTGGTTCGAATCCCAACCACGACACTTCCTGCCTGGAGTTTGCATGTTCTCCCTGTGCCTGCGTGGGTTTCCTCCGAGTACTCCGGTTTCCTCCCACAATCCAAAGACATGCAGGTAGGTTAATTGGCTTCTGTCCAAAAATAAAAATAGGCCCTAGTATATGAATGGGGACCTTGGATTGTGGGCTCCTTGAGGGTAGGGACTGATGTGAGTGTGCAATGTACAGGGATGGGGACAATTGTAGACACTCACTCAGGTTGAACTGGATGGACTGATGTCTTTATTCAACCTAACTATGAGACTATGTTGGCATTTATGTTTTTTCCACAATGAACTGTAGCTCCCCAGTGCCAGCAGCACTCATGCAGCCCCAGACCATAACACTCCCACCACCATGCTTGACTGTAGGTAAGACACACTTGTCTTTGTACTCCTCACCAGGCTGCCGCCACACACACTTGACACCATCTGAACCAAATACTTTTATCTTCGTCTCAGACCACAGGACATGGTTCCAGTAATCCATATCCTTAGTCTGCTTGTCTTCAGCAAACTATTTGCGGGCTTTCTTGTGCATCATCTTTAGAAGAGGCTTCCTTCTGGGATGACAGCCATGCAGACCAATTTCAGAAAGTGTGTGACGTATGGTCTGAGCACTGACAGGCTGACCCCCACCCCCACCCGTTGCCCCTCAACTATGCTGGCAGCACTCACATGTCTATTTCCCAAAGACAACCTCTGGATATGACGCCAAGCACGTGCACGCAACTTTTTTGGTCAACCATGGCAAGGCCTGTTCTGAGTGGAACCTGTACTGTTAAACCACTGTCTTGGCCACCATGCTGCAGCTCGGTTTTAGGGTCTTGGCAATCTTCTTATAGCCTAGGTCATCTTTATGTAGAGCAACAATTCTTTTTTTCAGATCCTCAGAGTTTTTTTGCCATGGAGGTGCCATGTTGAACTTCCAGTGACCAGTATGATAGAGTGAGAGCGATACCACCAAATTTAACACACCTGAGACCTTGTTTAAGTCGACGACAACAACGGACTACCACTGACAAATACAGTGCTCAGTGATAATATTGTACATGGTCACTGTACTAAGGACACTAGCTGGGAAGGGGTTATCTAGGGCAATCAAGGAGTTGAATTATGTGCATGACAATAACATTTGTTTCGTTTTGATTCGTTAATCTAGTCTTGTTAAATTTGGTGGATTCTTTCCAATTCGTAGCCGGGATTTGTATTCGGAATTCTTCAAATTTACGGAATTTTTTTTTATTCAAAAAAAAAAAAAAAAAATCAATAAATCTTGAAAATCGGCCAAATCGAAAACGTTAGATTTAATTTTTTTCCGATTTGTATGTGGCAAAGTGAACAAAAAGAAAAATCTTCACCAAATGATTACAATGACTCTTTAACCACTTTCGGACCACCCGCCATCGTTATACGTCGGCTGTTTGAAGAGGGATATCATGACAGCAGCTAGCTGCCACGACCCAGGTATCCTCTTCTTGAGCGGGCGGTCCGCTTTCAGATAAAAGTGGTCTCTGCAGTAGATTCACCGCAAGATCACTTTTATCAGTGGTGGGAGGGGGGGCATCACTCTCCGATGCCCTCTGCCGCTTACCGGAGGTGATCGCATCCTTCTCCCTGTTAGGTATGGAGATGAATGAGGAGAAGATGGGGGCCCCCCCCACCCGCCTCCATAACATTGCAGGGCGAAGGAGACATCAAAACGTCACTTCCGCCCATAGCTCTTAAAGCAACTTTTTAAGAGATCTCATATTCAAGAGGTTCGGCATGCCTTTTTTTTTACATAATGTTTACATAAAAAGTTACACCATGTAAAAAAAAAAAAAAAAAAAAAAAAAGAAGATTTGAAATATGCTCCGTCCCAGGGAGTTCGCGTACAGAAGCACCCGCATATGAAAATGGTGTTCAAAATACACACATATCATTTTTTGGGGGGGGGGGGGGGGGGGGTTCCAAGTAATTTTCTAGCCAAAAAAAAAAAAAAAAATGATTTTGGCTTAAAATGAAAAAAATTTAAATAAAAAAAATAAAGGCCTGGGCCTTAAGTGGTTAAATCACCATTGGCTTAACTAAAAGCATAATTTTGAAATGGCACACAGTCTTTGATTTGATAAAATTTCAGTCCGAATTTAGTTTCGTTATTCGGAGCTAGGGATGAGTCCTAAAGTCCGTGCGAGCATTAGAACCCTATTAGTTACAATGGATGCGAACGTTCGAAATCAAAAGTGCTAATTTTAAAGGCCAATAATCATGTTGTCAAAAAGTGTTTGGGGACCCGTGTCCTGCCCCAGGGGACATGTATCAATGCAAAATTATTTTTTAAAAACTGACGTTTTTTCAGGAGCAGCGATTTCAATAAGGCTTAAAGTGAAACAATAAAAGTGTAATATTCCTTTAAATTTCGTACCTGGGGTGTCTAAAGTATGCCTGTGAAGGGGGCGCATGTTTCCTGTGCTTAGAACTGTCACTGCAAAAAGTGTAATTTTTGCAGGAAAAAAAAGCTATTTAAAATGACTCGCGGCTAATGTATTAACGGCTCCCGTAACACAGAGAACAATCATTCATTGAAAGCCATTCATAAAAAAAGTCAGATAAAAAATAAAAAGCGTGGGGGTCCCCCCAAATTCAATAACCAGGCCCTTCAGGTCTGGGATGGATTTTAAGGGGAACCCCAGCCAAAAAAAAAATTGCCTGGGGTCCCCCTCAAAATCCATACCAGACCCTTATCCGAGCACACAACCTGGCAGGCCGCAGGAAAAGAGGGGGGCACGAGAGCGCGCGCGCGCCCCCCCCTCCTGAACCGCACCAGGCCACATGCCCTCAACATTGGGAGGATGCTTTGGGGGTCTGGGACCCCAAAAGCACCTTGTCCCCATGTTGATGAGGACAAGGGCCTCTTCCCCACAACCCTGGCCATTGGTTGTGGAGGTTTGCGGGCGGGGGGCTTATCGGAATCTGAAAGCCCCCTTTAACAAGGGGACCCCCATATCCCTGCCCCCCCCTGTGTGAAATGGTAAGGTACCCCTACCATTTCAACAAAAAAGTGTCAAAAATGATAAAAATGACAGGAGACGGTCTTTGACAACTCCTTTATTAAAATCTTTCTTCTGGTCTTCTTCCTTCGGTTTCTTCTTCTTCTCCTTCCGGCATCTTCTTCCATCTTCTTCCTCCGATCCGCTTCTTCTTGCTCTGGTCTTGCTCTGGTCTTCTTTTATAACGGAGGGCGGGGCCACCTGGTGACCCCCGCCCCCCTCTGACGTCATGGGGAAAGCCATAGGGAATTCCCCATGACGTCCCAGTGCGTCAGAGGGGGGCGGGGTTACCAGGTGGCCCCGCCCTCCGTTATAAAAGACCTGTCAGACATAGCGAAGCCTCACACAGCGGGAACCTCCCATTGCGCGGAGCGGCCCAGAAGAGACGCCGACGCCATGGAAGAAGATGCCGGACGAGAAGACCAGAGCAAGAACAAGTGGATCGGAGGAAGAAGATGGAAGAAGATGCCGGAAGGAGAAGATGAAGAAACCGAAGGATGAAGAAAGGAAGAAGGAAGACCAGAAGAAAGAAGATTTTAATAAAGTAATTGTCAAAGACCGTCTCCTGTCATTTTTACCATTTTTGACACTTTTGGTGAAATGGTAGGGGTACTTTTGTACCCCCTTACCATTTCACACAGGGGGGGCCGGGATCTGGGGGTCCCCTTGTTAAAGGGGGCTTCCAGATTCCGATAAGCCCCCCGCCCGCAGACCCCCCACAACCAATGGCCATGGTTGTGGGGAAGAGGCCCTTGTCAACATTGGGACAAGGTGCTTTGGGGGTCTCAGACCCCCAAAGCATCCTCCCAATGTTGAGGGCATGTGGCCTGGTATGGTTCAGGAGGGAGGGGGGGCCGCTCTCGTCCCCCCCTCTTTTCCTGCGGCCTGCCAGGTTGCGTGCTCGGATAAGGGTCCGGTATGGATTTTGAGGGGGACCCCATGCCATTTTTTTGGCTGGGGTTCCCCTTAATATCCATCCCAGACCTCAAGGGTCTGGTATGGATTTTGAGGGGGACCCCCATGCCATTTTTTATTTTTTATCAATGACTTTTTTATGAATGGCTTTCAATGAATGACAGTTCTCTGTGTTACGGGAGCCGTCAATACATTAGCTGCGAGTCATTTTAAATAGCTTTTTTTCCTGCAAAAATGACACTTTTTGCAGGGACAGTTCTAAGAACAGGAAACATGCACCCCTTCACAGGCATACTATAGACACCCCCCAGATGTGATACTGCAATGCTGTACTAACAGCACGCACACACTAATCCCCAGAATCATAGCACATAATGTCAGCAGTCAGCAGCACATAACACTGACATTGAAACACAACACAATATGCGAGGCCGCCGGCGCGGCGGCCTTTTATACTGTGGGGCGTGTACTAAACCCCCTGAGCATCCTGCCTGTGGCCAATTATTGCTCTCCTCGCCGCTGGCTCTTTGATTGGCCAAGCATGCGGGTCACAGTGCATGCTTGGCCAATCAGCCAGCAATGCACTGCAACTGGCGCAGTGCATTGCGGGCCGCTCGCATCACACGAATTTGATGCGAGCGGCCCAAATAGTTCGGGGCTCGCCGAGCGGGCGAACGCCCGATGTTCGATTTGAACATGGGTTCGAATCGAACACCGGGCTCATCCCTATTCGGAGCATGTGGTAAAATTTGTCTATATTCCAATGTGGGTATTCGGATATATTCGAAGCTCCGCATATCGAAAAATTTGTCCAAATATTAGAATGAACCACCAGTCTAGTTAAATGTATGCCTAACAATCTGTAATGCGTGTTGCTTTTTACTAAGGCCCCTTTCACACGAGTGCCACTGCTAAGCAGAATCTGCTTGCTCAGCGGGGATCCCTTTGAGCAGGCAGATGACAGATCCGTGTCTGCTCCGCTCCACAGAGACAAAGTCCTGCTCTCCTCTATGGGGGCAACCAGATGGAAACGGACCACCTGTCAGTTTCCACCTGATCTGGTCCGCCGAACAGATGGGGGAGTAGGACCACCATCTATCTGCTTTTGGCTGAAAAACTGACAGGCAGATCTGATCAGATGAAAAAATGTAAAGCAAACACTGCGCTCAAATATTAACAATAAAGGTGAAAAATACAAAAGAAAAAAACCTAGCAGGAGCTTAAAAATATGTGCGATATACACAAACCCAAATGACAATAACAGAAAAAAGCTGCGCTGTTATACTTAAGATGTCTAATGATTGATAATAGAACATATATTAACAAGTGAATTCAAACGTAAACAATAAAGTTCATTAAAGTCCATGCACAAATGTCAAATGGTGAGATGAGTGAATGATATAAGACCAAAAAGTGAACACCAAGACACTGTGATCCACCACCACACGGATCTTGCGCTTACCAGAGGGCAAGCTATAAGGAGCCTGTAGGATTACGATATCCTGATGTCACTTCTGCTATGAAGACTCCACACACCAACTTGGGAATGGCTAACACCAGACTATGATCTTTAGGATGGATCTCCCCTTTCCTCAGCCCCAACTCGGACAGATCCCAGGAAGTACCAGGAACAATGGCCACAAATCAAACCTCAGTAAGGAATCATAAGTAAAGAAGGAAATACTCCCATAGTGTGAATCCGTAAAAAGGATTTAATAAAAGTAAATAAAAAAGTTACACTTACACACAATGGCAGTATAATCAAAGTGTATCAGATAAGAAAATTTGCCGGCCGGCTTGCATGCACCCGCTCACAACAGGTCGCAATGACGTCAGCGCGTCAACCTCCCTACGCACGTTTCGTCTACTGATGTCGTCTGGGGAACGGGCGACGCACTGACTCATCGCAATAACCAAGGAAGTAACCACGTCTCGTTTTGATTCCTCAATGGCGTATACTACCACAACAATAACTGTTGATATAACAAAATACAAATCACCAATATGAGAGGGAATCCTGGGAGGATTCCCAAAAGGGATATCTGTATTTATCGACAGGAGCAATAATGTTACAAATTATAATCCTGATAGGAATTATAAACAAAAATAAAATAAATTTAAAATAGCAAACTTAGACTAATCAAAATAGTCTGTGGGATACCTCCCATAGCACCATCTAGTGGGGAAATACAAATAGAGTACAATAGGTAATACCTATTGTGGTGCATAAATTGCAGCCAAAAACCTCCCAACAGACAATAGGAAAGTATGGTAATGCCAATTATGCACACTGTATATACAAATACGTGATGATATGAAACTTCACGCATTATAACCCCTCTATAAAAAATATATATAAAAACTGATTTATATAAAGAAGCCCTCTTCTCCATATAACCCAGAATATCAAAAGGGAAAAATAAATGAACCCCATCTGCTATTGAGGTATCACTCCAAGTACATACAAGTATATAATAACAGTACCTGCAACATGTAGAATATTCCCTCGCCAATTAACATCACAAGAGGTCATAATACATAGCAATATTTCAATTAGATCAGATAGCCCATGTGAAAGGGGCCGTAAGATCTTTGTTTTTAAGTGATTAACCACCTGAGATCCGCGCCATAGCCGAATGACGGCTACAGCGCGGATCTGATGTGCCGGGACGACGTCTATTGACGTCGTCCCGGCAACGAGCTGCCTGCGCACCCCCTGCAGGGCGCACGCGTCGCGCTCTGTGATCCGCGAGTCTGAGAGACTCGCTGGATCACAGATCCGAGTAAGGGGTCGATCCCGACCCCTTACCACGTGATCAGCTGTCAGCCAATGACAGCTGATCATGTGATAACCGAGCCGGTAATCAGCTTTTTTTCCTGCTCGCGCTGAAAGCGCGAGGAGAAAAAAAAAAAGCCGATCACCGGCGGCAGTGAGAGGGACATCAGTCCCTCTCACTGCAATATGCCCAGGGTCCATGGTGCCCACATTTGCCAAAATAAAGTGCCCACTAGCTCCACCTGTCAGTGCCCACAGTGCCATCTGTCAGTGCCAGTGCTGCACATTGTGTCACCTACCAGTGCTCATCAGTGTCCCCTACCAGTGCCATCTGTCAGTGCCCACAGTGCCAGTGCTGCACATTCAGTGTCACCTACCAGTGCTCATCAGTGTCCCCTACCAGTGCTCAGTGTCCCCTACCAGTGCCCATCAGTGCCACCTATCAGTGCCACCCATCCGTGCCCATCAGTGCCATCTTTGCTGTGCCCATCAGTACCGACTTATCTGTGCCCACCAGTGCAGCCTATCAGTGCAGCCTATCAGTGCCCACCAATGCCGCCCATCAGTGCCCACCAGTGCCGCCTCATCAGTGCCCACCAGTGCCGCTCATCAGTGCCCACCAGTGCCGCCTCATCAGTGCCTATCAATGAAGCAGAAAAAATTACCTGTTTGCAAAATTTTATAACAAACTATTAAACATTTTTTTTTTTTTTTTTAATTTTCCATCTTTTTTTATTTGTTTAGCAAAAAATAAAAACCCCAAAACCCCAGCTGTGATTAAATACCACCAAAAGAAAGCTCTATTTGTGGGGAAAAAAATGGTAAAAAATGTCATTTGGGTACAGTGTTGTATGACCGCGCAATTGTCAAAGTGCGTCAGCGCCGAAAGCTGAAAATTGGTCTGGTCACGAGGGCGGTTTAAGTGCAAAGTAATCAGGTGGTTAAAGCTGGTATGAAGCTCACAACTGCATCAGCTACAGCTGTGCAGAGGTCTTATTTGCTGCATCTTTAAGTGCTGGTGTACTGCCCTGAACCTAGCCAGTTTCTACCACACACATAATGTCTATCTTTTGAATATTTTAGGAATAATTGGGAATACAGGGATGAAAAATGTGGGAGTTATGGTTAAAGTGGTTCTGTCATAAAAAAAACACCCAAAAAAAACTAAAAACAAAAAACAACCTTCTCTTTATGCATTAAAGGCACCTACCTGAGCCCCATCTTGATCCAGCAACGTTGCATGAGAGTCTCAGCTGGCCAGGACTCTCTCCCCATCGGCTAATACAGCATCGGAGCACCATTGGCTCCCGATACTGTCAAAGTCAGTGAGCCAATAGGAGAGCGAGGGGGCGGGGCTGAGTGTGGCTCCGAGTTTACATTCCTAGTAATAGGAATAAAAGTGATAAAAAAAATAATAAAAAATAAATAAAATTTAAAGCGCCCCTGTCCCCCGTGCACTCTCACACAGGAGCGAATGCATGCGCAAGTCCCGCCCACACATGAAAACTGTATTCAAACCACACATGTGAGGTATCACTGTGAACGTTGGAGCGAGAGCAATAATTCTAGTTCTAGACCTCCTCTAATTCAAAACATGCAACTATAAAAAAAAAAAGTGTTAAAGCGTTACCTATGGGGATTTTTAAATACCGAAGTTTGGTGCCATTCCACGAGCGCGTGCAATTTTGAAGCATGACATGTTGGGTATCTATTTACTCGGCGTAACTAGCTTTCACATTATGCAAAAAAACATTTTTCCCCAAAATAATGCGGTCGCAAAATTGCTGCGCAAATACCGTGCGAGATAAAAAAAAAAAAAAAAGTTGCAACGACAGCCATTGTATTCTCTAGGGTCTTTGAAAAAAAAAAAAAAAAAAAAAACACACAAGATATGTTTGGGGGTTCTATGCAATGTTCTAGCAGATTTTTACCTGTAGGAGAGATGTCAGAATTGGCCTGGGTGAAAAGTTATTAAGTGTTTTTTGTGCACTGGTTTGACCTTCTTTTTTTTACGTTAATTCAGTGTGGTACTGCGCAAAAAAAGAAGCTCACAAACTATCTTCCCCACTGGCCTATTCATAAAAAGTGGGAGGGCTTTAGCTGTAAAGTTCCTTTAGCTTATATATCTGTTGTGGTGGCTATTTACAATATCTACATTTGCCCCTTACTTGCATAGGCAGTTTTTAGATAAAAAGGTGAATTAACCTTTTAGGCAGAAGTAAATAAGTCACTTTCTGCCTGCTTGTTCAGATGGGCTGTAAGGGTTCAACTCAAAGTCTGCCGGCAAACATTCTACTGTGTTCCAATGCAAGTCTTGTGTCAGGAGTGCGTCATGCATTTAAAGAAACAAGCAATGAGAAACTGTATTAGGTTGTCATTGCAGAACTTAGCTTTTGAACAATGCTAGCTTACTGCCAGTTTTGTTCCCCCAAATTGACTTAATTAGCTTTATGCTTATTCAAGGTCGGTAATTAAGAAAGGACAGTAGCTAGGAGGTAGCCAGTAGTGGTGCGCATCTTCACTGGTCTCACGATAAAATTCCACGATGCATCACGATTACCGACGAGCTCCCACTTCCGCTTGGGCTGCCTTTCCTCCCTGCAATCTTCTGGGACACATCACAGGTCCCAGAAAATTGCTCGGCTATTCAGGACAGCGCAGTGAGACATGCGCACCGGCTGTGAAGCTGCAACCGGTCACAGCCGGTTGCCCACAGTAGACATGTGCACTGACAAAAAATTTGTTCGTTTGTTTCATTCGTTTTTTTGCTTTTTTCGGAAATTCAGAAAATCGAAAATTCGGGAATTCGGAATTTTCACATTTCTATTTTTCAGATTTCCGAACTTCGTATTTACAAATTTCCGAATTTTGGATTTTCGGTATTCTGAATTTTTCGGACTTTCGGTATTCGGGAATTCAAAGATTTGAAAATCGAAAAATTTGAAAATCTGAAAAAGAAAGAAAATCAGTTTAATTAATAACTATTAAATTAACGAATACGAATTTATCCAAAGTTACGAATTATCTGAAATAACGAATGCCACATCTAAAAAAAGGTAACGGAACAAATATTAATTAAATAATAATAAAAATATTATTAATTAGTTCCGTTCCATTTGGTTAGATGCGGCATTCGTTATTTCAGATAATTCGTAACTTCGGATAAATTTGTATTCGTTACGTTCACTAACAGACAAATTTTAAAGGGAATTCAAATACCTATAATTTAATAGTTAGTTATTTAGTTTTTAACAGATTTTCTTTTTTTAGATTTTAGATTTTTCAAATTTTGAATTTCCGAAATCCGGAAATCCGTCATTTCGGAAATTCGTCATTTCGCTAATTTTGAAATTTTCAGAAATTGAAAAATTCGGAAATTCGGAATTAACGAATTTGTCAAAATTCGTTAAACTAATTAGGAACTAAACGAATTGCACATGTCTAGCCCACAGTAGTATTGCCAGCGCTGTAGACAGGCGGGGGAGAGAAGGGAGGGTTTGGGTTACCACGTCGCTGGATTGTGGGACAGGTGTCTTTATTAAGTCAGAAGATGCACTTTTTTTGTAGCTGCTGACTTTTAATAAAAACAAAAAAATTTAATGGAACTCCGCTTTGAATTAAAAATAACCTCAACTCCCTTAAAAAGTGCACTAATCCGGTGCACTACAGGGTACAGGCATTCTCACTCACTGCTGCTGGGAGGTCAGAAGGGATTACAATCCACAGCTGACAAACAGCCCTGTGACGTTCCCTGTACTGTCAGTTCCCTGGCTTTCCTGTTTGCACCTTCCAGCACAATAGGAGTTAAAGTGGAATGTGCAAAGGGGAAACCGGGGAACTGTCAGCATGGAGCATGTATGAGGTGCGAGTAGAATATAAACACATTTGTACTCGACTTGCTGTTAAAATTACTGTGTTTTAATAAATCCCGTGTTACAATCAATGAAGTGCCCTGCTGTATGTGCTTTTAAAAAACTATTCAGCTTCATACCTCATTTCTTAGTGTATGTACAATACATGCCCCTCATGCGATTGCCTGGCCCGCTTCTGTCTCTCTCTCCTGGCATCAGCGGAGAATTCAGCCCCGCCCACCTCTCATCTGATAGCTACAGTCAGCGGGCAGGGCTGAGAATTCTCTGCTGACGTCAGGAGAAACGTGAGGAGGAGAGAGGTGGGCCAGGCAGTCACATGAGCGGCATGACATGTATTGTACACAGACTGAGAAATGAGGTATGAAGCTGAATATTTTTTTAAAAGCACAAACAGCTGGGCACTTCATTGATTTTAATACACGATTTAATAAAACAGTAATTTTAACAACCTTACGCTCAGAGCGCTCTCCCGGGAGAGGCGGGGCAAGTCAAGATGACGTCACCCTGCGAGCGATTTTTCCGGTCGTATGCATCGATGCCGCATCGGGGACACCTGAATCACGATGCAGCGATTCATTTTAGCACCCCTAGTAGCCAGGCAACCATTTTCTGAAAGATCAGCAGTGGCAACCTCCTTTGTTCCATAGTATAGGTTTCCTTAACGTGTGTGACTAAAAATAACTGTATATCTCAATACTCATTTTAAAAAAAAAAAAAAAAAAAAAAAAAAACACAAACACACACACACACACACACACACGTTCACTATCTCACAAAAGTGAGTACACCTCACACTTTTGTAAATATATTAATATATTTTCATGTGACAACACTGAAGAAGTTACACTTTGCTACAATGTAAAGTAGTGAGTGTACAGCCTGTATAACAGTGTAAATTTGCTGTCCCCTCAAAATAACACAACCATTCATTTCTAAACCGCTGGCAACAAAAGTGAGTACACCCTTAAGTGAAAATGTCCAAATTGTTCCGAATTAGCCATTTTCCCTCCCCTGGGTCATGTGACTCTTTAGTGTTACAAGGTCTCAGGTGTGAATCGGCAGCAGGTGTGTTAAATTTGGCGTTATCACTCACTCTCATACTGGTCACTGGAAGTTCAACATGGCACCTCATGGCAAAGAAGATCTGAAAAAAAAAAAAATAATCTCTCTACATAAAGATGGCCTAGGCTATAAAAAGATTGCCAAGACCCTGAAACTGAGCAGCAGCACGGTGGCCAAGTACATACAGCGGTTTAACAGGACAGGTTACACTCAGAACAGGACTTGTCATGGTCGACCAAAGAAGTTGAGTATACATGCTCAGCGTCATATTCAGAGGTTGTCTTTGGGAAATCTACATATGAGTGCTGCCAGCATTTCTGTAGAGGTTGAAGGGGTGGGGGGGGGGGGTCAGTCTGTCAATGCTCAGACCATACGCTGCATCAAATTAGTATGCATAGCTGTCTTCCTAGAAGGAAGCCTCTTCTAAAGATGTTGCACAAGAAAGCCCACAGACAGTTTGCTAAAGACAAGCAGACTAAGGACATGGATTACTGGAACCATGTCCTGTGGTCTGATGAGACCAAGGTAAACTTATTTGGTTCAGATGGTGTCAAGCATGTGTGGCGGTAACCAGGTAAAGAGTACAAAGGACAAGCGTGTCTTGCCTACAGTTAAGCATGGTGGTGGGAGTGTCATGGCCTGGGGCTGCATGAGTGCTGCCCGCACTGGGGAGCTACAGTTCATTGAGGGAACCATGAATGCCAACATGTACTGTGACATACTGAAGCAGAGCATGATTCCCTCCCTTACGGAGAATGGGCCCCAGGGCAGTATTGCAACATGATAATGACCCCAAACACACCTCCAAGATGACCACTGCCTTGCTAAAGGAGCTTAGGGTAAAGGTGATTGACTAGCGGAGCCTGAACCCTATTGAGCATCTGTGGGGCATCCTCAAAAGGGAAGGAGGAGCGCAAGGTCTTTAACATCCCCCAGCAACCTGTGAAGCTCTGGTGAACTCCATGCCCAAGAGGGTTAAGGCAGTGCTGGAAAATAATGGTGTCCACACAAAATAGTGACACTTTGGGCCCAATTTGGACATTTTCACTTAGGGGTGTACTCACTTTTGCTCCCAGTGGTTTAGACATTAATGGCTGTGTGTTATTTTGAGGGGACAGCAAATTTACACTGTTATACAAGCTGTACACTCACTACTTTACATTGTAGAAAAGTGGCATTTCTACAGTGTCGTCACATGAAAAGATATAATAAAATATTTAAAAATGTGAGGAGTGTACTCACTTGTCTGTCTGTCTAACCATTATATTTCCCTTTTAAAAGAAGCCAATCAAACTCAGCCACCATTTCTAATTCATTTCTTTTTCTTGCACTTTTCTCAGCGTCAACTTTCACCCAGAATCATCATGAGAAAGAAATTTCTCCATTTCCTGGTTACATTAGTGGTGACTGTGATTGTTTTTCGAAGCCTCTTCCTTTCAGAAACGAAGCAAGCTCAGACGGAAACCACTCCAGCAGAAAAGGTGGTTGTTCGGCATGTTCTTCCAGTCTCTGATTATCCAGTTGTAAAGTGTGTAGAAAATAACAGTGCTCAAAATTTCCCAGACTTTAATGGGCAGCCTCAGAACATGAAAGATTTTCTGACTTACCGCCACTGTAAAAGTTTTCCATTGATACTCGACTCCCCCATGAAGTGTGGTGGTGGAAATGGCTCCAAAGATGTTTTCCTGTTTTTAGCCATCAAAACAGCCCCAGCAAATTATGACCGTCGGGAAGCCATAAGAAAAACATGGGGAGAAGAAAAAAGCTACTTAGGTGCCAACGTGAAAAGAATTTTTCTTAGTGGAGTTTCAAGGAACAAGGAAGAATCAAAAAGGATGTTGCAGCTGCTAGAAGCAGAGAGTCACACATATGGAGACATCTTGCAGTGGGACTTTGAAGACACCTTCTACAACTTAACATTGAAGCAGTTCCTTTTCCATAAGTGGATGGATCTCAGGTGCCCAGGGGCACAGTTCATTTTTAATGGTGACGATGATGTTTTTGTTAACGCTTTAAATGTTATTACATATTTGAGAGGCTTAGAATTCGATGGATTGAAAAAGCATCTTTTTGTTGGAGCACTAAATATAGGGATGCCACCTGTTCGTGAAAAACATAGCAAGTATTATGTCCCAGAAGAACTTTTTCCAGGGGATTCTTTTGCACCCTACTGTGGAGGAGGAGGTATCCTCATGTCTGGTTTTACATCTAATGCCATCTCCAGGAAATCAACTCGCATTCCCCTTTTCCCTATTGATGATGCTTATCTGGGAATGTGCCTTAAGATGGCCGGTCTGAGGCCACATAACCATGAAGGAATAAGAACATTTGGTATCGAAATGCCAAATGGAGTAGACTCATTTGATCCTTGTTATTACCGTGACATGCTCATGGTCCATCGCTTTATACCCTATGAAATGTTAATTATGTGGAAAAGCTTAAAGTTTACCAATCGAAATTGCTTTAAAACACAGATAGAAATATTTACTAAACCAGCTCAACCTTAAGCCCAAAATATATATATTTTTTTATTCAAGTATAGCTTATACCGAATATATGTATAAAAGAGATTGAGTAGAAACAAATTTTAATATTACACACAGGAAGCTGCGTTTGAACTTATGTATTAAAAACTGTTACCTATTTAGGATAGATTAGAATGGTACAATGTCAAAGCTGGACTCCAGAAATCATTTTTTAAACTTATATTGGACCAGCTTGGTTAAAATTAATTACGGATATGTCGCAGCTGGAGGGGCTCTGAGGATTCTCAACTTCAATAATAGTCCTTGCTACATACAGTAAGCGTTATCCTGTTGCAGCCATGTCTAATACACTGAAGCCAGAGAGTTATTCCTTTGGCACCTCGACATCACAGAAGATGCTTTATAAATGGCAATCTGCCCTTCCTCCCCACCTTGTCCAATTAGAGAATGCCTTCTATTCATTGAAAAAAATACATTTTCTGAATGGAGGTGGTGCCGAGTATTCAACTCTGGCTTCAGTGTACCAGACCAGAAATCACTGCATCAGCACCTGGAATGGGACAGCACTTATTGTATGTGGCAAGAACTACTAGGCTGAATTTGAGAATTCCTGTCAGTCTTCTGGATGTGACCTATCCATAACTACATGTAACCAAGCTGACCCAATGAAATCATTAACACACAGCTTATTCCTAAAGTTCAACTTTAAATGGTGTAGATAGAGATAGGTCGCTCTTTTTGGTCTAATGTATAGACTCCTCAAAATAAATGCGCTATTGAACAAAAGTGTTAGACTACACTAACCTTTCATTGGATCTTTGCCATTACCCAAAGCTATATAAAATGCAATGAAAAGGAGAATCACTTGTGGGTTTAACTCCTTCAGATCCGCGCTATAGCCAAATGACGACTACAGCGCGGATCGGCTTTTGGCGGGAGGGCGTGAATAGACGTCCTCCCCTTTGCAAGCTGGCCGCGCCCCCCTGCAAGGCACACGTTGTGATCACCCGAGTCAATGAGTCTCGGGTGATCACAGATCCGAGGGGGTCGATCAGGACCCCTTACCACGTGATCAGCTGTCAGCCAATGACAGCTGATCACGTGATGTAAACAGAGGATCGGTAATCTTTTTTTTTCTTCTCACGCCGACAGCGTGAGGAGAAAAAAAAAAAAAAAAAAAAGCCGATCACCGGCTCCTGTTGAAGGGAGATCGGTCCTGAGCAGCGGCCTCATGTGCCCACCAATCAGTGCCACCTATCAATGCCCACCACTGGTGCCTCATCAGTGCCACCTAGCAGTGCTGCCTATCAGTGCCCATCACTGCCACCCATCAGTGCCAGCTCATCACTGCCCACCAATGCCACCTATTAGTGCCCATCAATGCAGCCTATCAGTGCCCATCAGTATAGCCTCATCAGCTTACATCAATAATGGAGAAAAATTACCTGTTTGCAAAATTTAACGCAAGATAAAAATATCGGTTTTGTATTTTTTTTTTATTCCGTCTTTTTTACTAAAAAAAAAAAAATAAAAATAAAATAATTAAAAAAAAACCCAGGAGGTGATCAAATACCACCAAAAAAAGCTCCATTTGTGGGGAAAAGATAAAAATTGCATTTTGGTACAGCGTTGTATGACCACAGAATTGTCAGTGACAGCACTAAAAGCTGAAAATTGGTCTGGGCAAGAGGGGGGGGGGGGGGGGCTTAAGTGTCCAGTAAGCAAGTGGTTAACCAATCTCTATATCCAGTTTTTGTACATTTATCTAAAATAAGACAAAAAACAGGTGGTAATAGGGAGGAAGTGGTTAAAATGTGTAACCAATTTCCGAATTGGTTGTAGCACAGTTGCTCGAAGTGTAAATAGGCAGATTTAGAAGCTCTGTAGACCACAAAAGCTACCCATGTGGTTAGTTATCCTCCAAG
Source organism: Lithobates sylvaticus (assembly GCA_028564925.1). NCBI lineage: Eukaryota > Metazoa > Chordata > Amphibia > Anura > Ranidae > Lithobates > Lithobates sylvaticus. Next base: position 402,298,085 of record CM053026.1, read on the forward strand.
TTTGTGCGTTGTACTAATTGGCACCATGCATGTTTAGTTGAGGCAGTTGCTCCCCTGCCTCTGTTTAACTGCTCGGGCTACTGCACACAGATTTTGCCTAATCATTCAGTTTGCTCAGTGCCACAGTAAGGCCTCGTGCGCACTTGAGCTCAAAAACACTGCTTTTACAAGAGGGATATCTATAGCCTATCCCCCTTCTTCCTCTGCCTCTAAACGCCCCTCCATTTTGGCCTATGTGTCCATGCACACTATAGACATTTAGAGGCGGGGAGGGGGGGGGGGGCGGACCCAACTTGTCACATTCAGGAGAGCAGTTTAAAAAAAAAAAATAAAACACCTGCCACGGGTAACCGTGTCTAAACACATTTGAGTAGCCAGAATAAAATTTTCTGGCCAAACACCCGAGCACTTGACGCACCTAAACGCATTTGCAAAAGCCAGCCTAGGAGTGTTTTTGAAGATGCTTTTCTCCCGCCTCTCCTGGAGAAAAGCATTAGCCCCAATACGCATAAAGCCCAAAAAGGTCATTATTGCAAGGAGTGCATAAATACAGTAGGACCACTTGCTTATACAGGAATTGCATCCAATACTGAACACATCAGTTTTATGTTGGCGTGTGTGTGAGCACACAGAAGGTTTTTACAATTGTTAAAAGTTCCTGTTGAAATATCAGTGCAAAGTCCAAACCTTTGTTTACTATAAGCACCACAGGGAACGGGAATTATAATTGTAGGGTTAAGTTGGCCATCTACAGCCTCGGACGGTCATTTGGTTCTAAATTCACAAAGGACCCATGGCAGTGAGGGTACAAAGGAAGGCACCGGCTAACTTGTTACAGCGTGCAAACCTTTACTCCTTTTTTTACAGAATAAACTGCTGTTAGGAGGAAAAGTTCACAGCTTACATCTGTATTTTGGGTGTAACATGCTCCAGAACTTCCCTCCACATTCCCCAGCCCCTGTGACAGAAGAAGGGGGGGGGGGGGGGATCCTTTTCCTGCACCTTTTGTCGCATTTCTAAATCAGCGTGGCCATGTTGGGCTCTACACAGCTCCATCATTCACAGGGATCTGTCAATGAATAGACTACATGTCTCATTTGCCACCTTGGCAAACAGCTTGTAGTTAATGAACTGCAAGGTTGCAGACAAGCACCCTTGTAGTTTGACACTTTCCCCAGTTTTCTAAACAGAAAGCAAGAGGACATGTCTGCATGAGCCTGACATCACACTGATGATCTATTGATTGCGGGTGCAATGCTATGTAGGCTTCTGGGAGGAAAAAAAAAATAAAAAAACACTTTTCCCAAAGATCAACTTAGCCTTTAAGATGGGGAGGGGGAGGGAGAGGGAGAGTCAATTAGTTAGTCCCAAATCAGCACAAGTGCCATATTCCACTGCCAAATGAAAACAATTACATAAGCAAATAGAGGCCTAGGTTCCCTGTCTAGACTAGAGCAAAGGCAAGTCATTCTTTACCATTCTGTGTAGATGAAATACACTAATACCTTGGTGTATGAGATCAGTAAACTCAGACCAGAATATAAATAAATTGATCAAAACCTTGACCAAAGTCCTTTAACTGCTTCAGATCCACGATATAGCCGAATGGCAGCTACAGCGTGTCCTTCCCTTTGCAGGCTCGCCACACACCCCTAAAGGGCGCACGCTGTGATCACCTGAGTCAATGAGACTCGGGTGATCACAGATCCGAGTAAGGGGACGATTCCGGCCCCTTACCCCGTGATCAGCTGTCATTGGCAGACAGCTGATCACATGATGTAAACAGAAGCTCAGTAATCGTTTTTCTTCTTCTCCCGCTGAAATAAAAGCCGATCACCGGCTTCTGTTTGAAGGGACAATTGATCCAAAAGAGGAAGAGGCAAAGCCGCCTCATATGTGCCCACCAGTACCGCCTGCCAGAGCCCAGTGCCACAAATCACTGTGCAAGTGCCAGCAATCAGTGCCACCTAACAGTGCTGCCTACCAGTGCCAATCAGCACCAATCAGTGCCTGCCTATCAGTGTAGCCTCATCAGCGTACATCAATGAAGGCGAAAAATTACCGGTTTGCAAAAGTTAACAAAATATAAAAAACGCTTTTGTATTTTTTTTCATTCGGTCTTTTTAAATTTTTTTAATAAAAAAACCCAGGAGGTGATCAAATACCACCAAAAGAAAGCTCCATTTGTGGGGGGGAAAAAAAAAAAAGATAAAAATTTTATTTGGGTACAGTGTTGTATGACCACGCAATTGTCGTTCAAAGAGTGACAGCGCTAAAAGCTGAAAATTGGTCTGGGCAGGAGGGGGGTTTAGGTGCCCAGTAAGCAAGTGGTTAATTTTTTTCAGGTTATATGTTATATTATGTAAGCAATTAGCCACCTACGTTTCCATGATGCAGTACAGTTAAACTCAAATAATCAAATCAAAGTTAAAATATGTATGTCATGTACAGTAAAGAATAAAATGTAAAATTGAAGAACTTTTTTGCGCACTGATAATAAAATATATTTAGAAATAAAAGCCTTAATATGGGTTCATAAAATAAGGGCCATGTATAACATGATCAGTTTGTAGGAGAAGTTCAAATCTGGATGTTTGGACTGATTACAGAGGAACCTGATGACATGAAGCCCCCACAATAGATCTGGAAGACCTAGGCTGCTTGAAACAAGAAACGTTGGGAATGTGTTTTTGGTATATTCAGCTTTGAAAAGTTTTTGCATTGTTGGTCATTTGTGAGGGTACCCTCAGAGCTATACATTAGAGGTTATGCAGACTATTTAATCATCACTTTCTGGTGACTGGACAGTGACAAAGAAGGCTGCAAAGACATTCCTCTATATAACCCCTCCCACTCCCAGCTAGTCTCAGTTTATTGCTAGTGTCCTTAGGCGATGGACCTTCTCTCTCTCTCTGATTCTTTTATCAAGACTCCTGCTGCACACTAGTCCCTGTGGCTCTTAATGTAGATTTTGGGTCAGTTAGCTCCTTGGCAGAGCAGATAGCAACAGGATGATTTACAGATCATTGGTTTGTCTGCAGCAAAGCCTTTTCCCTGAAGGTTGCTGCGAGGGCCAAGATAAGATATATACGCCTGGTAATCCTGCCTACTAGATCTCATGTGGGGAGAACAGGACAGAGGCACTTTAAAAAAAAAAAAAAAAAAAAAAAGTCAGCCTAGGGTGCCCCTTTTTCTCTAGTACCCCTTCAGGGTGTGTTGAAGCCTTATCACCTTTGTGGTGGTTGCAGAGCTGAGCCCGGGATTACTTTTAAACTAGCACATTTATTGTTTATAGCACACGGGTATTGGCACTGTACTTTTGCACAAACCCACTAGAATGGCACCTGTACAAACCATGCACTTACTGCCAAGTACTACCCCACCTCATTTTCAATAGGATTACCACAGCTGCATGCCCTGCCTCTACCCAGATGTCTCTGGGAGAGGGACCAGGAATATATCTGTGGGCACACAGCAGCTGTTTCCATGCTACCTGCATTACTGCACCCTATAAGTGCTTGGGACCGACATACTCCTCCCTCCTTCTCTACTGCTGCAGAGGTCAGAAGTACAGTAATCATAAAGCATGGCAGATCATGGGGAAATGTTTGACGGACTTACTAGCTCAGGCCCCTTTTAGCTCCATGGGAGGAGATAGAAACTGAGTGGAGAAACTGTTAAAAAAGGGGCACCCTAGGCTGACTTTTTTTTACTTTTATTTTTTAAAGTGCCTCTGTCCTGTTCTCTCCATATGTCTTCCTGCTTTTCTCTGGCCATTCTGCCACTCTAGCTTACTCTTTTTTTATCCCAAGAGGAATTCTTTTCTACCACAGTATCAGATTTTCATGGGCAGAATTTCTCATTTTATCGAGGCTCTAGACAGCAGGGGTCTCTTTAACCTACTCTCTGGAAATCGATCCGATTTTACCCCCCCCCCCCCCCGAGCCACCATCTGGTGCAGCTGTGTATCGAAACCAATCAGCTTCCAGTTTTTTTTTTTAGTCAAAGCTTAATTGAACAAGCTGAACTTAGAGGCAATTGGCTACTATGCAGAGCTGCATCAGATTTTGCACGCTCCATTTTTATTAAATCAACCCCATTAATGGCCCGTACACACGATCCGAATATCGGCCAAAAACGATCGTCCGAGGGAGGATCGTACGATTTTCGGATCGTGTGTACACTACTTCCGACAGCCGATCACGACCTTTTCGTCCGATATTATTCGATCGGACATGTACGGAAATTTTCCTCGTACGATTTTCGTTTAGTCAGTATACTTGTCGTTCGAAAATACAATACAAATACATTACACCACTTCCGATTTTTTTTTCCTATCGTATTATTGGCTATTCAATTTCTACTTACGATTGTTAACCGAAAAACGGTCGTACGATCGGTCGTCCGATATTCGGATCGTGTGTATGGGCCATAAGGTTGGGTGGACAAATCACCAGGGTGACCGTGGAGCGCACAGCAGAAGGGTCCTGTGCCTCTTTGGCTCTGTTTTAGGTCCGAATGCAAACCTGCAAACGGTGACGCACCGGACCCCCTGCTGCGAGCCACGGCCGCAGATAGTGTGAGCCCAGCCTAAGACATCATGCAAAGAGGACATTTTTAGCCTGTTCACAACCGTGCTATAGCCAAATGATGGCTACAGCGCAATCGCACATTGCCAGGAGGGCGTCGTAGGACGTCCTCCCATGAAAACGCTTCCCGTGAGCCCTCACGACGCACATTAGCAGTGATCTGCGATTGCAGTGTCCTCCAGACACAGCCGATCACGGATCAGGGTAAGGAGCCAATCACAGTTCTTTATAATGTGACCAGCTGTGTCCAATCACAGTGATAAAAACGAGATTTGACGGTTATTGGCAATCCTCTCCTTGTGCTGACAGTTCGTGAGGCGAGTCGATAAGCGACAATCCACACAGGGGACATCTAAACAGATAATCAGGGCACTGATCAACAGTGCTACCAGTCAGTGCCCACCAGTGCAGCCTCATCAGTGAAGGAGAAAAATGACGGTACTTATTTACAACATTTTATAACAAACTAAGAAAAAAAATCTTTTCTTCAAAAGGTTTGGCCTTTTTTCATTTGTTTAGCAAAAAATAAAAAACCCGTCAGTCATCGGGAGCAGCGATCAGTGTGGTGTCACACACAGCCACGCCCCCAGTTAGAAACACGCCCCTAGGATACACTTAACCCCTCTCTGCCCCTAGTGGTTAACCCCTTCACTGCCAGTGACATTTTTACAGTAATCAATGCAATTTTATAGCATCGATCGTATTAATGCCAATGGTCCCAAAAATGTGTCAAAATTGTCTCATGTGTCCGCCATAATGTCGCAGTCACAAAAAAAATAAAATAAAAAAAGTGTCTAAATTTTATATGAAGTGATAAAGGCGCTGCTAGAGTAATCCTTGATATTAACTCTTTGTTATAGCCATTTCTTTTAAATGAAAGCAGCTGCCCATTATATCGTGGTGAATACCAGGATTTAGCACCATTACTTCACCTCTAAGAACATGGGGTATTATAGTCTATTGTTTTAATATATGATAATTTATTTAAATGGTGACCTGTGTGTCCATGCACACAAGCGTTTAGAGACAAAAAAAAACAACACACACACTCTGCCGGTGCATCAAGGAGCAGCATTTTGGCAGAAAAAAAAAAAGCTTGACGCATGTAAACATGCCTCAACCTCTGTTCACACTAGGCGCATCAAGTGCGCGAGCATTAATTAATTTAAATGGCCAGCATTAATTATTATTCTGGCCAATGAAATGAATGCCTAAGCGTTTGACATAAAAAAAAAAATAGATTTTGCACTAGACCCCTATATATGTTAACAGCTGCAACGAAAAATCCTGGAAAACTGGGATAAATTAAAAAAACAAAAATGTGCGCTGTTCTTTTAAAATTCAATCAGACAACATAAAAAGTCATATTAATAGCGATAAAGTGCTAGTGCAAAACGGAGTACTGTTTTAAATCCAATAGCTGTAATATACTTTAATAGGTTGATCTGGCTACATACACAATGGAAACAGTAGAGTGCAAAGAGCGAACATATGCAAAAATTGACAACATATATAAAGCAATCATTTAAACAAATCATAAATGTATAAAAAGTCCATAAAGAAGTGCCCAAAGTGCTCAGTGCTTCATGATCCAAATCAGTATAAAAAGGTACTCCAAAATGTAAAGGGATGGTCACTTACCAGAACCAATGGATCTCCATTACAGAGATCTCAGACAGCCTGTATTATATCTCCACAGCAGAAGTCTCACAAAGAGCGTGTCTCCAAACGAAAATATCTCCTTGATACGCTCACAAAAAAAGGTAGCATATAAAAGATAGGGAGAAGCCTCACAGTGTAACCAGTATGTTTGTTTTTATTATCCACAATAAATGCATCAATCACACTTACAATGGAGAGTAATCAAGGATGTAGGTTGAGCCAGCCACGGTGTCACCTGTCCATCCAGCCGCAATGACGTCACACGTGCTCCATCTGCCGCGTTTTCCCAAAAAATGGCGTCTTCTGGGATTGGAGGATATTAAAATTACAAAATGTCGAGGCATTCTCATGTTTTTTTGTTAGTATTGGTAGGACAGTGGAGAAGCAAAGCCAAAATCTGACACATTCCACGCAAAAATCCAAAAATGGACTTGACAAAATTATTGGCACCCACAATTTAATATTTGGTAACACACCCCTTGGAAAAAAAATAACTGAAATCAATTGCTTCAATCGTCTTTTGCCAACTGCTCCAGGACTCTCAGATTGCAAGTGTTCCATTACCCAACTGCTGTTTTGAGATCTCTCCACAGGTGCTCTATGGGATTTAGATCTGGACTCCTTTGGGGAACTCTGACTCAGCAGGTGGCATGTCAGACCTATGCATTCTCCACACACACAGAACAGTCCTTCTGTGCAGTATGCTGACAATGGACAGACTAAGGCCCCTTTCACACAGGCGGATAGAATTCAGCTTTTATCTGCGGATAGATCAAGTTACCTACCGCAGTTAAACTCACACAATGCTTTCCTAGGGCCCCATTCACACACTGCGTTTAGCAACAGTTGTGTTTGGTTAGAAAAAATAAATTTCACTGCGTCAATGACCGATTTATTGCAGCTATCTGCACATAACTGCAGGTAATCGCAGTGTGCTATATCCCCTGCGGATAGGAGCAGCAACAAGGAAAGAATATAGGAAGCACATCAGAAATGGCAAGAATGTTCCAACGCAGCTAATCTCAAAGTACAACAACTGCAAGTGATTGCTGTGCCTGGAGTCTTGGAATTTCAAAAAACATGCTTTTAACAGCGGCAGAACAGCCGCCCGTGTGAAAGGGGCCTAACTGGTGACTTTCTAAAGACCACAATCTAAAGCAGGCCATATATTAAAACACATTTTATTTCCTGCAACAAAAAGGAAATTGCTTGATTTCCTGTATTGATGGGGGAATTCCTCCAGCAAATGTTTTTTGTATTCTAACTATGAGTGGTTTCCCCACTATCGGCTACCACACATGTAAGCAAATGCAATCTTGATGCACCAAAATACCTGCTACACACATTTTGACAGGAGTCCGCTTAAGCCGGCCCATAGATGGTTTGAATCTTGGCTGGTTCGGCAGAGACCAGCTGAGATTTAAACCATCTGTGGGCAGGCTGATTGTACCCAACTCGATCTAGCTATAGCACAGCAGGGGAGATTGCTGTACTAGCATAGATAGTACAGTGGCTCCACCTGAGTGAGCAGTCAGTGTTTTTTGTTCAGCTACCAGGCTGAACGAAAAAAATAAACAAACAAACAACCACACTAGTAGTGTGTACCAGGCTCAACTGTCAGCCTTGCAATGCCTCATAGGACATGTAGTTCTGCAACAGCTGGAAAGCCACAGGTTAAGCACCCATAATCAATCGCCTGCATTTGATTACATAGACACACACACATACACATTTTGTTCCATGGAGCACTTAAAAATAAAAAATAAAAGTAGTATTGGATATAGAATAAAAAATAAATTCACTCAAAAACAGCAGACAGTTTACATCAGATTTTAATTTGCTCATCTAATGAAAGCAATGTGAATTCACAATATAAATCCCACCAAAATTTGTGGGCAGAGTAGTTTATTATCTATACCATCTACCATTCCCCTCAGGGATGGTCATCATGGCCACCAGACAGAAGACAAATAGGTATGAGAATTTAAAGCCCTCAACTCATTCTTGGGGCTGACTGGCACTTTTTAACATGGATTAAGCACATCAATCAATCTCATCCCTCCCATATAGTGTATAGAGGGAGGAAAAAGAGGTAATAGTCCTTCATTTACCACAGATTTGTGACAGTACTATTTAAAAACAGAAGTAGACCACAAGAAGAGATTAGTGTTTTGACATTCTTTACAAAAACAAATGAAAATGCTAAATTTCCAAACCACATGCTGTTGCAGCAAAAGTGGTCCTATGGGATTATCAAGTACAGCAACAGTCTAAAAGATGTCCACAGTTGTATACACCAAGATAAAGAAATCCAGGATGTGGTTAACAGTATTATGAGTTTGTCAAACAGGGTGGAAACATGGGAACATCCCTTGCTGACACACTGTCGGCCTTACTTCAGTACTCAAGCCACTGACATTTAAAAGCACTTGCTTTTTTAATGTCTGAGCACCCGATATAGAAAAAGAAAAAAAAAAAAGAAAAGCAAAACACCATCATTGCTTTACTGATGTAGCGATGAGGAGTTCCTTTTAAAAACAGGATTTTCAAAATATAACATTACAAGTCAGGTCCTATTTGATGTAAAATACCCAAAAAAACTCCATGGCAAGTTGCATTCAGAATGGCCATAGGGAACTGCCAGTTTCTTCAAGATTTACAAAACTTGAATCGAGTGTTACTCTCCACCAGTGTACACTTGTGCCTACCCATTCAAGCTCATATTAAAAGGAAAAAAAAAACACTAACAACAACATTGTCAGATGCTGCTGCTTGCATTAAAAGTATGCCAAAAGCTCATAGGTCGTAAGCCATCAGCTTAAGGGGGGGGGGGGGGGGGTTAACAAAAAAAAAAAGGAAAAAAACAAGGGAACACTCAATGGACTTAAATATGCATCAGGCTCACTTTTTGATGCCCATGTGCACTGAAACCAATTATGTATGATATGGTGATCATAGATTTTATTAAAATACACCAACATAAACCATTTTACAAGGGCTAATGTGGCTTACTAAATAGAAATGTTTTTACGAACATCCATGTGATCTTGACTTCTTATACAGTAAACAATTGTAAAAATGGATCTCAGTTAATAAACTTTTAGGTTGGAAAAGGATGAACGCCAGGCTCCAAGTGTGCTTTCCTATACCCTGCACCATCTGCTGGCGAAGGTTTGTAAATATAAAGTAGACTATAAATAATGAGAAGCAGATATTTAAAAAAAACAGTATCTACTTCACACAGCCATCAACCGTACTATCACTGGAGTGTCACAAGTAATAGCTTATCCTAAATAAGACAAAACGACGTATAAAATGTTTTAGCCTTGTAACCCAACGGTCACACAGCTTAGAAACCAGTACCCTGCTTAACCGAGTAAATCAGCTAAATAGCTTTTACTTGTTGCTGCCTCAACATTTTGGGGAACGGTCTTGTGGAGAGGATTACAGAAGTTCACAGCAAATAAGCTACACATGACCCAACACTACTCTGTGCAGGACAAATTTCATTAGTAGATAAATGAGAATGTAGACCATTTCAAAACATGATACAGAGTTCTCGCATTCAGGACACCAGTCACATAAGAGTAAAGAATTCACTGTAATTTTATATTGAACAGCCATCTTCTAGATATGCCAGAGACTGCCAATAAACCTAATGGTGCATTGAAATGGGAAAGTGAATAATCAGATTACCCCGATTACAGGCAAAGCTTATGTGTGCTGCCAGGTTAAAAACACATGCCTATAGCATCAATTAATGCATTACATTTTGATAATCCTTCACACACACACACACACACACACACACACACACACGACAACTGTAAACATCTGAAAGTGACATAAGCATGGTCTTCTGGTCAGGTGGAGAGACAGTCAATTGGTAAAGAATTTCATGCCATAAAGTGTGACGTGAACAATGGAGTGATTGTGCAAATAAGAACAGTCCTCTTCAAATCGTGCACAAGCTTTCTATTCCCAGGAAAATGCATACAGATGTGCAATAAAAGGTCCTCTGATCATTTCATAGGAATGTGCATGCATCACATATCTTTAGGTGGAAGCATCCACACCTTTGCCATCAGGCAAGCACAATGACGAAAAGGAACTGGCCTCCGATAACTCAAAAGCTTTCTCTGTGTCCAAAAGGTTTTAAAATAGAAGTGCATGTAGATAAAAAAAAAAGAAAGAAAAAAAAGGAGTGTGAAAATGATTAGAACTCCACTTTGCAAGCAGGGAAGGTTTCATCCTGCATGGACACACTGCTGGTGCTTCCCAGCACAATGACACCCAATGACTGCTGAAGGGCATGCGTTTCTTCATACCATGCACGGACTGCTGCAGACTCGAATGTGGGAATCACAGTTACCTGGATGTAAAAAGGAAAATAAATGAAATTCTTGAAACGCGGAATCGTCTTGCATTTATTATAAATAAAACATTTAAATAACCTAAAAGAAAGCTCAAGTTAGAAATGTTTAATAAATATCATGAAATCCTAAAAGTGCTTCTAGGTCCAAGGAATGCAGAGCAGATCAGTCTGCTCCCGCTCGCCATCCTGAAAACATTAACCATGCAGAAATAAAAGCCTAGAAACTACACACACTGCAGTAAGTGCGACTCAGTTTCCGAGTTGCTCTACAGCTGCCAGAATCACTTTACAAAATGTCAGTCACAGACTACAAAAAACAAACACCACACTAATATTTTACATTAAACTTTTAATTTACTGCCAACACGCTCTTGAACTTGCTACAAAATTTGACCAGTCAATTTTATAGCACAGCCTCCCCCCCACACACTACACATCACAGCCCTCTGCTCCCTGTGCTGGCTCAGCTCCACCACATCCCTACTATGCCCCAGATGTCATCAGATTACGAAACGCATAGGGCAGAGCAACGCGCTGACGTCACCGCACTTCTCGAATACCAGAAGGATGGGTGACTGAATAGCCGGCCGGCTTGAACTTGACTCTAAGGTGATTATATGCTTTCCTTGTCGTAAGTGCAATATTTTAAATCTGCAATAAAATTTGAGTATTTTTACACCATGGCAAGTTTTTTTATATATATATATATATATATATATTATATATATATATATATATATATATATATATATATTATATTATATATAATATATATATATATAATTTTGGGGGACAGTTTGTAATATCGATATTTGGATGGGGATTCTACATGCCCCAAGAGAATCCTGGGACGTATAAAGGCCCTGGCTGGGTTTAGAGCCACAGGTGATACGAACCTTCGATGATAGAAGGTCCGTACACTATGGCAAGCGACCATTTTGCCTATTATGAAGGCGAATAACACTGGATCCTACAACTTAAGGTTGTGGATGGTGCGGGCGTCACCACAGACCTTTCTTCACTTTTTAGCACTATATATTTTTTTCCTCTTTGGTGTTGGACTAAATACTTTTAAGCATGACTTTCTGTACGAATCTTCAACCTATACAGTGGATATAAAAAGTCTACAATCCCCTGTTAAAATGTCAAGTTTCTGTGAAGAATAATTTTTTATGATAAATCATTTCAAAACTTTTCCACCTTTAATGTGACCTATAAACTGTACAACTTAGTTGAACAAACTGAAATATTTTAGGAGGGAGGTAAAAATAAAAAAAATAAAAAATGCTTGCTTAAACTAATACTTTGTTGAAGCACCTTTTGATTTTATTACAGCACCCAGTATTTTTGGGTAGGAGTCTATCAGCATGGAACATCTTGACTCCTTGCAAGAACACTCCAAATCTGTCAGATTGCATCTCCTGTGCACAGCCCTCTTCAGATCACCCCACAGATATTCAATCCGATTAAGGTCTGGGCTCTGATTGGGTCATTCCAAAATGTTAATCTTCTTCTGGTGAAGCCATTCCTTTGTGGATTTGGAGGTATGCTTTGCAAGAAAGAGGGTTTGGGACTTTGACTCATCTTTTAGCCATACTAAACCTACCTCAGTCCATGTAAGACAACATGTTTTATGCAAAAAAAAAAAAAAAAAAAGCATCACATAGCAAAATAGGTACATGCGTGGTAATCAAGAATATCACATATTAACTAGATATTCATAAAAACAATCATAGCAACTTAGAAGACATAGTGAGGTATAAGACAGTTGTCCATTATAAAGAATCGCTGGTAAAGCAACATGGTGGGGCAACTTGGGAGTGGATGAAATAGAACCAACTAAAAATAAAATGGTGCAAAATCAAAATTGCCCCGACACGGGGGGCGGCATGCACGGCGCGATGAGGAAAGGCAGCTCTCCATTACAGCTCTGCCGATCACGGAGACTAAAGGTCATCACACAGGGCCATACTCCACACAGGACACCCAAATTTCACCCGCAACCCCTGCAGGATACCATCATGCATGCTGTCAGGCAAAAAGGCACACAATCGCCAGTCACATCACTCCCTAACAAAACTACTTACTCCAGGACTAAAGACAAGCATAAGATGTCCCAAGTTGAGTACCCTTCTCAACTTTAAGGCAGACCTAGATGCCAGTTTATCTGCTAGGATAAATTAGCCAACAATATCCAGAGTGAATTGCACAAACCAACCAGCACACTAAAGCAGGAGATTGTGCGTCCTCCTAGGGAGGCTGCACAGACATATTAGAAACTAAACATGAAAAACTATCCCTCGCACACAGTGACTTAAGGAAGGATTTTGAACTTCTAGCAGACAACTACTCCCATCTTCAAGCCCAAGTTGAAGATTTGGACAACAGACAATCACAGGAAAAATTTAAGACTCCGTGGAATTCCAGGGTCAGTCACAGAATTGATGCCTGCTGCTTCCAAGCTGTTCCAAGCTCTCCTTCCTGATACTCCACCATCTTCCTTTGTGTGACAGGATACATAGAGCCCTTCGCCCCAAACCCCCTCCTGATAAACCACCAAGAGACATCATATTATGCATGAAAGATTTTAATACAAAGGAAAATATTCTGAGAGCCTCAAGAAACTCACACAATATATAGGTAAATGGCACGAAAATTCAGATATTTCCCAAGCCACACTAGAGAGAAGCAAGATGAAAGAAATCACATGTATGGGCAGATTGCAGAATAGAAGATACAGATTCCCGTTTTAACAGTGCCTTATAATGGAACCACATACACAGTCCTAAATGTCACTGAAGGCAATGATCTACTGGTCAAATTGGAGTTACTCGACCCAGAATTAAATCCAAGACCCCCTTCCACACCACACTAATCACTTATCTGGGCCACCCCTTCTTCAAGACAGGACCAAAGAAAAGTAAGACAATCCCTAAGAAATGCATTCCCATAGAAGAAACTACAAGCAAAAATTAAGACAATCTTTTTTTTTTTCTTCTAATTTTTTTCATTGCTCTTTTCAAGCCACCAACAATGACTCAGTTCATGAAAAGAAAACCACAGAATTACCTCATTGGAACTTTTTTTTTACCACCCCCTCCCCTATTTTTTATATATTTTATTTAAGTCTTTCTATTGCGAATTCTCTCAATATATAGGTTCTCCTATATACGTTAAAGTTAAGGTTTAAGGGACATTTAACATAATAGCATGCACGCTTTTTCAAATCAGATAAAATAAAAAAAAATAAAAAAATAACAAAAAAGGAGAAATGTTGAGACTCCGCCTCCATTTGATCATCCCCCAGCTCACATTTGGAAGTCCTCACATGGTTTGGATGGCACAGATTTTAGTACTTTCGACCCTCCTTTTTTGAGTCCACTACGATTGGACTCCCCGTGTGAGTTTGACATTTTAGTCCAAGTTTATTTGTTTTTAGGTCAAACTGCTTTTTTCAGGTTTGCCCTCCAGTTAACAAGTTATACAATTCTAAATATGTATATAAAGTGTTTTTACAAGTTATCTTATATAAGAAGGGTCAACCATAGTAAACTTACAGTTAAGATTGCTATAATCAACGATGCTGTATACAGGTGACAAAATATGCTATATCAGATTGCTCTCTTTCACAGGTCATATAAAAAGCCTAATGTTGACATTGATGACAATAATTTTTTTTACATCTTTTTGCATGCATGCTGTGCCCTGGGGGCCTCATGAGCTTTTTCCATCACCCTATAATTATTACTATTACCCATCACCTAATCAATGGGCCTTAGGGTGATATCTCACCTCAAAAAAAGGAAAAAAAGCTTTCCGTCACTACAAGAGACTGGGGGCTGACATTCTGTTGCAGGACACTCACTTTGCAACAGACAAGCACGCTACATTTTTTGGCAAGTGTTACAGTCAATTCTATTGCACAATTTATAATACCAAATCCAGGGGTGCAGCATTCTTTGCAAGGAACTCAGTGGTATTTGAAATCCAAAGTGTCTTTAAAAGACCCAGACAGTCAATATTTGATTTTAAAAAGGTTCAATAAAAAAGGACGCTCGGTCACCATTGCTTCAGTATATGCTCCCAATGACGCACAATCCAAGCTTTTTTTTTTTTTTTTATTCTTTGACACCTTAGACAAATTTCACTCTACACATTTAATAGTAGGGGGTGATTTCAATCTAGCTGCACATTCAGCACTAGATAAAAGTAGAGTAGTCCCATCCTCTAAAGCATTCCCCAAAACATTAAATCGATCATTATACAATCACCAATTAGTAGATACATGGAGAGCATACAATGTAGGTACCAAAGCTTACACAGTCTACTCTCACCCACACGATAGAATCACACGGCTCGATTATATTTTTTATACCCCAAGCCTATTAGCCAATTCCTCAAAAGCAGAGATCCACCCATGTCCCTGGTCAGACCACCATATAGTCTCCTTCAATACCTCACATATAGGCCTAGCAACCACAACACACAAATGGCGAATAAATGATTCCCTGCTAACTCACCCAACAAAAACTCAATTCACTATTCGAATCAAGGTTTTTTTTTTTTTTTTTTTTTGATAGACACCGCGCCGGTCCTGAGGAGCTGCGGGCAGGAGTTTAGGCGTGTCCGCAGCGTCTTGTATTATGAACTTATTCATAATAAAAACGTTTGTAAACAAAAAAAATAAAAAAAATGGCCCGACAGATGTTTCGTGGTTTCCTACCACATCAGGGGCGAGTGCACCAATGTCTGTCAATTACCGTATATACTCGACTATAGGCCGTCCCGAGTATAAGCCGAGACCCCTAATTAACCACAAAAAAATGGGAAACCTGCATTGACCCGTGTATAAGCCGAGGGTACAAAATGCAGCAGCTACTGTAAGTGGAAAAGAGGGCCAGCAATGCCCATCTGCAGCTGCCTGTCCCCTGTACAGGCCCACCCCCCCCCCCCGTGTCCCCATTACAGCCTACCTGTGCCGATCTTCGGTCCCCGGTCCCCGCTCTCCGGCCTTCGGTCCCCGCACTGTCTCCGCTCTGTCAGCGTGTACGGTGCCATTGCAAAATTAAAAAGCCACGCCTCCTCCTCATCCTCGTCCGTGATAGGAGGAACGCTGTTTTCCCAGCAGTCAGTGCGCAGTGTTCCGCCTATCACGGACGCCCTCTCATCCTCGTCCATGAGATGAGAATGACAGGGCATCCGTGATAGGCGGAACACTGCACTGCTGGGAAAATTAGTGTCCGCCTATCACGGACGGGCGGGAGGAGGCGGCGCGGCTTTTTAAAACTGCCGTCTGTCTGCATGACAAGCTGTTCATGTAGGCAGACGGCAGTGACTCGAATATAAGCCGAGGGGGGGACTTTCAGCCCTAAAAAATGGGCTGAAAATCTCGGCTTATATTCGAGTATATACGGTAAGTCTAAACCACGTGAACATGAAAAACTGGTGGCTGCTTAAATGGATGTATGCTTTGGGTCGTTGTCATGCTGAAAGATTAAAGTTCCTCTTCATGTTCAGCTTTCCAGCAGAAGCCTGAAGGTTTTGTGCCAATATTGACTGGTATTTGGAACTGCCTTGGAGATTCTTTTGTACCCTACTCCTTACTGATAAATTTTAACAATGAGATGCCCGATGCTTTGGAAGCTCTCTGCGGACCATGGCTTTTACTTTAGGATGCAACTAATAAAATTTCAGAAAAGACCTACTAGAACAGCTGAACTTTATTTGGGGTTAAATCAGAGGCACTTTAAAATGATGGAAGGAGTGTACCGACTCCTATTCAACATGAGTTTGAATGCAATTGCTTAACCACATCAGTCCCGGAAGATTTGGCTGCTCAATGACCAGGCCATTTTTTGCGATACGGCAATGTCGATTTAACCGACAATTGCGGTCATGCGACGCGGTACCCAAACAAACAAAATTGACGTCTTTTTTTTTCCCCAACAAATAGAGCTTTCTTTTTAGGGTATTTGATTATTATTTTTTGCACTATAAACAAAAAAGAGCGACTTTTTTTTCTTCCAAAAAATACAATATCTTTTTGCTATAATATCCCAAACTTTTTTTCCCAAAAAACAAAATTGTTTCCTCAGTTTAGTCCGATATGCATTTTACATATTTTTGGAAAAATAAACAAATAAATTGCAATTAAGCGAATATTGAATGGTTTGCGCAAAAGTTATAGCGTCTACAAAATAGGGGAAAGATTTATGGCATTTTTATTTTTTACTAGTAATAGAGGCGATCTGCGAATTTTTTTTTTTTATTGGGACTGCGATATTGCGGTTTCCAAATTGGATGCTTAACACATTTTTGGGACCATTGACAATTATACAGCGATCAGAGCTATAAAAAAAAAATGCACTGATTACACAAATCCCAGTTCTCGCTCGGTCACGAGTAAGGGTGGATGCCCGGTGGTCATCGCGCCCGCATCGGCTGCAGGCACTGCTTGCCCCTAGTGGCCAAAAGGCAAAGCAACGATGTTTCGCCCAGCTGTGCCATTCTGCATCAGTAAAACTTTGGTGGCTTGTCAGCAAGCAGTTAATTCTGAACACAGCTACATCCCCAGTTATAAAAGAGGGTGAGCACATTTATGCAACTACGTTATATTAGTTTATTCCTACTCACCCCCCTTAAAATATTTCAGTTTGTTGTTCAATTGAGTTGTACAGTTTATAGGTCATATTAATGAAAAAAAAGGTGGAAAATGGATTCATCTTGGTCTCATTTTTTTTACATCACAGAAACCTGACATTTTAACAAGGGTGTGTAGACTTTTTACAGCCACTGTACCTGTAATCTGTTGGAGGGAGAGGTGTAAGGGAAAAACTAGTGTCCCTTAGGTGACAGCAATAAGTCTACTGGGGCTATTATAACATTCATCCATTTTCAGGGCATTTAGATAGCTATACAAAAAGGAGGCTTTTAGAGCTAAAATAGTATGCATAATATTACATTTTATGCATTAACCACTTGCCGACCATGCACTTACACCCCCCCCCCCCCCCCCCCCACCCTCCTGCCCAAGCCATTTTTCAGCTTTCAGCGCTGTCACACTTTGAATGACTATTGCGCAGTCGTGCTACACTGTACCCAAACAAATTTATAATTTTCTTTACACGAATAGAGCTTTATTTTGGTGGTATTTAATCACTGCTGGGTATTTTTTTTTTTCTAACAAAATAAAAGACCAAAAATTTAGAAAAAAAATGTTTTTTTTCACTTTTTTTCTGTCAGTAAATTTTGTAACCAAGGAATTTTTCACCTTCACTGATGTGCGCTGATGAGGCGGCACTGATAGGCTGAACTGGTGGGCATTGATGATCTGGCACTTATGGGCACTGATGAGGTGGCACCAATATGCCGCACTTATGGGCACTGATGAGCACTGTTAGGCAGCACTGACTGGCATCGCTAATGGGCACTGATTGGTGACACTTGTGGGCACTGATTGCTGACACTGTTTTTCACTATTGTAATCAGGGCACTGATGATCAGTGCCCTGATCACATTCCTAAAATGTCCCCCTGTGAGGAGATGCCGCTGATCGGCTCTCCTCGCCACACACTCTTGTCCGCGTAATTACCGGCACTTCCTTGTTTACATGTTTGCGGCTGCGATTGGACACAGCCGATCACATGTTTAAAGAGCCGCGGGTGTGGCTCTTTCCACAGATCAGGTCGCGCCGTGTCCTAGCAACACAGCACAGGCGCGCAAGAGCGGCCATTCTGGGACGCAGTCATAGAACAAGAGCTGCCCGCCGTCATTTGACAGTGGGCGGGCAGCAACCAGTTAAGATGAAAGAAAACCTTTCTGCCCCCCAGACTCTCCCCCTTTACTTACCTGAACCCGATCATTCCATTGACGGGGATGGGCACAGCAGCTCCAGCCGCTGTCTCGGGTCCCCATTGGATAGATTGATAGCAGCTCCCGCTGCTGTCAATCAAATCCAGGGACACGGGAGGCCAGGGGCGGGGCCAAGTCCTGCAGTCTGTCAATGGACGCAGCAGCAAGGCTCAGGAGCGCGCCCGCACTGGTTTCCCCTTTGAATGCGGGTTTCGATGTGAGGAGGAGCCAGGCGCGCCGCTGGGGGACCCCAGAAGAGGATCAGGGTCACTTGCACAGAGGAGGCAGGCATACCATTTTTTTTTTTTTAACAAACGAACCTTTACAACCCCTTGAAATTAACTCATCTTATTGGATTATTTTTGTTGCAATAAAATGGTATGGCTACATGGTCTCCAAGTATGAAATTCTGCTTTTAAAAAAAAGGAACATGCGGTGAGGTTATGCTAAATAAAACCGCATGCAACCTGAAAAGAAAATCCTCAATACCTTATTTCATATTGATAACTCCCTGGTCTCCAAATGAAACCTTCGGCATGGGAGGGTAGATAATAAATATTGGCCACTCAATACCATCTCTCCCCCTCCCATTGCAGCCATGGACCAACGGGAATGTGCACAAAAAGCAGGAAGCCAGTAGAAGGTATGGACAGGCTGGCCAAATCTAAAATAG
This sequence comes from Lithobates sylvaticus, assembly GCA_028564925.1. Classification (NCBI taxonomy): domain Eukaryota; kingdom Metazoa; phylum Chordata; class Amphibia; order Anura; family Ranidae; genus Lithobates; species Lithobates sylvaticus. The sequence continues at coordinate 402,317,235 of CM053026.1, forward strand.
CGATGCAATTTCCTGGAGCCAAAACCATGCTCCAATGTAAATAGGCAACACATTACATGATACACTGGGATATATATTTACTGGAGCTGGAGTGCGCAAAAATCAGGCTCACTTCTGCATAGAAACCAGATTCCAGGTTTTATTGCCAAAGCTTAATTGAACGTCGAGGTTAGAAGCTTAGTAAATCAACAACACTAACAGAATAGTACATTTTGTCTGTCAATTCCTAAACTCTTAGCAGCTGAAAAGGCAATAAAACTGCATTATTCTCTATATACAGAATTTTAAAATAACCCCAGAGTTCCAGTTTAATTGTCTCAGAAAAATACCTGCAAATCTTGTGTCCAATGGGCTTTCCCAGCCAGCAGAGAGTCCAGAACCTTGCGGGTAAATTTTTCCTTCATAGGATCTTCTCCACTAACAACATAACACGAAGAACGCACTAGCCTGAAAAACTCTTCCTCTACAGTTTGCGCAGCAGGTCCTCCAGGCAGGTAAGCCAGGTCCACATATATCGGCAGAGCAGCAGAGGATGATGATGATGCCGAATGCGGGTATCTGAGACCGGCTGAAAGATACACAGAAAAATCTTTTAAAAAATGTAATCAGTGGCGTACCTAGAATGGAAACAAGAACATATAAATACACACACACACACACACACACACACACACACACACACACACGTTTATTTGCAAACAATTGTGCCAGCAAAGATACCCCCCAGTACAGACCCCCCCGTAAAAATCCCACCTCCCAACCTAAAGCTGGCCGTAGACTGATCGATGCATTAGGCAGGCTAGTTGGACTGAAGTCGATCAATTGACTTCACTACAACCAGCCTGTCAGGTTTTTTTTGTTCAGTCCAGCAGTGATCGTTGTATTCCGACAGCGGGGGAAGATGGTGGGGGAGTGAATTAAGTTATTTTCTTTAACCTGTGGTTGAAAGAAAAAAAAAAAAAAAAAAAATTGCATCTAGTACAGGCTCTCTCCAGCACAAATCCCCCCCCCCCCGCCTAACTCATCAGTACATGCCACCTGCCCCCAGCATAACGTCTTAGTACAGATCTCCTACATCTACCAAACATGTGAACTGAAAGTCTTACAAATCACCAAATGTTACAAAAGCACTTTAGCACTACTTACACATAAAAATCCCTGTCCTGTGTATACAGAATATTCACCAACTAGCTTTTGAGTCACATAACTTGCTTCTGATGTGCCATTAACCACTTTCGGACCACAGCACGCCGATACACGTTCTAACTTTGAAGAGGGATATCTTTGTTATGCCCCCCCCAGCTCTCCGGTGCCCTCCGCCGCTTAACGGAGCTGTCGGTAGCCGGAAGCAGCGACCAGATCCTTGTCCTTGCTGAGTATGGAGACAAGTGAGGGGAAGATGGCCCCCACCTGTCGCCATATCATTGCAGGGTGGAAGCGACGTCAAGATTCAAGGTCTTTTTGACCCCAGATCTCATATACGAGAGGACCCATCATGCTTTTTTTTCCTATTAGTGATGTGATGTTTACATTCCTTGTAATCGGAATAAAAGTGAATATTTTTTTTTTTAAAGAACAGTGCAAAAGAAAAAAAAGTTTTTCAAATGCGCCCCATCTCGCCAAGCTCACGTGCAGAAGCAAAAAACGCATATGTGAGTCGCGCCCGCATATGAAAAAACGGTGTTCAAACCACACATGTGAGGTATCGCTGCGAAGGGTAGATCGAGAGCAATAATTCTAGCCCTAGACCTCCTCTAACTCAAAATATGCAGAATTTAACCACTTCAATACAGGCACTTAAACACCTTCCTGCCCAGACCAATTTTGAGCTTTCAGCGCTGTCATACCTTGAATGACAATTGCGCGGTCATGCTACACTGTACCCAAATCAAATTTTTATCATTTTTTTCCCACAAATAGAGATTTCTTTTGGTGGCATTTGATCCCCTCTGCGTTTTTTATTTTTTGCTAAACAAATAAAAAAAGACCGAAAATTTTGAAAAAAAAAATGTTTTTCTTTTGTTTCAGTTTCAAATCTTTGTAAATAAGTACGTTTCCTCCTTCACGGACGGGCACAGATAGGCGGCACGGACGGGCACTGATAGGCGGCACGGACGGGCACTGATAGGCGGCACGGACGGGCACTGATAGGCGGCACGGACGGGCACTGATAGGCGGCACGGACGGGCACTGATAGGCGGCACGGACGGGCACTGATAGGCGGCACGGACGGGCACTGATAGGCGGCACAGTTTTTTTTACTGATGGATGCCAATCAGTGCCAAACAATAATGCATGCCAGTGATGCCCATTGTGGGCACTGATTGGCATACATTGTGGGCACTGTGTCATCCCTGGTGGTCTAGGGTGGCATACCTTTTGATGGGCATCCCTGGTGGTCTGGTGGCGTCCCTGGTGGTCCAGTGTGGGCATCCTCGGGGGGGCTGCGCTGATAATTGATCAGCACAGACCCCCCCTGTCAGAGGAGCAGCCGATCGGTTCTCCTCTACCTCGCGTCTGACAGACGCGAGTGAGGAAAAGCCGATTACCGGCTTTTCCTATTTACACTGTGATCAGCCGTGATTGGACACGGCTGATCACGTGGTAAAGAGTCTCCGTCGGACACTCTTTACCAAGATCGTAGTTGCGGGGTGTAAGACTGACACCCCGCAACAACGATCGCCGCGATGCGTGCCCCCGGGGGCGCGCAGCGGCTCAAAATCCTGAGGACGTCATACGACGCCCTGTCAGGATTTTACAACCACTTTGCCGCCGTCATTTGACAATGGGCGGGCGGCAAGTGGTTAAAACATCAGCTATGGAGATTTAAGGGTAAAAGTTATTCACCATTCCACAAGCGGGTGCAATTTTGAAGCGCGACATGTTAGAGTATCAATTTACTCTACTTAAAAAAAAAAAAAATGTACTGTTGTCTTTTTTTCCTAAAAAAAATACACTTGCAAGACCGCTGCGCAAATATGGTGTGACAAAACGTATTGCAACAGCCGCCATTTTTTTATATATATATATATATATATATATATATATATATATATATATATATATATATATAAATATATATATATATATATATATATATATATATATATATATATTTTTTCTCATAGTTAGTAAGGTTGAATAAAGACATCAGTCCATCCAGTTCAACCTGAGTGAGTGTCTACAATTGTCCCCATCCCTGTACATTGCACACTCACATCGGTCCCTACCCTCAAGGAGCCCACAATCCAAGGTCCCCATTCATATACTAGGGCCGATTTTTGGACAGAAGCCAATTAACCTACCTGCATGTCTTTGGATTGTGGGGAGGAAACCGGAGTACCCAGCGGAAACCCCACGCAGGCACAGGGAGAACATGCAAACTCCAGGCATGTAGTGTCGTGGTTGGGATTCAAACCAGCGACCCTTTATACTGCTAGGTGAGAGTGCTAACCACTACACCACTTTGCCGCCCTGAAATATATATAGCTTCTGAGTCATTTTCTAGCAAAAAACAAAAAAACAGTTTTTAACTCAGAAAGAGGCCCGGTCCTTGAGTGGTTAACCACTTAAGGACCGAGCCCCTTTTTTTAAGATTCGTCGTTTACAAGTTGAAAACTATGTTTTCATATGCGGGCGCTGCTCACGTATGCGTGCACTTCTGCGCATGCTTGGTCGGGACAGGCGCTTTAAAGAAAAATAAAAATAAAAAAAATAATTAAAAATTGGGTCACTTTTATTACTATTACAAGGAAAGTAAACATCCCTTGTAATAGAAAAAAGCATGACAGGTCCTCTTAAATATGAGATCTGGGGTCAAAAAGACCTCAGATCTCATATTTGGACTTAAATGCAATATAAAAAAAAAAAATAATAAAAAAAAAGTCCCTTTAAGAGGTATGGGCGGAAGTGACATTTTGACGTTGCTTCCGCCCTGCTATGGTATGGAGACGAGTGGGGGCCATATTCCCCTCACTCGTATCCAAACCCCGCTAGGAAGAGGACCCGGTCGCCTCCACCGCTACCGACGGCTTTGTTAAGTGACACAGGGCGACAGGAGGAGGGGCCCCTCTCCCGCTGCCAATAACGGTGATCTCGCGGCGAATCCACCACAGAGACCACCATTATTGTAAACCGGACCCCCCACTGAAGAGCTAGATATCTTGGTTATGGTAGCAGCTGCTGCCGTTATCGAGATATCCATCTTTAAAGTACCGATGTATATATACAGTGGGCGGTCCGGAAGTGGTGTTAATATCCTTCCAGCCAGTAATCTGCCCTAGTCTACTCCGATGCCTTCTACATTACAGCATTGAAAGCATGAAGTTTAGCAGACACTACAAATTTTTTTTATCATTCAACTAAAAACTTGACCTTGATTTGATTTCAGGTTTGGATAAATGCTTAAAGAGCCAAAAATTCCACCCAACCCATTCAAGGCAAAATGCCTGTGTAGAAGCGCCCCCCACATTATGCTAACCTCTCCAGCACCAACAACCCCAACCCAACCCCCCCCCTCCTTTTGAGTGTGGGGGGGGGGGGGGGGGTTGTAGGAGCAGCATGTGTCCACATATCATGATGCATTTTCTAGGCCTAGCAACCAACGAAGCACTATCGCCTAATGAAAGTTATGCAAGTGTTCCCTCCAAGTTCTGACACTGGGTGTATTTACTGTTGCTGCAGAGAAAGACGTGGCAGGATGTGCTGGAGAAGTATTGTTGCACAAAGACACTGGGGTTTATTTACTAAAGGCAAATCCACTTTGCACTGCAAGTGCAGTCGCTGTAGATCTGAGGGGGACATGCAAGGAAAATAAAAAAAAATGTTTTGCTCTTACATGCTAGGATGATAAAAATCAGCAGAGCTTCCCCCGAGATCTAAAGCGACTGCACTTCCTAGTGCAAAGTGGATTTGCCTTTAGTAAATCAACCCCCGAGGGCGCAAGGTTTTTCAAAGTATACCATGATGAACCACTTCCCGCCCGGCCTATAGCAGAATGATGGTTCTGTTATCCTGACGGGGCGTCATGGCATCCAGTGCCCCCCCCCCCCCCAGTGCAGCCATACCAGTGGCCGTCATTAAAGAAGAAAACGCACTTATTTACAAAAAATTTTAACAGAAACAAAAACTTGTTTTTTTTTCAAAATTTTCGGTCTTTATTTGTTGCGCAAAAAAAAAAAAAAAAAAAAAAAAAGAAGAAGTGATCCAATACCACCAAAATAAATCTCTATTTGTGGGAACAAAATGCAAAAAATTCTGTTTGGGTACAGTGTTGTATGATTGCGCAATTGTCATGCAAAGTGCGACAGCGCTGAAAGCTGAAAATTAGTCTGGGCAGGAAGGTGTCTAAGTGCCTGGTATTGAAGTGGTTAAAATAATTTTTTTTAACCACTTCAATACAGGGCATTTTAACTCCCTTCCTGCCTAGACCAATTTTCATCTTTCAGCGCTGTAACATTTTGACAGACAATTGCGGTCATGCAACACTGTACCCATATAAAATTTTGATACTTTTTTTACGCTTTCTTTTGGTGTCGTTTGATCTCCTCTGTGGTCTCTATTTTTTGTTCTATAAACAAAAAAGCAACAATTTAAAAAAAAAATAAAATAAAACCACACAATATTTTTTACATTTTGCTATAATATCCCAATAATAAAAAAAAATAAATTGTAAGGTAGTGTCTGTATAACCTCTCTACCCAGCATGTCTCAACGTCACGGAAAGCAGTAGCATAGCAAAAAAAAAAAAAAAAAAAAAAAAAACAAACAAACACACATGGGTGTCCCTCAATGGGCAAGAAAAAAACATTTTGCCCCCCCCCCCCCCCATCTGTTGAACGGAAGCCAAAGGGACAGGGAAATTCATACATGCAGCAACCAAGTGTCAGAGAGGCAAACTACGATGAACATACAGCCACTTCACGCACAAGGCTTTTCAGAGGGCCGACTACAATCGGGCTTTAAGTCCTATAAGCAGCGATGGCAAACCTTGGTACCCCAGATGTTTTGGAACTACATTTACCATGATGCTTGTGCACTGTAGAAGAGCATCATGGGAAATTAGTTCCAAAACATCTGGGGGTGCCAAGGTTCGCCATCACTGCCCTATAGGGCGAGTTAGGCTTACAAGTACTTACTGTCATTGTAGATGAAAGGGGGAGGGATTCCCAAGACTCCTTTGCTGAGGCAGGTGCATACTCTGGCCACTCGTGGCATTTCCAATCACTAGGGTTGCACCGATACCAGTTTAAGACAGAGTACAAGTACCGATACTTTTCCTCAAGTACTCGCCGATACCGATACCCATTTTTACGTGCGTTTTAATTAACATTTTTACAACGTTAACTTTTTTGGTGGGGAGGGCTGTTATTGTTGAGGTTGGAGAGGTGGGGGGGGGGGGGGTTATTGGTTTGAGCAGAGAGTGGGGAAGGGGGGTATTTGGGAACCCAATCACTGCACTACAACACCCAGCAGACCTCCCCTCAAATAAGTTCTGCAGCAGCAAAGCCTGGCTCAGTGCAGCACACACTACTCACCAGGCAGGTGATCAGTCACCAGCAGAGGAGCCCGAGGAGGAGAAGCACATCGCCGGAGGACACAAAAAACAGAGGTGGCGCGAGAGGGGGGGGGCGATCGACTTCGGGCAAGGGAAATCCCCACTTACAGCTGAAACGTCATTGGTTGTTGAGGACGCGGCGGCCCCGCTCCTTATAACTGACTGCCTGCCTTCTTTTGTATACATGTCATCTGTCAGCGGGGTAATTGCGCTGACAGATGAAAGAGCCGAACCTGAAGGTATCGGTTTCAGGTATCGGCGCATTTGCAAGAGTACCGATACTCGTGCAAATGCTTAGTATCGGTACTGATATCGCTGCAACCCTACTAATCACTGTCAAGGTCAGGACAAGAGAAAACAAACATCCCTCAAAAAGGTCAATTTAAATCAGATATTCCTTTAATTTGGCATCGGGATCCTAGCTATACAGAATACTTTGTACATCGCAAAACGCGGTAAAAAAAATATTCTCTATGGAGATGGTTCACATCTCCATTTTACATTGGTGACCTTTTGCTCTGCACAAAATCGTGGGAAAACACGGTAAAAACGCTGCAATTTGCGCGATTTTCTGCCTGAAACCGCTACACTCAGGTGTGAATGCAGCCTAAGGCTTGAAACAACCCCCTGGAAATCCAGGAAAACAAAAAAGTCCAAGGAAGGAAAACAAGTAACAGGGCAGCCATGGTTTACCAATTGACATGAAGAGCGAAGGCTGGCCCATGTAGTGCGATCCAATAGAAGAGCTACTATAGCACAAATTGCTGAAAAACTGAATGCTGGTTCTGATAGAAAAGTGTCAGAACACAGTGCATCGGTTTGTTGCACATAAGGCTGCGTAGCCACAGACCAGTCAAGGTGCCCAGGCTGAACCGCATCCACAGACAAAAAGGCACCTACAATGGACATGTAGCAGAAGTGAAAAAAATATATATATAAAAAATAGGATTTTTAATACAGCTTAGCTTAAACATCATGGGGCACAGAGCAATAATTACTATGTGGGTTATACGCCACCTATAGGTGAATGATAGGTCAAAGATGCATATCTGCATGTGCCAATCGACTCTAGAAATTCTCCTCTCAGAGACGACGCAAATGACTCCATGTGAAAAGAGCGGATTATTAGGAATTGATTTAGGTCTTTGAGAGCTAGAAGAGATTTGAATAAAACCCCATACCCTGCTCCTCTGTTGGAACTTCTGTAATCACACCTTGTGATGAAGGCCTTCTTTTTAATGGGCCTTTGGGAACATTCGATCTTAGAAACCAAAATGGTGGAAACTCCCGAAACTCTAGCTTGTAGCCTAGATGACCCATCTGTCCTGGATCTCCTCCCTCCAAGCTCCTAAAAACTGCAGAAGCCTTCCCCTTCCCCTTATGAAGGGGGCATCCCTTCATAAGGAGGCCTTAGGACTCTGCTTTGTATGCTTCTGCCCTTGTGCTTGACCTTGAGGCTTACCTCTTATACCGGACAGCAGAGGCTGTCAAAACTTCCTCGAGGCTGCAGCACCTGGTGCTGGGGCAGAAGGTTTAAATGAAGGACGCTTACTCCTTTTAACCGGTAAAAGGGCATGCTTACCATATGACATTTTTGGGATATACTTATCAAAGTCATTGCCGAACAACCGTTGCCTATATCTTTGGCAACTCAGCTGACCAATGCTTCAGAGAATTCTGAGCATATGCACAGATAAGAGGGCAAAGCGTGACACCTGTTGAACAGAATCTTTAAGGGCGTCCACCTCAAAACATAAGGCCCTTAGCAGCTCTGCTAACTCGTGGGCTGCTTCCCCTTGAGCAGGGACACTTTTAAATGACTTGCTTGAGCTGGTCTTTTAAGGATTGACAAACTCCTATCGCTGCTACTGCAGGCTGTACTGCTGACCCAGCTACAGAAAAAGAAGCTTTAAGATTACAGGTTCTTGTCGGCTGGATCCTTGAAAACCTGACATGGTCTACTAGACAAGTTAGGCTCCTATTTACAGAGGAAATTGCAGCATCCACTGCTGGCAAACTCTGCTTTTTAGTGAATTTTTCCTCCATTGGATAAAGAAGAGAAAACGCCTATCTGGGTGATCCCAGTCTGCATATATTAGTTGCTCCAACAGTGGGTGTAAAGGGAAAGCATGCGGGCCCTGTGAAGGCCCCAAAGAAGAACAGGGGGCCTCACTTCCACTTGGGGCAATTTAAATGCCAAACTGACCAATTCCGTAAGAGATTGGACCAGCAGCTTTTGGGATTGCGAGGCTGAGAAGGGCTCCTCTGAGATTGAGCCCTCCGAAGGAGTCATCTGCCTGCCCCTCTTCCCGGTCACCCAATGGAACCTCAATGTCATCTGCCCACTCTTGTTCCAAAGCTTGAAGGGGAAGAAGAGGACGAAGAGGGCGAAGAGGACCTTTTGTGTGTTTTTTTTTTTACCCCAGACTGGGACACAGGCGCGATCATGTTGGCTATTTTTCTCTCCAACCAAATTGTCTTTGGTGATGTATGCAGAGGCTGAACTGTTGGATGTAGCCACTATGCCTGATAGCCTCAATGGCTCAGACTGGCCAGTTGCACCTGACCTTTCAGGGGAGGATAGTACTGTGGAAGCATGACTAGGATCATCAGATCCTGACAGCGGCACTCTTACGCTCCTCCCTGCTGTATTCCCACCTTCCTTTTCGGGAAGATATACTCACAATATGCATCCACTGCTCAGCTGTAGTCCAGCAAAAAAATGCCGCCATCACTGTTCAGCCTAATGGCTCGTAGACATACCTTTAAATGCCTGTATCCACATCTATACAGCGCTTACATGCCCCAGTATACTCTGTGTCCCTCCGTCAGCCACCAGACTCAGAGTCCCAAACTTTATGGCCTGCATCGTGCACGCTTTCTCCCCAAATGCACGCCGGCCGCCTGAGCCACGCCTCCTAGGTCCTGCAGCGGCCTATTTCCAGATGACCTTTGCGTGGACGAGGCGGTCCCATCCACCGGGATAGCTCGGGGGGCTGCCCCCCCGTCGAAACAGCCTCTGGGGGAGGGCTGCATGTCTAAGTAGAAGGCGGGAGGTCCCAGGGAACTGCCAAACAGGATAAGGGGTCCAAAGGAGCGCTGTAAACAGAAAGAAAATAACCATTCCCGCCACAGGGTTTTCCTGGAAAACATACAGCCAGACCCAATCTTCACCCATCACGGCGAGCTGTCATAAAAGACCTTCAGAGACTGGGCCCCCCTTAATGGGGGGTCAACTCCACTAGACCTGTATAGCACCCTGCAGGAAAACACCTGGTTTAAAAACACTGCACAGGGTTCCATTAAGAAGGATCCAGCGCCGCAAGGCTGCACTACAGGCAAAACCTTGAGGAATATTCTCTCCTTCCTATGAGGCTTGGGTACCATCCATTTTTGGCTAACAGGTTTTTCAAATGGATCCACCGATTGAAGTCCATGATTCCAAATGGAACCGTCCAGACTACCAAGTATGCTCCAAGAGCACATGTAATCTGTGACCATCACCTTCAAGGCACTGGCTAAAAAATGAAGACGAAGACCTTCCTGCATGGGTGTGGTTATATAGATGTACGATTAAAAAAAATAAAAAAATTCAAGTTTCTTTATGTCATGTAGATGGCTGGGGGTGTGTGCGTTGCTTACCTAGGGAAAAGATGGCACCAGGATGCACTATTGGAAGAGAAGTCAGCAGAGGCTTAAAAGGCTCTGCTACTGATTGATTGGTGCCAGATACCGCAGCATACCTTCAGATCTCAAGCAGGAGTCCATGTATCAATGGGTCAGAGATATACACACAAAGATTGGACGAAGACGAACTGCCAGGACATCCTCCAATATAACCCAAGTTTTGTAACAAGCAATATGGAAGATAACCTGTCCTGTACTAACTGTAAGAAACTGATTTTACTGGTCAAAAATGTTATTTTCTTAGTGATACGCACTAACCAACTTAGAAGCTTTGCATACAGGAGATCCCAAAGACAAAAGACTTTGCAAGTGAGAGCAGACTAAAGGAATGTATCTACTTGGGTTCAAATAGGGACCCATGGAGACACAAGAAAGCATATGAGGAGATTGTGTGCATGTCGACATCCTCACTAGGGAGCGAGACCAAGTGCCAAGAATGAGAATTGCTTTTTGATGGTACTCAAAGCCAGGTGCTGAGCCACACCTGACTGGAGAAAGCACAGGATGTGTCCCAAGATGTATTTCCTGGGGACAAAATCTCCCTAACTCACACCAAGCAAAATAGACTCTTCCGGTGTGATGGTAGACTTTGTGAATAGTCCATTTCCTACCCTTCAGATACATAGGGATGGCCAAATCCAATAAGTTCCCATCTTTTAGGACCATAGCTTCAATAGCCAAGCCATTGAAGCCAACGACCAAGAAGCAGGATGGGGCACTGACCCTTGGGACATAAGACTCGCACAACCTGGCAGGGCCCAAATATCATCTACAGATGTGAAACGGTGTAGATCAGGTAAAACCAATCCCACGTCATCACTTGCTCAATGTATATCTGGTCCCAACAACAAACCTGTCCAGGTGGTTGAATCTGAATACCAGGAGAGTCTCGCCTAACGTCCCTACTTTTGTCAAATGGCTTGAAAACACCTTTAGAAGGGGAAGAAAAAATAAAAGACACATACTTCAAGATGCAGCAACTAGGGAAGTCCTCCTGTCAATTTTTCACACCTGGAATGTGAAAGGTGGACAGAGTCTGATGTGCAGTATTGCCAAAGAGGATAGAGTCCCCTTCCTTTTATGCTGCATAAACTTCAGGTACATAGTTAGTCGGACTTGTGTCTTTTTTCAACCCATCTAGTTCAACCATAAAAAAAAAAAAAAAAAAAAATCGTACAATCCTATACCCACAGTTCATTCAGAGGAAGGCGAAAAACCTCCGGATTTTTGTCAGGTGCCCTCGCAACTGAGGGGGCTCAGTGTTGAAGGGGCAACTAAATCGAAGCTAGAATGCTGATGAGAGGGAAGGTCCACTCTGATCACCAAGGCTCCTGCACTGTAAAAAGACATCCAGGACTACACCCCAGCTCGAAGGCTTGCACCCAGTGTGAGACCTTTCCACGTGTTTGGAGGAAAGAGCTTCTCCAACTCCACTGGGTTAGAAATCCACTACAGGGCATCTGCCAGGAGTGTGATGCGGTCAGAGTACCACATTCACATGAGCCAATTCAGTGCACTGAGAATCACTGGAAATGCCCTCAATTTTAATCCTGTGGCACAGAAGAGGAAGCAGCTTCAGTGGAGAAAAGGCATAGATCTGGTTAAAGAGATCCTACAGAGTCAGCAGAAGATCCGCAGCTAGGGTTAAAGGACCTTGATATAAAAAATAATAAATAAAGAAAAAAACCCAGGTCAAGTAAAATGGGTTTGCTTTCCGCCAAACGAGGACTCCAACATAAAACTGAAGTATGAAGAAAGTGGGAGGGAGATAGAGATATCGATATACACACACACACACACACACACACACACACACGATTCAAGGAGAGGAGGTGGTTTGATGATAAATCTAGGAGATATCCAAAAGAGACAGCTAAGACTAGGGATGCACCTTGGTTGAAAAAAGGCCCTTTTGGCAATTTGTCGCAAGAGAAAAATGGCCGATAATTGAGCTGAAAATGGGGCGGCCCTGGGCTCTGCCCCCGCCCCTGGTGCCGCCCATCACGGGGGTGTCCTATAGCGCAGAAGAAAGGAGAGCCGCCGACTGGTTGATTACAGCGCCGGGAACCTAACAGCTTTCATTTCAATAGCTGTGTTCGCCGCCGCGCGCTGTCACATACAGCCCCTACCCCTTGTAGGGGATTGGACGGGTGATCTGTCTATCAAAGTTCCCCGGACAAGGGGGAGGAGCTGTATGTGACAGCGCGCAGCGGGGAACACACAGCTATTGAAATGAAAGCTGTTATGTTCCCGGCGATGTAATCAGCCAGGCGGCGGCTCTCCTCTCATCCACTACACAGGCTGGCTGCACTGGGGACACTGGCGAGGCTGCACTGATCTCCTGTAGCATGTCCCCAGTCTCTGACCATCTCCTGTAGCATGTACCCAGTCTGACCATCTCCGGTATAAAAATATAATATTTTTTTTTTAAATAAGTTTCGGTATCGATTTCCGGCCTAGTGTATTTTTCATTTTCGGTATCGGCACCAAAAAACCTATTCAGTGCTCCTCTAGCTGAGACCCCTTACAAAAAAATAAAAAAATAAAAAATGGGAAGTGACCCATTGAGCCCATAGGTCAAGGTGTTCAGGTGAGTGCACTGAGCAAAAATGTGATAGAAATCCCTACAACAATAGTCATGAACACAGTGGAGTCAATCAACAAAATATGGATTACTAACTACTTCCCACCCAAGGTACGTCATATGATGTTCTTGAATTTGCGGGGGTATATCTGAAAGATGCCTGCAGCTACAGGCATCATTCAGATATCGTCTTTTTCAGCCAGTGATTGCCTACACCTTAAGAATGATCATAGCGAGTGTTCCGCCACTTGATCGTTCTTACCGGCAGCGAGAGGGGATGCCCCCCCCCCTCTACCGACTTCCATTGGTGAGTCGAACACAGGATCTGCCGGCCCCGGATGGGGACTATAAAGATTTCTGGCGGCCCAGATGGTCGCCAGAGTCTCTACGATTGTCCAGAGGCCGGGCGCAATGTTATTACATCAAGCCCGGCCTCTGCATTCAAACTAATGGCGCTGCCTCGGCTGGGAAGCCAAGATAGTTTTATTTTTTTGATTTCAGGCTTGCAATATAAATAAAAGTGATTAAAAAATAAAGTGTCAAACAAATTTACTTTTGTTAAGTGCCCCTGTCCTCGCACGCAGAAGCAAATGCATACTTAAGTCCCTCTACATATGAAAACAATGTTCAAACCACACATGTGAAATATTGCCGCAAACAGAGCGAGAGAATCAATTCTAGCTCTAGACCTCCTCTAACTCAAAACATGTAACCAGCAAAAAAATATAAAAAATCCCCATAAATCCCCATAAATACATAAATTTAAGTACCGAAGTTTGGCACCATTCCACGAGTGTGTGCAATTTTGAAGCATGACATGTTAGGCATCTATTTACTCAGCGTAACTTCATCTTTCACATTATGCAAAAAAAAAAATTGTGCCAACTTTATTGTTTTTTTTTTTTCTTTTTTTAAAGCATGAAAATTTTTTTGGGAAGAAAAAAAAAATAAAAATAAAAAAAAAAAGTGTTCAGAAATTGCTGCGCAAATACCGTGCAAGATAAAAAAAGTTGCAATGACCGCCATTGTATTCTCTAGGGTCTTTGCTATAAAAAAAAAAAACAAATATAGAACCCCCAAACATATAATTTTCCAGCAAAAAATTATGAATTTTACACAGAGAAGAGAAATGTCAGAATTGGCCTGGATGGGAAGTGGTTAAATACACGACTATGAATATTTCAGAAAAAAAAAAAAAAAAGCAGGGGTAATTTGCACACATTGCATATGAATGTTTCTTTAGGAAATTTGTTACGGTATATACTCGAGTATAGGCCGTCCCGAATATAAGCAGAGGCCGCTAATTTACCACAAAAAACTGGGAAAAAACGTATTGATCCGAGTATAAGCCAAGGGTGAAAAATGCAGCAGCTACTGTAAGTGGAAAAGAGGGTCAGCAAATGCCCATCTGCAGCTGCATGTCCCCTGTGTCCTGTACAAACCCCCCCTGTGTCCCCATTGCAGCCTACCTGTGCCGATCTGCATGTCCTGGGTCCTGAGTCCTGTGTCCCTCCCTGTGCGATCTGTATTCCACCATTGCAGCCGATGCAGTCTCGATCTGTCCCCCCACAGCGTGTAAGGAGCCATTCCAAGATTACAAAAGCCGCGCCGCCTCCTCCTCCTCGTCCGTCATAGGAGGAACACTGTTTTCCCAGCAGTCAGTGTGCAGTGTTCCGCCTATCATGGACGTCCTCTCATCCTCGTCCATGAGATGAGAATGACAGGACGTCCGTGATAGGCAGAACACTGCACACTGACTTACTGCTGGAAAATTAGTGTTCCTCCTATCACGGAGGAGGAGCGGCTTTTGAACACTGCCGTCTGTCTGCATGACACGCTGTTCATGTAGGCAGACGGCGGTGACTCGAGTATAAGCCGGGGGGGGGGGGACTTTCAGCCCTAAAAAAATGGCTGAAAATCTCGGCTTATACTCGAGTATATACGGTAAATGGAATATCACACAATACAATATAATATAATCAGATTGCACGGTTAAGGCTGTAGCACTACACTGTTTTTCACCTTAATCCTAAGAAGACTGCCTTAGACTTGTTACTTGTCACATTTTCACTTCACTGTTTAGTGTATGTCGATCAGCTTGATGAGCATCGATTGACTAACCACCCACGTTTGTTGTTATACATGTCATCTGGTTTGTTGTGCAAATCATTTGCTTTGATTGTAAGGAATCTATTCGTTGAAGATTGTATTTGCACATTTGGATTACACTGCCACCTTGTGCACACCTTTATCATTGCCTTTTCATTTCAAGTACCATATATACGCGAGTATAAGCAAAGTTTTAGAGGACATTTTTTGTGCTGAAAATGCCCCCTGTGGCTTATACTGGAGTCAAGCATTTTTCTGCAGCAGAGAATGACATTTTCCGACCCGACTAGGCCACTTGGTGCTAGGAACCCCATCTGAATATGTTGTAGTGGTAGTTCCACTGGGTTTGCACACCAAATCTGGGGTTCCTAGCACCAAGTGACCCCGAGATACAGTGCCTCAAAGTCAGTCAACTGTGTCCATCTGCAGCAATGTCATTTCGGGACCCTTTGGGTCCAGAGACCCCAAATTGTGGCTGCAGCTAGGGGGCATCTAGGAACCCTTAGGTACCAAGTTTAAAGTTCAGGGGACCTATGGCTGCAAGTGGGCACAGTGAGGCTGCAAATGGGAATTGTTGACCCTCTTTTCCACTTACAGTAGATGCGCATCTCTCACCCTAGGCTTATACTCGAGTCAATAAGTTTTCACAGTTTTGTGGTAAAATAAGCCTCGGCTTATATTCGGGTCGGCTTATCTCGAGTATATACGGTACGTTTATTATTTTGTGACACATTAGTTACACTTCAGTTCAACATGCACAATTTCTTATTATACACATACACTTATTGGTCACTGATCCACCCATCTGTGTTTGCAGCAGTTGTGCTATACATTGTTTTTTCATTTCCAGTGATAGCGCAGGAGTATTTCTACTAGTCTTGCAATATCCAATATATGTGGCACAGGGGGCCTCGTTCCCCCGCATCGCTGGACCCTGGGACAGGTAAGTGTCGATTATTAAGAGTCAGCAGCTGCAGTATTTGTAGCGGCTGACTTTAAAAAAAAAAAAAAAAAAAAAATTTGTGGTCCCTCCTCTTTAAGTGGTATTAAACCCAAAAGTATACATTATATTGCAGCTGACCAAATCTTAGATTTGATGGCTGCATTCGTTTTCTTCTATTTTAGGCTCTTATTTTTACATGTGATCTAGCCAGTAAGTCTGTTCTTTAAAAAAAAAAACAAAAAAAAAACATTTTCTCCTGCAGATGTAGCAGTTACAGGGATAAGACAAACTTGCCTTTATAAGCCGTTACAGCAACAGTTTTTATTTTGGGATGAACTGTGAGCTGGACTTTGGCTTTAATTTGCTTGGTGTATCTACTGCTAAATTTGCTACTACATCTAGAACTCCCCTCCCCCCAGACAATGCTGCTGTCTGAAGGTGCCCCTGTTCTTCATCCAGAGTGGGGTCCTTCTTATACAGGTGGTGTGCCACAGACATATCACCAGGTGAATACAGAGGAGGGGAAAAAAAAAAAAAAGCCTAAAAAAAGGAGAAAAATAATGCAGCCATCAGCTCTGGATTGGTAAGCTGCAATACATTACATTTTTGGTTTTAGGTTTAATAGCCCTTTAATTATTGCCATCACAAAAGAACCTGACACTTGCACTATGCTACCACAAGGGGGGGGGGGGGGCTTATCAGCTCAAGTGACAAGTTCTCTTGTTAAAAGCAGAGTTCCACCCCCCGCATATCCATTGCCGCTCCCCTCCTTCCCATTGTAGCAAAGTGTCATCACATTAAAAGATATAATAAAATATTTACATACACACAGATTTTTTTTTTTTTATGTGTGTGTGCATACAAACACACTTATATAAAAATAAATCTATCTATAATACACATAATATAATAATATATATTAGGGCTGTGGAAATTAAAAGGTTAATTCCTTGATTAATTGTACATTTTTTTGATCGGTACTTTTCAGGGAGATCCATCAGAGATCCGGTGACGTCACGGACATCGACATCACCGGACTCTTTCCCCCTTCCCCAAGTGCCTCTGCTAACAAAGGGAAGGGGGGAGGAGCCCGGTGACGTTGAAGTTCTGATTTTATATAACACGTACGGGGAGGAGCTACACATGACATCATCCGCTGCTGCCCTACGGAACTAACACGATTGTCGGCTTTACATGCTTGTGTTTTTATCATCTTTATGTGAGTAGTTTGTGTTTGAACACAAAAATTGAATCATATACTTAAGCGGTGAGCACTTAGATCTTTTCTTTCTACCCATGACCTGGCATCCTTGCTGAGATCTAAGGAGACGCGAGAAAAGTTTATGGTCCGTGTTAACCCTTTTGATACCCACTCTCATGACCACCTGTTTGCACAGGGGTCCATGCCATAAGGTGAGAGTGATTAGTTAGACCGGAGGTGGAGGGATTGTCACGCTACTGTGGACAAAAAACAGTTTGAATGTAAAAACGTATTTGTGTGAACTGTGAAGTTAAGTCATGGATTGTGGAAACTAACTAGTGTCGGGTGATTGTATATATAGTCTATACCACATTTACCACTGACTAATGCAGAGCTGCAATGCAAGGAGATCATCTAAAAAGTAGTTGGATCTGTATGTGCATTATAATTAAATCGAAATTAGTCGATTGATATAAAAAAAAAAAAAAAAGATTAAATCGATCACGAAAATTTTAATCAGTAACAGCCCTAATATACATACACAATTTTTTTTTTTTTTTTAACCGCTTCCCGACCGCCTCACGCCGATGTACGTCGGCAGAATGGCACGGCTAGGCAAAACCACGTACAGGTAGGTGGCCCTTAAAGAGCCTAGCTGTGGGTCGAGCACACACCGTCGCGCTCGCGACTCAGTCGGGAGCTCCGTGACCACGGCCGCGGGACCAGCGGATCCCGATCGCCGCTGGTGTCCCGCGATCAGGTCACAGAGCTGAAAAACGGGAGGAGGTCTGTGTAAACAAACCTCTCCCCCGCACTTCCTACTCTGCCTGTCATTGATCGGCTGTTCCCTGTCATCAGGAAAGCCGATCAATGACGTCAGACGTCAGCCCCGCCCCCTAATGTTAAAACACACAACATAACCACTAGGGGGAGGGGTTAACTCTCAAAAAAAAAAAATAAAAAAAAATAAAAATCGCTGATCGCCGCCATTACTAAATAATAATAAAAATAATAATAAAATAATAATAATAAAAAAATGCTATAGACCTATCCCCTATTTTGTAAACGCTATAACTTTTGCGCAAACAAATCAATAATCACCAATTGCGATTTTTTTTACCAAAAATATGTAGAAGAATACGAATCGGCCTAAACTGAGAAAAAAAAATGTTTTTTTATATATTTTTTGGGGATATTTATTATAGCAAAAAATATTGCATTTTTTTCACAATTGTCGCCCTTTTTGTTTATAGCGCAAAAAATAAAAACCGCCGGGGCGATCAAATACCACAGTTTTTCTCTCACACACACACACTTTTGTGTTTGAAAAACCGCGAGACTTAAAAATTACAACAACCGCCATTTTGTTCTCTAGGGGGCTCTGCTAAAATAGACACACACTTGGGGGTTCAAAGTTATTTTTTTAGCAAAAACATTGATTTTTATCTGTAAAAACCTAAATATCAGAAAAAGGCTGATTCCTTAAGTGGTTAAAGCGGGATTCCACCCTAAAGTGGAACTCCCGCTTTTCGGAACCCTCCCCCCCTCCGGTGTCACATTTGGCACCTTTCAGGGGGGAGGGGGGTGCAGATACCTGTCTAAGACCGGTATCTGCACCCACTTCCGGCATAAACTCCCACGGGAGTTTACGCAAGTTCCTGTCCCAGCGCGCTGTCTGCCGGGACACAAACGTGAAGATTCTCATTGCGCCTCGCGCATGCGCAGTAGGGAATCGGGAAGTGAAGCCACTTCCTGATTCCCTCACCGAGAATGGCACCGGCTACAGCAGAGAGCCGATCGATCCGCCTCTGCTGCCGACACCCCTTGACCCTGGAACAGGTAAGCGTCCGTTTTTTAAAAGTCAGCAGCTGCAGTATTTGTAGCTGCTGGCTTTTAAAAAAAAAAATTTCAGTACAGTCCCGCTTTAACTTATCAGTTAGTATTGTTCCCTTTCAACAACTATTGTTTGCAGTTCTCTGGACTACAGAACATCTCACCATGTTATGCAGATGAGGGAGGTGTGCTGTAGTCTGAACCTTTGTCCAAATTTGGAAAAACTGCTACTCCACAGACAGTGAGAATCATCACCATAGGACAGTATTTTGTTACTTCTCAAAGACAAGGACCATACAAATGACTTACCTGTTGTCAAACGACTTCCTGCAGGGGTGGCTTTCATTGAATTTCCTATACTGCGCCTGGTTGTAGATGGTTTAGAGTCCGCTCCAGCACGTGTCATATCGGTTTTTCCTGTGGCAACCTTGCCTGATTTATCTCCAACACCTTTAGCTTTGCCAGATAGTTTACTAGTGTTACTTCGAACATTGGAAGGCGTTGACTGGTTTAGAGTTTTTTTGCCTCCATGATCTGTTGGCATGGCTTCAGGGTCAACCATGCATGTACCTGGTTGAGGCGGCAGGGGGTGAGGATCCTTTACGGTAGGTGGAACAGGATCCAAAAGTCTTGGAGTGTTATCACCTTCTGAATCTGATGCACCATCAACAGCTATGGAAGGGCATTCTTCTGGTCCAGAATCAGATATTGTGGGCAAAGATTCACTTACTGAAGTAGGGGGGGTCTCTGGTCCATTTGGAATTTTTTTCCCAGAAAAGCCTGGGGGCTTAGGCAACTCTTGGGAAGGATCACTGTCACTATCATGTGGGCTTATTACAGCATCCGACTTATGGTGCTCAAATTCACATGGGGATACCAAACATAGGTCCACATCATGAGGAGAGGCTGACCTTTCAGACTGGCCTTCAAGCTCACTAGAATGTGAAGGACGAACAGGCAGACTCAGACCTACTCTGTTTGGCATATGGATGTCTGGTGATACATCTCTAGGAGACTCACTGACAGGTGGAAGGGTCTGCTCAAAGGAAGAAATGGAAAGAGATTCATCTACTTCTGTAGAATGTGGTGACCCCACTTCT
Organism: Lithobates sylvaticus; assembly: GCA_028564925.1. Taxonomy (NCBI): domain Eukaryota; kingdom Metazoa; phylum Chordata; class Amphibia; order Anura; family Ranidae; genus Lithobates; species Lithobates sylvaticus. The sequence continues at coordinate 402,337,248 of CM053026.1, forward strand.
GCAGGCAAAGAAGGAGTAGTTATAGTTGGAGAGACATCGGGTTGATCTTCCCGGAAAGGACTCAAGGAGAGGCAACTGGTCTGCCTTCCCTGTGAAGAATTAGAGTTTTCTTGGGAAGATCTGGGAGGGGCTCTCCAGGAAGAAGAAGAAGTGGTAACATTTTTTCCATCTCCTGACGGTAGCGACTGACTGCAAATTTGCTGCGATACTGCTGGTGAGTGATGCTCTGAACTGACTGGGGATGCCATCTCCAAAGTCCTTTCTTCAGAGCTTCCATAAGGGTCATCCAGCCAATCCTGGCCATGGTGAACACTTTTGCCTCTCTCCTGGAGCTCCAAGTTTGTGGGAGTCAGGTCAAAATTCACACTAACATCACTTCTGGGAGTTTTAGCCAATGGAGACGCAGGAGCTAAACCTTTGGGGGTACTTGCTTCCAGGTACCGAAATCCATTTGGACTCTCCAGCTCAGCTGTACACAGTCCATTTTCTGCATGTACACCATGCCCATTAATAGTTCCAACAAAGCCAATAGAGGCACATGCAGCAGGCTCAATACCGTTACCCGTTGCTTGGTCTGTAATTTGGTCACCAGCAACACTGGTGCATGCAGAACCAGTGGCCTTTTCAACTGGCTGGCAGACAGCTTCCTTCACTGGCTCCTTACCTGGGGGCTTACCCTTGACCAACATTCGGTTACCTGCCATCAAATCCTTTTTTACACTTCCCATTTCTTTCTTCAAAGAGCCTATTTTGGGATTTGGTCTCCTGGAATCAGGCGTTGTGGTAGCTTTCTTCAAGTCTTTTACAGCAACTTTTGTACCCTCACCCTTGTCTTTGGCATCCCTCCTTGGAGTTTCTGTTCTGGCTTCTCCAACAGGTCGTAGCTCCTTTTTAACTTCTCTTTTCTTTTCTGTATGCTCCTCATCCTTTTTGCCAAATTGCTTCTTTTCATCTTTTGGCATTTCTTTTTTCATTATGGGTTTTTCTTTTGTGGTCTTCAGTCTTGAATCAGGTTTCTGTTTCTCAGACGCATTTTCAATTTTAGCTTTGACTTCCTTCATTTTTTCCCCTTCTGTTCCAGCCTCTACAGCAACTTTGTTTTTGTCTTTCCCATCTGGTCTTAGTTCATTTCTAGGAGTCTTCAGTGACTTATCTTTTACTGTTCTAAGTTTTAGTTCAGCACTTAGTCTTCCTGATCCAGATGCAAGACTCTCTTTGCTTCCAGTTCGAGAAGGTTTTGCAACACCCTTACCTGTAAAAATGCTTCCCCTATTCTCCAAGTCCTTTTGTGTTATGACAGGATCTTTCAGAAAATCTAGATGTTTCAACTTCTCCAGACCTTCAAGAATTTTGTTTTGAGGTGTACAACCAGGAAATAATACTCTTACAATTCGTTCAGAGGGTGCAGAAGGATGCCAGACAAGTAGAGCACAGACTGAGGTAAGAGACGTCAGTGGTATCTCTGACCCCTTGTGTTTCAAAATTCCAGGCCACTGTTTTGTGAAAGTTTCCAGGTCTTTACTACCCTTCACAGGGTTCAAAACATACATTTCTAACCTACCAACACCCATCTTTTGAAAAAGAATAGTAGGTTCAACAGTTGCATTATTGCTTCGGTACAAAGGTTCTGGCAGAATACCAAGCTTTTCCAAACATCGCAGTGTAAGCATAACCTCTTCCTTAGCTGTTACTGTACTGGGCTCTTCTTCATAAGTGGTTTTCTCTGGAGAGTTTAGAAAGACTACACCTAGCTCTGGAGAGATCAGATTTCTTAGCCAATCATCACTTTGTTGTGCTCCTTGAGAGCCATCCTCTTCTCCTTCTGCTATTTTCCTCTGCAGTAAGCTATTGATGCCTGGTAGATTGTCAATCCCCAAATGGGTGAGAAGAATAGAGTCTACTCTATCTAAATGGCGTATCAATTTCCAAAACGGAGACCTAGTATCGGAGCCTCCATTAACCAGCATGTTAAATCCATTGACGGCAAAAAAAGCAGAGTCTCCCCTACCTCCAGGGAAAACATAGCAGCAGGGTTTAAATAACTTCAAAAAGCCCACAGTTGTGGGAGATTCCAGCAATTCAAACGGAGAAGAGGGCTCAAGGGATTCAGACAGGTATTCTGCCAATTCTTGTAGACCCTCTGTCTCCGGAAACTTTTTGTCATTGTTAAACCGTAATTCAATAAAATCTTGGAGGCTACATTTCTCCAACTGTGAAAGATCCCAGTTTTCAGGACAGGAAACAGTCAAGATGACATGAGACGTGGGATCAGATGAGCTTAGAGTTTCTCCAATCTGAAAGGAATTAAAAAGAGGACATGTTATATCATCCCTTAAAAAAATGTTAATGAAATGGTTAGGCGAAGAAAAAAAAATAGTATGAACAGCCTACCTCTTTATCTGTAAATATCTGAATAAAGTCTTCTATGGAGAAAGCTCCTCCACCTTGAAGAAGCATTTCACCAGTTTTTTCAAGAAAAGGGCCAGTAAATATCAAAAGCTTGTGCTGGGAGGAATGGCAAATCAACTTCCGAATCTGAAACACAAAAGCTTTGTGGTTACCCAGATGCATCTTGAACAGCTATGGACTTTTAGGGTTAAGAAAATAGGATTTTTATAACAGCTTACCTGTAAAATCCTTTTCTTGGAGTACATCACGGAACACAGAGCACCATAGTAATAACTGAGTTATATGCCACCTATAGGTGAATGGACACTGGTACACTCAAAAAACAGGAAGTCCCCCTCCCATACAGGGAGTACCTCAGTTTTTGTAGCAAAGCAACATCTACTTATCCCAATAAGAGGGGCAGGATCTCAGTGTCCCATGATGTAAAATCCTTTTTTTTGGAGTACAGGTAAGAGATGTATGTGTGTGTATATATATATATATATATATATATATATATATATATATACATATATATACATATACATACATACATACATACACATACACACACACACACACCTTACCTGTAAAATCCTTTTTTTGGAGTACATCGTGGGACACAGAGCCTTATGCAATTACTTAATGGGTATTATAGGCACCTTCAGGTGATGACACTGGTATGCCCAATCCAGGAAGTTCACTCCCTATGTAACCCGTCCTTCCAGGAGCACATCAGTTTTTGTAGCAAAGCAACATACTTAAACCCCAAAAGAAGGGAGGGACCACTGTGTCCCATGATGTACTCCAAGAAAAGGATTTTACAGGTAAGCTGTAATAAAAATCCTATTTTCTTTATCGTACATCATGGGACACAAAGCCTTAATTATGTAATGGGACGTGCCATAGCAATGCTACTTGAGGGTGGGGAGACAACCCGGAGGGTACCCCCAGACTTGAGGACCTGTACTGCTGCCTGCAGTACACTGCTCCCAAAGGTGATATCCTCATACCTCCTTACATCCACTTGATAAAATTTGGTGAATGTATGTACTGAAGACCAAGTTGCAGCCTTACAGATCTGAGCCATGGAGGCCTGGTGACGCACTGCCCAAGAAGCACTAACAGCCCTGGTGTGTGCCTTAACTTGAAAAATAAGTTTGAATAATAACTTGCCGAATTCACTTAGCGACAGTGGATTTCGACGCTGCCTGTCCTTTTAGGACCCTCTGGCAGAATAAATAAGACATCAGTCTTACAAATCTGAGCAGTTGTCTTTAAGAACTTCAGCCCCAAATCATTTGGCTGGCCAAAGACCAGAGCACTTTTTGCGATTCGGCACTGCACCGCTTTAACGTGCGACGTGGCTCCCAAACAAAATTGACGTCCTTTTTTGCCCCACAAATAGAGCTATCTTTTGGTGGTATTTGATCACCTCGGCGGTTTTTATTTTTTGCACTATAAACAAAAATAAAAAGCATTATTTTTGCTATAATAAAAATCCCCCAAAAATGTATATGTGTGTATATGTGTGTATATGTGTGTATATGTGTGTATATGTGTGTATATGTGTGTATAGAGATAGAGATGATAGAGATAGAGATGATAGAGATAGAGATGATAGAGATAGAGATGATAGAGATAGAGATGATAGAGATAGAGATGATAGAGATAGAGATGATAGAGATAGAGATGATAGAGATAGAGATGATAGAGATAGAGATGATAGAGATAGAGATGATAGAGATAGAGATGATAGAGATAGAGATGATAGAGATAGAGATGATAGAGATAGAGATGATAGAGATAGAGATGATAGAGATAGAGATGATAGAGATAGAGATGATAGAGATAGAGATGATAGAGATAGAGATGATAGAGATAGAGATGATAGAGATAGAGATGATAGAGATAGAGATGATAGAGATAGAGATGATAGAGATAGAGATGATAGAGATAGAGATGATAGAGATAGAGATGATAGAGATAGAGATGATAGAGATAGAGATGATAGAGATAGAGATGATAGAGATAGAGATGATAGAGATAGAGATGATAGAGATAGAGATGATAGAGATAGAGATGATAGAGATAGAGATGATAGAGATAGAGATGATAGAGATAGAGATGATAGAGATAGAGAGGATAGAGATAGAGAGGATAGAGATGATAGAGATGATAGAGATAATAGAGATGATATATATATATATATATATATATATATATATATATATATATCTCTATCGTGACTACGACATTATGGCGGACAGGTCGGACACTTTTGGCATGATTTTGGGACCATTCACACTTATACAGCGATCAGTGCAATTAAAAATGCATTGATTACTGTGTAAATGTGACTGGCAGTGAAGGGGGTTAACCACTAGGTGGCGCTATAGGGGTTAAGCGTGTCCTAGGGAGTGATTCTAACTGTGGGGGGGAGGGGCTGTGTGTGACGCGACACTGATCACCGCTCCCGATCACAGGGAGCTGTGATCAGTGTCATTAGTCAGAACAGGGAAATGCTTGTTTACATCTGCCTGTAGGTGCCCTTCTGCCGCAGTATGCAAGTGAAGCGGTCGGCAAGCAGTTAAAAAGATTTTCACTGCTCTCACCAAATCAAGACAATGTAGTGACTTTTATTCCCTGAAACATGGTTTTGGAAAAAACTATGGCAGGACAATAGCTTGGTTCAGGTGAAGACCTGAAACCACTTTTGGCAAAAAGTCTGGACGAGGGCGTAACATCACTCTGTCCTCATGAATAATCAAAAATGGCTCTTTACAAGAAAGGAGTCAGAAGGACTAAGGGAATATGTTGTATCGGTTCAAATGGTCCGATCGGTATCAATTAGGTTTTAGGGTCAAATAAGGTCTGCGTCGCCCCAGGTTAGTGCCAGTACCGCAAACACCCACGCGCAAAGCATACACCTCCCTTAGTGGTACAGTATCTGAACAGATCAATATCTGATAAGATCTATACTAGCGTCCCAGCAGTTTAGGGTTCCAAAAAGAGCATTGTTAGCGGGATCAGCCCAGATACCTGCTAGCACCTGCGTTTTCCCCTCCGCCCAGCCCAGCCCACCCAAGTGCAGTATCGATCGATCACTGTCACTTACAAAACACTAAGCACACATAACTGCAGCATTCGCAGAGTCAGGCCTGATCCCTGCGATCGCTAACTTTTTTTTGTGGTAGCGTTTTGATTCAGTCGCTAACAGTCAGGAGCTTTTTTACCTGTGAATCTCAAAAAAATATATAAAATAAAAAAAACAAAAATAGTTGTCGTTTTATTTTTCTCTCTCTCCCTCTCTCTATTCTCGCTATTGTTGCTCTTTTTTTACTCCATTCTATTCTGCAATGTTTTATTATGTTTTATCATGCTTGCTTTTCAGGTATGTAATTTTGTTTACTGTGTTTTATTGTTAACCATTTTTTTGTTTTCAGGTGCGCCATTCAGTTGCAGCGCGGATTTATTCATCTTGACAGCAACAGCGTTTGCTCCCACAATACATAAAGCCGCGACTCCAACGCTGTAGGAGGTGATTTCACCACCACAGTTCCGACGGAGGCTTGCCCCGTGGAAAAGTGCGACCGTGTGTACATGGCATAACTTTTGCGGGAGGATGCCCCCATGCGTCGGCATATATAAATGGTGCATGTATGCTCATCATTAGAAGTGGGTGGATGAAGGGAGGTATTCTAATGGTGGGGATACCCACCAATCTCTTTTTTTCATTCAGCCAAGAGGCTGCATGAAAAAAAAAAATAAAAAAAAAAAAAAAAAAAGATTACAATATATGTCCAGTATGTTGCTGGACTTTGAATGGTTATACCAGAATGATGGCTGCAGGTTTAGGTATCATCTTGGTATCATTCTTTTCAGCCAGTGATCGGCTTTCATGTTAAAGCAATTCTAGCGGGTAATTAGCCTCTAGACTGCTTTTACAAGCAGTGGGAGGGAATGTCCCCCCTCCCGGATATAAACCGCGCCATTGGGAAAGCGTTTTATCACACCGATCTTTGTGTGGTCAGATATTTGAGGGCAGAGGAGAAAAAAAAAAAAAAAAAGGGGGAGTACCTGTCACTGCCTATTGCTATCATAGGGGATATTTACATTCCCTGAGATAAAAAAAAAAAAAAAAAAAAAAAAACCCCTGCCCCCCCTTCTCTTGCGCAAAGGCGAACACAAGCGTTGGTCTGGCGTCATATGTAAACAGCAATTGCACCGTGCATGTGAGGTATCACCGCGAAGGTCAGATCGAGGGCAGTAATTTTAGCATTAGACCTCCTCCGTGAATCTAATGTGGTATCCTGTAAAGGCTTTTAAATATGTATGTAGTTTGTCGCCACTGCGTGTTTGTGCGCAATTTTAAAGCATGTCGTTTTTGGTATCCATGTACTCTGCCTAAGATCATATTTTTTATTTCATCAAAAATTTGAGCAATATAGTGTGTTTTAGTGCATTAAAATACAAAAAAGTGTATTTTTTCCACAAAAAATGCGTTTGAAAAATCGCTGCGCAAATACTGTGTGGGAAAAAAAAAATGCAACACCCACCATTTTAATCTGTAGGGCCTTTGCTTTAACTATATATATATATATATATATATATATATATATATATATATATATATATATATATATATATATATATATATATATATATATATATATAATATATATATATATATATATATATATATATATATATATATATATTATATATATATATATATATAGTGTTTGGGGGTTCAACGTAATTTTCTTTTTTTCTTTACTTTCTTCATTTTCAAAAACAAATGAGCTGTAAAATACTCACCATGCCTCTCAAATAGCTTGGGGTGTCTACTTTTCAAAATGGGGTGATTTGGGGGGGTTTTGGGGGGAGTGAAATCAAAAATGTGCACCCCTAGAAATCCTGAAGGCGGTGCTTGGTTTTCGGGGCCCCGTACGCGGCTAGGCTCCCAAAAAGTCCCACACATGTGGTATCCCCATACTCAGGAGAAGCAGCAAAATGTATTTTGGGGTGCAATTCCACATATAACCATGGCATGTGTGAGCAATATATCATTTAGTGACAACTTTTTGAAAAAAAAAAAATTTTTTCGTCTTTATTCAATCACTTGGGACTAAAAAAAAAAAAAAATATTCAATGGGCTCAACATGCCTCTCAGCAAATAGCTTGGGGTGTCTACTTTCCAAAATGGGGTCATTTGGGGGGGGGGGGGGGTTTCAAGAAATGAGATAGGCAGTCATAAATTAAAAGCGGTGTAAATTCCAGAAAATGTACTCTAGTTTGTAGACGCTATAACTTTTGCGCAAACCAATAAATATACGCTTATTGGCATTTTTTTTTACTAAAGACATGTGGCTGAACACATTTTGGCCCAAATGTTTGACTTAAATTGAGTTTATTAGATTTTTCTTATAACAAAAAGTAGAAAATATCTCTGGTCCTTAAGCTGACGATTGGTCCGGGGCTGAAGTGGTTAATAGTACTCAAGGCCAATTTCATCTCTACCCCTAATTGTAGAAAGGCAAGAATTCTGCCCATGATATACATCTCCGAGGGTGCCAATCTTTGATTATATATACATACACATTTTATATATATATATATATATATATATATATATATATATTATATATATATATATATATAATTATATATATATATATATATATATATATATATATATATATATATATATATATATATATATATATATATATATATATATATATATATATATATATATATATATATATATATATATATATATATATACACATACACATACATACACACACACACATACATACACACATATATACACACATATATACACACACACACACACACGGCTCAAAATTTCAAGTCCTGAGCTACTAGCCAGGCCTCAAGGGTTACTCGCCACCAGTTGCCCCGCCCAAACCTGCCTCTGCCCTGCCTCTAATCCTGCCCCTAAACACGCCCTCATAAAATGAGACTTAAATGTTTTATGCAGAATTAAGTTATACAAATAAAATATTAACAACAACTTTATCCGTGCGCACCAATGCAGCCTGTGTAACTCATGCAGCCTGTGTCCCCCATGTCCCTCATGCAGCCTGTGTCCCCATGTCCCTCATGCAGCCCCTGTCCCCCATGCAGCCCCTGTCCCCCCCATGTCCCTCATGCAGCCCCTGTCCCCCCCATGTCCCTCATGCAGCCCCTGTCCCCCCCATGTCCCTCATGCAGCCCCTGTCCCTCATGCAGCCCCTGTCCCTCATGCAGCCCCTGTCCCTCATGCAGCCCCTGTCCCTCATGCAGCCCCTGTCCCTCATGCAGCCCCTGTCCCTCATGTCCCCCATGCAGCCTCTGTCCCCCATGCAGCCTCTGTCCCCCATGCAGCCTCTGTCCCCCATGCAGCCTCAGTCCACCATGTCCCTCATGCAGCCCGTGTCCACCATGTCCCTCATGCAGCCCGTGTCCCCCATGTCCCTCATGCAGCCCGTGTCCACCATGTCCCTCATGCAGCCCGTGTCCACCATGTCCCTCATGCAGCCCCTGTCCCCCATGTCCCTCATGCAGCCCCTGTCCCCCATGTCCCTCATGCAGCCCCTGTCCCCCATGTCCCTCATGCAGCCCCTGTCCCCCATGTCCCTCATGCAGCCCCTGTCCCCCATGTCCCTCATGCAGCCCCTGTCCCCCATGTCCCTCATGCAGCCCCTGTCCCCCATGTCCCTCATGCAGCCCCTGTCCCCCATGCAGCCTCTGTCCCCCATGCAGCCTGTGTCCCTCATGTCCCCCATGCAGCCTGTGTCCCTCATGTCCCCCATGCAGCCTGTGTCCCTCATGTCCCTCATGCAGCCTGTGTCCCTCATGTCCCCCATGCAGCCTCTGTCCCCCATGCAGCCTCTGTCCCTCATGCAGCCCGTGTCCACCATGTCCCTCATGCAGCCCGTGTCCCCCATGTCCCTCATGCAGCCTGTGTCCCTCATGTCCCTCATGCAGCCTGTGTCCCTCATGCAGCCTGTGTCCCTCATGCAGCCTGTGTCCCTCATGCAGCCTGTGTCCCTCATGCAGCCTGTGTCCCTCATGCAGCCTGTGTCCCTCATGCAGCCTGTGTCCCTCATGCAGCCTGTGTCCCTCATGCAGCCTGTGTCCCTCATGCAGCCTGTGTCCCTCATGCAGCCTGTGTCCCTCATGCAGCCTGTGTCCCTCATGCAGCCTGTGTCCCTCATGCAGCCTGTGTCCCTCATGTCCCTCATGCAGCCTGTGTCCCTCATGCAGCCCCAGTCCACCATGCAGCCTGTGTCCCTCATGTCCCTCATGCAGCCTGTGTCCCTCATGCAGCCTGTGTCCCTCATGCAGCCTGTGTCCCTCATGCAGCCTGTGTCCCTCATGCAGCCTGTGTCCCTCATGTCCCTCATGCAGCCTGTGTCCCTCATGCAGCCCCAGTCCACCATGCAGCCTGTGTCCCTCATGCAGCCTCAGTCCACCATGTCCCTCATGCAGCCTCAGTCCACCATGTCCCTCATGCAGCCTCAGTCCACCATGTCCCTCATGCAGCCTGTGTCCCTAATGTCCCTCATTCAGCCTGTGTCCCTAATGTCCCTCATTCAGCCTGTGTCCCTAATGTCCCTCATTCAGCCTCAGTCCACCATGTCCCTCATGCAGCCTGTGTTCCTCATGTCCCTCATGCAGCCTGTGTTCCTCATGTCCCTCATGCAGCCTGTGTTCCTCATGTCCCTCATGCAGCCTGTGTTCCTCATGTCCCTCATGCAGCCTCAGTCCACCATGCAGCCTGTGTCCCAGTCCACCATGCAGCCTGTGTCCCTCATGCAGCCTCAGTCCACCATGTCCCTCATGCAGCCTCAGTCCACCATGTCCCTCATGCAGCCTCAGTCCACCATGTCCCTCATGCAGCCTCAGTCCACCATGTCCCTCATGCAGCCTCAGTCCACCATGTCCCTCATGCAGCCTCAGTCCACCATGCAGCCTCAGTCCACCATGTCCCTCATGCAGCCTCAGTCCCTCATGCAGCCTGTGTCCCTCATGTCCCTCATGCAGCCTCAGTCCCTCATGCAGCCTGTGTCCCTCATGTCCCTCATGCAGCCTCAGTCCACCATGCAGCCTGTGTCCCTCATGCAGCCTGTGTCCCTCATATCCCTCATGCAGCCTGTGTCCCTGATGCAGCCTCAGTCCACCATGCAGCCTGTGTCCCTGATGCAGCCTCAGTCCACCATGCAGCCTGTGTCCCAGTCCATGTCCCTCATGCAGCCTCAGTTCACCATGTCCCTCATGCAGCCTCAGTCCACCATGTCCCTCATGCAGCCTCAGTCCACCATGTCCCTCATGCAGCCTCAGTCCACCATGTACCTCATGCAGCCTCAGTCCACCATGTCCCTCATGCAGCCTCAGTCCACCATGTCCCTCATGCAGCCTCAGTCCACCATGTCCCTCATGCAGCCTCAGTCCACCATGTCCCTCATGCAGCCTCAGTCCACCATGTCCCTCATGCAGCCTCAGTCCCTCATGCAGCCTGTGTCCCTCATGTCCCTCATGCAGCCTGTGTCCCTCATGTCCCTCATGCAGCCTGTGTCCCTCATGTCCCTCATGCAGCCTGTGTCCCTCATGTCCCTCATGCAGCCTGTGTCCCTCATGCAGCCTGTGTCCCTCATGTCCCTCATGCAGCCTGTGTCCCTCATGCAGCCTGTGTCCCTCATGTCCCTCATGCAGCCTGTGTCCCTCATGCAGCCTGTGTCCCTCATGTCCCTTATGCAGCCTGTGTCCTTAATGCAGTCTGTGTCCCTCATGCAGCCCCAGTCCTACCTGTGCAGGGGAGAAGAACAGGAGAGCCACCCGGATGATGGAGCACAGCGATCTCAGCTTTCATTTCAATTGGTGTTCCCGCCGCTCAACATCACATATAGCCCCGCCCCCTGACCGGGGAACTTTGATTGACAGATCACCCGTCCCGGGATTGGACGGCTGATCTGTCTATCAAAGTCTGGGACCAGGGGGAGGGGCTATATGTCACAGCGAGGAACACAGTACTGTAATGTGAAATGATAGCCGTGTTCCCTGCGTGCTGATCACCTGGGCGGCTCTCCTTTCTCTTCCCCTCCACTCCCATTCAACCCAGGCTGCCGGCAGTGCTCGCCCCCTTCTCCCAGGCAGCCAATAGCTTGCCAGACCTCAAAATCCACTCGCAAAATGCGAGCAGGCGAGTGGATTTTTTGAGGGCTGTAATTATATATATATATATATATATATATATATATATATATATATATATATATATATATATAAATAAATATAAATATAATGTTTGGGGGTTCCAAGTGAAGGAGTGAAAAACAAAACAAAAAGCTCCATTAGCATTGCTGGGTGTCATACCAACGGCCACCACAAGAGGGCGACCTGGAAAAAAAAAAAAAGGGGGGGCCCTCTCTGGGTCCTTCCACTCCCTTTTAATTGTGTCTGTTAGGACCTGATGCACCGGAAACATGCGATGTTTGACTTCATCCATGCCCCGATACATCTTGTCATGCAAAGATAGTTCAGCCCTATCCTCCTTAATACTAAGGGTGGTGTGTATCGTTTTAAGAAGGTCTTCTACCTCTTCTAACGATAGTTTGTAGCGAGAGGAGACCTCCCTGTCCTAGTCTTCCTCCTCTGACCCTGAAGGTTCCCTCCTTCTCTTCCTCAGACTGACTAGCCTCCCTTCTTGTTGCAGAGGTGTGGGTACTGGGGAAGGAACTCTCTGCTGCTTCTGCTACTGGGCGCCTGTCCAGATAGGAGCGGAAGGATAAGAATGTTTCTTCCAGCTCTTTCCGGAAGGAGGAGAGCAACTCACCAGGCTGAACCGAAGGCTCCCTGGCAGAAGCTTCCTCCCTAACCAAGTCCACTATGCAAACATTGCATAGCGGTTTAGTCCATGCCTCCCTAAGGGTGGTCTTACATGCAGCACACCGCTTTTTAGGGGGAGGGATAACATGTTTGGTGTTTTTCTGAAAGCTAAAGAAAAGTCCAAACACCCCAAAAACACCTTTTAAAACAAACATTCTTAGTGCATAAGATTTTCTCGCTAGCAAACCTTAAGCAAATGAATTTTAAAAACAGACAATGGTACAAAAAGACAAAACCCCAACACCATTGCTGCAAAGAAAAACATACATGCTGCAAAAAACATCACATTTCTACAGTGTATGGCAGGCTCCCCTTCCCCTATAGAGGGGAAAAAGGAAGGGACACACAAAATATCCAAGGCATTAGTTAGCATTGTCGGATTGTCTCCTGACAGGAGAACTCCGCAACCTGAACGTCCAGGCTATTAGAGCCAGACGTACTGCCCGAATCTCTAGGATATTGATGGGCAAGTTCTTCTTGGACTCTGACCACTTTCCTTGAAGCGGGGGTCTCTTCTAGAACTGCTCCCCAGCCCCATAGGCTGGCGTCCGTAGTTTTTTCTCTCCAGGAAACTGGAATGAATGAGGGATTTTCCTTTCTGTAAATTCCTGGTCATCAACCACCAATTAAGACTCTGGCATACTTTGAGCCAGATTCGTTGGACAATCCAAGGCTTGGATCCGTTTGTTCCACGCAGACAGAATACTGTGTTGCAACAGTCTTGAATGAAACTGGGCATAGGGAACCGCTTCAAAGGAAGCTACCATCTTCCCTAGTAATCTCATGCGAATGGAAGGACACTTCCTTGCCTTGACCACCTCTTAGAGCTTTGACTTTAGTTTGAGGCAAAAAAAAAAAAAAAACACCTTTCCTGGATTGTGTCTATGACCAGGCCCAAATACTGAAGCCTTTTTACTGGCCACAAGGATGATTTCTCTAGATTGAGAAACCAACCCAGGTGTCCCAGATAACTGACCATTCTGGACACCCCATGGTTTAACCGTGCCATTGACTGATCTACCAGTAGCAGATCGTCTAGGTATGCCATTACTGCTATACCCTGGCCCCTTAGTCTTGTTCGTACTGGGGCTAGAACTTTTGTAAATACTTGGGGAGCGGTGGCTAACCTGAAGGGCAAGGCCACGAACTGAAAGTGGCACTGCTCTAATCGCAAACCGCAGAAACTTCTGGTGAGCGGGAAAGATTGGCACATGTAGATAAGCATCTTTGATATCTATGGATGCTAGAGTTTCTCCCCATAGGGTGGGCACAACTGACCGGATTTACTCCAATCAAAGAGAAGCGGAGGTTTAGGAAGTGATTCAGATCTTTGAGATCTAGAATGGGTCTGACATCTACATTTGGCTTTGGTACCGTAAAGAGATTTGAATAAAACTCCACGTCCGAGACTTTAACCGGTCCAGTGCCAAAAATAAGGACTTTCTTTACTGAGTCCTTGGGAATGTTTGATCTTAGAAAGCGATACAGTGGAAATTGTTGGAACTCTGTGGAAGCCCTGGGCTACAAACTAGTCTTGGATTTCCTTTTGCCAAGTTTCTGAAAACCGAAGCGGGGGTGCCCCTTCACAAAGAAGCCTTGGGATTCTGTTTTGTGGACTTATGACCCCCAGGGCTTCTTCTGGCCCTGTGTTTGGTTATGAGGCTTACTCTTTGCCCCTGACAGTGGAGGCCGTCGCAGCTGCCTGGAGGCTGTTGGGGGGGGGGGGGGGGTATATTTGAAAGAAGGGTACTCTTACCCCCAGAAACCTTTTGGATATATTTATCCAAATCTTCCCCAATAATCTTTCTCCATGAAAGGGAAACCCAGCCAAGAGCTTTTAGCATGGTAACTCGGCTGACCAGTTCTTTAGCCACAGAATCCTACGCATATGTATCAACATAAGACGCCTGATGGATAATATCCTTGATGGCGTCCACTGCAAAACATAAGGCCCTAGGTAGCTCAGCTAAATTTTGGGCCTCTTCAGTTTGAGCAGGAACTCTTAAAATAACCTGCTTGAATTTGTCACTAAGGGATTGACATATGCCTATTGCTGCTACTGCAGGTTGTGCTACCACACCAGCTACAGCAAATTAAGCTTTAAGCAGAGATTCCAACTTCTTATCCGCTGGATCTCTAAGTATTTAAACTCCTGTTCACAGAGGAGATAGCAGCATCTACCGCTGGCAAATCCCACCTCTTTGTAAACTTTTTTCTCCATAGGATAAAGAAGAGAACTTTAGAAGGAGGAGAAAACTGCTTATCTGGATGATTTCAATCAGCATAAATCAGTTGCTCCAGTAATGGGTGCATAGGGAAAGCATGTGGGGGTCTTAGCGAACCCAAAAAGGAGAAGGAAACATCCACCTCTACAGGGGGCAACTTATATCCAGAACGGACCAACTCCATAAGGGATTGGATTAGCAATTTTTGAGATTGCAAAGTTGAGAAAGGTTCTTCAGATGCTGAACCCTCAGAAGGAGTCATCCGAACTTCTTTGTGCCTGATCCCCCAAAAAGGTACCCCAATACCTCCTGCCCATTCTGGTTCCAATACTGGAAGGTCAGGGGTGGGAGAAACTGGTACGTTTTCTCCCATCGTCGGAGGAAGATGCGAGCATATCAGCTATTTTCCCCTTCTAAACCAGCCAGAGCCAAATTGTCCTTAGTGACGTATGCAGAGGCTAAAATGTTGGAGGTAGCCACAATGCTCGAGAGTCTAGGTGGCCCAGACAGGCCAGATGCTCCAGGTCTTTCAGGGGAGGATTGAAGTAGCCTTTGCTGACATAGAGCATTACACAGGGGAAGCATGGAATGTTGGCTTTTACACTCTAGTGGCAAAACACAGGCAAGGCAACGCATACTCACAGAAGAATGTCCAAAAGTGAATCTAATCTCACACACACACACACACACACACCTTAGCTTTCTGACTTACCCGTCCCGCCGCAGGACTGCTGGAGATCACAGACAGATCCAGCCTTCACCCATCACGGCGGGCTGTGTCATGACAGGCCTTTAAGGACCAGGTCCCCCTTTACGGGGTCCACTCCCTTGTAATGCAGGTTTATGCATGTAATGCATTCTCTTTTGAGAGCGCATTACAGGCAAAAACCTTGTTTCTTCTTCCACGAGGCCCGTGTACCATCCATTTTGGCTTTCAGGCAATTTGGATGGATCCATTTGCACAGCTCCTTGATACCGTCAGGGATTTCTTAGCGGAGCTCCCTTAGCATTTAAACAACCGTGACCAACACATTAGACACTGGTGAAAAAGCAAGGGGGGGAGGCTTCCTGTTTGAGTGTACCAGTGTCCATTCACCTATAGGTGGCGTATAACCCACAGTTATTACTATGGTGCTCTGTGTCCCATGAAATCTGGGATTTTAAGCTTTTAAAGGCAGAAGCTATTAGTTCAAATTTACTTTATAACAAAATGACACTAGGGGAGTACAATTAAGCCAAGAATGAATACATATTTACTCAATAACACCTGTATAAGCCAATTAAAAAAAAATAGCTTACCTCGCTGCATACCGAAGACTTGGAAGGGTTTATCAGGACTAAGGTCTCCAGGTTGTCCCCTGCATGATGGAGGCTTCTTTGTCCTATAAACAAAAACAAGCAGGGCAGAATGAAAAAAAAAAAATAAATAAAAAAAACAACACACAGGTTAGACAAGAATAAGGCCCCTTTCACAATGGTGGATGGATCAGGTCTTAAGTAATTATTACCTCACGCCAAAAAACTTGTGCTAAAAATGTATTTAAAGAAAAGCTGCTATCCCCGAAACTAGGTGTAATCTCTAGTGCAGATTGAAAACAGGTGTAATGAGGAGCGCTGAATTGACTAGTTGATACTTAAAGTGGATGTAAACCCACTCTCATCCTTTCTAAACTTCTGCAATATTGGCCATCTAGGATATACATACCTCCTGCATGTATACTTATCAGTCAAATGTCTCCCCTCTGTCTGCTATGAAACCCAAAAAACTGCAGATTTTGTGGGTGGTCTGTTTTCCAGGGCCCAGTGGGTGGAGTCGTGATGTCAGTAGACTCCCCGCCCACCTCTACACTCCCCTTATCAACATGCATTTTCTCCTCTGTATTTCTTACACTGAGCTTCTGCTATGATCACTAACAATCGGAGGGAGGAGGGGGGAGGAAGGAGGGAGGATATATGAGGATTGCTCAGAGCTGGATTGACTCTTTGTGGCAAGACTGGGCACAGCTGATCTGAAATACCATACTATATATTGTGCCAGCCAAAAAAAAAAAAAAAAAAACAGGTTTACATCCACTTTAAATAGTGAACAAACAAATATAAAATCACTAAATATAACTAATTATACACAACAGTGCCACTTGTGATAAACCCAGTGGAAAGCTGTGTACACTTAATTTGTACACAATAAATTCCTTAGTTGCAAACTAATTGATCAACCATATGTTCACATGACACACACACACACCAAAATGTCCAATGTGAAAAACAAAAAAGGTTTTCTTCCACTGTAAAGATGAGCCACCTTCACCGGCTACATTGTACAGCCAAAGTGCTCTGTAAGTGGATGTCTGCTTACCAGATGGTGTTGACCTTGTTAATTAAAAGAAGGTCAAATATAGCCTTAGCAAGATATTGCTTGCTGCAATTGGATTGAGAAAAAAAATAAATAAATAAACTTATAGGAAACCTTGACTCTCCCCCAGATGGTGTACCAGGATAGAGATAGACACACACACACACACACACACACACACACACACACACACACGTTATAACATTACAAAAAAAAAAATAAAAAAAAAAAATGCAATAGTGTGATCCCATTTATTTTAAAAACAAAAGCCGAATGGCTCCTTGCATTTAAAAGTGCCTTCTCCCGACACTGAGGCTGATCAGAGTGTCTGCAGGTCTGGGAATCTCCGTGCTCAATGAAATGTCTGGCGTGTGCGTTTCACCGCCTACCACGGACAACCAGAGGGACTGGAAGTGCAAGAAAGACCACTTAACCAGGCACGCCTCGACATAAGTTTCGTATCACATCTTCAGGAGGCGTTGACACTTCCTGAAGAAAACAGACAGGCCCGTCGAGCCCATAGTGCCCTTCCTGCTGCATTTGCCAATCCTAATTGGGAGCCCACCACTTCTGCAGCACCCGTACTTCCCCCATTTACTGGCCAACCCGGAATTCAGAAGGAAACAGTTGATTTTACGTCACTTGATTTTTTTATTTGCCGTTTTTCACGGAAGAGCGCTAGAGATCCATTGAAGACCAAAGCAATTTGTATGCTGGTCAATTCATCACCGCTAATCCCCATTTGACCCTTGCTAGAGATTGGAAACCTATTACGGTTTCGGAATTTAAGACCTTTCTGGGCCTATCACTCATGGGCATAACTAAAAAGTGAGTTGTGGTCATATTGGTCCACTGACCCAATTCACCATATGCCCGTGTTCTCTGCCGCCATGACCAGGGCACGATACGAGCAGATCTTGTGGTTCATGCACTTCCATGACAATGAACTGTCATCCTCAGGGTGACCATGGATACGATCGGCTCTACAAAATTCGGCCCCCCGTAAACCACTTCAACCAACAGTTAGCAGCCTTGTTTACTCCCCATCAAGTTGTCTGCATTGACGAGTCGATTCCGTTTTATGGCCGCTTGTCTTTCAAACGAGCGTGCCACTTTAGTCATTTGTTTGATCATGGAATTGTGCGATCCAATCGCTGGGGGTTACCCCAACGGCTTATAGATTCGAGTCTTAGGCTGGGGGAGAGAGCCTGCTTGAAGTGTAATAATTTGCTCGCTGTGAAGTGGAGGAATAAAAATCAGAATGTTTTCTTTGTTCTCCCATCACGCAGACACGACGGTCCAAGTTCCTATTCTGACTGGTGCTGTGGAGAAACCCCTCTGTGTCCACGAATATAACTTTAATATGGGAGGGGTGGACCTCAACGACCAGTTGTTGGCACCGTACCCAATTGCCCATAAGGCCAGACGCTGGTACAAAAATGTGTCTGTATACTTATTTCAATTGGCTCTGGGAGACCCGAACCAATAGTTACAAATAAAAATAAACAAAAAAATAAATAATTCGTTTTATTGTTCTCTCTATTGTTCTGCTCTTTTTTACTGTATTCTACAATGCAATGTTTTTATTGTTACTATGTTTTATCGTGTTTGCTTTTCAGGTATGCAATTCTTTTATTATTTACTGCATTTTATAGTTAACCTTTTTTTGTTTTCAGGTACACCATTCAGCTGCAGCACTGATTTAGCCATCTTGACAGCAACAGCGTTTGCTCCCACAATACGCAAAATCAGCGACTCCAGCGCTGTAGGCGATTTCACCACAGTTTAATAAAAAAAAAAAAAAATGTAAACCCATCATTAGAAGTGGGTGGATGAAGGGCGGTATGCCAATGGTGGGCATACCCACTGATCAATCTTTTTCATTCAGCCCACAGGCTGCATGGAAAAATAATAAAATAAAAAACTAACATTACAATGTATGCCCAACAAGGACCAACAACCAGCAAACCGGAATCTACAAGCATTTCATGACTTAGGTTTTGCCGGATATAAAACAGCGCCATTGGGAAATTCGTAAAGCATTTTATCACACCAATTTTGGTGTGGTCAGGGGAGAGATCTAGGGTCTAATAGACCCCAATGTTTAAAAAAAAAAAAAAAAAAAAAAAGAAGAAGGACCTGTAACTATTGCTATCATAGGGGATATTTACATAATAATATATATAAAAAGAGATACATAATAATATATAAAAAAATAAATAAACGCACCGGTCCTCACGAGCAAAGGCGAACGCAAGCGTCGGTCTGGTGTCATATGTAAACAGCAATTGGAAAGGCACCATCAATGCTGAAAGATATACAGGGGGTCCCCGACTTACGAACGCCCGACCTACGAACATCCCCTACTTACGAACGAGGCGCTGCGGGGACCCTCCGCCATTTTCCGCCGTGTTCCGCCGTGTTTTGGCCGTTCTGCGCATGCGCGGCCATTCGGAGCCTCGGAAAACTTCGGAAATGTCCGTAATTTGCCGCGCATGCGCAGAACGGCATTGGACGGAACATCGGAAATGTCCGGAAATGGTCGTATTTGTCGGTCTGCGCATGCGCGGCCGACTTACGAACATTTCCGACTTAAGTACAGGCGGGCAGTCCCTAACAAGTTCGTAACTCGGGGACCCCCTGTATCCAGGTTGTAGAGCAACATATGCTCATAAACAGACAATGGCTTTTTCAGGTAAGGCCTTGCATATTTCTGAAGGAAAATGTTAAACCACATACTGCATCTATGACAACAGCATGACTTCATAGATAATAGCATGATAGTAAACAATATCATGACATCATAGTAGAAGAGCCTGTGTGCTTATTTGGCCTGCCTGCAGGCCAGACCTTTCATCAACTGAAAATATTTGGCACATCTTGAAAAACTGAAAATATAACAGACGACCCTGACCTGTTGAGCAGTTAGAATCATATGTAAAGTAAGAAAGGGGCAAAAATGGAGCATAGACACTCAAAGAAAGACCCCTACAGAAAATAGAAGACTTGGGATCTGGTATATCTATTCATATAATATAATATAATATAATATATATTAACCACTTCAGCCCCGGACCATTTGGCAGCCAAAGGACCAGAGGTCTTTTTTCAATTTCGCACTGCACTACTTTAACTGGTAATTGCGCGGTCATGCAATTTTGTAACCAAACGAAATTTGCGTCCTTTTCTTCCCACAAATAGAGCTTTCTTTTGATGGTATTTGATTGCCTCTGTGATTTTTATTTTTTGCGATATAAACGGAAAAAGAGCGAAAATTTTGAAAAAAAAAGAGATTTTCTACTTTTTGTTATAAAAAAAATCTAATAAACTCAATTTTAGTCAAACATTTGGGCCAAAATGTATTCAGCCACATGTCTTTAGTAAAAAAAATGCCAATAAGCGTATATTTATTGGTTTGCGCAAAAGTTATAGCGTCTACAAACTAGAGTACATTTTCTGGAATTTACACCGCTTTTAATTTATGACTGCCTATTTCATTTCTTGAGGTGCTAAAATGGCAGAGAAGTACAAAACCCCCCCAAATGACCCCATTTTGGAAAGTAGACACCCCAAGCTATTTGCTGAGAGGCATGTTGAGCCCATTGAATATTTTTTTTTTTTAGTCCCAAGTGATTGAATAAAGACAAAAATAAAAAAGATTTTTTTTTTTTTCAAAAAGTTGTCACTAAATGATATATTGCTCACACATGCCATAGTTATATGTGGAATTGCACCCCAAAATACATTTTGCTGCTTCTCCTGAGTATGGGGATACCACATGTGTGGGACTTTTGGGAGCCTAGCCGCGTACGGGGCCCCGAAACCCAAGCACCGCCTTCAGGATTTCTAAGGGTGCAAATTTTTGATTTCACTCCTCACTACCTATCACCGTTTCGAAGGCCATAAAATGCCAAAATAGCACAAAACCCCCCCAAATGACCCCATTTTGGAAAGTAGACACCCCAAGCTATTTGTTGAGAGGCATGGTGAGTATTTTACAGCTCTCATTTGTTTTTGAAAATGAAGAAAGTAAAGAAAAAAAATTTTTTTTTCTTTTTTTCAATTTTCAAAACTTTGTGACAAAAAGCGAGATCTGCAAAATACTCACCATACCTCTCAGCAAATAGCTTGGGGTGTCTACTTTCCAAAATGGGGTCATTTTGGGGGGTTTTATGCCATCTGGGCATTCCATGGCCTCCGAAACTGTGATTGGCAGTGAGAAGTGAAATAAAAAAATTACACCCTTAGAAAGCCTGAAGGCGGTGATTGGTTTTTGGGGTTCCGTACGCAGCTAGGCTCCCAAAAAGTCCCACACATGTGGTATCCCCGTACTCAGGAGAAGCAACAGAATGTATTTTGGGGTGTATTTCCACATATGCCCATGACATGTTTGAGCAATATATCATTTAGTGACAACTTTTTGTAAAAAAAATATATATATTTTTTTTTTTTTCATTATTCAATCTCTTGGGACAAAAAAAAAAAAATATTTAATGGGCTCAACATTGCTCTCATCAAATAGCTTGGGGTGTCTACTTTCCAAAATGGGGTCATTTGGGGGGGGGGGTTTGAACTGTCCTGGCATTTTATGCACAACATTTAGAAGCCTATGTCACACGTCACCCACTCTTCTAACCACTTGTAGACAAAGCCCTTTCTAACACTTTTTGTTTACATGAAAACATATTTTTTTTTTGCAAGAAAATTACGTTGAACCCCCAAACACTATATATAATGTTAAAGCAAAGGCCCTACAGATTAAAATGGTGGGTGTTGCATTTTTTTTTTCCACACAGTATTTGCGCAGCGATTTTTCAAACGCATTTTTTGTGGAAAAAATACACTTTTTTTTATTTTAATGCACTAAAACACACTATATTGCTCAAATTTTTGATGAAATAAAAAATATGATCTTAGGCCGAGTACATGGATACCAAACACGACATGCTTTAAAATTGCGCACAAACACGCAGTGGCGACAAACTACATACATTTTTAAAAGCCTTTAAAAGCCTTTACATGATACCACATTAGATTCACGGAGGAGGTCTACTGCTAAAATTACTGCCCTCGATCTGACCTTCGCGGTGATACCTCACATGCATGGTGCAATTGCTGTTTACATATGACGCCAGACCAACGCTTGTGTACGCCTTTGCGCAAGAGAAGGGGGGCAGGGGTGCATTTTTTTTTTTTTTTTGGTTTTTTTTTTATTTATTTAGCTTTTTTATTTTATTTTTAAACTGTTCCTTCCATTTTTTTTCTTTGTTATGATTTTTATTGTTATCTCAGGGAATGTAAATATCCCCTATGATAGCAATAGGCAGTGACAGGTACTCTTTTTTTGAAAAAATTGGGGTCTATTAGACCCTAGATCTTTCCTCTGCCCTCAAAGCATCTGACCACACCAAGATTGGTGTGATAAAATGCTTTCCCAATTTCCCAATGGCGCGGTTTATATCCGGGAGGGGGGACATTCCCTCCCACTGCTTGTAAAAGCAGTCTAGAGGCTAATTACCCGCTAGAATTGCTTTTACATGAAAGCCGATCACTGGCTGAAAAGAATGATACCAAGATGATACCTAAACCTGCAGGCATCATTCTGGTATAACCATTCAAAGTCCAGCAACATACTGGACATATATTGTAATCTTTTTTTTTTCATGCAGCCTCTTGGCTGAACGAAAAAAAGAGATTGATTGGTGGGTATGCCCACCATTAGAATACCTCCCTTCATCCACCCACTTCTAATGATGGGCATACATGCACCATTTATATATGCCGATGCATGGGGGCATCCTCCCGCAAAAGTTATGCCGTGTACACACGGTCGGAATTTCGACCGTATGTACGTGGCATTAGGAGCCAATCGCTCCTCCCCCCCCCTGCTGCCCCCATGCTTCGGCATATATGCTCTTTTTTTTAACTGTGGTGGTGAAATCACCTCCTACAGCGTTGGAGTCGCGGCTTTATGTATCGTGGGAGCAAACGCTGTTGCTGTCAAGATAAATAAATCCGCGTTGCAACTGAATGGCGCACCTGAAAACAAAAAAATGCTTAACACTAAAACACAGTAAACAAAATTACATACCTGAAAAGCAAGCATGATAAAACATAATAAAACATTGCAGAATAGAATGGAGTAAAAAAAGAGCAACAATAGAGAGAGAATAGAGTGAGAGAGAGAACAATAAAACGACAACTATTTTTATTTTTTTTTATTTTTTTGAGATTCACAGGTAAAAAAGCTCCTGACTGAAGCGACTGAATCAAAACGCTACCACAAAAAAAATGTTAGCGATCGCAGGGATCAGGCCTGACTCTGCGAACGCTGCAGTTATGTGTGCTTAGTGTTTTGTAAGTGACAGTGATCGATCGATACTGCACTTGGGTGGGCTGGGCGGAGGGGGAAAACGCAGGTGCTAGCAGGTATCTGGGCTGATCCCGCTAACAATGCGTTTTTTTTTGGAACCCTAAACTGCTGGGACGCTAGTATAGATCTGATCAGATCAGATATTGATCTGTTCAGATACTGTACCACTAAGGGAGGTGTATGCTTTGCGCGTGGGTGTTTGCGGTACTGGCACTAACCTGGGGCGACGCAGACCTTATTTGACCCTAAAACCTAATTGATATCACCCGCCGGGCGATCAGGGGGTTAAACCGTTATTGGGTAATAAATGGCGGGTGCCCTGACAGTATAAAAAATAAAGCTAACTAACCAGCGTCACCCGTAACAGTAATACAAAAAAAAACTGGTTACCTAGCGACACTAATGCAGCGATCAGAAAAACGATCGCTTAGTGACACTGGCAAAAGGGGGTGAAAGGGTTAACTAGGGGCAATCAGGGGGTTAAAACCTTTATTAGGTAATATATGGGGGTACCTGACGCTATATAAAAACCTGACGGGGAACCTAAATAACGAAAAAACTAACTGGCTAACCAGCGTCACCAGTGACAGTTATACAGTGATCACTGGTGAAAGGGTTAACTCTAGGGGCAATCAGGGGGTTAAAACCTTTATTTAGGTTGTAATATGGGGGTACCTGACCTATAAACCTATTTATGAACCTATATAAACATGGCGGTTACCTAAAAAAAAAAAAATGGTTACCTAGCGACACTAATCCAGCGATCAGAAAAACGATCGCTTAGTGACACTGGCAAAAGGGGGTGAAAGGGTTAACTAGGGGCAA
Organism: Lithobates sylvaticus; assembly: GCA_028564925.1. Taxonomy (NCBI): domain Eukaryota; kingdom Metazoa; phylum Chordata; class Amphibia; order Anura; family Ranidae; genus Lithobates; species Lithobates sylvaticus. The sequence continues at coordinate 402,361,312 of CM053026.1, forward strand.
TCAGGGGGTTAAAACCTTTATTAGGTAATATATGGGGGTACCTGACGCTATATAAAAACCTGACGGGGAACCTAAATAACGAAATAACTAACTGGCTAACCAGCGTCACCAGTGACAGTTATACAGTGATCACTGGTGAAAGGGTTAACTCTAGGGGCAATCAAGGGGTTTAAAACCTTTATTTAGGTTGTAATATGGGGGTACCTGACCTATAAACCTATTTATGAACCTATATAAACATGGCGGTTACCTAAAAAAAAAAAATGGTTACCTAGCGACAGCAGTGACACTAATACAGCGATCAGAAAAACGATCGCTTAGTGACACTGGCAAAAGGGGGTGAAAGGGTTACCTGGGGGGCAATCAAGGGGTTAAACCTTTATTAGGGGGGGGTAGGGGGCTACCTTGGACCTAAAACTAACTGCACTGACAGTTATTACAGTCACACTGACACTAAATGCAGTGATCAGTAAAAAAATGATCACTGCAATTAGTGACACTGTGACTGGGGGGGGAGGGGGTGATCTGGGGGGTGATCTGGGGGTGACAGGGGGGTGTTTTGTGTGCCTATGTGTACTGGTGTCAGTGTACTGTTGGTGCACTAACCTTTAGACGTTCACAGCTCGGCGTTCCGGTCACATAGACCGGCGCACCGAGCGTGACATCACTTCCTCTGCCTGTGTTTTGATTGACACAGACAGAGGAAGCATCTGATTGGCCAGGAGCGATCGCGAGGGGGTGGCCAGAAACCACTGGCCGTCCCCTCATCCCGGATCGCTCCTGAAGCGATCCCGACCGTCCCCGCCGGCCGGGGGGGGTCCGATCGGACCCCCCACCCGCCGGAAGAATGGCACGTACAGGTACGTGGTTCTGCCTGTACGTGCCATTCTGCCGACGTATATATACAGGGGGCGGTCGGCAAGTGGTTAATGATGGTTGCTGGGGAATAATAATAAAAAATAAAATAAAGAAACTAATACAAATATCCCAGCTAAGGAAGGGGGCAGAATCTTAACATACAAGCTGACTCCAAATCTATCACCAATAGGAAGAAAATTCAGAAGATAGACACTGGAGTAGATATGGTACGGGGCCTGCTCAATATCTGATTGAGTCGAGAAAACAAAAATGTACACCCTACAGGAGTTTAGATATTGCAAGTTCTCAGGCCTGCATTTAAAAAATAAATATCTATATCTATATCTATATACACACACATATACACACACACACCTCCAATTTTTATATGATCATACTCTTCATTTGAGTCCTAATCTCGATTATGTACTGCTGTACAGTATACCCAATCTTGCATATAAAAAATACAGAATTCTTTTAACTTGCATATGCCCTGCAGCAATGTCATCTCTCCAACAAAGCTAACCCCCCTTCATATACATTTGTGGCATTTCTCATCAGCAAATGGTCAAGGGAGGAGCAGAGCGTGACAAATTCTTACAATCATCAGCTGTGCAGCAGCTGAAAACAACAAAAGCGTTGCCAGATGGGTAGAGATACTAACTTCACCTGACCTAAAGCACTCAAATCAGCAGTGTCTTGTTGAGGCCAGGTTCACACTGGTACGACAGACGCTTCGACATTGGGAGCTAATGTCACATGAAGTCTGAAACAAAAAAAAAAAAATCTATGTTTCCCTATGGGAGCAGTCTTAACTGGTCCGACACAAGTCGGGCCGACTTTGAAAATGCTCCCTGCCGTACTTTGATCCTACTTCAGTCCATTGAATATCACTGAAGTCAGATCGCCGCCTTGACTGATCAGACTTTGTCATGCGACTTGTGCGCTGATGATCTTGAAGGGTAACTCAAACGCCAAAATAAAAAATAAATAAAATCCCGCATGGGTTACGCTCCAAGAGCATACCAGGTACTTTGGCCTGGTATGGATTTTAAGGGGAACCCACATGCCAAGGAGAGAATAGAATAGGACAGGGGAAACTCCGTACGCCAGGAATGAAAACCGGAATACAGGTGATGATTACTTCACACCAGAACATCTTATATGCAGTTTTTAAAATTTTGTCAATGCGAGTAATACGAGTTTTTAGTTGCCATTACATTTTTATAAACTGAATTATACAATTGCATGCCTCTATTATTCCCTGTATGCATACGAGGGGATCTTAGAAAAACACCAGACGGAAGTTGTGGCTTTATTGATCAGCGTTCTTACCAGGAGGGGGGAGTGAATATGGGATCTGTGCTTACCATTAACCCGCCATCATATGAACGACCATCTAAGCCGTTACCATTTACTACAGGCTTGTTTTTAAAAGCCCTTAAGGCACACTGCATGAAGATATTCTCTCTCGTACCAGGCAGCATGCCCTCAACATGGGGGGGGGGGGTGTTTGCTTTGGGCCATGTGGGGCCCTGCGGCCCAACCCCAAAGCACCTTGACCCCATGTTGCGGACAAGGGCCCGACAACCCTGGCCGGTGGTTGTCGAGGTTTGCGGGGGGGCTTATCAAGGGGGGTTTCCAGATCCCAGCCCCCTACCCTATGTGAATGAGTATGGGGTATATTATACCCCTACCCATTCACCAAAATAAAAAAAATAAAAAAATACAAAACAAAATTTAAGTAATTTATTATGGCAGCTCCATCGTCTTACGATCTCTTCTCTGCTGAGGTCTTCTAGCCCTCCGATTCTTCTTCCCTCTGTTCAACCGATGTGGACTCGAAGCTCTCTCCCGCTCTAATGCTGGGTGCGCGGTGTGCCCTTTACTTATATTATCATGGGGCAGAGGTCACCGGAGGCCCGCCGCTTTTGACGTCACTGCCCCATCATGCCCTGGGCGGTGACATCAGGGTGGGCCTCTGGTGACCCCCACCCCATGCCATATTTTTTTGGTGAAGGGGTATAATGTATCCCATACACATTCACATAGGGTAGGGGGCTGGGATCTGGGGACCCCCTTGATTAACCCCCCCAGCCTGCAGACCAACAACCAATGGCCAGGGTTATCGGGCCCTTGTCCTCAACATGGGGACAAGGGCCCCACCTGCCCCAAAGCACCCCCCCCCCATTTTGAGGGCATGCGGCCTGGTACGCTCGCCCCACACCCCCTTTCCTGACCTGCCGAGCTGCGTGCTGGGATAAGGGTCTGGTATGGGTTTTTGGGGGACCCCCAACGCCATTTTAATTTTCCAGCGTGGGGGTTCCCCTGAAAATCCATACCTAAAAAAGGGCCTGGTATGCGCCGAAGGGGAACCCATGCCATTTTTTTTTTTTTATTGTGCGTGAAGTTCCCTCTAAAGATTCATACCAGACAGTGCATGGTAATGTCAGGGATCCCTGTTCATTAAAGTTGGACGCATGTCGGACTTAAAGTCGCAGGGCAAAGTCGGATCGAAAGCGGTATGACTGTCGTACCAGTGTGAACCCGGCCTCAACCTTGTATAAGACACCACGATGTTGCAGGTAAAAAGACCAGCAAACAAGGTATTTAAACATATATAAACATATGAGATCATCTCTCAGCGCCGTTCTCCCTCCTCACACAGACAGCGTGTGAGGAGGGAGAGATGAACGGCTGCAGCGGCCGTAAGTGCAAGAAAAAAAAAAAACGAAATTAATGTGCCATCTTTCCCCAGTGCCACGTGCCATCAATGCCACGTATCAGTGCCACATATTTGTGCCACGTGATATCAGTGCCACATATTAGTGCCATCTGTCAGTGTCACACATCAGTGTCCCGTATTAGTGCCATCTGTCATCAGTGCCACATCAGTGCCATGTCAGTGTCATTGTCCTGGTGCTCCAGGGCCTTCAAAAGTGTAATAGGTAGTCAACAAGTTAGATGTGTAATTTATGCTCCTAGAACACGTGATAGGGCTCCCTGCATGTTGGGCATCTCTAAGTGGCCAGGCTGTGAAAAAGTCCCACACATGTGGTATCGTAATACTGAGGAGGAGTAGCAGAATTTATTTTGGGGTGTAATTTGTAGTATACACATGCCATGTGAGAGAAATAACCTATTACAATGACAATTTTGTGGGGGGGGGGGATTAATTTTGCAAAGAATTGTGGGAAAAAATTACATCAAAAACCTCACCATGCCTCTTACTAAATACCTTGGAATGTCTACTTTCAAAAAAAGGGTAATTTGGGGGGTATTTGTTCTTTCCTGGCTTGTTCGGGTCACAAGAAATTAGGTCACCAGTACATCAGGAGTGATACATTTTGTAGACTCTAACTTTCACAAAGACCAAATAATATCCACAAATTTGGGTTATTTTTACCAAAGATATGTGGCAGTATAAATTGGCCAAAATTTATGAAGAAAAAATTTAAAATTTCCTAAATTTTAATCACAGAAACAAAGAAAAATGTGTTTTTTTTTTTTTTTTTTTTAAATTCGGTCTTTTTTCCATTTATAGCGCAAAAAATAAAAAACCCAGAGGTGATCAAATACCACTAAAAGAAAGCTCCATTTGTGGGGAAAAAAAAAAAAAAAAAGGACAAAAAAATAAAAATGTATTTGGGTACAGTGTTGCATGACTAAGTAATTGTCATTCAAAGTGTGAGAGCACCGAAAGCTGTAAATTAGTCTGGGCAGGAAGGGTGTTTAAGTGCCCAATAAGCAAGTGGTTAACTTAATCCCAAACAAAAAAATTAATAAAAAAAAAACACAACCATTTCCACTGCATTTGTGAAGAATGCTTCAGGGAGCCCAAGAAAGTCCAGCAAGCACCAAAACCATCTCCTACGGGATCAGGGCACCACCAGTGCAGAGCTTGCGCAAAAATGGCAGCAGGCAGGTATGTCTGGTGTCCAAAAGGGCAGCAAGGAAACCTCTTCTCTCCAGGAACATCAAGGGCAGACTGATATTCTGCAAAAAGATAGTGTGATTGGACTGCTGAGGACTGGGGTAAAGTCATATTCTCAGATGAATCCCCTTTCCGATTGCTTGGGGCATCCGGAAAAAACGGAGTTACTTACCGGTAACATCCTTTTCCAGGAGTCTCTCAGGACAGCCACCATAGACACACTGGCTCCTCCCCTCTCAGGAAACGCCGCCTTTCAATTCCAGATTTAAAACCTCACCGGCCCCTCAGTTCTTCAAGCGTACCTCCAGCTAGCTGGGGAGACACAAGAATACATCATACCTCAAGATCACATGCAATGGAGTTCTCATAGATAACCAACAATTTGGGTGGGTACCGGTGCGGTCCTGAAAGACTCCTGGAAAAGGATGTTACCGGTAAGTAACTCAGTTTTTCCCCCCCATTCGTCTTTCAGGACAGCCACCATAGAGAGGATAAGCGAGCACCATACCTTAGGGTTTGACTACTGCCTGCAGCACTTTACTCCCAAAATTTCTCAGGTAGAATGTATCTCAAATACCCCCCCCCCGATCACATAAGCCTGACTAAGGCCAACCTTAACCATCTGGCCATCTTAGGTCTAGAGTCTCTGGACCCTTTCCTAGCCCCTGGAAAAAAAAAAAAAAAAAAAAAAAGGGAATCAGATTTCCTAAACTGTTTTGTACAAAGTACTGAATGACGCACCTTCTAACATCCAATTTATGAAAAAATATGTTCCTGTTCCCTCACAGGATTCAAACAGAAGGTACGTAAAAATTTATTGACCTCTATGAAAACTAGAGGCCACCTTTGGCAAAAAGGCCGGATCCGTTTTAAAAAATCAAACGGTCCGGAAAAAAAAGAAAAAAAAAAAGGTTTTGGATGCGGGTCCATTGACTTCTATTACATGCAAAACGCTGCATTTTGCATGAAAAAAAGTCAGACCCTCTCTAAAAAACGCATCAAAAAAAAAAACGCACTAGTGTGAATAGAGCCTAATAGAGAGCTTTGAGTTCACTCACTCTCCTTGCCGTGGTGATCACCCTCAAAACTGTTTTTGGTGGCGAGCATGTTTTAACGTACAGGACTCCCAACGGCTCAAAAGGTTCCCCTGTAAAACTAGAGAAAGATCCCACACTGGGAAGGGGGAAATCCTGACTGGTCTCTGTCTGCCCAAGGCTCTGAAAAACCTAGCTATCCAAGGATCTATTGCTAGCAGCTTTTCCAGGAAAACGCTCAGGGCGGATACCTGTCCTTTTTTAAAGGTGCTAAGGCTAACCCTTTGTCCGCTCCTGACTGCAGACATTCCAACACTGCTACAGAACTGCATACATCAAAGGAGCTTTCTGCGCACCAGCTGTTGAAGCCTCTCCACACCTTTTAGGTAGATAGCTTGAGTTTCCCTTTTTCTGCAACTTTGAGTCACCAATAAACGATCCGAGAAGCCCTTGCCCTTCAGTAATTCCTCCTCAGTAGCCACGCTGTGAGGTTCCACCGCTCCACCTCGGGACAACAGAGCAGCCCCTGAGAAAGAAGATCCTCCCGGATAGGCAGAATCCAGGGAGGTTCCACAGCCATACCCATCAAGATTGAGAACCACAGCCTTCTGGGCCAGTGTGGCATGATCAGAATGAGGGTTGTGTCTTCCAACTGAAACTTTCTCAGAACTGCTGGAATCAGTACAGGAGGGGGGGGGGGGGGGGGGTAGGCATAACACCTGGAGAAACGCCAGCTCTGAGCCAGTGCATCCACCCCGGCAGCTCTGTCCCATCTGTTCAGGGAAAAGAACAGGTGCCCTTGTGTTCCCCCTTGAAGCAAAGAGGTCCACACAAGGCACCCCCCACTTTCGAGTGACCATCTCGAAGATGTCTTGGTTCAAAATCCAGTCGCCCTCCCTCAGCATCTTTCCGCTGAGAAAGTCCACTACCTGGTATTGTTCCCTCTTCAAATGTACCGCCAAAAAAGGGATAGAAAGTTTGTTTCGGCCCACCTGAGAATTGATTCCGCCAGGACCCACTGTTCCTAGTACCCCCTTGCATGTTGATATAGGCCACAGCTGAGGAGTTGTCCCTAGAGTTCTCTGAAAAGCTGAGTACCAAGGCTAATGCTCTGTTCCCTCCAGTTCGAGGACTTCTTTGCATCCTCTCTCCCCCAAGTACCTTGTACCATCCTGAATCTAGGTGCGCCCCCCCAACCTGTGCCACTCACATCGGTCGTGACCGTTCTGGAGACTGGTAGGACCCACTCTAGGCCCTGTGAAAAGATTGAACCCCTTTCTCCACCACCAGAGGGACCTCTTGACCTGACTCGGCACAGATATTATAGTCCGGGGATCCTTGACTGTGGTCCCAGACCCTCAGGCTAAACAGTTGTAGAGGACGAAAATGCAGCCCTGCCCACTGTACTGCCGGGAGTGCGAATGTCAGTAAGCCCAAAGCTGACATAGCTTTTCTTACTGAGACCCGAAGCAACATTGCTTTGGCCACCTTCTGGGATCTTCTCTAATGGAAGGAACACCTTTTGCTTTCTTGAATCCAACACGTAGCCCAGGAAGGTGACCTTTTGGGATGAACCAAACTGGATTTTTCCAGGTTCAAGAGCCACCCCAAGTTTTCTAGGATGTCTCTTGCTACCTGAAGATCCTGAGACAACTGCTCCGGGGAAGAGGCAAACAGGAGTAGATCGTTTAAGTATGCGACTACCAAGATGCCTCTGAGCCGCAGGAAGGCCAGGGCCTCCACCATAACCTTGGTGAAGATGCGGGGGGAGAGGATAGCCCAAAGGGGAGCACTTTGAGCTGTAAATGGAACTTCCCTTCCCTGGTTTTTACCGCCAGCCCAAGAAGCCTCCGATAGGCGTCCTTCAAATCTAAAAAAAAAAAAAAAAAAAAAACGATGCCATGAAGCAGTTCGGGGGAAGAAGCGCCTTCACCGAATAGACAAGAGTCCATCCGGAAACTCCTGTAAGTAATTGAGACATTCAGAGGCTTCAGGTTCATAAGCCTTAACTTTCCCGAAGGTTTGCAGACCACAAAGTTGTGGGATTAGAAGCCTCTGCCGGTCTATTCTGCTGGGACTCGTACCACCACCTCCTGTACCTCCAACTCCTGTAAGGAGGATAGGATAGAAGAGCTGACGATTTTTCTGCGCATTTTGGCAGTTCGGCGAGAAGAAGTCTGTGCGGAGGAGGTTCTGAGAACTCCAGCCGGTATCCTCTTATGATCCCCAACACAAACTGGTTGGAGGTGATCATCTTCCACTGTGGGAGGAAGGTCCCCAATCTTCCTCCCACGGTGGTTAACCCATCATTGGTTTTCTTGCCCTTCTGCCCCCAAGCCTTTTTCTGCCGTTCAGCTTTTGGGGCTTCAAACTTTTTTAGTCTGTTCTCCAAACTTCCTTTTAGTGAGAGTAGAGTCTCCTTGATACGTCTTAAGCCATAGAGCCATTCATGCCGAGTTGGTCAGGGCTGAGGACCTTGCAGACATGCGCACCAATTCAGCTGAAGCATCTGCAATATACACATCCCCCTTAAGTAGCATGGGGAAAGAAGACCAAATTGTTTATTTTGGAGTCCCCGCTTCAATATGCGCCTTAGAGTAAGCCAATATTCCATGTTGCGGGCCACAACTGTGACCGCCATGGCAGGCTTAAGGTTTCCCTGCAACGAGTCCCAGGACTTCAAGAGCAAGTCCATCCTTCTGTCCATGGGGGTCTGAAAGAGCCCCCCCCCCCCATATGTCCCCGAAGGCCAGGTCTGTATGTCTGGAAACCTATGAAAAAGCTGCATCTAGCCTGGGAGATTTATTCCAGACTAGAGCCTCGTCTTTCGCAAAGGGAAACCTTCGTTTCAGAGCCCTTGAAAAGAAGAGGTTTCCTTTCAGGATCTTGCCATTCCTTTTTGATGGCTTTGACCAAAACATCATGGACCGGGAACACCCTCCTTTTTTCTGGTACCCCAGACCCTTATACATCTGGTCACGGAGCAATAACGCCTTCTTTGCCTCTTGTATTCCCAAGTGGTGTGGATATCTCCCAAGAGATCCTCCACTTCATCAAGGAGAAGTTTATAAAAAACGAGAAGTTCTTGTGGATTCCCCATCCACCCCCTCGCCATCTGACTCCCCCTGGGAGTCAGAAGCGGTGCTGTCTGGCTCCTCAATACCCCCCTCTGGAGTCCTCTGGTCTCTCTCCACTAACAGAGGGAGCATCCCCTGGACTAGGTGTAACACTCTGCTGCGCTGGTGGAGGATTGCTTGGGGGCTGCGGCAACTGGAAACTAGAAAAGAGTGCCTTAAACGACTGAAAGGTGCTAGAAAGCTCCTTGACGGACGCCACCAGGTCCGTACCCTGTTCTGATGCCTGCTCCCTTCACTAACCCCTCAATGCACTCCTTACAGATAGCCTTGGTCCAGGAATCTCCCATGGTAACTCTGCATGAGGGACATTTCTTCTTGGAACCGTGGGGCGACTTGTTTTTGTCGGTGGCTTTCTGAAACACAGAAAGATCACCCATAAATGTTTAAGCCCACCAGCGCTACCACAGAGGACCACCGGAAGAGCCCCTCCCCAGGACCAACCACCACCACAAGGTTCCCAGACGCACTCCCCTTCCCCACCGACCACCAGGAAGGGGGAAACACCCGTGGAGCTAACGGGGATAGGCAAGGGAACACCACCCCAGGGTTCCTCTTACCTTAGAGTGGCTGGTGCCGTTCTCTCCATGAGCTGTCCGTGAAACCTCTGCCTCGGATATGTCCCACTGAGGATGGGTGGTCGAAAGTGCCTCCTACCACTGTCTGCACCAGCCTAACGCTCGGCCCATTCTTGTAAGCCGCATCCGGAACCGGAGTACGCAGCTCCACCGGAAGTGCCCACCCCCACCGGAACTGATGTCACCTGTCGTCCGGCCCCAGCCTCTAGCTCCAATGCTGGCTGCTTTGCAGGGGAGACCTGGTGGACCTCCCACAGCGCTCACCTTGGCAGAACAGAAGCGGACCTCCCCAGGCTTCCTCCTCCACTAGGAGAAGCTGAGGTGCGCGGAAAACCACCAACCCGGGGCCCCCTAGCCACCAGGCAGCCTATAGTGAGACCATCTCCCTTCACAGGTACATCTGGCCTCAGCCCCCCCCCCCCCCCCCCCGGCTGTTTAGCCCCAGCTCCTTAGCAATGACTCCCTTCTGGAGGAAACACCAAAACTGAGGGGCCAGTGAGACAGTGAGGTTTTAAATCTAGAATTGAAAGGCAGCATTTCCTGAGAGGGGAGGAGCCAGTGTCTCTATGGTGGCGACCCTGAAAGACAAAAAGACGGGGAAAAAAAAAAAAAAGGGAGCTCTGCCATCAGTCCTGTGTCATGCCAACAGTAAAGCATTCCGAGACCATTCATGTGCAGGGTTGCTTCTGAGCCAAGGGAGTGGGCTCACTCACAATTTTACAAAACACAGCCATGTATAAAGAATGCTACAAAAACATCCTCCGAGAGCAACTTCTCCCAACCATCCATGAACAGTTTGGTGAGAAAAAATGCCTTTTCCAGCATGATGGAGGGCCTCGTCATAAAGGCAAAAGTGATAACTGGCTTGGGGAACAAAACACCTAAAATTTTGGGTCCATGGGCAAGAATTGTCCCAGTCCCCAATTCCATTCAAAAACTTGGTCAACCCTCAAAAGGCGGGTAAGCAAAAAAAAAAAAAAAAAAAACCACAAATTCTGACAAATTTCAAGCATTGATTATGCAAGAATGGGCTGCCAACTGCAGAGGTCTTGAAAAAGAAGGGTCAACACTGCAAATATTGACTCTTTGCATTAAACGTAATGTAATAGTCCAGGGCTCAAAATTTCAAGTCCTGAGCTACTAGCCAGGCCTCAAAGGTTACTCGCCACCAGTGCCCCACTCAATCCCTACCCTGCCCCGCCCCTAACTCCGCCCCTAGACACGCCCTCATGAAATTACACTTAAATATTATAAATATTAAAAACAACTTTATCATTGCAGCCTCACTGTGCCTGTTGCAGCCCCACTGAGCCCCTTTGCAGCCATACTGAGCCCCTTTGCAGCCATACTGGGCCCCTTTGCAGCCATACTGGGCCCCTTTGCAGCCATACTGGGCCCCTTTGCAGCCATACTGGGCCCCTTTGCAGCCATACTGGGCCCCTTTGCAGCCATACTGGGCCCCTTTGCAGCCATACTGGGCCCCTTTGCAGCCATACTGGGCCCCTTTGCAGCCATACTGGGCCCCTTTGCAGCCATACTGTGCCCCTTTGCAGCCATACTGTGCCCCTTTGCAGCCATGCTGTGCCCCTTTGCAGCCATGCTGAGCCCCTTTGCAGCCATGCTGAGCCCCTTTGCAGCCATGCTGAGCCCCTTTGCAGCCATGCTGAGCCCCATTGCAGCCATACTGTGCCCCATTGCAGCCATACTGTGCCCCATTGCAGCCATACTGTGCCCCATTGCAGCCATACTGTGCCCCATTGCAGCCATACTGTGCCCCATTGCAGCCATACTGTGCCCCATTGCAGCCTTACTGTGACCATTGTAGTCTCACTGTGACCATTTCAGCCTTGCCTGAGCAGAGGAATGCACGGCTGGAGGAAGAGGAGAGCGCGATGTTACCGGCGCTTACATTATACAGTTGTCTCCGCTCTGCTCGACACAGCCCCGCCTCCTCCTGACCCATGCCAGTGAGACAGAACGCATCGCAGCATTGGACCGGCGTTCTGTCTATCACTGGCAAGGGTCAAGAGGAGGCGGGGATGTGTCGAGCAGAGGGGAGACAACTGTATAATGTAAGCGCCGGTAACAGCGCGCTATCCCGCCGGCTCTCCTCTTCCTCCCCGGGCGATCGCTGGGAGAACAGCTCCCGATCAACCCGAACAGCTTCCTCCCCTCCCACCTCTCCCAGGCAGGCAGCCCAGCTCGCAAGCCCTCATTTTCCACTCGCAAAATGCGAGTAGGCGAGTGGAAAATTTGAGGGCTGTAATAGTCAATAAAACCTTTGACACTTATGAAATGCTTGCAATTATACCATAGTAACTTCTGACAAAAAGGATCCAAAAAACACTGAAGCAGAAAACTTTATTTTGTGTTATTCTCCAATTTTGATCGCAGTCCCAATATTATTATAATAAATGCCATAAATATATCCCCTATTTTGTAGACGGTACAACTTTTGTGCAAACTAATCAATATGCGCTTATTGCGATTTTTTTTTACCAAAAATATGTAGAAGAATACACATTGGTCTAAACTGATGAAGAAAAATTTGCTTGTTTTTTTGGGGATATTTAGCAAAAAGTATTGTTTTTTTTTGTGCTATAAACAAACAGTGCCATATCGAAAAAAAAAAAATGGCCCGGTCAGGAAGTGGGTAAATCCTTCCGGGGCTGAAGTGGGTAAAGTCAATTAACCAAATCCCCTATAGGTCAATGCAGGGCATCTCGCACATTATGGCAAGCTTAACTCCTAGTAGAGCTGCTGGATTCTGCAAAAAAAAAAAAAACACAATTTTTTTTGATTAGAATAAAAGATCACGATTCGACGCAACACCTTTCACATTATACAAAAATAATTGGGCTAACTTTGCCATTTAGTGTTTTTAATTCATTGAAGTGCATTTTTTTTTTTTTTTTCGCCAAAAATTCTTTTGAAAGACTGCTGCGCAAATACAGTGCGACATGAAATATTGCAACGGCCACCATTTTATCATCTAGGGTCTCTGCTAATAAATTATACACTTATACACACACACACACACACACACACACACACACACACACACACACGTGCAACAAGTGTCAGAAAAAGGCTTATTCTTAAGGTGGTTAAACTCTAGCACTGAGAAAAGGCGCTTTTATGCCAGCTGTGGAGCAGGGAACGGCTCTGAACTGTTTACATTGGTTCAACACTTAATAATGCAGCTTTACCTCCTAGTCTGCCCAGCAAAGTGAAATCCACATTACAGCAGCTGTGCACAGCAGTTACATACATGCTTCAAATATGCGCCTGCTCGTGGAATGGCGACAAACTTTGACCCTTAAAAATCTCCATAGGCGACAGTTAAAAATTTCTACAGGTTACCAGTTTTGAGGCACATAGTAATTCTTTTGCGAGAAGTATTGCCCTTGCGCCGACGATTGAGGCGATACCTCACGTGTTTGAACACCATTTTCATATGCGAGCACGCTTCTGCGTGCAAGCTTGGCGGGACACGGCCCTTTAAAAAATAGGATTTTTATAACAGCTTACCTGTAAAATCCTTTTCTTTGAAGTACATCACAGGACACAGAGCCATAGTAGTTACTGGATTATAGGCCACCATCAGGTGATGGACACTGGCACACCCTAGAGACTCGATTCACATCTATGCATTTTGCTTTTGAGCGTTTTTGCAGTGCTTTCCGCGTTTTTTGGACACACGTTTTTACCGCGATTTGCGTTTTTGTATTTTTTTTTTCTTTACACTGTGGTTGCTTAGCAACCAGCTATATACAGTGTAAAAAAAAATAAAAAAATAAAAAAAAACACGCAAATCGCGGCAAAAACGCGGCACTTGCGTTTTGGATGCAGGTCAATTGACTATTACATGCAAAACGCTGCATTGTGCATGAAAAAAAGTCCGACCCTTTCCAAAAACGCAGAGGCACAAAAATGCATTGATGTGACCATGTAATTTCCCTGCATTTCTGTAAAATGCATCAAGAAACGCGCTAGTGTGAATGGAGCCCAAGACAAAGTCAACTCCCTATATAACCCCCTCCCACTACTGGGAGTACCTCAGTTTTTGCTGCAAAGCAATACACGTGTATACCAGAAAGGGAGGGACCTCTGTCCCGTGATGTACGTCAAAGAAAAGGATTTTGCAGGTAAGCCATTATAAAAAAAAAATAAATAAAAAAAACTATTTTCTTATCGTACATCACGGGACACAGAGCCATAGTAGTTACTATGTGGGATGTCTCATAGCAATGCCAACTGAAGGGAGGGCGACAGGACAAAAGTAGGGCACCAAGAGACCACAGGACTTTTACTGCTACCTGCAGTACCCTGCACCCAAAAGGCAATAGAATCCGGTAAATGTATGGACCGAAGACCAAGTTGCGGCCTTACAGATTTGAGCCATGGAGGCTTGGTGATGCCCAGGAAGTACCAACAGCCCTGGTGGAGTGCGCTTTAATATGAAAAAGGTGGAACTTCTTTAAACCATAAGCTTGAACAATTACTTGACTAATTAATTTAGAAATAGTAGATTTCGATGCTGCCTGTCCTCTTAGGACCTTCAGGCAACACAAATAAAACATTTGTTTTTTGAATCTGAGCAGTCGCCTTCAAGTAGACCTTGACTGCTCTCACCACATCTAGAGAATGTAATGACTATTCTTCCACAGAACAGGGTTCTGGGTAAAAATGAAGGTAGACCAATATCCTGATACTACCTTCGGTAGAAAATTAGGATGAGGACACAATACAATCTTATCCTTGTGCATAATTAAATATGGCTCTTTACAAGAAAAAGCAGCCAACTGATACCCTTCTTGCAGAAGCTATAGCTACCAGAAAAAAATTGTTTCCTTGTCAAAAAGGACCAAGACAATATGTGGCATCGGCTCAAAAGGCTGTTTCTGTAATACCAACAGGACTAAATTGAAGTCCCAAGGGTTCAGAGGAGACTTCAGAGGATTAAGTTAAGTTACCCCTGAATAAAAAGGTACGAACTAAAGAGTGCGAAGCAAGTGGTCGCTGAAAAAATACAGATAAAGCTGAAACCTGGCCCTTGATTAGTACTCAAGGCCAGCCTCATTTCTAATCCCATCTGTAGAAAGTCAAGGATTCTACCTATGACATACTTCCTGGGGTGCTAACCCCTGGATTCACACCAGGAGACCTATGCCTTCCAGACTCTGTAAAAAGGTGACTCTGGAGGCCGGCTTCCTTGCATTAACCAGAGTAGACACCACTGAACCTGACAGCCCACGCTTCTTCAGAATGTGGGTTTCAATAGCCAAACTTAAATTTACAGTTTGTAAGCTAGGATGGAATACCGGACCTTGCAAGAGAAGGTCTGGCCGTGGCGGTAGGGGTCATGGGGCCCCTTTAGCCAGCTTTATGATTTCTGCATACCAAGATCTCCTGGGCCACAAGAATTACCGTCTTCCCTTCCTGCTTGATCCTGCAAAGAAGTCGTGGAAGCAGAAGAACAGGAGGAAACGTATAAATCAGTGAAAACTGATTTCACGGGAACACCAAGGCACCTGTTCCGCATGCCAGCGGATCCTTTGTCCTTGACACAAAATTTTCAATCTTTTTGTTAAACCTGGACGCAAAACAGATCCATGTCCGGAATTCCCCATTTTTGACATATTGACAGAAAAATTTCGGGTGAAAAGACCATTCTCCCGGGAGCAACTGCTGGCGACTCAAGTAGTCCGCCTGCCCATTCTCTATTCCTCGAAAGAAGACTGCCGATAGGCAAGGTATGTCGTTTTCTGCCCAAATAAGAATAAGATTCACCTCTCTGGGCCGCACGACTTCTCGTGCTCCCTTGGTGATTAATATAGGCCACTGTTGTGGCATTGTCGAATTGGATCCCGACGGGACAATTCCGTAATCCGAGCATCCAGGCCTTCAGGTCCAGGTGTGCTGCCTGAATCTCTAGAATATTGATGGGCAAGGTCATTTCTGATTTGGACCATTTCCCTTGGACAGACGCTTCTTCCAGGACTTCTCCCCAGCCCAGAAGTCTGGCATCTGTTACCACCTTCCAGGTAACTGGTAGGAAGGATTTTCCTTTCTGCAGATTCTTGGCCATCAACCAACTGATGCTTTGGTGCACCTTTGGGGATAAAACGCATTGGGAAGTCTAGAGCTTGGATGGTTCTGTTCCAAGTCGATGGCTACTGCAAAACAGTGTCTTTGAATTAAATTGAGCATAAGGAACGGCCTCGAATGAAGCCACCATCTTTCCCAACAATCTCATGCAAAGTCGAATAGAAGGATTCTTATTTGCTTTGACCACCTGCATCAGTTACCTTATGGAACTGATCTTTGCCTTGGGCAAGAACATCCTTTTCTGAGCTGTATCTATAATCAGACCCACCTATCTCTCTTTAAAAGGAAGATTTCTCTAGGTTGAGAATCCAACCTAGGTTTTCCAGGTAGCCGACTGTGGTGACCAAACTTTGGTCTAAGCGGGCTACCGACTGGTCTATTAAGAGCAGATCTTCCAAGTAAGCTAGAATTGTTATACCATGAGCCCTTAATCTGGCTAAAGGGGGTGCCAGGACCTTTGTAAACACTCAAGGAGCAGTAACTAGACCAAAAAGGCAGAGCTACAAACTGAAAATTAAGATTTTCTATCTCGAATCGTAGACATTTCTGTTGAGCGGGAAAAATAGGTACATGGAGATAAGCATCCTTGGTGTCGATTGATGCTAGAAGTTCTCCACCTTGTAGAATGGAGACTACTGATCAGATTGACTCCATGCGAAAAGAGCGGCTATTCAAAACTGGTTTAGATCTTTGAGATCTAGAATGCCTATACAAGAATAGTGCAGTGCTAATTAAGACACAGATGAATACTAAAATATTAAAAGTCCATATCAAGGGGGCCATGGCCTGCAGCAGATCCGAATGCCGGCTTAATCCCAGAGCTCCGGTACCCTCAAGGGAATAATTGCCTATTAGCGGCACACAGGACTTTGTTTTACTCACCCCACCTGGCGATACGATCGGGGCACCTCCGTCGAACATGATGGGCAAGCAGAAAGGATCGTCCAAGCTACAGCGGCTAACAGATTACTTTACCCAGCCGAGGCATGGAGGTAGGAAAAATGGCGCCGGCCCCGTATCCACCAAAAAAAGACTCACAAAAATACACCACAACAGCGTGTAGCAACATCATCCCCAAAAGACAATGAGATTTATGGCAGCCAGAAATCCCTTCCCTCTCCTTCACCATCAGGGAGCCCAGCTAAGGCTAAATTGAAGCTGGATGGCGCTGAATGCAGCCCCACACTAAGCCCTGTAACAGATTCAGATGAAGACACCAGGGAGCTTCATGACTCGATCAGTAATTTCCCCACCATGAACCAACCTGTGATGGACACTGTTCTCAAGGACATGCTTGTCTCATTGAGAAGCACTTTACAAGCAGACATGATGCAATGCATGCATAGATTAGTGGGGAATTAAATGCAGTGGAGTCCAGGGTGGAGCATATTACTTCCCAACCGACTTGAGCAGCAGCTAGCTGCACATGGGTAACTCCCAATTGAACCATATGGAAGGCCTTTTCCATAGGGCTCTAAAAGGTTATGCACTGTTAACATGTTACGTTTTTGACATTTGTTTCCCCCCCCATCTTCTGTTATTTTTTTTTATCTTTGGAGCCACACAGCTACCCATCAAGTCTCCAATTCATCACAACAGTACTTGCGCATCAAAAGGACACCAAACATCATAAGAACACGAAACGGATTTGATTTCACCCCTAAGGTTGCAGTGAGTACCTATACCATAAAACAGTCAAACCGTTACCGACAAAGCCCACAAGAGTTACATAGAGGGAGCTCTTGTTTCATTTACATTCATACACAACCCTTATTCAACATACCCAACAAAACCTCCTCATGGCTATCCACTTCCTATCGATTAACACCAAAGGGCTTAACCACCCTGCAAAAAAGAAACTCCTTGTGGAAAGAAGCATTGACAAAAAAAAATAAAAAAATCTGACATTCTCTGCGCTCAAGAGACGCACTTCTGCGGCAAGTCTGCTCCAGTGTGTAGACATGAACTTCCCACACATTTTTTTTTGCCAATACAGACTCCAAATCCAGAGGAGTAATGATTGCCATAAAAGATACTGTAGCGTTTAACTCTCACGCAGAAATTAAAGACCCACATGGGCGCTACCTGATTTTGGTTTAACATTAACCAGGTCACATACACCATTGTCAACGTTTACGCCCCAAACCAACAACATTAGGTTAGTTTTTTCCCCCCAAACTCCTGAAAAATATAAATATCCACAGGAAGGGATTTCTGGCGATTTGTGGCGACTTCAATATAATCCCTGACCCAGCCATGGACACAACCTCAAAAGTAAAAAGATCAAAATGAAAGCCCTCCAAGAAACCCTACACAAAGAAGACTTACACGATGTGCGACGAGGCTTGCACGCTGGAGAAAAAAAGATTTTACGTTCTTTTCCGCTCCACCTCGTACTAGGATTGACCCGTTTCTAGTGGATCAGCGAACTCTGACCAGAACTGTCTCTGCATCCATCAACGGAATTACGTGGTTAGATCACACCTCTATAACTCTTTCCATAACAGATGCCTCCACAGTCAACTCGGTCCCATTGTGGAGAGCAAATTCCTTTCTCATGCAACAACCAGAAGTCAAACAAACAATTGAAAAACACTTACATGAATTTTCCCCCATTAATGAACCCTCTGTACAAAACCATTTCACTTTATGGAATGGCCATAAGGCATATATCAGGAGGGATTTTCATTAAACTAGGGGCTAGGGCGAAGAGGTAGCGGCTAAGAAAACTAAAACACATCAGATGAAATTTTTTTATCTTGGAAACTAAAAACAAAAAAACAAACAATCAATCATCCCCCTCAATCTCCAATAGACTAACCCAACTGAGATATGATCTCAGGCTCCTCCTCCTTGAGGAGTTTGAGAAACATACCAAAAAAATAAAATAAAAACCCAACCTCAAAATTACATATTATGTACATGGAAATAGGGCTGGAAAGCTCTTAGCCTATCAACTCAAGGGTCATAGAAATAAAAACTAAAATACCATACATTCTGCACCCCAAAACAAAACCCCAATGTATCATCCACAGGATATAGCGGACGCATTTAGCACTTGCTATGGCTCCCTTTATAACCTAAAAGATGATGCTGAAACAATCCAACCCACTACTACATTGATAAACGATTTCTTAAAACAGGTATCATTACCGACAATATCCCCACAACAAACAGACATCCTGAATTTACCCTTTACCATAGAAGAGGTTCAAAAGACCATAGACTCATTACCTGCTAAATTTCCTGGCCTAGATGGCTTCATAGGGGAATATTATCAAACATACAAAGTCCTTTTAACACCCCATCTGAAAAATTTGTTCAACACAGCCGCGGCCTCTTCCTCCTTTCCGCCTGAAATGCTCAATGCTTTAATAGGGACTTTACCCAAGCCAGGGAAAGAACCGAACACCCTAGCTAACTTCTGGCCCATATCATTACTTAATACAGATTTGAAGTTATATGCCAAAATTATAGCCAACCGATTGATAGATATCTTACCCCATTTAATACACCCTGATCAGACCGGGTTCACTAAAGGGTGTCAGACCTCTGATGCTACTAGAAGGTTGACAAATATTATTCATATTGCAGAGACCCAGCAAAGGGCTTCTCTGCTGCTGGCGTTGGACGCAGAGAAGGCCTTTGATAGAGTCCACTGGGGATACCTAAACATGGTTCTGAGAAAATTTGGGTTTTCTGGAACAATCCTAACGGCGATACTAGCTTTATACTCGACACCGTCAGCTCAGGTATATACGTCTGGAGTACTCTCCAAACCATTTAAAATAACCAGTGGAACCCGTCAGGGCTGCCCATTATCCCTGTTAATCTTTAATTTTAGAACCCCTAGCAACTTACTTAATACTAAAAATGTGTTGAAAAACTCAGCTTATACTCGAGTATATACGGTATATCAGATCTCAAAGTATCAAAAGGTTTTCCAATTTACAATTCTGAACACACCATCAGCCTATTTGCTGATGACATCATTTTGATGCTCTCAGACCCTGAAAAATCCCTGGCTTCCGTACATGATACTCTACAAATGTTTACTAGAATCTCCTATTATAACGTAAACGAAGGAGAAAAAAAAAAAAATCGTACATATACGTATAGGAATGGGCATACATGCACATCTGCAAAAAAAAAAAAAAAAAAAAAAAACAGTTCACGGTTTCCATACATATGGTGCAAGAGTGGGATCAAATATCTGGGAATCATATTATCCGCATCTTCACAAGACCAATTTACAACCAACTATGTCCCTTTTTAAGCTCCATGACATCAAAACTCCAAGAGATAGCCAAGACGGAACTATTATGGTCAGGGAGATTAGCAGCCTTTAAAATGGTGCCATTACCTCAACAAAATTTATATTTTCAGATCACTCCCCAGGACCAGTACCCAAACGTTATTTCTCCAAAATTCAATCCATCATAAACAGGATTTTTATGTAAAGGAAAAAAAAGCAAGATGGGCTTTCAAAAATTCAACATCTAGGAAAGTGGGTGGTGTGGGAAATATATTGATTAAGGATTACTATACTGCTTCAATTCTAGCACAACTGCGCACGTGGTTCCCCAATTTGCCAAATACTAGATGCAAAAAATTAGAAGAAAGACAAACTCCGAACAAAAATCTCTATGATTATTATCAAGCACATTTAACCCTTCCCACACTACTTCTCTGGCACCAATGGTAGCTTCACTACAAGCTGGGAAAATAGTGACAACACAAAAGTTTACTTCCCATAACCTCACCACTACCAGTTCCTATCACTAGTCTGTCAGAACTTATACCAGACATACATATGACTCCAGGGGTCAAGTCCTGGGGAAAAAAAGTGTGGGAACTCCCACCCAAGATCCACTCCACCACCAAAAAAAAAAAAAGAAAAAAAAATAATACGCTCATATGCATATATATTTCACAGAAAATACAGTGACTGCGAATGCGACATACTACAGATGACCAGACTGCAAATGCGACATACTAGAAGATGACCAAGTAGCCAGTTTTAAAATTTAAACCTGTCCTCTTTATAGCACCCTTCTTCACATTCCTGTCCTCACCCCCTTCACATTCCTGTCCTCACCCCCTTCACATTCCTGTCCTCACCCCCTTCACATTCCTGTCCTCACCCCCTTCACATTCCTGTCCTCACCCCCTTCACATTCCTGTCCTCACCCCCTTCACATTCCTGTCCTCACCCCCTTCACATTCCTGTCCTCACCCCCTTCACATTCCTGTCCTCACCCCCTTCACATTCCTGTCCTCACCCCCTTTGTAGATCCCCCTTCACATTCCTGTCCTCACCCCCTTTGTAGATCCCCCTTCACATTCCTGTCCTGCCTCCCTTTTATATCACCTCTCCTCATTCCTTTCAGTTTCTGATTCTTTCCCCCTCCGTCCTTCATTACAGTGCCCTCTGTCTTACCTTACACAGGACACAGATGACATCAGAGGCACAGAGCTGACATCGGAAGTGCAGCAAAGGGATGGACAGAGGGCGGGACCTGCCCCAGTTAACTGATTGGTTGATAGAACCGCTCTGCAGTCTATCAACCAATCAGTTAACTGGGCCAGCCCCTGCCTTCCGTGCATCGCTGTGCTGCTCTTCCGATGTCAGCTCTGTGAGGAAAACAGAGCTAGCAGGCAGCGGCAGCTGATAACAAAAAAGCTTTAATGGCGTGACCACGGCGGGGCCGCACAGATGATTGATGCGGTCCGGACTTGGTCCACTCTGCCTGTTAAAATCTAGAGCCTCGGGCGGCTCTAGTCCTAAAGAAGAGAGGGAACGGCGTTCCTGCTATGAAAAAAGTGCAGGGACGCCGTTCCCGCTGGACTCGAGCCCTGTATGACTCACTGGGCGGAAAAAGGCATAAAACATATAGAAGATCTTATGGTAGGACCCGCAATGAAAAATAGGATTTTTTGTACTCACCGTAAAATCCTTTTCTCTGTAATTCACCAACCGACACAGCTCCTCTCTGTAACAAATGGGTTGTTAGCCTCATCACTAGGAGAAGACTAGGCATAGTTGTAATACAACACTCAGAACTTAGTTCCGCCCAGGGGGCGGTCCCTTGGGTAACAACCCTCCTGTCTGCAGACAGACCTCAGTACGTCAACAAGCAGTATAACAAAGATAAGAGGGGCGGGTGCTGTGTCGGTCGGTGAATTACAGAGAAAAGGATTTTACGGTGAGTACAAAAAATCCTATTTTCTCTTATATTCACCGACCGACACAGCTCCTCTCTGTAACAAATGGGACGTCCCCAAGCAGTGCCAAACGAGGGGTGGGAAAACAGCATATATAAAAAAAAAAAAAAAAAAAAAAAAAAAACCACACACCTTCATCCACCATGGCAAGTGGGAACTAGTGAAACTTTACCCACAAAAATCAGGGTATCCTCAACAGGAGTGATCACCCAAAACCGCATAAAACTGCGGAAGTAATGCAACAGTGCATTAATATAAAACAGTAGTGTTTTTATCGAAAAAACAGTAAAAAAAATGAATTTATATTGCATATTCAATTGCAACTACATTGCCGCCTGCAAAACTTTGCAGCCAAAACAGGCATCAACCGATGCACCGACGTCTACATTGTAGAACTTGGTAAATGCGTGGACAGACGACCAGGTCGCCGCTTTACACACCTGAGCGGCAGACGCTTGGTGTCGGAAAACCCAAGACATTCTGATTGCCCTTGAGGGTGGCCGTGACCGGCAAGGCGTAGGCTTGTTCTACAATCTGTCCAATCCACCTGGAAATGGCGGCTGACGAGACCGCCATGCCTTTCTTTGGACCAGCCACAGAAACTAACAGTGAGTCCGACTTCCAAAAAGGGAGCCGTGGCAGACAAATACACCTCAAGAGCCCGAAGCACACCCAGAGCATGAAGGGCCACCTCCTTAGGGTGCTTCGGCTTAGGACACAGAGATGGCAATACAATGTCCTCATTGATATGAAAAACCGAGACCACTTACGGTAGAAAAGACGGTTGCGGACACAACACCACCTTATCGATGTGGATAACCAGATAGGGCGACTTGCAAGACAAGACCGCCAGTCCCGAAACCCTCCTGGCCGATGTGATGGCCACTGGGAAGACCACTTTCAGGGAAAGAGTCAACATGGGAATCTCCCTGATATTTTCAAATGGCAGTTTTTGTAGCGCCAACACCCGGTTCAGATCCCAAGGGGGTAGCGGTGGACGCACCGGAGGGACTACACATCGTACCCCCTGAACGAAGGTACTCACTGAGGAGTGAGATGCCAGGGGGGGGGGGGGGGTCGCTGAAAAAAAAGACAGCTAAGGCTGAAATTTGCCCTTTAATAGTGCTTAATGCCAATTTCTGGTCTACTCCTTGCTGAAGAAACAGCAGGATCCTGGATATGGAAAAGGAGCACGGATGCCATCCTTTCTCCTCACACATGGAGATATAGGCCTTCCAGGTACGGTGGTATATCTTCCAAGAAGAAGATTTCCGTGCTCTCAACATAATTGGGATCACCGAGTCCGACAGACCCCGGTTTCTCAACACCTGGCTCTCAATAGCCATGCCGTTAAAGTCAGCGATGGTAAAGCAGGATGGAGAATCAGACCTTGAGACAGAAGGTCCTCTCGCAGCGGCAGTCATCAGGGAGCGTCTGCCACCAGACACACCAGGTCTGTGCATCAGGGACGCTGCGGACAATCTGGGGCAACCAGTATCACTGGGATCCCCACAGCTTCCACTCTGCAAAGCAGACGTGGTAACAGTTTCAGTGGAGGAAAGGCGTAGATCAGCTGGTACTGATCCCACGGAGCTACCAGCGCATCTGACGCGTCGGCCCACGGATCTCTTGTCCTGGACACGAATCTTGGCACCTTCCAATTGATACGGGAGGCCAGCAGATCCACGCCTGGCATGCCCCACCTCAGGCACAGTAACCTGAATGTCTCCGGATGCAATGACCATTCCCCAGGGTCCAGCACCTGTCGACTCAAATAGTCCGCCTGCCAGTTATCCAATCCCGGGATGTAAATGGCTGACAGGGCCGGTACGTGTCGCTCTGCCCACCGAAGTATGTGAGCGGCCTCCCGTGCAGCGGCTGAGCTTCTTGTCCCCCCTTGGTGATTGACGTATGCCACGGCCGTGGCGTTGTCTGACTGGATCTTGATCGGACGCCCTTGCAGTCTCATCGACCATGTAGAGAGACCGATTTCCCAGACTGAATCACCGGGGACCTCAACCACCAGATCAGTGAGTATCTGACTGACTGGCTCACCTGGATCTGTCGATCCAGGGACAACTGAGATTTGTCCCATTTTGACAAAATCTTCTTCTGCAGGACTCGTGTGGAACTGGGCATAAGGTACTGCCTTGAAGGAGGCTACTATGAGTCCCAGTACTCGCATGCAAAAGCGGAGCGACGACCACTTGTGGTTCATCCGCTGTTTTACCACAGATCTGAGAGTCTGCAATTTGTATGAAGGGAGAAACACTCTCGCTTCCCTGGAGTCCAGCAGCAAGCCTAGGTACTCCAGGCGCTGGGTCGGCACAATCACCGACTTCATTAGGTTCAACAGCCACTCAAATTCTTGCAGGGTCTGCATGGTGATCGCCACATCCTCGTCTAATTCTGAGGCGGAAGATCCTCTAGGTATCGCATGATCGCGATCCCATGTTGCCGTAGCAACGCCAACACTGGAGCCAATACCCTGATAAAGACTCGGTGGGCTGAAGCCAGACTAAAGGGAGGAGCCACGAACTGGTAGTGGGCTTCCGACTGTAAACCACAGCAACTTTTGATGCCGAAGGCATATGGGTATGTGCAGGTACGCATCCTGGATGTCTAAGGACGCCAGGGAGTCCCCCCTTGATGGAGTGCAGCGACTACTGAGCGAACCGATTCCATTCTGAACCTCTACACTTTAACTAAGTGATTGAGGGCTTTTAGGTCCAAGATCGGACGTACCCCTTCCTTCTTGGGAACCACAAACAGATTTGAGTAGAATCCCTGGAAGCGCTCCGATTCCGGAAACTGTACAATCACCCCGTACCTCAGCAAATCCCTTACCCCCCAAGAGGGCCTCCCGGCGAGCCGGGGATACGGGCATGCTGGAGGGGGAAGAACCTGTTTGGCGGCCAAGGGAGAAACTCTATCTTGTAGCCTGTGGAAATCAGATCGCAGACCCATTGGTCGGACAACCGTGAGGACCACCTTGCTGCAAACTCCCGAAGGCGACTCCCCGCCCGAGATATGGGTGGGGGCAAACCTTAATGCGGTAGCACTATTATTCGCAGGCTTGCGGTTCCAAGGACATCTTTGATCGTCCGTGGTCGTCCTGTCGGGCTGGGGACGTTTTGTCGAAGCTCCAGGCAGACGAAAAAAACGTTTGTGATTGGAAAAAGGAGGGCCCTTGCCTACGGAGTGGCTCCTTAGCCTTCCTGGCCTGTGAGAGTAGTGTACTCTTACCACCGGTGGCATTTTTAACAATGTCATCTAATGAGGCTCCAAAGAGCCAGTCGCCAAGGAAGGGAAGATCCGTCCGGGCTTTTTTGGATGCCTGGTCAGCAGACCAGCATTTTAGCCAAATCAGGCGCCTCAGCACCACAGCTGACACTGAAGTCCTGGATAACAGACGGAGAGTATCCAGGGCCGCGTCACAGATGTATTTAAGGCCTTGCACTAGTTGGTCTGCTAGTTCTACGCAGACAGGAGAAGCCTGTTGCTCTCCCAATTTGCGGTGCAAAAGTTTTGCCCACTCAGTCAGTGTCTGCGACACAAGTGCGGATGCCAGTACTGGTCGCACGGCTGACCGCACCACCGTAAACGAGGAACGAGCCACTGCCTCAGCCTTCCTGTCCGTGAGATCCTTGAATGCAGGAGTCCCCTCAACCATGATTGTGGTTACTTTATTTAACCTGGATACTGGGGGGTCCACGACCGGAGGAGCCGACCATCTTTTGAGAAGGCTCTCCTCAAAAAGGGTAACACACCATCATGTATTTGGGGACCGAAGGTCCGTTGTGGGCGACCCCATTCCCTGTAAATTAACTTGTCAAAATAAGTCAGATACGGGAACACCTTAGGTGAACATGCTGGCTTGCGGGACCCAAAAGGGACTGGTACATCAGCAGAGGAATCTGCTGGCTCCTGAATCTTCAGGGAATCACGCACAGCTGTGATAAGTGCTCCAACAAACGCTTTGTCGTGCCCGGACCCGGACAGGGACTCATCCACCCGTCCGAAACGGCCCTGGTCAGTGTCATCTGACAAGACAGAGCAGGGGTCACCAGCCTCAGCCGGACCAGAGTCTGCGTCAGTGCTCTCCCCAGAGAACGGGGGGCAGGGGCCTCTTTACTGCACCTTCTTCCCACGCACCGCCTCCATTTTGGCAAAGAGTAAATTGAGGACCGCCGTTAGGGTGTCCATGGGTACTGCGCAATCCGCAGGAGACCCGGTTACAATTGCCTGGATTTTGGGGGAAGAAACACCAGTTTCTGAAGCCATGCTGACCCTATCATGTCTGCCACTCGAAGTGGACTTAGGACAGTGACAGTCTGACCCTCCTTGCCACCGCTGACTGAGGGGCTCTTTCCGCCGGACTCACCACCCTGAGGAGTTCTGTGCTGTCCACAAGTAGTGCCTGTAGTCCCTGAGTGCTCCCAAGTGCAGAGGAAACCAAAACTGTCTGTGTCAGCCGCTAAAATGAGCGCTAAAAAGTTCTAGACATGTGCTCTTGCTTCAATAAAATGGCTGCCCAGCATCCAGTACACAGACAGGAAACACAGGGAAAATGGCTGTGAGAACACGAGTCATGCTGCTACTAGAGAACACTGAGAACGTGTTCAGACTTCCAGAAAATGGCCGCCAGTGTCCTGAATAGGAGATCACTTGGAAAATGGCCGCTGGAGTCCAGGAAGGCAAGCTGCCCTCGCCCACACCTAAAATGGCCGCCAGCAGCTCCATGAGGTACAGAAAGCAAAGATGATAGCAGAAACACAGCGCCGCACCAGATCCTCACAGGCACCTTCCGGGAGCATAACCCACAGGACCCAGGACACCCCCAGCCAGTCAGCATCTCAGGTGAGAGCCCACAAAGATCCCTGTATATACAGACATACACCGCTCAGCAGCCACATGCAGCACCCCACCAGGGAGGGGGGGGGGTTAAGATAGGGACTGGAGAGGTTAGAGAGGGAGGAGAGGAACCCCCGAATCGACCTCCCAGGGAATGCCCAGCTGCTCAGCCCCACCGAGGCAGAGAGAGCTGTACTTACCAGTCCTGAAGAGCTGGGAGACATTCCACTGCAGAACTACTCACTGATCAGTACAGGGTAGCTGCTGGCCTCGGCATACTGTGACACAGACATCAGTAGCCCGGTCATATGTACGCCCCGGAGCATAAAAGCTCACCGACCACCTCTGGAGCTGAGGTTTTGTCGTGGCCTGCCGAGTCGTTGCTGCGACCTACACACGCTCGATGGCCGGACTGGGGAGACTACAAGGATAAGGGTATCCAGCCTGTCACCCAGCCTGCTGTTGATAATAGATCACAGGATCAGTCATCTTGCGTTTCAAAAAGCCAAGCTTCTGCATTAAAAAAAAAAAAAAAAAAAAAAAAAACAACACGGACCGATGGGCCCGCAGGGTTCCTAGGTCTTTTCTCCTTACTAGGCAAAATAAAACTGAGGTCTGTCTGCAGACAGGAGGGTTGTTACCCAAGGGACTGCCCCCTGGGCGGAACTAAGAGTTCCGAGTTTTGGATTACAACTATGCCTAGTATTCGCCTAGTGATAAGGCTAACAACCTATTTGTTACAGAGAGGACCTGTGTCGGTCGGTGAATATAAGAGAAATCGGTTATTTGAATTTGGTTTGGATGAATCTGAACACTATAAAAAATACCACCAAAAATACACCATCTCCTTCGAACCAGCCCTCCATTTAATATATTGCTTCCTTGGCGAATAACAATAAATTTTACTAAGAATTCAACTAACATTAAAGGAATTTCCCTTTTTTACAATGCTCTAAATGATAAACTGACATTCAACAAGTCTCCTCACTCCTCCACTAAATGCTTTAACCTATGGGAACTCACACAAAAAAAAATAAAATCCTACTTCACTGGTACTTAACCAAACACAAGATTTCCAAAAATTGGCACTAAAGCTTCTCCATTGTGTTGGAGGCAATGTACACAGGTACTCTATACCATATACTCTGGGATTGCCCGAACATTTGCAAACTATGGGACAAAGTTTTTTTTATACTTACACAAATAGCACAACATCCCATCCCCAAAACTCCGGGACTAGCCATCTTATCTTTGGGTATACAGTGACTCCCAAAATCCATTAGGACAATAGTAACCCACATCTTGCCAAGCACCAGACTAACGATCACAAGACATTGCAAAGACCAGGAACCACCCACAATGAAAGAAATACCGACTAACACACATGCCACCTATGAAATTATGTTCGCTTCATCCCAGGGCAAGTTTCAAAAATCAAATGAACAATGGAAAATCGTGGACTGACTGGTATAAATTGAAAAGGTCTGAGTATTGTTGATGAATCGCACAATTCTCCATCTCTAGGCAGCTGTGTACACGTGTTTAAATTTTCATTCACTTACCTTTTTTCTCTCTCTCTTTTTTTTTTTTTTTTTTTTTTATATTATTGCCTTACTACTTGAGTTATACTATAATACAGATGTATATGCTTACCTAAAGCAACAGTTCTACATTAAAATGGGTAAATTGGCACACAATATACAGTGAAAGCAACAATGGTGTGTTGTGGGGAGGGCTGGGTCTCCCCTCCCATGACACAGTGTGTTCCCAGTAGGGGTGTCGGGAGGGGGAACTCACCTTCTCAAATACTGACAAGAGAAAATCATGTTTTTCTTTCGAAAAATCTACTAAGCAAACCCATCGTTTCATGTACTAAATAAAGTGCCCTTACCTCTACAATGTTATTAGTATATATTGTTAATGTTCTTTACCACATTAATGGTATTTTCTGCACTTACTTGAAAAAATTTCAATAAAAAAAAAAAAAAAAAAAAAAAAAAAAAAAAAAACTATTGAAAGTAAAAAGTCCATATCAAAATACAACAATCCAACAGTGTCTTCAGTGATGAGCAAACTATTGATGTATGCAGGTGACTTCGTGAGACAAGCACATCTGCACCAATAATAGATAGCCACTCACCTCACTGAGTGGACCCTTTAGTTATAGAGGGTCTAAAGCACCTTCCCCCCTGGGGTGTCAGTTGGTAATCCACAGGAATCAAGCAGAACTCCTTACAGGTAGGAAGATCTAGAATGGGTCTGACATCCCAGTATGGTTTTGGTACCGTGAAAAGGTTTGAATAAAACCCTAATCCCTGCTCTTCCATGGGGACCACCGATATCACCCTTTGAGACAAAAGATGGGCCAATGCTTGAAAGACCCTTTTCTCTGGATCTTTGGGAACGTTTGATCTGAGAAAACGAGGATACAGGGACTCTCGGAACTCTAGTTTGTACCCTAGAGTTGAGGAAGCCACCCATTTGTCTCAACACTCTTCCTGCCAGACCCTTAAGAACTGCAGAAGTCTTCCTCCCACTCAAAAAGGAGGGGGCGTCCCTTGATAAAAAGGAGGAGGTTTTAGAATTTTGCTTTGTAGGTTTCCTTCCCCAGGGCCTCTTCTGTCACAGTGCGCGCTCTGTGATCAGCGAGTCTGAGACTCGCTGGATCACCGATCCGAGTAAGGAGGTCGATCCTGACCCCTTACCACGTGATCAGCTGTCAGCCAATGACAGCTGATCATGTGATGTCAACATAGCCGGTAATGGCTATGTTTTCTCCTTGCGCTGTCAGCGCGAGAAAAAAAAAAAAGGCGATCACCGGCGGCAGTGATCGGGACATCAATCTCAATCATGGCAAGCTGCTGCCAGCCCCTCAGTGCCCACCCATGCCCCCTACAAGTGCCACCTGGCAGTAGGCAACAATGCCGCCTGTCAGTGCCCATCAGTGTCACGTGCCCAGTGCCACCCATTCGTGCCATCCAACCACGCCACCTTAACTGTGCCTACCAATGCAGCCCATCAGTGCTGCCTCATCAGCGCATATCAATGAAGCAGAAAAATGACCTGTTTGCAAAATTTTATAACAAACTATTAAACCAGATTTTTTATTTTATTTTTTTTCAAAATTTTCCATCTTTTATTGTTTGTTTAGCAAAAAATAAAAACCACCAAAAAAAAAAAAAAAAAAAAAAAAAAAAAAAAAAAAAGCTCTATTTGTGGGAAAAATATATTTCTAGTCTCCTGTGTAAATTTAAGATTGGTTAATTTTTATAGGCAGGGCTCCATTAGCATTGCTGGATGTCATACCAACTGCCACCACTAGATGGCGCCAAAATCTTAGAAGTATAGGCTTTCAGAAGGCCGCAGCCTCGATTACCGGCAAGCGTGGCCTGACGCAATCGTTGCCGGGGGGGGTCCGCACGGGAGACAGGATACCCCACCAGCTGTGCTGCCCCAGGTCGCTAATTCTAGTCGCAAATGCGACCTGGCGCCCAGAGTTTGTCGAGCCCTGGTTTAATAGGAATTCCAACTTATTATCCATTGGATCCTTCAGCATTGTCTACCGGACAAGTCACATTTTTATTCAGAGGATGTAGCAGCGTAAAAAGCGGGCATCCCCCATTTCTTATTAAATTCTTCCTCCATAGGATAAAGTGTTGAAAACCTTTTCGGAGGGGAAATTAAAAAAAAAAATAAAATAAAAAGTTTACCTGGGTGATCCCACTCAGAATACATAAGCTTTCTCAGCAATGAATGGATAGGAAAATCATGAATAGCTTGGGAAGGCTTTAGCGAACCCAAACAAGAAGTGGGCTCATTAACTGACTCAGCTAATGGCAGCATGAATGTGGAGCGGACCAATTCAGTAAGAGATTGTACCATCAATTTTTCAGATTGTGAACTCGATCCTTCTATATTTGACCCTTCAGAAGAGGATTCAGCCTCTTCCTGCTCCCCTGAGAGAAAATCATCATCGTCATCATCTCCCGCCCCCGGTCCCCCAGTTTGAGGGTCATGGGCAATGGAACGGGACCTATCACGTTTAGTCCCATTCTGGTATGCGATTAAAGTATCAATTTTCTGCTCCAATCCTAATATGGTTGAGGGAAAAAAACCTCTTCAGTAAAGACAGGGGCTGCAGTGTTGAAAGCAGTTGCAACACCTGACAGCCTTGACAGCTCACTCTGACCAGCCACCTCAGAACTCTCAGGGGAGGATGCCTTTTCGCCTTGTAATAGAAAAATAAAAAAAATACGTAAATTGCAAAAAAGTAGTACAGAAGCTATTTGAAATCGGTGCAGCATCGCACCAATTAAGACGGTGCCATTGCAGCCGATTTGACATGTCAAATCACTCCAGTGTGAACCAGGGCTTACTACGATTTTGGTTTCTACCTCTGCACTCCCACTCCGTTATACTAAAATCCACCCATCAAGGCATTTTAATATTTACAGAACTCCCAAGAACCAGCTCATTGCTTACATCAACACTGAGGACTCTTGAAAAGGAATACTGCGCAAGGTGCCTCAATGTTTTTAGAACATTTGGTACCTCCCACCAGCCATGACTTATCTGCATTCACAGGGGCCTAGTGATTACACCACTGGAATTAAAAAGTTTTGTAAAGAAAACAAAAAAAAAAAAGTAATGTTAATGAGGGTGGAAAGGAAGACCCATGGAAGCCATAGTACAAGCAGATAAAGTATTCATTTACACCAGATGCAGCAAGTAGTACTCCAGGGCACACAACAAGCCAATATGCCTCGTCTCCTGCACTCACAGTTGACATCATTACAGCCAAAATTACAAACACAAAAACGCACACCCTCATCTTCAGCTTTGAGGCTGAAATCTTGGCTAAACAAAAATAATTTCTATATAGAAGAGACATGTTTATTCTTACATGAATTGTGGGGCGCTTTGCCTTTGTGCAGGAACTTCTTGTAACAGATCTCTCTCTCTCTCTCTCCAACACTCTCTCAATCTCTCTCTCTCTCTCTCTCTCTCTCTCTCTCTCTCTTTCATTTCATTTAAATGTCGACGGTCGACTGTCAGCTCCCTGAGCCTGCAGGACAGCTTCTGGGTTCTTCCCACAGCTCTGCACACAGACTACTGTCATGGCACCCCAGAAAATCTAGTATTTCTTACAGAAAAGTATTGCAGGAACATGTTTTGCTACACACAAAAGGAAATAAACATGTATGTGTATATTGACTCAAAAAAAATAAAAAAGCAAACTGGACATAATGTCACACAACTTCAAAAAATGGGCTGGTCAAAATTCCTGGCACCCTTAAAGAGGAGTTTTTTTACCGTCCTGCTAGCGCACCGCTCCAGTGTGAAAGCACCCTTAAAGAGGAGTGCCAAAAAAATAAAAATAAATTTTGTGTGACATTGTCCAATTTGCTTCCCCCCCCTCAAATTTTTTGTTTTGTTCCAATACACACAAAGGGAATAAATGTGTAAAACAAAACATATGTTACTGCAATACTTCTCTGCAAAAATTTCTGGGGTGCCAACAGTTTCAGCCATGACTATGTACAGCACAGTGATCATAGCTACTTTTATTACAAGGTAATGGATGGGTTTGCAAAGTGGATTAGTGGCTACTGAGCATTATATTTGAAGTTTTTGTGACTGGAGTTTAGCGTTAGGTAGGCTAAAGAAATTGGAACATGAGACTTCATAATGGTGGTGTAACAGCACACAATAGTTTCATTATCCAACATTACCATTCAGCCATATCGTATTAGACCATATAAAATCAGCATCACCATACCTTTCACATCTTGAGAAAAGTTTGCTGAATGGCGAGATACAAATAATTTCAGCTGATCATCCAAATTACAAACAGAGGAATCTACTTCCCAGGAACAGTAACCTACAAAAGACAAAAATTAAACGTCAAGTTAATCAGGTATTTGTTATACAGGTAGCTTTCTCTTCTGCAATATTATTGAAGACCATGTCCTCTCAAATTATTAACAGCAAGAATAATGCTAAAATACATTGACTGCTTAAATGCTGGAGAGGTTTCAGAAACCTACTATATTAGGCACTGACTACAGACTTGTGCTCATATCAGAATGGCAAAGTGATATTCCAGGCATGTGTTGAGGTGAAAGCCCAAACAGGCCACACATAAAAGTCCCCTTTAGTGTTATACATAGAATCAAAAGTACCATTATGTGCATTACATTCAAAATAATGAACCCAAAACAATAGGTTGCAGAATATAATAACACACACACACACACACACACACACACTTTAAGAGGAGGCATACAGGCCTAGATATTAACACTCACTTCTGAAATACCACCACCACCACCCCCCCCCCCCCCTTTTTTTTTGTCCCCTTATAATTTTGCATCCCAAAAAAAAAAAAAAAAAATTATGTCATAAATTGCGCTGCTATCAAAATCTAATGAACACTAAAATTAATTTGCGTTGAATAGAAAAAACACAATATCATTTTTTTGGAGAAACATGAGGAAGCTGTGTCTAGTAAAATGATGGCAAAACAAAAATGGCAGTACCCAAAAGCCTTTACAGCTACAGTGCCTTGGAAAAGTAAAACACCCACTTAGCTTTTTACCCATTTTGTTACATTACAGATTACAGCCTTTAGTTCAATGTTTTTTAATTCTGAATATTATGTGTGAGACACACACACACACACACTTTTTAAAAAGGCCCCAGAGGCTGCAACACCCAAGCAAGAGACACCACTAACCAAACACTGCCACAAAGACCAAGGAATGCTCCAAACAAGTAAGGGACAATGACAATGTTTTGACTGGATGTTTCTCATCATGGGGTGTGTCCTCCTGTATTCTGCAGTGAACAGCCGGAAGACTATAGACAGACAAGTGATTTAGGGGAGATGCATGTAGTCAGAGCTGGGCAGAGTAAAACATCCAGTGATCTGATGATTGTTATAGTGCAGTGTGTGTGTTTCTGAGGTCACCTGATCACAGTTGCAACATTCCTTTCCATTACCAGGATTTGTTATGTGGGGGAGGGGTGGATTTCTCACTTTTTATAATTACACCAAGTAAGGCTGAATGAGCTTAGGGCCAGTTCACACCAGTGTGCTGTGCGAGAGCGCATGCGATTCCCACCGCACATCACATGCGATGTCCGTGCAGTGCGATTTCAGACATACAGATAGTATGGCTGATATTGCACCACATTCTGCCCAAACTCGTACAGGACCCTTTTTTGGTCCGCACCAGAATATCATGGGTGTTCACACCTATGCTATCCGATTCATGTCCTAACTGTCAGTTTGCAGTGCGATATGCAAGCTGAAATGGGGGTGTCATTAACATTGTATGACACTCCCCAGCAGTTTGCATATGGCAGTGTGAACTGCCGTGCGAGTCGGATGCGAAGTGGGAACCCGCAGTGGATTTGCAGGGTTCCCGAATCGCACCAGTGTGAATCGAGCCTTGGTGGGAGCAGTCAAGTGACATTTGTAGGCTGTATGCTTTGAGGCTCGGTTCACACTGGTGCGATGCGGGAACCCTGCGAATCCACTGCGGGTTCCCACTTCCCATCCGACTCGCACGTCAGTTCACACTGCCATATGCGAACTGCTGGGGAGTGTCATACAATGTTAATGACACCCCCATTTCAGATCGCACTGCAAAATGACAGTTTGGACTTGAATCGGATTGCATAGGTGTAAACACCCATGCGATCCGATTCTGGGTCCGACCAAAAAAAGGGTCCTGTGCGTGTTTGGTCCGAATGTGATGCGATTTCAGCCATACAAAAATTGTATGGCTGAAATCACATCACACAGACATTGCATGTAATCTGAACAGCAATGCGGTGCAAATCACAGGTATGCGGAGTGTACAGTGGTGGGTAGTACATGCAGGATGGTGTAAGGATAGTGGACAGCGTCAGATTATTTTTTTATTTTACAATTAAATCCCCCCCCCCCCCCCAAAGGTTTTTTGTGGACCAGTGGATTTTTAATTTTTACAATTAAATTTTTTTTTTTTCACAGTGCTTTTGGGAAAGGGGGTGGGTCGGTGGCAGTGGACGGTTGTTTTTTTACAATTTTTGAATATTTTTTTTTTTTTAATCAGCCCTGTTAAGGGCTTTGGTGACATGTCAGGGGTCTAAACAGAGACCCCTGACATCTCCCATTTGACACACACAGAAAGGGACAGAGGACACAGATTCCCCAGTTGGCTCCTCTCCATTCATAAACTGAGCAGAGTAACACACAGGTTACTCTGCTCAGTTATCATAGGACACAGATCGATCGGTAACGAACGCTCTGTGTCCCATTCAGAAAAGAAAAGGGGCAGGTAATTGACATACCGACCCCTTTCTTCGCTCTCCATCCTGACAGATCCACCCCCCCCCCCGCAGCGGAGGAGGAAGACACAGGGGGGGGGGGGGGGGGATGTTGTGGACACACGGAGAGAGACAAGGGGGGGGCGGGGTGATCGGTGCGATGGGACAGCTGTGAGCACCGATCCCCCCTGCATGGCTTTTCAGGTTAAAGCCGCGGGAGGGAGAGAAACAGATAGATAATGAAAGGCCAGGCATGCAGGGGGGGGGGGGGGACACACAGCTGTCCCATCGCACCGATCATCCCCCACTGTCACTGGACATTGTGTAGATGTGACAGGGGGCCATGAGCGCGCTCTGCTTTTACCCAGAACGAGCTCTGCCTCTCCTGCACGCTCTGGCCAACAGGAGTGTAGAGGTGGGCGGAGGGTCTGCCGACATCATGACTCCGCCCACCAAATCTGCTGTTTTTGGGGGCTTCAAACTGCTAAACGGGGAACACATTTGACAGGTGAGGATACATGCAGGAGGCGTGTATAGACTTATAGTTCAGCACTAAGGCAGTACTTTATAAATTGACGAGTGGATTTACATCCACTTTAAAGATTGCTGTTCACAAGTGTAAACCATCCAACTTGAAGGAGCTGAAGCAGTTTTGCAAGGAGGAATGGGTAAAAATCCCAGTGGCAAGCTCAAAGGAGACTTATCCAAAGCGACTTGGAGGTGCGATAGCCGCAAAAGGTGGATCTACAGAGTATTGACTTTGGGGGGGGGGGGGTGAATAGTTGTGCACATTGACTTTGTTATTTTGTCCTATTTGTTTGCTTCACAAAAAAATAAACAAACCACACACACTTCAAATCCTCAAACAATCAATGTTAAATTCCAGGTTGTGAGGCAACAAAACACGAAAAATGCCAGGGGGGGGGGGGGGGGTGAATACTTTTGCAAGGCACTGCAATTTGGAGTCAACAGTGACTGATGGCACTAGACTTATTGCTCTCACTTTAGCATGCATGGCAGTGTAACACAATCATCGCTTTCATACACTTGAAAACCAAAGTATGCATGTGTTCCAATGTGCGTGTATGGTGGGAGTTTTTAAAAATGTATGGGGGTATTTCATGATATATAAAAAAAAAAAAAAAAAAAAAAAAAGTTTGTTACTTTAAAAAAAAATAAAAAATAATATAGAATACTGATACTTTAATTATAGAAAAATATATAAAAACTTTATTAACCTGCCATAAGGCAGTACCTAAGAATAAAAGACAGGTTAAAATAAAATTAGTCTTGAAGTTTGAAAAAAAATAAAAATAAATAAATCAGGGTGTGCAGGTCCCAGACACTTTAGAAAGGATGTGGCCTACGCGTTTCGTGGACAGTTCCGCTTCGTCAGGGCCTTGAAAGTAGCACAATGGGATACCACATGAATTCTATAGATAAAGTATTAACAATGCATGAGAACCGGTTTGGGAATATTTTTAATGAAGTTCCTCTACGTGTGGGTAAAGCAGGTATGTGTGCAAAATGCAACAAAGATGCAAGGCCTGGTGGCCCGAATGAAACATCATGGAGAAGACGTGCTGTGATTAAGGGCGTGTTTGAATTTTTTTTCTTTATGTGGACATATTCAGTTTAACCACTTGCCGACCGACTCCTGTAGATATACGTCAGCAGAATGGCACGGCTGGGCAAAGTAACGTACCTGTACATTACTTTGAATATCCCGCTGTGCTCATGCGCACCTGCGGGATCCATGGACTCGATGGGCGCCAGGTGCCTGCAATCATGTCATGGAGCTGAATAACAGGGAGATGCCGATGTAAACACAGCATCTCCCCGTTCTGCCTAGTGACAGGACACCGATAGTCTGCTCCATGTCATGGGGAGCAGCGATCAGTGTCGGGTCAACCACCAAAAAAAAAAAAAAAAAAAAAAAGCTCTATTTGTAGGGAAAAAAGGATGTCAATTTTGTTTGGGAGCAATTGTCAAAGCGATGCAGTGCCGAATCGCAAAAAGTGCTCGGGTCTTTGGCCAGCAAAATGGTCTGGGGCTTATGTGGTTAAAGGAGTTTGTAAACCCTTGTTTTAACCAACCAACCCCCCCCCCACACACACACACACACACACACACTTCATGTCATACTTCCCTCCACTACGCAGTGTGGCCCTGATCATCCTCTTCTGGGGCCCCCCGGCGGCGCTGGTATTGCCTCCCTGCAATGTGTCCACGTTGGAGAAAAGGTCTCCTTGGTGGATATCTGTGCAGGCGTGCTCCCGAGTCCTGCTTCTGCGTGTATTCACACAGAAAGTGGGACTCGGCCCCACCCCCATGTCATTGGATTTGATTGACAGCAGCAGGAGCCAATAACTGCACTGCCATCAATCTATCCAAATTAAGAGCCAAGACAAGGGCAGAGAGGAAGAGGGCGTCTCCGCCGAGAGAACAAATGGGCTCAGGTGAGTAAAACCAAAGCCGGTCACTGTCAGAAGTTTTTTCACATTAATATACATAGGATATGCGTTAAGAGGGTTTGCAACCCCTTTAAGTGCTTTTGTTTTTAATTAAAGAATTTGAGTAGTTAAACTATGTGCGATAAACCCATTAACCTTAAATTGGTTCTGATATTGCCATTTTTATTGCCAGATGGGTAAAAATGGCAGGGTGGTGGTGGTGTGTCTCTATGTGAGAAGGCAAATTAAATACATTCTTCAGTTCTGTGTATACAAAAGGTGCACGGGGGAGCTCATGTCCATAATGGAGATGGTCTTGACACAGCCCCAAAAAGCGATAGTCCAGAAATATTTAGACAGAATAAAAGGTGGCTAAAGCACCTGGACCAGATGGTATCCACCAACAGATCCTAAAAGAATTGTCATTTCAAGGCCATTGTTTCTAATATTTAGGGGACTTGTTAAAGCAGATCTCCGGGCAAAGGTTGATCTACCTTCACCAACTATGTCGGCCATGTTCTTTTGAGCTCTGTAGCGCCTCTGCAATGACCTGTCAAACTTGCTGGAAAAAATAAAAAAAAAAGTCATTGCCTGGTGATTTCCTGTTTGCAAGACCACTGGCCGCTAGTCCTCCCGTATCCTCAGCCAGCGGTCTGACACGCCCCCTTGTACTCCTTAGAACTCCCTGCTCACTTTCAATTTCCGCCTAGCTTGCTGTAGTGGGCGGACGGAATCTCACAGCCCCTGGTCTGTGCCACCCATTGAGATGGTGTCCTCCTCCACTGCCGCAGATCTGTATGTGAGAACACCGCTCGTGGTACAGCCACGCCTCCCTGTACATTGGAACAGTGTGCTCTGGGCTGTCTATCACAATTCCAGTACAGGGAGGCAAGGCTGTACTACGAGCAGTGTTCTCACATACAGACCTATCAGCACGTGATGTGCTCTGTCATCCCGATCTGTAACTATCCCCGCTCTGCAATGATGGGCACTGATAATCTACACTGGTGGTGGTCCGACACGTTGCATTTATATTAAAATGCTTTATATTCATAAGGCTGTAACCCAGGGCTTGACAAATTTGCTTGGAATCTAGGAGCCAGGTTTTTTTTTTTTTTTTTTAAACGGACAAAGTTTTATTTTTAATATAAAAATTAACCAATCCTAAAATTTACACAGACAGACAACTAGAACGAATGCGACTGCTTTTCTTTACTGCCATGCAAAAAAAAAAAAAAGAAGACCGCCATATCCCCGCTAAGGGTCCGATCAGGTCCGCCTGAAAAACTGACAGGCGAACCTGATCAGACAGTTCGTGTGAAAGGGGCCAAGCAGAGAGAAATGACAAATAAAATGAAATTTAATCAACCACTTCCGTCCCGCAGGACGACTATATACGTCCTGTCTTTGAAGAGAAATACCGTTGTTATGGTAGCAGCTAGCTACCATAACCTCAGTATCCTCTCCAAGAGCCGGCGGTTATCCTTCAGATAAAAGTGGTCTCTGTGGCAGATTCACCGCAAGATCACTTTTAATCGGCGGCGGTCGAGGTCCCCCCAAACCCCCCCCCCTCACTGCAGTGCCCTCCACCGCTTACCTGGTCTGACATGGAGACGAGTAAGTAAGGGGGGTGGGGGGTGAGATGGCCCCCCCGCCCATCTCCAAGTCATTGCAAGGTGGAAGCGACAAATAGTCACTCCCACCCATAGCTTTTAAAAAATAAAAAGAAGGACATTTTAGTTTAAATATGAGATCCGAGGTCTTTTTGACGCCAGATCTCATATTTAAGAGGACCTGTCATGCTTTTTTCTTTAACAAGGGATTTTTTCATTCCTTATAATTAGGAATAAAAAAAAGTGACAATTTTTAAAGGAACAGTGAAAAAATAAAAATAATAATTTTTATTTTTATTTTTAACACGCCCTGTCCCGCCAAGCTTGCGTGCAGAAGCACCCGCATATGAAAGCGGTGTTCAAACCACACGTGAGGTATCGCCGCGATTTGTAGAGCGAGAGCAATAGTTCTAGCCCTATACCTCCTCTGTAACTCAAAACATGCAACCTGTAGATTTTTTTTTTAAACGTCGCCTATGGAGATTTTAAAAAGGATACAAGTTTGTTGCCATTCCACGAGCGGACGCAATTTTGAAGCGCGACATGTTGGGTTTCTATAATAAATAAAATTAGATAGATCTATCCATCCATCTATCCCCAACTTTACCGTTTTTTTTTTTTTTTTTTTTTTATTAAAATAAGACAAGTATTTTTTTTCCCCCCAAAAAGTGCACTTGCAAGTCTGCGGCGCTAATACGGTGTGACAGAAAGTATTGCAACGACTGCCCATTTTATTCTCTAGGGTGTTAGGATTTTTGTACTCACCGTAAAATCCTTTTCTCTAGAGTTCATTGACGGACACAGCTCCATTAATCTTGACTGTAGGGTTATTACACCACCTTCAGGAGAGGACTAGGCATAACATGTAATACACGTGAAACAGTACAGTTCCGCCCGGGGGGGGGGGGGGGGGGGGGGGGGGGGGGGGGGGGGCCGGGGGGGGGGGGGCGGTCCCTCTGGTAATAAACCCTCAGCCTGCAGCTCAGTACGTCAACAAGCAGTATAGCGTAAAATAGGAGGAGGGGTGGGTGCTGTGTCCGTCAATGAACTTCAGAGAAAAGGATTTTACGGTGAGTACAAAAAAAAAAACGAATTTTTCCTTTTTCATTGACTGACACAGCTCCATTAATTTTGACCGTAGGGACGTCCCCAAGCAGTGTCAAAACGAGGGGTGGGAACAGCAAACATAACTTCACCAACAACCAGAGGTGCTCCCCAACGGAGGAGTCACCATCTGAGCCAACGGCATCAAAACTTGGTCAACATTTGCATTGACAATCAAAATGTAACTTTCTGTAACAAGAAGAAAGTGTAAATTGCAAAATTACACGGCCGGCCTGCAAAAAACTTTGCGGCCAAAGCAGGCATCAGAAGATGCGCTTACATCAACTTTGTGAAAGTGTGAACGGACGACCAAGTCGCCGCCTTACACACCTGGGAGACTGACGCTTGATGTCGGAAGGCCCAAGAGGTCCCAATTGCCCTGTTGGAATGGGCCGCGACAGGAAATGGGGGCACCTGCCCCTTAAAGAGGAAGTAAACCCAGTACGATTTTTCTTTTTTCTCAACATATACATGCTGTAAACTATTGCAAACGGAAACACATTTAAAATGGGCCAAAAACGAGGTTGTCAAATACCTTAGGTATTATTTCTTCTCTTCCGGGTATTGGCCGCGCCATTACTACTGCTGTTTGTTGTAATCATTTCTGGGACGTCATTTCCGCCCTTACTAGTATTCCCTAGTAAATCTCGCACATGGGCCGTAGCGCCAAAACCAAGCCTCTCACTCGATTGCCGTTACTATGGCAACAGAGCTAAACCATAGCTGACGGCAAATCGCTTGCAAGGGGGAGAAGCAGGAAGGAGATGCTCAGATTACAGCATTGCGAGACTTCCTCTATGCCGTTCTGAGGAGAAGGATAATGACCCAGCATGCAGGGGAGATAGAATCGGCATGCCATTAATGAAAATACCTAGTGTACAATCGCGACGTCACTCAAACTTGCAGGACGATGTCTATGGAAACAAACAGCGAGTACACTTTCACAGGCAGCGATCAGTTGCCTTTGCTATCTAGATTGCAAAGAGATAAAAGTTGTATTGGAGGGTTTACAACCACTTTCAAGGCGTAAGCCTGGACCACGATCTGTCTGATCCACCTGGAAATGGTGGTCGACGAGACCGCCAGCCCTTTTTTCGGACCAGCCACCAAAACGAACAGAGAATCTGACTTCCGGAAGGGAGCCGTGGCATAACATGACAAATACCCTTAGAGCCCGGACCACGTCCAGGGAATGGAGGGCCACCTCCTTAGGATGCATCGGCTTAGGACACAGAGATGGTAACACAATGTCTTCATTGAGATGGAAGGCCGAAACCACCTTTGGCAGGAAGGTTGCGGACGCAACACCACCTTATCCCTGTGGATAACCAGATAGGGCGACTTGCAAGACAAGGCTGCCAGTTCAGAAACCCTCCTGGAAGATGTAATAGCCACTAGAAAGATCACTTTCTGAGAAAGTCAACAAGGGAATTTCCCTGAAGTTCGCAAACGCTGGTTTCTGAAGTGCCGATTGAACCAAGTTCAGATCCCACGGTGGTAGGGGTGGTCGCACTGGAGGGACTACATGCCGAACCCCTTGCACAAAAAAAAAGGTGCTCACCAATGAGTGAGACGCCTTAGCACCTGGCTTTCAACAGCCATGCCATTAAAACCAGCGACGGTAAAGCAGGATGGAGTATCGGACCTTGCAATAGAAGAAGGTCTTCTTGCATCGGCAACCGCCAAGGAGCATCCGCCACCAGGCGTACCAAGGACGCCAAGGCCAATCTGGGGTAATCGGTATTACTGGGAGCCCCCTCGGCCTCGACCCTGCGGAGCAGACGCGGCAACAGTTTGAGCGGAGGGAAGGCGTAAATCAGCCGGTATTGACCAAGGATCTCTTGTCCTGGACACGAACCTCCGCACCCTTCGATTTAACCGAGAGGCCAGAAGATCCACATCTGGTGTGCCCCACCAGAGGCAAAGAAGCCTGAACACCTGATGCAGTGACCATTCTCCTTGGTCCAGCATCTGGGGACTTAGATCGTCCGCCTGCCAGTTTTCTACTCCCGGGATGTATATGGTCGACAGTGCTGGTACGTGTTGCTATGCCCACTGAAGAATGTGCGCGACCACCTGTGCTGCAACCGAGCTTCTTGTTGGTTGACATATGCTACCGCCGTGGCATTGTCTGACTGGATTCTGATCGGACGTCCTCGTAGTCTCAGCGACCATGTGGAGAGGCATAGCCTGATCGCTCGAAGATTGTGCACATTGATCGGTAACTGGGATTCCTCCCTCAACCAGAGGCCCTGGGTCGACTGTACTCCAAGCACTCCACCCCAGCCGGTCAGGCTGGCGTCCATTATGATCACCGTCCAATAAAGAACGAGGAACGATTTCCCGGACTGAAGGGCCGGAGATCTAAGCCACCAGAGAAGAGAGTCCCTGATTAACTGGCTCACCCAGGGGACACCCTGCTGATCCAGGGATAACGGAGATTTGTCCCATTTGGACAATATCTCCTTCTGCAAGACTCTGGTGTGAAATTGGGCATACGGTACCGCCTCGAAGGAGGCAACCATGAGGCCCAGAACTTGCATGCCGAAACGACCACCTGCGGTTCATCAACAGCTTCACCGCGGCTCTGAGAGTCTGCAGTTTGTGAGAAAACACTCACTTCCACGGAGTCCGTCCAGCAGTAAGCCTAGGTACTCTAGGCGCTGAGTCGGCACTAGTGTATACATAGTGTTTTTTTGGATCATTTTACTAAATTAGGACTTTTGTATCCACTTGTCACTGGGCGATAGATAGATATTTTTTTTTTTTTTTTTTTTTTTTTTTTTTTTTATGTGATTTATTGCACTAAAATATATATATATATATATATATATATATATATATATATATATATATATATATATATATATATATATATATATATATATATATATATATATATATATATATATATATATATATATATATATATATATAGTTTTTACATGATTATATTTAAGTAGCAGCTTTATTTATTTTTCTCTAGCTATCCATTTATCACACACATCATTTGGCGCAGCGACGGTAGAAGATAGAGGGGGATTTATACTTTTTTTTTTTACCAACAGTACATAAATATATAGTATGCATGTATTTAAAAAAAATTAATAAAAAATACACACACAATAACTAGCAGTGTTAGCAGGCATGGGATAAGACTTCACATTTTATGCCAGCTATAGCACAGTCCGATTTCATTATTTTTCCCCTTCAGGCTATGTTTTCAGAACAGGCCTTTCACAGCTGATGCCAGAATATAATCACAACTTTTGTCCAGGCTTCTTTGGGAACAAGTCTTAAAAGCATGTGAAGTGCCAAGACCACAGCAGCTGACAGTGAGGCTCAGCTGGCAAAGATGGATAACAACCTTCTGCATTGTTTCTAAAGGCAAACTGTTTACAGCTCAAAACATAAAAAAGTTATTGTTGTTATTTTAACCACTTGCTTACTGGACACCTAGTAATAAGTGCTGGTAATAAGCAAGTTAGTGGATCTGTTTAGCTCTAGCTATACCCCTAGAAAAGGTTATGGTTCAAAAGTGCTCATAATCACTATATTTTCATAATCAATTAATCGGCCAGTAACATAATGGGGTTAAAAAAAAACTA
Organism: Lithobates sylvaticus; assembly: GCA_028564925.1. Taxonomy (NCBI): domain Eukaryota; kingdom Metazoa; phylum Chordata; class Amphibia; order Anura; family Ranidae; genus Lithobates; species Lithobates sylvaticus. Next base: position 402,405,134 of record CM053026.1, read on the forward strand.
AAGTGAGCACTTTATAGTACAAAAAGAGCAAATAATCGCTACTGTAAATATTACTTTCAAAGTTCTACAGTAAAAAAAATGAACCCCTACAGTAGTGATTATCTGCTTTTTTTTGTACTATAAAGGGCTCATTTATAGTTTTTTTTTTTTTTTTTTAACCCCATTATGTTACTAAAAGTCTTAGACCTGGTTCACATCTGTGTGTTTTTGGTGCTTTTTGCAGAAACGCACTACAGTTCATTTAACATGGTTTCCTATGGGACACGTTCACATCTGTGCTTTTTTTCAGCCGCTGCATATTTGGAAAGGGTCAGGGACTTTTTTTTTTTTAATGCAAAACGGTGCTTTTTTTGGTTCAATATACTTCAATGGAGAAGCTGCAGAAAAGCATGTAATACAATTTTGCAGCAATTTGTGTTTTTTAATTTGCCCAACAACAAAATTGACCAAAAAACAGTATGTCTCTTCTAATAGTATATACAGTACATCTCTAATAGTGTATACAGTATCTCTCTTCTGTCTGTTATTCTCAGAGTGGATTCCATAATTTGCTCCCTAACCATATAGTTGGTTGTCTATATTTACCACTGCATATAGATATTTAAAAATAAATAGCTTTTTTTTTTTTTAAACTTTACATATTAACTAAAATTATACACCACACTTTTTTTTTAAGGTGATTAACTGATTAATCAAAACAATAAATCGGCGAACAAATAGATTATGAAAATAATCGTTAGTTGCAGCCATAGAAACAACTAAATTGATTATGAAAATAGTTGTCAACTATTTTCATGATCAATTAAAATCGGTCAGCCGATTAGTTGGCCTGCATACAGTATGCATTGCAGTACACACAGCTTAGTACACCATCCATACATGTCAGTAAGGCCCCTTTCACACTGAATCGTTTTTCAGGAGCTACAGCGCTAGAAATAGCGCCTGCATAGCTCCTGAAAAAAGCGGGTGCTTTAACTCCAGTGTGAAAGCCGGAGGGCTCACACACTTGAGCGGTGCGCTAGCAGGACGGTAAAAAAAGTCCTGCAGCATATTTGGAGCGGTGTATTCACCGCTCCTACCCATTGAAATCAGTGGGACACTGCGGTAATACCGCTGGCAAAGCGCTTTGCGGGGGGGGGGTTTAACCCTTTTTTTATTCGCTAAATATAGTGCTGCTTTACCGCCACCGCCCCAGTGTGAAACCAGCCTAAGAACTTGTGAATGTGTGAGGAGCAATGGAACATGTAGCCCTGGGCAGGAAGTGAGTGGTTCTAAAAAAGGCAGAAGTTTTTTTTTTTTTTTAACCTTGCACTAGGGGCACACTATACTATAATGTGCAGCTTGCTATTGGAGCACTCTGAAGGCAGGAGGAGCCAGAAGCATGGGTAGGGGACCCCAGAAGAGAATAAAAATCGGGGCTGCTCTGTGCATAACCCATTACACAGAGCAGGTAAGTATTATTGTTGTTTTTAGAAAGAAATTAACTTTAAAGACTGTGCAGAGAAGATCAGCATCTGAACCCAGAGAAGGTGGATGCTGATAGACTGGAGGTAATAAAAAGGCATTACAATTACATTTAAAGAGGAAGTAAACCCTGATGGGTTTTACTACCTCTTCTTCTCCCTGTATAGCTTGCAAATAAAAAGCATAATGGGCTAGTATGCATCGCATACTAGCCCATTATGTACCACTTACCTGCAAAAGAATCCAGCGGCGTCCCCTGTGGGCAGCGTCCATCTTCTTGCCCTCTTCCTTTTGGGCCACGGACTCCGGCTCTGTGATTTGCCGGAGCCGCGTGACGTCACTCCTGCGCATCCGCGCGGGAGCCGCGACCTACGGCATATGCTAGGGAAGAAACGGCCTTTAGGTTTGTTTCTTCCCTGTGTAGGCGCAGTAGCGACTTCCGGCGGACTACAAGTGAAATATCTCCTAAACGGCGCACGTTTAGGAGATATTTCCACTCCCTATAGGTAAAAAAAGTCCAAAAAGTGGATTTACAACCACTTTAAAGTAACCTTTTACATGGAGGCAAGCCATATTACGTGGGAGCAGGGCACCCCAGAATGAAAGGGGTCTAAATAAAAAATGTGATCTCCAAGTCTGATATTTACCAGATTCAACCTCCAATAGTTTATACAGTATATCTCTTCTGTCTGTAGATTTTGCTCTCTAACCATATAGTTGGTTATTTATATTTACCACTGCATATAGATTTTTAAGAATTAATTGCCTTTTTTTTTTTTTTTTTTTTTTTTAAACTTTGCATATTAAAATTATACACCACACTTTTTTTTTAAAGGTTATTATCCGATTAATCAAAACAATAATTGGCTAACTAATCGATTATGAAAATAATCATTAGTTGCAGCCCTACCTATGTGTGCATAGACACATGGGATAACATGCTGGGGAGTTTACTGACTCCAGGGAAAAAAAAAAAAAAAATAAGAAGAGAAGAAGGGGAAAAGGGCAGATGTTAAAAAGCCCAGTGGCTGGTTGATAAAGCCTGCAGATTTCCCATTCATTTCATCTATGCATTAGCCATTTTCCTGGAGTGCACATTTGATTAGGTCCCAAAGTATAGTACATAAGTATCTAAAGACAATTTTTCTCTTTACTTCCTGGTCCAAGGACACATCGTAAGAGGTAGTGTTCTTCTGACAACTCAGAATTTCACTCATCTTCCATCTTGATGACCATAACCACTAGGAAAATTAACCTCCCTGGCGGTATGATTATGTCAGATATTTGAATTTCAAAAGTGGTACATTGTTTTGCATAGAAATTTGGCGTTTTATATTGCAGGCCTGCAAGTATTAGTAATAACACACTTAAAGAGGAAGTAAACCCTCTTGAGAAAAATCGAAAAAAAAAAAACCTGCAAGACAAAGGCATAATTAGCTAGTATGCATAGCATACTAGCTAATTATGCATCACTTACCTGAAATTGAAGCCTCGGCATCGGTCCTCTTCTCCCCCTACGACCGCCGACATCTTCTCCCGGAGTGACTTCCGGGTATCGCGGCTCCGGCGCTGTGATTGGCCGGAGCCGCGATGACGTCATGCGCATGTGCACGAGAGCGGCATATAACAACTGAAGCATCTGCATATAGCGCCGATGCTTCAGTTGTCGCTAGTGCGCATGTGCCGCATGACGTCGGCACATGCAAATACAGGTATATCTCCTAAACCGTGCAGGTTTAGGAGATATCCCTGTTAGCTACAGGTAAGCCTTAATATAGGTTTACCTGTAAGCTAAAGTTATACAAGAGGGTTTACTTCCTCTTTAAATCTGTCCAAACAAGAGTCAGGTAGATATCCCGGGTATGATAAAGTTTGAAACATGAACGAAAAATTAATTTCCCCACTAATCACCATTGCTCAATCCTGTGTTCTAATTTACCACCACTGTTTTCTAGCTGGTCTAAAAACGCTTTTGATGTATATAAAAAAAAAAAAAAAAAAAAAAAAAAAAAAAAAAAAAAAAAAAAAAAAAAAAAGACAGTTTTTGGTTGCCATGGACAATCTCAAGTTTCCAGGTAGAAATATTTATGGACAAATCTGAAGGAAAAGAAAAAAATAAATAAATCTGCAGAAAATCTGATAGTGTGTATGGGGCTTGATAAGTTAATCACACATAGTTGGAGTACTACAACTAATTAAAAACAACATTAAATTACATTCTTGCATTTGCTTAACCACTTCAGCCCCCGAAAGGTTTGGCTGCTCAATGACCAGGGTATTTTAGGCAATACGGCACTGCGTCGCTTTGACAATTGTGCGACGTTGTACCCAAACAAAATTTGATCATCTCTGCGTTTTTTTTTTTTGCTGAAAAAAAAAAAAAAAAAAAAAAAACCCCACAGGTTTAGGCCGATATGTATTCTTCTACATTTTTTTGGTAATAAAGAGAGAGAACACAGATCCAGGTTCTCACTCTGTCCCGAGCAATCGTGGGTGCCCGGCGGTCATCGCGCCTGCTGGGCACACACTCACCCCTAGTGGTTAAAAGGCGAAGCAAGGCAACGTTTTTGCACAGCTGTGCCATTCTGCCGCAGTAAAACTGAGGAGTTGGGTTTAGGGTTTTTTCCAGATTCATACTTACCTAGGTGGATGCAGAATCAGTCTGATGCTGCATCTGTCCCCCGGCGCCTCTTCACTGAGAACCGAGCGAACATCACCGATGGCTTGGTTCTCATAGATCCCCGAGCAGAGAGCTGCTGCCTGTCAATCAGCAGCTCTCCTCTCTGCCCCTCTACTCTCATTGGAGCGCTGAGCTGTTTTCAGGCTCTCAGAGAGGCTGAAATGGGTATCAGTCCAGGACTGATTTCTGTGACCCATAGGAGTCAATACGCTGCCTGTCATTGATTGGCTTTCCCGATGACCGGGAACAGCCAATCAATGACGTCAGACGTCAGCCCCGCCCCCTTATGTAAAACAAACACACACACACACACACACACACTTCACACTTCACACCAAAATGAATATAGGACTTCTTCTGATTGGACAAAATGGAAATTGTGACATCTGCCTGCCTCTTTACATCAGCCAATCAGAAAAAGCCTTGTATTCATTTATGAAAACTCTAGGCTTCTCCTGAATGGTGAAGAAGCATTCAGCCAGACTAGTAATTTCCTGCAGCAGACAGGAAGTTACGCATTCTGCTGCTGGAACACATTGCCACTTACTGTATGTAGCCAATGCTACTACCATATATTACAGCACACATAATGGCTGCAAATGTTCAGTAATGAAAAAAAAATATAGGTTGCTGGGTTTAAATGAAACCTAGAATTTTTTTTATTTTTTTTAAAGTGGAGCTCCACCAAAAAGGAGGAAGCTTTGCTTGTTCGCACCCCCCTCCACTGCCACATTTGCCAGAAAGCACAGCTTGCGCATACGCAGAAGGAAACAGGCTGTGGGGCCGCAATGCTTCACTTTGTTTGCCTTAGTGAAGATGCCAGGGCCTGCACCCACAGTCGATGGACAAATCAGCTAGGGGTGCCGATATTGTGGGAACCCTGGACAGGTAAGTGTCCTTATATTAAAAAAAAAAAAAAGTCAACAGCTGCAGTATTTGTAGCTGCCGACTAATTCTTTTGACAGGCGGGAACACATCTTTAACCACTTAAAGATACAGAAGGTTTTACCCACTTCCTGATTAGGCAATTTTTTGCGATACGGAGCTGCGTCGCTTTAACTGACAATTAACGTTGTACCCAAACACAAGGTATTTTTTTTCCCCCCCACAAATAGAGCTTTCTTTTGGTGGTATTTGATCACCACTGCAGTATTTTTTGCGCTATAAAAAAAAAATAGAAAAAAAAACAAAAAACAAACAAACCACTAGTTTGATAGGGAAAAAAAGAGATGATAGACACACACACACACACCTCAGTGTATTAGCCCCCCCCCCCCCCCCGATATTTACATGAGCCCCCTCTCAATCCATCAATGTCCACGGGAGCCTTGCCTCTCTGTGGGACTCGCACATCTGATTGGCTTTTAGCAGCAGGAGCTGCTGTTTTGGGCCCCCCTGCTGCCGGGCCATTCAGAGTAGGGGGACCAGCTGTGAAGCTGCAGGGCTTCGCTGACAGTTTCCCTTACAGTCAATGGCAGCACCCCAGAGCCAATGGAAACACTGGCAGATGTGCCGACATTGCTGGATTCCAGGACAGGTAAGTGCCCTAATATTAAAAAAAAAGTCAGCAGCTACAGTATGTGCGGAACTCCGCTTTAAAGGCCCGTACACATGATCAGAAAGTTGTATGAAAAAAATAGATTTCAAAGGGATCATACAATAATCTAATCGTTAGAAACAAAGAGGTTATGCAAATTCTAACTGATATGGAGACGAGCATGCAAAAAAAAAAAAAAAAAAGTGTTCTCTTGTAGAATACCAGATCGTATGATTTTTGTTTAATCAGTACAGTTGTCGTCCGAAAATAAAATATAAATACACGACACTTCTGAATTTTTATTCTCTCGTAAGAGAATTTTCATAACTTTAGTAACCTCTCGATTTTTGATATGCGACTAGCAAGAAGAAAAAAAAAAATAAAAAAAAAAAAAAAAAAAAAAAGGGACAATCTGTCATCTGATTTTCGGATTGTGCGTTTGTGTGAGATTGTTATTTAAAAATAATAAATTACAACTCTAACAGCCAGATATTAAATATGCCAGTGTTGACACTGAGAAGATAAATGAGAGTTGTCTGTAGGATAAACACACACACTATAGAGAATACAGTAACCTAAGGTGAACTCAGTAAATCCAAGGTAAAAGACAAACACTATATGCTACTATACAAGCTTGCAGGACTGTGCTGTGCAGGTAGGATGACAACCACAACAAACCGAACAATGAGGGGAAATCTCCTAAAGACTGAAGCAGCTGTGCATAGTAACCAATCAGCTTCCAACTTTCATTTCCAAGGCTTAACAGAATAAGCTGAAGCTAGAAGCTGATTGGTTGCTATGCAGTGTCTTATCAAATCCCCCCGAATGTCTGCAGTGCAGCCTAGATTGCATTAACCCATGCCTTGCCTCCCCAAGCATACACAGCGCCTGTAACCTTGCATCCACACAAGCCTGCTTAGGAGAGCTGTGGTGAATGAGGTGCAGGTATTGGCATAGGAGCCCCCATCCATCCATCCATATATCCGGCAGACAGTTATGTGCACATCCCCACCAGTCACACCCAGCTCCTCCCCGCCATCTCACCTCTTTTCAGCTCGCTCACCGCCCGCTTCACTAATCCGGGTCCCCGGCTGATCTCCCCGCACAGCACCAGCCCGTAGCAGCCCTGTGGCCCGGGACCCGCCCGAGTCACCGCCATCTTGCATGTGACATCAACACGCAGAGCAAGCACGGAGAATAAGTCAGCGGGGTCCAGGAACCGGAACACACCCACAGAGGCACCGGACACGCCTACACAGATCGAAGACACGCCCCCACCCTGAGCTGGCCAAGGCCGTCTAGTCTGTTGACCAGTCGGGGCGGGGCCTGAGGCGGCCGTGACTGTGGAATGACGACCTTGGCTTGTAGCATTTTACAGTACAGTAGTACACTAGTCTTCTTCTTCCCGCCGTGTGCTAACGTATGGCAGCAGCTCAATGGGAGAGTGCTGTGATGTTTGTACTCATTCCTATTCTGAGCACTGACGTGTGCATCGTTTGTAATAAAAAACATCTTTGCCATTCTGACGCTTCCCTCCAACCGCATATTATTTTATATATACTGTGATTCTGTACTTGCCAACAGAGGTGTAACCAGTGCCGATCCTGACCTCTCTGGGGCCCTAAGCAAAATTCTGCTAAGGGGCCCTCTACTTGACCTGTGATGCCGTGAGCTATGTAAACCATTTGCCATTGCCACACAGTCACACCTGACACTTCAGAGCTCCCAAAACAATCCTCCCTCCTTTAAACAAAACAGTCAAAGAATAAGTACAACAATATAGAACAGAATGAGGTCCCCAGAGAGCCCCCCTTACACAAGGGTTCCCAGACAGTCCCCCTTAAATCAGTGTCCTCAGAGAGTCTCCCCCTACATCAGGGTCCCCAGAGAGCCTCCCCTTACACAAGGGTTCCCAGACAGTCCCCCTTAAATCAGTGTCCTCAGAGAGTCTCCCCCTACATCAGGGTCCCCAGAGAGCCTCCCCTTACACAAGGGTTCCCAGACAGTCCCCCTTAAATCAGTGTCCTCAGAGAGTCTCCCCCTACATCAGGGTCCCCAGAGAGCCTCCCCCTACACAAGGGTTCCCAGACAGTCCCCCTTAAATCAGTGTCCTCAGAGAGTCTCCCCCTACATCAGGGTCCCCAGAGAGCCTTCCCCCACATTAGGGACCCCAGAGAGCCACAGCTTACATCAGGGTCCCCATAGAGCCTCCCCTTACATCAGGGTCCCCGGAGAGCCCCCCTTACATCAGGGTCCCCAGAGAGCCTCCCCTTTACATCAGGGTCCCCAGAGAGCCCCCCTTACATCAGGGTCCCCAGAGAGCCCCGTCTTACATCAGGGTCCCCAGAGAGCCTCCCGCTACATTAGGGTCCCCAGAGAGCCCTCTTACATCAGGGTCCCTAGAGAGCCTCCCCCTACATTAGGGTCCCCAGAGAGCCTCCCCTTACACAAGGGTTCCCAGACAGTCCCCCTTAAATCAGTGTCCTCAGAGAGTCTCCCCCTACATCAGGGTCCCCAGAGAGCCCCCCTTACACAAGGGTTCCCAGACAGTCCCCCTTAAATCAGTGTCCTCAGAGAGTCTCCCCCTACATCAGGGTCCCCAGAGAGCCTCCCCTTACACAAGGGTTCCCAGACAGTCCCCCTTAAATCAGTGTCCTCAGAGAGTCTCCCCCTACATCAGGGTCCCCAGAGAGCCTCCCCTTACACAAGGGTTCCCAGACAGTCCCCCTTAAATCAGTGTCCTCAGAGAGTCTCCCCCTACATCAGGGTCCCCAGAGAGCCTCCCCCTACACAAGGGTTCCCAGACAGTCCCCCTTAAATCAGTGTCCTCAGAGAGTCTCCCCCTACATCAGGGTCCCCAGAGAGCCTTCCCCCACATTAGGGACCCCAGAGAGCCACAGCTTACATCAGGGTCCCCATAGAGCCTCCCCTTACATCAGGGTCCCCGGAGAGCCCCCCTTACATCAGGGTCCCCAGAGAGCCTCCCCTTTACATCAGGGTCCCCAGAGAGCCCCCCTTACATCAGGGTCCCCAGAGAGCCCCGTCTTTACATCAGGGTCCCCAGAGAGCCTCCCGCTACATTAGGGTCCCCAGAGAGCCCTCTTACATCAGGGTCCCTAGAGAGCCTCCCCCTACATTAGGGTCCCCAGAGAGCCTCCCCTTACACAAGGGTTCCCAGACAGTCCCCCTTAAATCAGTGTCCTCAGAGAGTCTCCCCCTACATCAGGGTCCCCAGAGAGCCCCCCTTACACAAGGGTTCCCAGACAGTCCCCCTTAAATCAGTGTCCTCAGAGAGTCTCCCCCTACATCAGGGTCCCCAGAGAGCCTTCCCCCACATTAGGGACCCCAGAGAGCCCCCCTTACATCAGGGTCCCCATAGAGCCTCCCCTTACATCAGGGTCCCCAGAGAGCCCCCCCTTTACATCAGGGTCCCCAGAGAGCCTCCCGCTACATTAGGGTCCCCAGAGAGCCCTCTTACATCAGGGTCCCTAGAGAGCCTCCCCCTACATTAGGGTCCCCAGAGAGCCTCCCCTTACATCAGGATCCCCAGAGAGCCTCCCCTTACATCAGGATCCCCAGAGAGCCTCCCCTTACATCAGGGTCCCCAGAGAGCCCCCCTTAAATCAGTGCCCTCAGAGAGTCTCCCCCTACATCAGGGTCCCCAGAGAGCCTCCCCTTACACAAGGGTTCCCAGACAGTCCCCCTTAAATCAGTGTCCTCAGAGAGTCTCCCCCTACATCAGGGTCCCCAGAGAGCCTTCCCCCACATTAGGGACCCCAGAGAGCCACAGCTTACATCAGGGTCCCCATAGAGCCTCCCCTTACATCAGGGTCCCCGGAGAGCCCCCCTTACATCAGGGTCCCCAGAGAGCCTCCCCTTTACATCAGGGTCCCCAGAGAGCCCCCCTTACATCAGGGTCCCCAGAGAGCCCCGTCTTTACATCAGGGTCCCCAGAGAGCCTCCCGCTACATTAGGGTCCCCAGAGAGCCCTCTTACATCAGGGTCCCTAGAGAGCCTCCCCCTACATTAGGGTCCCCAGAGAGCCTCCCCTTACACAAGGGTTCCCAGACAGTCCCCCTTAAATCAGTGTCCTCAGAGAGTCTCCCCCTACATCAGGGTCCCCAGAGAGCCCCCCTTACACAAGGGTTCCCAGACAGTCCCCCTTAAATCAGTGTCCTCAGAGAGTCTCCCCCTACATCAGGGTCCCCAGAGAGCCTTCCCCCACATTAGGGACCCCAGAGAGCCCCCTTACATCAGGGTCCCCATAGAGCCTCCCCTTACATCAGGGTCCCCAGAGAGCCCCCCTTTACATCAGGGTCCCCAGAGAGCCCCCCTTACATCAGGGTCCCCAGAGAGCCCCGTCTTTACATCAGGGTCCCCAGAGAGCCTCCCGCTACATTAGGGTCCCCAGAGAGCCCTCTTACATCAGGGTCCCTAGAGAGCCTCCCCCTACATTAGGGTCCCCAGAGAGCCTCCCCTTACACAAGGGTTCCCAGACAGTCCCCCTTAAATCAGTGTCCTCAGAGAGTCTCCCCCTACATCAGGGTCCCCAGAGAGCCCCCCTTACACAAGGGTTCCCAGACAGTCCCCCTTAAATCAGTGTCCTCAGAGAGTCTCCCCCTACATCAGGGTCCCCAGAGAGCCTTCCCCAACATTAGGGACCCCAGAGAGCCCCCCTGACATCAGGGTCCCCATAGAGCCTCCCCGTACATCAGGGTCCCCAGAGAGCCCCCCCTTTACATCAGGGTCCCCAGAGAGCCTCCCGCTACATTAGGGTCCCCAGAGAGCCCTCTTACATCAGGGTCCCTAGAGAGCCTCCCCCTACATTAGGGTCCCCAGAGAGCCTCCCCTTACATCAGGATCCCCAGAGAGCCTCCCCTTACATCAGGATCCCCAGAGAGCCTCCCCTTACATCAGGGTCCCCAGAGAGCCCCCCTTAAATCAGTGCCCTCAGAGAGTCTCCCCCTACATCAGGGTCCCCAGAGAGCCTCCTCCTACATTAGGTTTCCCAGAGAGCCTCCCCTTACATCAGGGTCCCCAGAAAGCCCCTCCTTACATCAGGGTCCCCAAAGAGCCCCCCTTACATCAGTGTCCTCAGAGAGCCCCTCCTTACATCAGGGTCCCCAGTGAGCCTCCCTACTCACATCAGGGTCCCCAGAGGGTATCCCCTACATCAGGGTCCCTAGAGAGCCTCCCCCTACATTAGGGTCCCCAGAGAGCCTCCACTTACACCAGGGTCCCCAGAGAGCCTCCCCTTACACCAGGCTCCCCAGAGAGCCCCTCCTTACATCAGGGTCCTCAGAGAGCCCCTTCTAACACCAGGGTCCCCAGAGAGCCCCCCCCTTACACCAGGGTCCCCCGAGAGCCCCCCCTACACCAGGGTCCCCAGAGAGCCCCCCCTTACACCATGGTCCCAAGAGAGCCTCCCCTTACATTAGTGTCCCAAGAGAGCCTTCCCTCTTACATTAGTGTCCCCAGAGAGCCCCTCCTTACACAGGGTTCCCAGAGAGCCCCTCCTTACACAGGGTCCCCAGAGAGCCCCCCCCCTCTTACATCAGTGTCCCCAGAGGGCCCCGTCTTTACATCAGTGTCCCCAGAGGGCCCGTCCTTACATTAGTGTTCCCAGAGGGCCCCGTCCTTACATTAGTGTCCCCAGAGAGCCCCCCTCTTACATTAGTGTCCCCAGAGGCCCCCTTCCTTACATTAGTGTCCCCAGAAACCCCCCTCTTACATTTGGGCCCCCAAACAGCTGACTCCCCCCTTGCAGAGGTTCCCCTGTACCTGGCTGGTGGAGGTGGGAGGCGGCGATCGGCAGCTATATGGTGTTCACAGGCAGGCGGATCTCCCTGGGGCTAGTAGTTCTATCTCCAGATGTATACAGCGGAGAGGGGAGGGGCCTCTGACCCGGGCATCAGCAACAGTGTTCAAGCAGAGTGAAAGTGAAACTGATACCTGCCTGGGTCAGAGGCCCCTCCCTTCTCTTCTCCACTGTATACACTGAGAGGACTACAAACCCCAAGGAGATCCCGCCTTCCACCTCCTCCCACCTCTCCTCACTGCACACTAAACGGCCAGCCAGAGGTGCAGGGGGGATGCAGGGTCTTGGGGGCCCCCCTCAGCGGTGGGGCCCTAAGCAGCTTGCATAGTGTGCCTATAGGGCCGATCGGCTCTGGGTGTAACTATAACCTTCAGGGCCCCAGTGCAAGAAACCACGAAGGGCCCCTGACCCATAGTATGATGGGAGGGGGGGGTTATTGTGAAAGGATGAGGGGAAGTGTGATGGGGGTAGTATGACGGGGTATATTGATAGGAGGGGGGCAGTGTGACCAAAGAAGGGGCAGTACGATGGGGGGCAGTGTGACCAAAGAAGGGGCAGTATGATGGGGGCAGTGTGACAGAAGGGGGCAGTATTACAGGGGGATATTGTGACAAGAGGGGGCAGTGTGACAGGAAAAGGATACCTAGGATGTATGACAGGAGGGGGCAGTGTAATGAGGGAGCACTGTGAAAGGAGGGGGGCTGTGTAACAAGAGGAGGGCAGTGTGATAGGAGGGGGGTAAATATGACAGAAGGGGGCAGTGTGACGAGGGGGCAGAGTGATGGAGGGGCAGTGTTACAGGAGGGGGGGCAGTATGACAGGAGGGTAATGTGCCAAGGGGGCAGTGTGACAGGGGACAATGTGACAGGTGGGGGGCAGTGTGATGGGGAAATATTATGACGTGGGCAGTGTAATAAAAGAGGGGCTATGTGGTGGGGGGGTAGTGTGACAGGTAGGGGGTCATTGCGACAGGTGGGGGGGGCCAGTGTAGGGCTTACCTTACATGAGAAGTCCAAATGCAAGAAGCAGCATTCTTCCTTGTGATATCCGCAGGATGTCCCTCCAGCGAGCACAGTTCACTTCCCGAGTGTCAGTGTATACAATGGAGAGGGGAGGGGCCTCTGACCCGAGCATGTATCAGCGTGACTTAAGCAGAGCGACAAACTTTTGCACTGAATCTGGTGCCTGCTCGGGGCAGAGGTGCCTCCCCTCTCCATTGTATACACTGACACTCAGGAAGTGAACTGTGCTTGTTGGAGGGACATCCCGCGGATATAATAATGCTACCGATCACCCCCGCCCCTGTATAGTTAGATGCCAGCCAGAGCTACAGGGGGAGGTGCGGGGTCTTGGGGCCCCCCCACACTGGCGGAATGCCAGGGCCTAGTCGCAAGTGCGACTGTTGCGACCCTGATAATTCCGCCACTGCTTGCCAAATATGCTGCAGAAATCTCTCTCCACTAAGTCTGGCTGCATCCATTTTAACTGTGGGCAGCTGAAGCTGCTGCCTGTTCACTTCCTGGATTTACACAGACACGCGCCTCCAGCTCTGCAGCTCTCATTAGCCCTCTTAGGACTCACCCCCTCCCTTCCTGGCAAACTCTTACGAGAATGAGAGAGAGAGCTGTGCATGATGTCATAAGTCTTCTATACAGGTAACGAGCTGAGATTAGGAGCACTCTCTTAAAGGGAGTGTTCCTAATCTCAGCCTGTTACCTGTATAAAAGACACCTGTCCACTGAAGCAATCAATCAGATTCCAATCTCTCCAATCTTTGGCCATGACCAAAGAGCTGTCCAAGGATGTCAGGGACAAGATTGTAGCCGTACACAAGGCTGGAATGGGCTACAAGACCATTGCCAAGCAACTTGGTGAGAGGGAGACAACAGTTGGTGCAATTATTCACAAATGGAAGAAACACAAAATAACTGTCAATCTCCCTCGGTCTGGGGCTCCATGAAAGATCTCACTTTGTGGAGTTTCAATGATCATGAGAATGGTGAGGAATCAGACTGGAACTACACAGGAGAATCTTGTCAATGATCTCAAGACAGCTGGGACCATAGTCACCAAGAAAACAATTGGTAACACACTACGCCATGGAGGACTGAAATCCTGCAGCGCCTGCAAGGTCCCCCTGCTCAAGAAAGCACATGTACAGGCTTGTCTGAAGTTTGTTAATGAACATCTGAATGATTCAGAGGAGAACTGGGTGAAAGTGTTGTGGTCAGATGAGACCAAAATCAAGCTTTTTGGCATCAACTCAACTCACCGTGTTTGGAGGAGGAGGAATGCTGCTTATGACCCCAAGAACAATACCCCCTCCGTCAAACATGGAGGTGGAATCATTGTGCTTTGAGGGTGTTTTCCTGCTAAAGGAACAGGACAACTTCACCACATCAAAGGGACAATGGACTGGGCCATGTACCCTCAAATCTTGGGTGAGAACCTCCTTCCTTCAGCCAGGGCATTGAAAATGGGTCGTTGATGGGTGACATGACAATGAACCAAAACACATGGCCAAGGGTACAACGTATTGGCTCAAGAAGAAGCACATTAAGGTCCTGGAGTGGCCTAGCCATTCTCCAGACCTTAACCCCATGGAAAATAGGTGGAGGGATCTGAAGGCTCGACTTACCAAAGTCAGCCTCAAAACCTTAATGACTTGGAGAGGATCTGCAAAGAGGAGTGGGACAAAATCCCTCCTGAGATGTGTGCAAACCTGGTGGCCAACTACAAGAAACGTCTAACCTCTGTGATTGCCAACAAGAGTTTTGCCACCAAGTTCTAAGTCATGATTTGCGAAGGGGTCAAATACTTGTTTCATTCATAAAATGAAAATCGATTTATAACTTTTTTGAAATGCGTTTTTCTGGATATTTTTGTTGTTATTTTGTCTCTCACTGTTAAAATAAACCGACCATTAAAATTATAGACTGATCAGTTTTCATTGTCATTGGGCAAATGTACAAAATCATCAGGGGAATCACTGTATGCTCCCAGTAACAGTATGAAGCCACTTAGCATGGACTCCATGCATGTGCTTTACTTAATTCTTCCTCTTTCGTACCTGTGTACAGGCTGAGGATCCAGGTGGTGTACATCTGCTCCCATGGCTATGGGGGAGACGTCGCAGCTGAAGGAGTACCAACAACATCTCCCTCTCTGCAAGAAGCTACCTCACCTGTCACATGTACACGCTTAGAACAGGCTGCTAAAGATACCTTAGTTATACTTGGTAACCACTTGCTTGTATTTCACACTGCATTAAATTTATACCAATGTCTTAATACCCCAATGTGTTTAGTAAACCGAGCTGTAGACTATGTGTGCCAGTTACTTGCATTACACCCCTTTAGTAACTTCAGACCAGGTAAGGAAACGAGTTTCAAAAGTTTTGCTTGAATAATTTAGCATGATGACATTCACAGGTGTAGCCTCCTTGTCTTAAAGCGGGGTTTCACCTTACAAAATTTTTTTTAAAAAGTCAGCAGCTAAAAAAAAAAGTAGCTGCTGACTTTTAAAAAGTACACTTACCCTCCCAGGGCGTCCGTCGTGGAGGACGAGCTGTCCCTCAGCGATTCGGTTCCAGCGCCGCCATCCTCGGTAAGGGAAACGGCTTCACGTTTCCTACTGCGCATGCGCGAGTCGGCGCGCGGCCTACTGCGCATGCGCGACTCTAATTTCTGAATGGGGAACGCAATGTATTGTGGGACATAGTTCCCACAACACATCGCGCCCCATTCAACAGAAGACGGAAGCTGGAGGAGGCAGATTAGGAAGATCTGCCTAGCAACAGCCATTTCTGGTAAGTAAAAAAAAATAATTTATTTTTTTTTTTTTCATTTTAAATGGTTACTAACATATTTTTAAGTTTTTGTTTTCAGGGTGTCCCCCCACTTTAAACAGGGACTACCAGCAAATTTAGCTGTGCTGGGTTGTAGTTAAACTGGCTGATTTATAGTCATTTGTGATCAATTGAGTTTTCTCCTGAGGCTCAGTTCACATATAGGAGGAGCGTGGAGAGCCTAGGAAAGCGTCAAGATGGACCAAAGAAACCCTGCACAGTGCTATGAATTTTTGGTTGTTATAGGAGACATAGGAGACAGCTGTTGCTACGTAGGTACAGAATGTTGGGTGCAGGCCAAAGGCCCTTGTCCTGTATTGCTTTCTACATGGCTGTTTTGTTTTTGGAGTCTAATGATCTGTCTGCCTACAGTCCTAGGGTGTTCTGTTCCCAAACCTTCTCTCCCTACATTTTGTTATTGTTTCCCCTTATATCAGTAACCTTCCCTTGCCTTAGTGTATTTACTTTGTAGAAGGTCTGTGTTCACCAGAGACCCCCCTTTTTATCAGAGCTCCCACCTCACAGTGCAAGGGTGAACACTGCGGACCCTGATGTAAAGGCGTACTCTGATGTAAAGGACAAGAGACCACCTTACATCAGCGCTCCCCTTTACACTGTAACATTCCCCCTCACATTATGGTCTTCAGTGTTGCCCTTTACATCCCTCTTTCCCTTTTACATCACAGTTCCCCTTTACATCAGGGTCTCCAGCGTTTCCGCTTGCACTGTAATAAAACAAGCAGAATTTCCGCTCAAGCTTGGCTTGCATACACACGGTCACACAAAAGTTTGCTGAACTTTCGACAGTCAAGAACGCGGTGACGTACAACACTACGACAAGCCGAGAAAATGAAGTTTAATGCTTCAGAGCATGCGTCAAATTGTTTCCAAGCGTGCGTAGGAATTTTGCGCGTTGGAATTGGTACAGGCGATCGGAAATTTTCTGATCTGAACTTTTTCCGATCGAAAAATTGAGAAGATGCTCTCAATCTTTTGCTGGCTGGAATTCCATATTGATGTACAGCCATGTGCAAGAGCCCTAAAACATTATAGAAACTGTAAAGAGTACAGCAACGCAGGGCTAGGAGAACAGGTCAGATCACAAATGATTCCCAGAATACAGAGTGGAACAGTTTACACATGAGCTTGACATGTTCTATATAAGCAAATACAAAATTGTATATTTAATGTGTTTCTTCAAAGTGTGTCTATCTGAGGTAGATGTATTGGTGCCTTTGTTAAGGATCTCTTTTAGATGGCCATAGGTGGGTACATTTGTAAGGGTAGACCATAGATGGGTAAGCGAAGGCCATAGGTTTTTAAGGTGCATTGGTGTGTAAGGGTAGGCAAAGGTAGGCCATAGATTGGTAAGGTGCATTGGTGGTAAGTAGACAGGGGAGGGCCATAGATGGGTGTATAAGGTGTATAAGGTTCTAATCATTTTTTATTTTAATGCAAAAAGTGTTTTGTTGCAGTTTGCACTTACTGGAGTGATTTCCCACCACTTTCTGTCCCCAGAGAGTACAATAGAATTCTAATAGTTTCCATGTCTTCACTACCCTGTCCAACACACAAAAACTGTTTTGGCTAGAGTTTAGACTTAGTACACAAGCATGTGGCTTGTTCCAATGTGTAAACAAACAATCCACTCAAAATGAGCCCTCACATTCTGCAGCTGCCCATTAATTCCAAGGAGATTACTACAGTAGTAGCTGGCAGCTTGGGTTATATGAATGAAGAAGGCTGGGGAGCAGTGGTGTCATTCACAAAAACACAAGCGGAAAACCACACACGAATGACCGTAGCTACTAAATTTGTCTGAGAGAGACCAGTAGAATAGTCTATGCCTAGGGTAGCAGGTAAAAGCACATTTTACTTTCATTATCTCTTGCAGGTTCCCCCTTCCATGCGTCTGAAGCCTCTTTTCTTTGATGCTTTGTCCAGAGGTCACAGCTGTGATTTCATCATGTACAATGCAGCCCCAACAGTCCTGCACTGTAAATTAGGACACTAAGAGTGTGCCCACAACCCAAAGCGTCAGAGAAAAAAAGGGGAGAGCCGGCTGCCAATGGAGTGAGGAAAAAAGGTAAGTAAAAGTTATTTTTTTCCTGATACCCTAGGCAAACACTAACATTTATCTACAATTTAAGAAAGAATCGCTTTAAAGCTGAACTGTGGGAAATAACCCTAGCCGTGCAGTGCTTAATGGTACCTACCACCAAATTCCACATGATGCGACACAGGCAGGGAACTGTTTAATTTGCAATTGTAGATTGGCGGCAGGTTTACTGTGTGCGTTTATGTCAGTCCACACACTAAAACACATGAATGCTTGTGTACATTGTATAGGGTTATTGACACTGCCCTTTACTTTTCTTATTTTTTAAACTTTATTGAAATGTCATAAAATGACACTACATTATAATATTATATTATATATACACTATATTATAAAGATATTCAAATATCACATAATGATACTATATATAGCATAAAAAGGAAGGCATACATACTGCCTTTTAACACAGCACATATTTCTGTAGCCCTTGTTCTGCTTCCACAATCTAAGCACTGAAAGTGTGGTTTGTATAACTGATCGCTTAATGTGATAGCTTAATGTGCAGTCTGAGTAGCTTGGCAGACAGTGACTCGATCTAAATGACATCTTGCAGATTGTACAAAGCTTTAATCCAAAAACTTGTGCAGATCATAACAGATGAACATAAGAAAATAAAATCATAGTGTATCTAGCTCCAGTAGAATACAGTATAAGTAGTGCATGGAGGCTAAAGCATGAGGAAGTAGGGCGGGGCTACCCCCATAGACCAATCCCTGGCTACAGAGTGAGGTAGGGCTATAATTACAGAAAAACAAACAGACAATGCATGTGTAACATGGGAGCCCTTGCGTTAAACCTATGCAGATCAACACAGCTCACCAACATGATGTGAAAACCTGCCCATACATGGATCGAAGTTTGGCTGGTTCGGCCGGGACTGGACAGATTTTGATCCATGTATGGGCAGGCTGGTTGTACACAAGTCAATCTATAGATCGAGAACCAGCTAGAAGATTTTCCCCTCTATCGGTGATGATGCTTATGAGTGTATTCTGATGGTAGGGAAATCTCCCCACTGTCAGAATACAATAGCTCAGCGGGGGGGATTCCCCCACCACATGCCTAAGATAAAATGTTGTTGCAGAATGCATTATACCTAAATGGTCACAAAGCAATACTAGACTAATAGAACTGCAGGTGATATCTGAAGTCTCATGTTGTCCTGAGAATATTGGTACGGTGAGAGAAAATCCTTAGTTTACTATAAAGGCCTGTGCACACGATCAGACTTTTTGACAACAAACATGCAAATTAGCTGTTTTAAGGCAACATCGGACCGTGTGTACGCTCCATCGGACAAACTTTTTTGGTTTTCATCTGACTTTTGTTGGCTGTGCGAACAAACTTTTTGGCAACAAAGTCCGATGGAGCAAAGTCTGATCGTGTGAACACAAAATCATCGGACTTTTGTACAAAGTACAAACATGTATGCTCAGAACCAATGCAAAAGATCAGACAACAATACAGAAGTTGACCAAAGGGTGGCACCAGAGTAATTGAACGTCCTCTTTTGAAGTGTCGTCAGTACTTTGAAACGTCACTACGTTCATGTTTGTTGCCTAAAAAGTCTGATCGCGTGTATGCAATACAAGTTTACGGGCAACGCCCTTTGTACAAAAATCCACAGGAAAGTTTGTACAAAGTCCAATCGTGTAGGTATGAGGCTTTACATATCTTCATAAGCTACTTTTCTGGAAAGTAGCAGGAAATGTTTTTGCTGGTTGTTCTGAATTTACAGCTTTAAATAGTAAATTCCTTTTACCGCTGCTTGAGAGCTTCTTTTATATGTGTGTTATTCATGTAAAAGGCACTAAACCTTCCAGTACTTGTAAGTGATCTTCTTTGCAGAGTGTAGGTGGAACTGAACTATTCAAGACTTATCATCGATTTTGAAGAAATGAAATGACCCAGAAATGTTGCACTTGCTTTTATTTTAAAAAGGTGCAAGAGGAAAACTGAACATATGGCTTCTATGGCCAGCTTTAAATTCCATTGAAAACACACAACAGTGCAGAAAAAGTGCACAATACAGAGATGTACAGTACATTGACTAGCAGTATAATAGGTTGGAATTCACTGCAGAGAAAAGTCTTTGTTCAAGTCTTTAAAGGAAAACTCCAGTTTTGTTAATTAGTGTAACATGTACTGTATAACTGCTGCACGAGCCTTTTTGCAATTTAATGTTAATAAATGTACTTTTCCACTTGAATCTGCAATCGGCCATGATTTTATGAAACACATTAATTTTCTTTACAACCATGCCAACAAAAAAAGTATTTTGTAGGCAGGATTTCCCGACTTCTCATTCACTTGCTCCTGCAAGTGGCTCATTGGTTTTTCCCCCTATGCAGAGTTTGAGATTAAATTATAAGCAGCCTTAGCAATGTTCCCAGGTTTACTGTTCTTTGTGTTTCCTTTTAGGCTCAGAAATGAAATGTCTAAAAGTATGTCAAGAATGTCAATGCAGAACCTCCCAACTAGCGTTATATTTGAGCAAGTGCACTGGAATGGCCAATCTTAATATCTAAAGGGCAGAAGAAGGTAGAAATCTATAATACATGTTGCCAAAATGTATGTGTTTAAATTAGTTTTCTTTATACTTTATTATTATTATTATTATTTTTTTTTAACAAAACTGGAGTTTCATAGTAATACATAACCTAATTTGTTTTTATAGTGTAAACTGAGAACACTGTGTTGCTAAATGGGTTTTCTTGAATTTGTCATCTTCAGTGGATTACCTAAAAAGATGAGGTAAAAGGGGGAACACATAAACAGATTAAGTTGTCTCTGTTGCTTGCCAGACACAATCTTTCCTCCAGTTTCATATGTCACTTTGTTAAATGTATCTCTGCTTACAAACATTTGAGAATGTAGAAGTTACAAGTGGTCCCCCTTGGGCAGTTGCAAAGCTTTCCTATCCGTGCACCTTTCCTTACGGCACACTGTTCACCAGCATCACACTAAAGGGACATAAGAAAATACAAAAATAAGATTAAATACAAAACCTCCAACAAAGCTAAACATACAGAAGTACATACAAAATACAGAAATGAAACCTTTAAAGAGTTTCTTTATAAAAAAAAATACTAGTCATATACAATACACTGTATATATATATATATATATATATATATATATATATATATACACAGTATCTCACAAAAGTGAGTACACCCCTCATATTTTTGTAAATATTTTATTATATCTTTTCATGTGACAACACTGAAGAAATTACACTTTGCTACAATGTAAAGTAGTGAGTGCACACCTTGTATAACAGTGTAAATTTTTCTGTCCCCTCAAAATAACTCAACACACAGCCATTAATGTCCAAACCCCTGGCAACAAAAGTGAGTACACCCCTAAGTGAAAATGTTCAAATTGGGCCCAAAGTGTCTATATTTTGTGTGGCCACGATTATTTTCCAGCACTGCCTTAACCCTCTTGGGCATGGAGTTCACCAGAGCTTCACAGGTTGCCACTGGAGTCCTCCTCCACTCCTCCATGATGACATCACAGAGCTGGTGGAGGTTGGAGACCTTGCGCTCCTCCACCTTCCGTTTGAGGATGCCCCACAGATGCTCAAAAGGGTTTAGGTCTGGAGACATGCTTGGCAAGTCCATCGCCTGTACCCTCAGCTTTTTTAGCAAGGCAGTGGTCGTCTTGGACGTGTGTTTGGGGCTGTTATTATGTTGGAATACTGCCCTGCGGCCCAGTCTCCGAAGGGAGGGGATCAAGCTCTGCTTCAGTATGCCACAGTACATGTTGGCATTCATGGTTCCCTCAATGAACTGTAGATCCCCAGTGCTGGCAGCACTCATGCAGCCCCAGACCATGACACTTCCACCACCATGCTTGACTGTAGGCAAGACACACTTGTCTTTGTACTCCTCACCTGGTTGCCGCCACACACGCTTGACACCATCTGAACCATCTGAAGTTTATCTTGGTCTCAGCAGACCACAGGACATGGTTCCAGTAATCCATGTCCTTAGTCTGCTTGTCTTCAGCAAACTGTTTGCGGGCTTCCTTGTGCATCATCTTTAGAAGAGGCTTCCTTCTGGGACGACAGCCATGCAGACCAATTTGATGCAGTGTGTGGCATATGGTCTGAGCACTGACAGGCTGACCCCCCCCACCCCTTTAACCTCTGCAGCAATGCTGGCAGTACTCTTACATCCATTTCTCAAAGACAACCTCTGGATATGACCCTGAGCACTCCACTACATTGGTTGACCATGGCAAAGCCTGTTCTGAGTGGAACATGTCCTGTTATACCACTGTATGGTCTTGGCCACCATGCTGCAGCTCAGTTTCAGGGTCTTGTCAATCTTTTTATAGCCTAGGCCATCTTTATGTAGAGCAATAATTATTTTTTTCACATCCCCAGAGAGTTCTTTGCCATGAGGTGT